>OY882869.1:944395-1604395 GCA_963693515.1 Pipistrellus nathusii | reverse complement strand
TCTTTATCAGATAGGATGTGCCGGGCCTCGCCGGCGCAAGTGGTTGAGCATCGACTTATGAACCAGGAGGTCAATCCCCGGTCAGGGCATGTGCCAGGGTGGTGGGCTCCATCCCCAGTGGGGGGCGTGCAGGAGGCAGCCGGTCCATCTTTCTCCCTCATCATGGATGTTTCTCTCTCCCCCTCTCCCTTCTTCTCTCTGAGGTCAATAAAATAAAAAGGCTTAAGAGAATTTCCAAGAATAAATAAATACAGATAAGGAGAGCGCGGGCTGCGGTGTGGAGGGTAGAGAGGAGAAAATGAGGAGGTGGCTGAGGTGCCTGGCCGCCTGCCACCCCGTGAGCTGCGGCGCTCCCCGTGGCGCCACGTGTGGCTGCTCACCCCCGCGGGCGGCCCAGGGGCCACCAGGAAACAAGCAGGAACAGCACCTGGCACCGCCCTGGCCGGCGGGGGCTGTTACTCAGAGAGCCCCCGGGGAGGGCTGGGGAGGGCTCCGGGGCTGCGGAGGGCTCGGGGGGCTGTGGGAGGGCAGTCCGGGGGCTGGGGAGGGCTCCGGGGGCTCGGGGGGCTGCGGAGGGCTGTGGGGAGGGCTCCGGGGCTGGGGAAGGCTCCGGGGGCTGCGGGGTGAGCGGCGATGACGGGAACGGGGCGGGGAAGGTTTGAACCAGGTTAGGAGCAGGAGAGCCGGGAGCACACAGTAGGACTGCCCAGCCGCTGCCAGGCACTGAGAAAGGACACACGCCCAGAGGCATTCGCTGGTGTTTGTCTAACACACACTCACACACACACCACACACACACCACACACCCCCACACACCACACACACACACACACACACTCACACATACACACACACACACACTCACACACACACTCACACACACACCCCACACACCACACACACACTCACACACACTCACACACACACTCACACACACACTCACACACACACACACCACACACCCCCCCCACACACACACCCCCACACACCACACACACACACTCACTCACACACTCACACATACACACACTCACACACACACACAAACCACACACACACACACACCCCACACACACCCCACACATACACACACACACCACACACACCCCCACACACACACCACACATACACACACACCCCCACACACACAGACCACACACACACACACCCACACACATACAAACCACACACACACACACCACACACACACAAGCATGTGCGCGCGCGCGTGCAGTGGTCTCCCTCTGATGTTCTTGCCACAGCAGAGAAGCTTGGGTAATTTTTAAAAATATATATATATTAGCTGAAACCGGTGTGGCTCAGTGGATAGAGCGTCGGTCTGCAGACTGAGGGGTCGCAGGTTCGATTCCGGTCAGGGGCATGGACCTTGGTTGCGGGCACATCCCCCGTAGGGGGTGTGCAGGAGGCAGCTGGTCGATGTTTCTCTTTCATGGACGTTTTTGGCTCCCTATCCCTCTCCCTTCCTCTCTGTAAAAAATCAGTAAAATATATTAAAATATACATTAGATATATTTTATTGATTTTGTTCAGAGAGGAAGGGCGCCTGGGAACTGCGGTATTCCCCCCGGCACGGCGACCCCAGCTGCGATGCCGGGAAGGGCTCAAACGCTGAAAGAAAAAAGGGGGGCTTTTAAAAGGTGAAAGGGTTTGTTCTCATAGGGTCCTGAGCAGCCGTGTAAGCACGGAGCCCGTGGACCACGCAGAATGGGGTCATAAACACAACACAGGGGCGCCGGGCCAGTAAGCGAGCCGCCTCCCGGCACGGAAAAACTCTGCCACCGGTGAATGAATAATAAACGGAGGTGGAAACCGTACCCCTGAGGGCGCCTCTCCCTGCTGCAGCCCCGCAGCCAGCGTTTATTTACCCACAACACGGGTGCTGCTCAGAGATCGGGGAGGGCATTCCGGACACCCAAAGCCGGCCTGGGACCTCGTTCTTTCACCCCGACTCCAGGGTTCACCCCGAGGCCCTGTGCCCGCTCTCTGACTCGGTAAACGCCAGGAGTAAGAATGGGGGGGGGGGTCTCACCCGGCCTGCGTGGCCCAGGGGTGAGCATCAACCCAGGAACTAGGAGGTAACGGGTCAAGTCCCGGGCAGGGCACAGGCCTGGGTTGTGGGCTCGGTCCCCATAGGGGGCGTGCAGGAGGCAGCCGATCCCTGATTTTCTCTCATCGTGGATGTTTCCGTCTCTCCCTCTCCCTTCCTCTCTGAAATAAAAAAAATTAAAAAAAGAATATGAGGGTCTCAAACTGACCACACCCTCCCCCCCCATAGGTAGGCTTGTGAGATTATATATCCTCAAGTAAAACAATACACGGGTTTTCATCCTTACCACACCTAGCCTGTTTGTTTGAAAAAAACAAAACAAAGCAAAACAAAAAACACTCACACACACACACACACTAAATAAATAAATAAATAAATAAATAAATAAATAAATAAAAACAAAAGAGCCCACCACTTGAGTTCCTAGGGGTCCCCTGTGTTTCCCAATTGCAGCTCAGCTTGGCTTGCTCACACATCTCATGTCATTCCTTACACAGGTGCTGTCCCACCATCCCAAGCAACTTGCACAACCAACAGGTAGAGAACACAGCATGCATGCCTCCTGAAAACAACAACAACATGAAGGTGGAAGTAATAGTATTGCAGGGCCACAGACTTCCAGGGCGAGAGAGGGCTTTGGTGAATCAGAGGGAGGGCAACGGCTTGTGTTAGGGAAGAAAGTAGGTGACAAGGAGAGGCCCGGAAAGAGGAAATGCCGAGAGCTGTCATTCCTGCAGCCAGGCCGGGCAGCAAGGCCCAGCAGCCAGCGCCTGCCTCGCTCACAGCCTCCTGCCGTGGCTCGTGGGGCCAGGGAGCCGCGGGCAGTGGCAGCCCGGGCCGTGGCTGGCCGCCGGGGAGCTGTCAGGCGCCCGCCTGCGGGGCAGAGCGGCCCAGGCAAGGAGCTGATGCGCAGGGTCAAGCCACTTGTTCCTGGATGTTAACTGTCACAGAGCGTGTCCTAGGATTTGATAATGTCCTGGGGTTTGATTTTAGTCCCCTTCACTTTAAAAAAAATATGTTTTAATTTATTTCAGAGAGGAAGAGAGAGAGAGAGAAGAGAGAGAGAGAGAGAGAGAGAGAGAGAGAGAGAGAGAGAGAGAGAGAGAGAGAAATATCAATAATGAGAAAGAATCATCAATCGTCTGCCTCCTGGGGATTGAGCCTGCAACCTGGGCATATGTCCCCGACTGGAATCAAACCTGGGACCCTTCAGTCCACAGGCCAATGCTCTATCCACTGGGCCAAACTGGCCAGGGCCCAAGGACATTTTCCCATTGCTCTTCGGAGGGAGAAGAAGGAAGGGAAAGAGAGAAGGAGAAGGAGAGAAGCATGGATGTGAGAGAGAGAGAGAGACCCGGGGGGGTGGAGGGGGGCAGAAAATGAACCCGAAACCCAGGCAGATGTCCCTGACCAGGAATCAACCCTGAGATCTGTCGTTGCCCTGGCAGATGCTCCAACTAGTGAGCCACCCAGCCAGGGCCCATCTGAATTTTTTTTTTTTAAATCACTTGTTAAACAACAGATTCTCATCTTCACCAGAACAAGGGATTATTATTCTAAAACCACCTAATAAGTGATGGCAAGTTCACACGGCATAATATTACAGTGCAATAGTTAAAGGTGAGATCTTGAGAACAGGATATGAAAAGCAAGTTACAGAATATGCACGAAGTGACGTCACCTTTATTAATAGGTGGGTATGTGTGAATCCATGTATGTGTCAATGATATGTATGTGGCCCAGCCGGTTGGTGTTGCTCAATGGTTGAACATTGACCTATGAACCAGGAGACCAAGGTTCAGTTCCCAGTTAAGGTTTGGGGCTCAGTCTCCAGTACGGGGCGTGCAGGAGGCAACTGATCCATGATTCTCTCATCGTTATGCTCCTCTCTCTCCCTCTCCCTCTCCCACTTCCTCTCCTTGTACCTCTCTTCCTCTCCCTCCATCTCAGAAATCAAAAATATATTTAAAAAATAATACTTGTGTGTAGGAAAAAATGGGTGTACACGCTGCAGACATAACAATTATGGGTGGTTTGCGTTTTCTTTTTCATGCTTTTCTGGGATCCGTACAGACTTTCCGTGGTATCTTTCGTACCAGGTGGCAAAAGCGTTCCCAGACGGCGAATGATGCTCAGACTATAGCACCCTCATGCCCTGCGGGCGGGAGTGTTGACAGCTTCTCGGAGGGTCACGTGGACAGACCTGTACCGTCTCCCAGCATTTCTCAGCCATCACTTCCACGTGTGCTTTGGTTTATTGGCTTTTCCCAGATTGTCTGTGCAGCGAGAGACTAGGACACCTGAGTGTCCACCCAAAGGGAAAAGCCAATAAACCAAAGCCACGTCTAGTCACGGCGATCCCCAGGAGGAAGAACGTGCCCTTAGGGACCACCTCTAATCACATGATCAGGCGCCACGCGAGGTGCAGGATGTGTGCCACCACTCGTATGAAACCGCTATGGAGCATACACTACTGTGTGCGTGCGCACGTGCGTGTGCGCATGTGCATGTGTGTGCACGTGTGTGTGCGTGTGCGTGCGTGTACATGTGTGCCGGCCGTCTCCTGAGGCTCCCCTAGGAAAGCATAGCCACGCCGCCGCCTCGAAGGGGAGCAACGAGGGCGAGGGAGGAGGAACAGAGGAACAGGCGGAGGGGAGCGGATCTCGCCGGTAGCTCTCCCGGCTGCTGAATGCTTGACCCGCGCACGTTACTGCGCGCACCCAGCGGAGCCCTGGCACCGCCCGGGCCAGGCTCCTTCTCTCCCTGCGACGCCAGCACCTGCGCCACCTCCTCTGTCCTCCGGTGCCGAAGGCCGCCCTCAACCAAGCCGCCTCCCGCAGGCAAGCGGAATCGGGGCCTCATGCCGCTGTCCGCCAGCGCCCTCAGGGGACCCCCCTTTCCCCTCTCCCCCACCCGTACCCCTCTCCTCCCCCCGTACCCCTTACCCCCGTACCCCTCTCCTTCCCCCCTTTCCCCTCTCCCCCCCATACCCCTCTCCTTCCCCCCTTTCCCCTCTCCCCCCTTACCCCTCTCCCCCCCCCCCGTACCCCCCTCCCCCCCGCACCCCTCTCCCCCCCGCACACACACTCTCGTGACTCCAGGGCCCGGCCTAGGCGGGCTGGGCCCAGCGGAGGCAGAGCCTGTGTCTTCTGACAACAGTGGCCGCTTGCTCCTGTTTGTAGTAAATAAAAAGCCGCTTACCTTTCAGCAAAGGCATCGAGTTTCCCCAGCTCGTCCGAGAGGCCGACCAGGGAGTCCAAGGTCCCCACCTGGGAGGGCAGGGGGCAGTCAGGCTGGGCCGGGCCGAGGAACCGGTGCTGTCCCCGCGGGCGGGCGTCTGAGCCTCTGCCTGGCCTCAGTGACCTCGGCCAGCCCACAGAGCCACACAGCAACAGCACAGCGACTGACGTGTCTCCGGAGAGCCACAGTTTTTAAACTTCAACTCCTTCTCACGCCACTTCTTCCACAGAGACGCGCCCAGGCCGTGGTGCTTTGTGGAAGAGCCACACTCCAGGGGCCAGAGAGCCGCACGTGGCTCAGGAGCCGCGGTTTGCCAACCACAGTCCTTGGTCAGTAGCCAAACTGGACCCTGGGAAGAGCTCTTAAGGGGAATTTTTTCAGAAGTGTTTTTACATTTCTTTTTGCCAGGGGGATCCATGGCCACGTTTCTGCCACAGGAAGACGTGACTAGGAGGTGGCGGCTGCCCCCTGTGAGAGCGGTGGCCAGCTGGTCACAGGTTACCCCCGGGTCCGGGGCAGACAGACCAGAAAGCAGGTTGAGGAATGCTCCTTCCAAAAGCCCCTTCTCCCAGCGTGTCCGCCCGCCCCTCCCTCTGCTCCCCTCTGCGGGCAGCGCAGTGCCCTGCGGGCGGGCAGCGCCCCTCCCTCCCTCCCTCCTGGGAGCCTCGTGCTGCTCAGATGACTCTCCACAGCCTGCCTCTCAGCGGGTAGGCCCTCCGAGGCCAAAATCGATCGCAGGTCTGTTTGCAGAATCCGAAGGAAAATCTCTGTGGTCCCATTAGCAGCCGCCCATCAGACGGTAAATAGTAGCTGGGCGCCCTGGCCGGTTGCTAGAGGATAGAGCGTTGGCCTGCGGACGGAAGGGCCCCGGGTTCGATTCCAGTCAGGGGCACATATTTCTATTGCAGGCTCCTCCCGGGCCTGGGTTCTGGCCAGGCGTTTGCAGGAGGCAACCCATTGATGTGTTTCTCTCTGTCTTTCCCTCTCTCTTGCACTCTTCCCAAAATCAGTGGGAAAATATCCTCAGTGAGGATTTAAAAAAAAAGAACCACAAAAACTGAAAAAAACTGTGATGCCTGGATATCTCTGATACAAGAAGCAGCTTCTTTTTCTTTTTAAAAATATATATATATTTTATTGATTTTTACAGAGAGGAAGAGAGAGGGATAGAGAGTCAGAAACATCGATGAGAGAGAAACATCAATCAGCTGCCTCTTGCACACCTCCTACTGGGGATATGCCCACAACCCGGGTCCATGCCCTTGACCCTGTGAACTGGTCCCCTTCAGTTCACAGGCCGACGCTCTATCCACTGAGCCAAGCCAGTTAGGGGGAGAAGTGGCTTCTTTTTGAGAAACTTGATTTTAAGTAACGTCGGGCGGGGTCCTGTATGTCTTCCTCCCTGTTCCCTGCAGCCTCGCCCAGAGGGAACGCTGATGGGGCTGAAAGGCCTCCTTGGCACAGCAGCGTCACTGGACGGACAGTGGCAGGTTCGGAAAGCCAGCACGATATGGCTCAGACCCTGGGGCTGCCTCCCACCCTCCCCAGCCCCCCTTCCTTGGGCCCGTCTAGGTGGGACTTGCAAAGATTTGAGGCAATATGTTTGACCCCCATATGCCGCTCGATAAACACTAGCAAAGGTAAAAGCACAGCCCGGCCCACATGGCTCCGTGACTGAGCGTCGACCTAGGAACTAGGAGGTCACGGTTCGATTCCCGGTCAGGCACAGGCCCGGGTTGTGGGCTCCATCCCCAGTAGGGGGCATGCGGGAGGCAGCCGATCCATGATTCTCTCTCATCATGGATGTTTCTATCTCTCCCTCCCCCTTCCTCTCTGAAATATTTTTTTAAAAAAGTAGAACATCACCAACAGCTATGGCAGCTGAGGGTGCAGCCCCCGTGGGAAGGGCGCCCGGAGGCTGGGACGGGTGTGCGTGGTGGAGTTCGGGCAGCGTGTCCCTCCAGCGCTCGCAACACGGCTCCCCCCCGCCCCCCCGAAGCCCACCATCTCGGGGAGCGGCACTAGCGCCCCCCTCTGTAAAGTGAGAACGGTCCCCGTGCTTGTCTGCCCCGTGCGTTTCAATCCCACGCTGTGCTCCAGAGCGAGCGCCCTCAGACCAGTGTTGGCAAACTCCTCCGTCCACAGATCCCAATGTCAGCAGGACGATGATTGACATGTCTCTGGAGAGCCACATTTTTTAAACTTCAACTTCTAACGCCACTTCTTCATCACAGACTCACCCAGACCGTGGTGTTTTGTGGGAGAGCCACACTCCAGGGGCCAAAGAGCCGCCTGTGGCTCACAGGCCACGGTTTGCCGACCACGGCCTTAGACCAAGCATGTCAAACTCAAAGGCTAACACGGGCCAAACCTACGTGGCCCGCGGCCGGGAGTCTGACACGCTGGCCTGAGCCACGCCTGCTGGCAGATCCGCCTGTCATCTGCCCGGGGACCACCCGCTCCCCTGCCTGCCTCTCCAGCAGAGCCCCGAGGACCCGGGTTTCCCGCCCTGCCACCTGAACATGTCCGCCTGAACATGGCAGCTACGCTATCGGTCTTCCCAGATGCTGAGGAGGAAGCAGGAAGCTCTGAAGGCGATTCCCAAGAAGCCGAGTGCGTCAGATGCTCCTCCCTCGGCGTGAAGACACTGCTCCCACCCCCTCCCTGTCCCCCCTGTCCTGTCGCTCCAGTCCCCGGTACCACAGCCCACTGGGGTGATGGCGTGAAATCCAGGCGGGCCCCGGGCTCCCCGTCCACCCGCACCCCCGGCTGACCCTCTGGGTGGCCGCCGCTGCCCTGATTGTCTCCTGGGCTTCCAGCAGACACCCCTGCGCCCCGCCCGGCCCCTCCCGCCTCCTCCCAGGACGGTACCTTGAAGTCGGGGATGGCGAACTTGGTGTTATGGGACAGGTTGGACTTGGAGGTGACTGTGTTCATCCTCTCCAGCGCCTGGAGGTTTTCCTTGTCGCCGGGGGCAGAGATTAACCAAAACTCAGACATGCTTCCGGTCTTCTCCGATCTGGCGACTGACCTGAGCCGGAGCCACGGCCACAGAAACACAGGGACGAGGTCAGCGGTCTCTCCATCCTCGCCTCTCCCGTCCCTGGGAAGCTCGCCTCTCCCTGCTCCCCATCCTCGGTGCCTTTGACCTTCAGCTCGGATCCCGTAGTGCCAGGGACACCCATCGGTACAAGCCGATCTGCAACGTTCTCATCTCTGCCTGAAGCGCCCTCGGGGCCCCCCCAGGACTTCCCGAGGGGCTCCGTCCCGAGGGGGTTCTGCCTGGTTTTCAGGGACACCCTGCTTCCTCTCCGCTCCCCCAGTCCGGGGACAGACCCCGCCCGCGTGGTAAACGGGGGACAGTACACGGGGCCGGGGAGAGGGGGCCTTCAGGAAGACATATCCTCCCCCCGACGGCGCATCTTCGGGGTGCAGGACGGGGTGGAGGCGGAGGTGAGGCAAGGCCACTGGCAAACCCCAGTCTTCGCTTACCAAACCTGAGCCGGCACTGGCTGTAAACACAGGCGCAGGCCCCGGCGGCTCCTGGGTCAGGGCAGCCCAGTACACTCAGGTTGCAGGCTGGTGCCTCCTCAGGGCAGATGCCAGAGATCTCTGAGTCCCTCTCTCTCTCACATCAACCAACACATGGTTTTTAAGAGCTTTGAGTAGACTTCAGAGGGAAGTCTTTTGGTGAAATAAGAAAAAAAGGGGAGCCTGCTGGCCTGCAGCGGCTGATTGTGGCCAGTGGCCTCGGACGCCCATTAGCGCTGCCCGTTCAAACGTGCCCGCGCCCACACCGGCCTCCCGCGCTCCGGTCTCCCTCCCCGCGCCCCGGGGCGCCTCTGGGGGGCTGGGAGCATCCCGGGGTGTAGCTGAGACCCCTCGGGCGCCTTTTCTCTCCAGTAGGCACCTCCCTGCACTCGGGGCAAGCTCAGTCCCTCCTGCCCCGCGCGCCCCTGCCCCGCGCGCCCCAGCTCCGCTCCCCGCGCAGCGCTCTCCGGCGCCGGCTGGGCTCCCGGTTCCCACGGAGGAAGCTGCGCCCAGGGCGCCCCGTGGGGATGCAGGGACGCGGGCGGCGGGCGCCGCTCCCCGCGTCTGGGACCCCCGATCACGCGCGTCCTTACCGGGAGCGGAGCCGGGAGCCGCGGGAGGGCGGCAGGCAGGGGGCCAGGCGGACGGACGGGCCGGGCAGACGGGCCGGGGCGCTCGCCGGCTCCCGGAGGCTGCGGCTGTGCGCGGCGCCCCGCCCCGCGCTTTTATCCCCGCGGAGGCCCCGCCCGCCTGGCGTCTGTAGGCCGGTCCCCGCCTCCCCGGGCCGGGCTAGGGTCCCGCCTCCCCGGGCCGGGCTGGGGGCCGCGGCCGCCCCCGGACAGCGGAGAGGGGACGCGAGCCCTCCCCGCGGGGCGGGACCTGGCGGGGCGCGGGGAGGTCGGACGGGGTCCCGGGACCCGCAAAGCCCCCGGAGCTGACCGGACGGGAGCTGGCCGGACGGGAGTTGACCGGGCGGGAGATGGCCGGGCGGGAGATGGCCGGACGGGAGATGGCCGGACGGGAGATGGCCGGACGGGAGCTGACCGGGCGGGAGATGGCCGGGCGGGAGATGACCGGACGGGAGATGGCCGGGCGGGAGATGGCCGCGCGGAGCGGCAGAGGCGGGGCTCCCGGGCGGGGACACCTGCCCGCGCTGCGGCCGCACCCCCGCCCCCGGGACAGGTCTCCAGGGTCCCGGGAAGATCGCTGCCGAGAGGCTGGCCTGGGGGGGCGAGCGCCGGCGCCGGGTTGGCACTCACCGGCAGAGCGGACCCCGGGGGCGGGCACGGTCCCTGTTGCCAGGGAAACTCCTGCCCCCGCCCAGGCGCCCCCTGCCCGGCGCTCCCTGCCTGGCGCTCCCCGGGGGTCCCCCCGGGCGGGGCGGGGCTGGCTGCCCGGCCCCGGGGGCGCAGAACGCGCCGGCTCACCAGCCCGCCACCGCCGCGCGCAAAACCAGAAAACGGGGCGACTCCTCCTTGTCCTCCTCCTCTCCGGGGAGTGGAAGGAGTCCGCGCTACCGGGAAGGACGCCCCCGTTTGTGTGTTTTTTACTCTCAGGGGGGCCCGTTGGGAGAAGGTCCGGCTGCCGCCTTCCCAATGGGCGCCCCCTCGCCCCAACCAGGACGCCCTCGCAGGACTGGGTGCGGCCGGACCCGGGAGAGAGGGAGGCGCTTTGGGCACAGCCTGCGCCCGGATCCTGCTGTGGGTTTGGGATCCTCCTGTGGGTTTGGGATCCTCCTGTGGGTTTGGGATCGGCCATGGAGCCCCGGTACCTGCGCCTGCGCCACCCTAACCGGGACACGCGCATTAGTCAGGCCTTGCGACACCTCCATCGGGAGGGACTGAAACCGGGATGGGGAAACCTGGTGCGTGGCTGGGCGGCGAGGCCAGGGGAGGGGTGTCCCCTGGACACGGACCATGGGGCTCCCGGTTTGCAATTACCCACAATGTCATTCACCAGCTGGGGAGGACGGCCCGGAGCCAGAGGGGACCCCACGACCCCAGGTCCCCACGCGGGGAGGGGTGCGCGAGGTCGGCCGGCCTCCACAGCCCGCCCCAGGCTCAGCCGTGGGTGGAAGGCGGACCTCGGACCCAGCCTGTCTGCCCGATGTCCCCACAAGCCTGCAGGCTGGGCCAGGACCTGACAGGGAGCCAGGATCCCGTGGCTTCCCTGTTCTCCTGCCTGCGCGCTCAGGACCACGGCCCGGCCTCCCGGAGCCCGGGTGACACGCTTGGAAGGCCGCAGCTTGCTTGGGGCACCATTCTCCCTACGAATACGGTTTCTTCCTAACCAGCCGGTTTCATGAAATGAGCGTCCGAATCAACCTGAAGCCTGGAGATTAAGAGCACAATGAGGCCCTCCCGATGCCTCTCTCCGTAAATCCGCTGGTCTTATACATCTCTATCTTCTTACATTTCCGGTTGTGTCATAGTTGGTGACACCACTGCGGTAAGGGCGATTTGGCATTCCTCAAATGACTTGGGTTTCTCTCTGCTTAAAAGGGTGATCCTGTGCTTCTCGGAGAGATTTGGGGGAACGCCGAGGAGTAGGAAGAGGGAGGTAACCTATCACCTGTGCCTCCATTATCCGAAAATAACCACCACTGACATTCAAATTATCCGCATTACTTTGTAAAAGACTCTTTATTGTGCCCAAACCGGTGTGGCTCAGTGGATAGAGCGTCTGCCCGAGGACTGGAAGGTCCCAAGTTCGATTCCGGTCAAGGGCATGTACCTTGGTTGCGGGCACATCCCCAGTAGGGGGTGTGCAAGAGGCAGCTGATCGATGATTCTCTCTCATCGATGTTTCTATAATAACTCTCTATCCCTCTCTTCCTCTCTGTAAAAAAATCAATAAAATATATTTTAAAAAAATAAAAGATTCTTTATTGTTTGAAGTACTACATGAGTCTTCTCTTCCCCCATTGACCACTCCCGAGCCCTCTCACCACCCCCCCCCCAACACGTGCCCTCACCCCCCTATGCCCGGGTCCATGCATACAAGTCCTTGGTTGATCTCTTACCCATACCCTCTGCCTTCCCTCTGAGGTTTGACGGTCTGTTCAATGCTTCTCGGTCTCTGGATCTATTTTTGTTCATCGGTTTATGTTGTTCATTACGTTCCACAAATAAGTGAGGTCATGGGATAGTTATCTTTCTCTGACTGGCCTATTTCTATCCTCACTACTTGTTAATGCATATTCATGTAAGCAGATATAAACGCGCTGGCACGAACGAGATTACAGAAGCATTATACGTAAAGCCTGGCATCCTGCTGTCAGCGGCTTTTTTTAATTGATCAAATCTCTCGTATCAATCAGTGAATTTAACCTGGAGTCACCAGCAGTTCAGCAGAGCTCGGGACCTGAGTCAGAGACATTTGATTACAAAGGCAAATCAGGAGATCTTGTTAGACAACTTCCATGGAAGGAGAGAGAGGGAGAGCTAAAAGTCATGCTACCTTGCCCAAGGGCGTTTTGATTTGCAATTTTCCAAGGCAGCCAGGCAGATCCCGGTCACTGTGTGCTGTTCCCTCAAGTTTCCCTACAAAGTGAGGTCAGTCCTTAGCAGGCTGCGGGGCCTGGTCCCTGGCTCTGTGAGGAGACTATCAGCTATGTTCCCAGCATCAAAGGAGAGCCACTCCCTCCATGTATCAGCCCGAAGCAGCACTTTTTCAACCCCCCTCGGCCCCCCACCCATCCCCCCACTTCCAAAACCTCTAGAGCCTACAGCTACAGGAGAAAACGGGAATGAGCCCTAGCGCCTTAGAAGGCTGTCACCAGCGCCTTAGAAGGCTGCCACC
Organism: Pipistrellus nathusii; assembly: GCA_963693515.1. Lineage (NCBI taxonomy): Eukaryota > Metazoa > Chordata > Mammalia > Chiroptera > Vespertilionidae > Pipistrellus > Pipistrellus nathusii. The sequence continues at coordinate 1,591,755 of OY882869.1, read as the reverse complement.
GATGCCCAAACCCCGGGTTAGAGAAAGTGCTGCCCTCAGCCCGAGAGGACCAGTGGGGAGAAGGCTCCCTTCCGAGACAGAAAGGCAGCAGGAAGTGCCCGGCCTGGCGCATGTCTGCTTGCGATGAATCAGGCTCTGGCCAGAGAGGCCAGATATGGCTCTGCCGTTGGCAGTGGTTGCGCTCCGAGCCGGCTGGCATGTGAGCAGGACCGAGCAGTCCTGTCAGGTTTGGGAACCAGAAGGACGAGGCTGGCCCGGCTGGTCGGCTCTTCCGCGGCCTCTCCCAGTGGCTCCTTTTGGACCTGGCCAGCGCTTGTTTCACGGACACGGCAGATGCTCTGTCCTCAGCGGCTCAGGTGCGTTCCAGGCTCCGCTGGGAAGAGGGGGTTCTGGAGGGACAGCTCCCTAGAGGAGGAACCTGTGAGATTGTCCCTTGCGAGGCCTTCCGGTGTGGGAGGAACAGGAGGCCATGGTGATCTGCTTTACCTTGCCCATGCCCCCCCCCCCCCCTTCCGCCTGTTCTGAGGCTGGTAGGGAATAGCATGGGAGGCCCTGGCTGGTGTGGCTCAGTGGATAGAGCATTGGCCTGCGGACTGAAGGGTCTCAGGTTCGATCACGGTCAAGGGCACATGCCCAGGTTGTGGGCTCCATCCCCCATAGGGGGCGTGCAGGAGGCAGCTGATCCATGATTCTCTGTCATCATTGATGCTTCTATCCTTCTATTCCTCTCCCTTCCTCTCTGAAATTAATAAAAATATACTTATTCAGAAAAAAAGAAAGGGAAAAAACTAGAATGAACCTTGAGTTGCTGGAATGGAACTAGAGGTATTAGTAATGAACTAGACTTAAGGTGGATGGATGGATGGATGGATGGATAAATGATAGATAGATGATAGATAGATAATTTCCTCGCTCTGTTGATGGAGGGAGCCCGGAAGCAATGCGATACCAGCAGCTCGGAGACTCCCCAGCAGCCCACACCTTGATTTCGTTTCCGTCTTCCCCCTGGAGGCGGTGGGTGCATCACCCCAGGAGGGGCTGCAATACCGGGTCGGTGTGTGGAGTGGACAGAGCAAGCTCCCACTCCATCCCCTAATTTCAGAAACCCGCTCACCATGCTGTCCTTGGGGAAAGGACGTACCAGAAACCACACTGGTAAGAGCCGACGTTATGCTTGCTCTCCGCCCAGAGGCCCGGAGGGATGGCACCGAACCTTCCAGGCTCCATTGTCCACACGCCGGACCCAGGCTCCCGGAGGCCCGGGTGGTGCCAGGGCTGGACTAGGGGCCCGTTAGGGAACAGGGTGTCCTCACCTTACCCTGAGACGGCTCAGAATAACAACATGTCTTTGTAACTGTGTCACCTCCCCGTGTACCTGCTTGTCTCTGTCTGTGAACACTCTTACAACGTCGCCGTAATTTTGGAATCACCCCTCACAGAGGAAAGCCGCCTTTGCCGGCTGGCAGGATGCCCAGTGGGTGGTACAGCTGGATGGGTGGGTTTGTCTAGTGTGGGAATCAAGTCTCCCTGTAGCTGCTTCACAAAAAGGAAGCAGCCACAGGTACCATCTGGGCCACTAACGAGCTAACCTAAAACAAAGTCAGCTCAGGCATGACCTGTCCTTTCATTTTTTAATTTTTATTATTTTTTAACTGATTTCATAGAGGAAGGGAGATGGAGAGAGAGAGAAACATCAACGATGAGAGCCATTGATCGGCTGCCTCCTGTACACCCCTGACCGGGAATCGAACCTGGGACCTCTTGGTCCATGGGATGATGTTCAATCCAATGAGCCACCGCAGCCAATCCAATGAGCATGAGCGGCCTAGGAAAACCTGCCCCGATCCTCGTTTGAATGCCCACGTCACCTGGCGTCTCCCATCCCCCCACCAGCTTTCAGTGCACGCGGCTGTGGTCCTGGGTCACTCCTCTGTCCCTGCTGGGGAGGGGCCACACCTCGCCCTCCGGGGAGCCACCACCCAGCACAGAGCCGGGCAGGTGCCAGTCTGTGTTTGTTTAAGAAGGGAATTCCCAACCTGATAGAGGTTATGGTATTGAATGCAGGGAGCAGCCGGACAGTTAATTATTTGATAAACACGCAGTGTTCGTTGCCATGAATAAATGCATCCTGGGCGCAGGCACAGCTGATAAGCGCGGCTGAAACGCAGTTCTGAGAGCCACGCTGTGCCGGCCGACGTGAGGTCACGTGCGTCAGGTTCTCCGAATGCTTGAGCTCTGTGTTGATCTCAGCACCTTGGGGGAGCCCCTGTGTGGATGGCTGGGGGCTGGGCCGGCTCTGCTGAGAGACCAGGGGCTCTGGGGCATCAGGCTGTGGGCCCAGCGGGATCAGCCAGCCGGCCAGCGGGACGGAGTCTGCAGGCTGGGGCAGGCGAGCACAGGTGACAGTGCTGGGGATGTGGCCCGTCCTGTCCTCCTCCTCCTCCTCTCCCTCCTCCAGGTGCCTGCTGCCAGCCAGCTCAGGGGACAGCCCACACCCTTCGCCCAGCTGGGCGGGAGGACAGCGTGGGTGTCCCGCCCAGCCTTTCCTTCCGGGGGTGTGAAGGCTTTTTTCAGAGCGGTGAACACTCCTCGTGCACCGGGCGTGGCAGGAGGACAGCTGTCAGGTGGACTCGGATGGAATGGGCCCAGCGCATCCTTCTACACAGCCTTGGTTTTTATGGAAACCGAGCGCCAGGCGCATGGGGAATTTGCATAAGAAAGCCTCCAGGAGCGGGGATCTCCCCACCCAGAGCCGCCAGGAGCGGCGTGCTTGTCCTGCCAGCTGCGTGATGGGCTGGCCGGGAGCAGGAGCAGCCGGTACGCAGCGCCACGCAGGGCCAGGGGCATCTCCGAGTGCCCTCGGGGTCAGGGCATGACCCCGAGCGGGAGCTCCTGAGTGTGGAGAGGCACTTCCAGGTCACCTGCTCCCCACCCGCCGCTCACTCTGTTCTTCCCAGAGTCCTCTGTGTCCCCGTCCTGATCCCGAACCCCCGGCTCCCTGGAGCCGTCTCCCGGGCTGAGCCGGCCTCCCCCGAGGACCCCGCGGAAACAGCTGGAGAAGCCGGCCCCGAGGCTCCGGACACCCAGCTACCCCACTGCCCGCTGCCCGCTGCCCCTCCTGGGCAGGATGGAGAAGGCAGAGGCGTGTCCTTGGTGGCAGGGCCTGGAAGATGACAAGACCCATCAGGAAAGGCCGTGTGTGCCGGGCTCCCCTCCAGTCAGGCTAGCCGACAATCAGCACTTCATGAATGAGTGAATGAACGAATGAGTGAAAGGCATCATCTGGTCACAACCCTTCCGCAGTGCAGCCGGGCGTCTCTCCCGCCCCAGAGCGAGTTCCTGACAACAGCCGCCCACCTCTGAGCACCTGCATCTCCTCCGCGGGGGCCGCCCCTGCCCGTCCTGCCAGCTGCCCACTCCTGCGGCCACACCCTCGCTGTCATCACCTGAAACTGCCCCACCTGGGAAGGCGTCAATACCACCAGCCCACTCTCCCCACAGCGCTGGCCTTCCCACTCATGCCAACTCCCACTGCGTGTGCACATGCACAGGCGAGCACACACACACACACACACACACACACACACACACACACACAAACGCCTCTGCTCTCTGGTGTTGCCTCCTCCTGATCTGGCCTCTTTCCTGCCAGACCGGACCGTCTGACTTCCCGCTCAGCACCTTTGGTTCCCTGGTGCCTACTCTTTCCACACACACACACACACACACACACACACCCGCCCTGTTTCAGCAGAACCCTCACCTAGATCAGCTGTGTCTTCACCTCCGTCCTGGCGCTGAGCTGCCCAGCGGGCCCCGCACGACTCCTTCTCCGGAGGCCCGTCTGCCGTGCCCACTGGCCCGTCCCCATGTTTTTTTACCGGGCACCGGGCCGGGCTGCTCACGGTGCCGGAGTGAGTGTCACAGACAGGCCGGTCCACTCTGGGCCCTTCCTGCGGCCGGGAGACAGCAAGCAGAGAGACAGCCGGCCGGCCGGACACCCCTGCTCCGCGGGGGTCCCTCCCTGGGCCCGAACCCTCGTTCTGCAGATGCTCTGCCTCCACGGAAAGGAGAGTGACACCGCCCGTGCCTTCTAGTTCCACCGGCCGTGAGTCATCGCCCACGCCCGTCCCCGCTGCCGCCTTTCTCTTCTTGCCTCAGAGGACGGCCAGGAGGGAAGTTCAGAAAGGCCCAGAGGCCTGAGGAGTGCAGGGAGTGGGGACAGGAAGTGGGAACGGTGCGTGGCGGCGGGAAACAGCGGGCTTAGTCGGGGGAGGCGTGCGTAGGTGGGACTTCCCCTCCTCAGTGTGCAGAGATCTGCTTCACTCATTTTAAATATATATATATTGATCTCAGAGAGGATGGGCGAGGGGGAGAGAGAGAGAAACATCAGTGATGAGAGAGAGTCCTTGATCAGCTGCCTCCTGCACGACCCCTACTGGGAACGGGGCCCACACCCCGGGCCTGTGCCCTGACTGGGGATCTGCAGAACTTCCTGGTCCTTAAGTCCACGCTCTGCCACGGAGCCAGCCACACCGGTCGGGCTGCTGCACGCCCTTCCCTGTGCACCGTGTTCCTGCCGGGGAACCGCGGTGCGTTCGGATGGGTGCTGATGGGAACATGCTCGTCTGGGTCTTTGGTTGAACGCATGGGACATCGCTGTTGACTCTGTACTTAGAAATGAAAGCGCTGGGCCTTCCGGTTCGGTCCGTCCAGCTCCTGTGGATGGTTTAAAATGGTTTTCCCAAGAGGCCGCACTCCTTCACACACCCGCCGGCCTGTGGAGAGGTGCCTGCCCCTCCTCATGAGTCCTGGGTGTTGTTGGGACATTAGCCATCCAGGTGTGTGTGTGTGTGTGTGTGTGTGTGTGTGTGTGTGAGATAACAGTACGTGGTGGTTTTGCTTTGCGTTTCCCTGAGGACTAATTAGGTGGAGTGCACTCTCACGTGTTTATTGGTCACTAACACTCGAACACATTTTTATTGGATTGTCTTATTCAGGACCGAGTGGCAAGAGTTCTTTCTATTTCCTGGCTTGCCAGTCCTTGGCCCCCAGGCTGTGTGAATATTGGCCCCCAGGCTGTATTTTGTTTCCTCGTTTTCTTAACTGCTTCTTTTGATGATCAGAAGTTTCTAATTTTGATGAAGACTACTAATTGTTGCACTTTCTGCTAGTCCCTGTACTTCCTCTTCCCAAGAGCCTCGCCAGCCCTCCTCAGCTTGCCCCTCATGGCCTCCACGCGAGGCTGGCCACCTAATGCACAGCTCTCATTCAAAAACTAGTAAGCCTGGCCGGTGTGGCTCAGTGGTTGAGTGTCAACCTATGAACCAGGAGGTCACAATTCGATTCCTGGTCAGGGCACATGCCTGGGTGGGGACTCAATCCCCAGTGTGGGGCGTGCAGGAAGCAGCCCATCTATGATTCCCTCTCCTTCTCCCTTCCTCTCTGACATTAATACAAATATATTTAAAACAACAACAACTTCCAGATGGCGACAGCAGGATGTTAACCCAAATGTGAGTCCTTTCTGACACGGGGCCGGGGGGCTGTGTGTCCACTGCGTGTCCTCTGCGTGTCCCTCCCTCGCTGCTGTCTCTGTGTCTGCGGAGCGGGCAGCCCTAGAGCCTGGAGGGCCCAGCCAGTCATCCGTGAAGCGAGGTGCTTTCCTCCAGGGTCAGGCTTTGTTTTCTGTTTTCCCCCGATCGCCTAACTGCCCTTGGGAGGTAGGACATCCGCTGGCATTATAGCCGAGCGCCTCGGTTCTGAAAAACAGTCAACAAACGGCCTGGGCGGGCCCGCTGTGGCCAGGACACGCGCGCTCCGGGCTGTGGTTGCATGAGGCCCAGCACCAGGCCCAGTTGGTGTTTGGCTGATGTGAGGAGGTGCTGGGAGGAGGGCAGCTGCTGAGGGTCAGAGCCGGCACTCGGACGGAGGGATGTTTGCACTGAGCTCGGGCAGGCACAGAGTAGCCGCCACGGGAACGCTGAAGGCAGAGCCTGCCAGGCAGAAAGAACAGCATGTGCAGAGGCCCGAGGCCAGAACAGAGAGCACCGTGGCTGCGCCCCGCACTGCGCTCCGGGCCAGGGCCGAGCAGGCTGCAGCGGCTGGGCGCTCTCGCCCGGGCAGGAGGGAGTGTGGGCTGGAAGGTGTGCACACTGGGCACCGAGCAGGGGAGTGGTCCTATTCCGACGCCGTAGTTTACGGGTGTCTGAGGGCTGAGGGGGGAGCTGGCTGCAGCAGGGAGGGGAGCTGGGACCCTGGGGCGGTGGCTGCGGGAATGTCCAGTGTTCGGGGCGGTGATCGATGGAGCCGGGTTCAACGGGTTTTCCGGGGGGATGCAGGCAGGGCCCAGCCTCCTCACCCCTCTTCGGTCTCTGAGCTGGCGTCCTGGCCTTCCTGAGGATTCTGGGAGCCTCGCCACAGCCCCCTAGAATTCCCTTTCCTTTTAGGGTGGCCGGAGCCTGTGACTGTGTTTGCAAGTAACCACCTGGTGGGTGTGGGATGCATCCATAGAAGAGGGAAAGGGCAAAGAGGAGGAGGATGTAAGGGTTGAGGGGAGAGGGGAATGGGGAGAGGGGGAGGGGGAAGGGGCTTCTGGAATGGCACTAATAATGGCACATTTAAGGTTAAATAGAACCTGCAGCGTAACTTTTCTTTCTCTGATTATGGATTTTGTTTGTTTGTTTGTTTCAAGTATTATATATGTCTCCTTTCTCCCGATTGATCCCCTCCCCAGAGAACATTGTGATCCCTCATGTGCGGTTCCTGGCTCTGAGGATGACATTTGTCCTAGATTTTTGGTGAAGCCTCGCCTGAGGATATTTGCCCATTGATTTTTAGAGTGGAAGGGAGGTGGAGAGCACAGAGTGAGAAACATCAATGTGAGAGAGACACTGGTTGGTTGCCTTCCGCATGCCCTGACCACGGTTGGGAATCCAGCCTGCAACCGAGGCACGTGCCCTTGACTGGAATGAAACCCAGGACCCTTCAGTCCTCGAGCCATTGCTCTATACACTGAGCCACACCGGCCAGGGCCAGCGATGGCATTTCTTGTTGGAGAGACACGATGTGTACATGGACCTGTCTGAGAAAACAAGCGTCTGGCACAGAAACACCGTTTTCATGACCAGAGGCCAAAGTGTGTAGGAAAAGAACTGGGACTTCAGCTTTTTTCGGCTTTCGGCTCGGAGGAGGCTCAGGTGCAACTTTCCTCGGTCGTCCCGAATCCGGGTTCATCCGACACCAGCTGCCTCCACCATGCCGCCGAAGTTCGACCCCAACGAGATCAAAGTCGTATACCTGAGGTGCACCGGTGGGGAAGTGGGTGCCACGTCTGCCCTGGCCCCCAAGATCGGCCCCCTGGGCCTGTCCCCGAAAAAGGTTGGTGATGACATCGCCAAAGCAACTGGTGATTGGAAGGGTCTGAGGATTACAGTGAAACTGACCATTCAGAACAGACAGGCCCAGATTGAAGTGGTGCCTTCTGCCTCTGCCCTGATCATCAAAGCCCTCAAAGAACCTCCAAGAGACAGGAAGAAGCAAAAAAACATTAAGCACAGTGGAAATATCACATTCGATGAGATTGTCAGCATTGCCCGACAGATGCGGCACCGATCTTTAGCTAGAGAACTCTCTGGAACCATTAAAGAGATCCTGGGGACTGCCCAGTCTGTGGGGTGCAATGTTGATGGCCGCCACCCTCATGACATCATAGATGATATCAACAGTGGTGCCGTGGAATGTCCGGCTTGTTAAGAACTACAAAGGAAAAGAACTCAAATAAAGATCATTTTGACAAGCAAAAAAAAAAAAAAAAAAGAACTGGGACTTCGAATGAGGAGCGGTCAGCGAACGGATTCATTTTTACAAGAACTATTTACCGGAAGTGCGCCCCACGCCGGGCACTGGGTCGGCCCCAGGGAAACCGCCAATGAGCGAACAGTCCTGTCGCCGAGTCTAGATGGACGGGGTGGCCAGAAAAGCACGTTACAACCCACAAAGATGGCGGCCAAAGGTTTGTTTCAATGTCATTCAAAATAACCCAAGAATGAGGAAGTGGGGAGGGTGTAGCTGAAACCCGAAGGAGGGGTCATGTGTGGATCGTCAAATTATGTGATACATCTGAGTTGAAGACATTAAACTTTTAATTATGTTACAAAGTGTTCCCATAGTAAGAATCAAGAGGGGGAAGTGAAGAATGTTGTCCAAAGGATCCATCCTGTTTAAGAAAGAACGGAGATTTGTGGGCCCTGTAACAAGGACATTGTCATTAGCCGTGGGAGGCTGCGGTGACTTTAAGGAAACCAGGGTGCCCAAGAGAACTGGGGTCCGAACACAGATATTGGGGAGGGCATCACAGCCAGGTTCAGTATCACTGTGCTTGTAGGATGTGCTCCTTACATTTCGATAATAAAAATCTAACAAAAAAGACATAATTGCCATACAAGGTATTTATGCGGCAGTGAAAGCACAGGAGGAGGAGCAGACAGGCGAGTTCTGAAGAGCGGGCAGGATCTGGATAAGGGGAAGGGGAAGGGGAAGGTGCTGCAGAGCCCAAATTAGCACAAGGAGAGACTCAGAATCAGAATGCTGCCACGAAGGCTAGCAAGACAGAAGGCAAACCTAGGGGTCAGCGGGAAATAGATTTGAATAAAATAGTGTGAAATGGTCTGGGACCCTTAATTATTAAAGTTAGGAGCAGGATCTATTTATATATCTTACATCTAATACATAACAATAAGTGACAGATATTATTTTGCAGTTGGTAGGCATTTACAATTCATCCTTGAAAACAACATAAGGAATGTTATTGTGCATAAAGTTAGTTGAGATTTCTTTTCTTTTTAAAAAATATATTTTATTGATTTTTTAGAGAGGAAGGGAGAGGGATAGAGAGTTAGAATCATCGATGAGAGAGATTCATCGACCAGCTGCCTCCTGCACACCCTCCACTGGGGATGTGCCCTCAACCAAGGTACATGCCCTTGACCGGAATCGAACCTGGGACCTTTTAGTCCCTAGGCGGTTCTCAACCTTCCTAACGCCACGACCCTTAAATCCAGCTCCTCATGCTGTGGTGACTGCAACCATAGAATTATTTTCATTGCTACATCATCACTGTAATTCTGCTACTGTTATGAATCGTAATGTAAATATCTGTGTTTTCCGACGGCCTGAGGCTCCACGGCAGCGGTTCTCAGCCTGTCTAATGTCAGACCCACCGGTGAGAACCACTAGCGGGGTCACCCAAGACCATCGGAAAACACAGATATTCACATTACGATTCATAACAGCAGCAGAATTACAGTGATGATGTAGCAACGAAGATAATTGTATGGTTGGGGGTCACCACAGCATGAGGAGCTGGATTAAAGTCCTCGGCGTTAGGAAGGTTGAGAACCACTATGTTAAGGGAAGTATTATGTTCCAATTTCAAAAGGACCCTTTTGACTTTCCCCTCCAGCTTTCACGAAGCCCAGATTCTCAAGCCCTAAGCAACAACCAACGCGGTTCTCTACCAACGGAAGATCAACCAAATGTGTGAACTTTCCTAAAACCAAGGGCGTGGAAGGGGCTGTGTCTGTCGTTATGGCCACACGCCCGTCTGCAAGGCCATCAGCTTTAAATCCACGATTCCTCACCCCTTCTTTTACTAGTTTACTTTTAAATTTCCTTCCTTAGTGGACGAGTGTCAAACAAATCCAGACCAAATAATACATTTTTTAAAATTACATTTATTTCCTCCCTCTTTCCTTCCTTCCTGAGCAAAGAAGACAGAAGGGCAGATAGAAACACCCACGATGAGGAAGGCTCTTTGACGGGCTGCCTCCTGCTCGCCCCTCCTGGGGAGGAAGCCCGCCACCCGGGCCTGTGCCCTGACCGGGGATCGACCGCTGACCTCCTGGCTCCTGGGCCGCCGTTCAACCCACGGGCCGGGCCCAAAATAACACGTTTAACACACGATTTGAAGGAGCGTTTATTGGTAACGTAACGCTGCACACACAGACACGCTGCAAAACACCCTCCCATTCCGAATTTCCCCCGCCGCGCCCGCCAGGCCTGGGGCCCGCCGCGCCGCCCGCCTCCCCGCCCGGGACCGCGGCCCCGAGGGCTCCCAGCCCCCAGGACGCCGCGGGGACGGAGAGCGGCTCCGGCCCTCCCCGCCCAGGGCCGCAGGCAGCCCCGCCACCCCGCCGGCGCCCTGCCGCTTCCCCGCTTCCGGGAACGGCGCTTCCGGCGCCGGAAGTGCGTCATCACCGCGCGCGCGCGCCGCGGCGGAAGCCTCGGGAGGCGAGGCTCGCGTGCGCCGCGGGGACAGCGGCGCCCACGGGGCTCTCGTGCCGCCATGCAGGTCTCCAGCCTCAACGAGGTGAAGATCTACAGCCTGAGCTGCGGCAAGTCCCTCCCCGAGGTGAGTGTCCTCGGGGCGCCGCCCCCGGCCTGTCGGGGCCGGGGAGCTGCCGGCGCCGGGGGACGGGACTGAGGGCGGCCGGTCAGGGAGCTCCACGGGCGCGTTTGTCAGGGTCTCCGGGACGGAGGACGCGTCCCTCGGCGCCGCTGTGGCCGTTCCCAGCCGCTGTCACCGAGGAGGAGAGTGACGGGTTGGCTGACAGGGAGCTCTCCCTCATTTGAACGCCCGTTCAGATATATTCCCTATTGATTTTAGGGAGAAAGCGGGGAGGGAGAGAAGAATCCGTGATGAGAGAGAATCCTTGATGGGCTGCCTCCTGCCCGCACCCCCCCCGCCCCCACAGGATCGAGCCCGCCCCCCGGACATGTGCCCGCCCTCCTGGTTCACAGGTTGATGCACAGGAAAATGTGTGTGTGTGTGTGTTCTACAACACGTGGCGTTCGTTTGCGAACTTTCCCATCCCCACTGAATGTTGAAATATTGAGAATTTGCCTTCAAAGCGCCGGGACAGGCAGGATAGTCATGAAAAGGCCACAACTGTTCTTTAAAGTGCTGGCAATAATGTGAAAACGTTAACACTTGGAATTCACAACGAAGGAGCTAGGGCTGGGCTTTTGGGACTTGCCGGGAGCAATGATGTCCTGGCGTCTCAGGGCGGCGAGTGGCGAGGGGCTGGGAAAATCAGAGCTTCTCTCCCAACTCCTGGGTGAGATGCGCGGCAGATCCAGCGAGGAGGCTCTGAAGTTCGGCGTTTCTTCCTTGTCAGCGATGGTGGGGTTTGTGTCCGGCACCTCCAGTGAGAGGAGACGTTTTGCAGAAGCATTCACACCTGCACATTACTTTGAGATTGGTTTTAAAACCCCTGCCTTAGCCCCTCTGGCGTGGCTCCGTGGTGGAGCGCCGACCTCTGAACCAGGAGGTCACGGTTCTGTTCCGGGTCAGGGCACAGGCCCCGGGTGACGGGCTCAATCCCCAAAGTAGGAGCGGACAGGAGGCAGCCCACCCATTATTCTCTCTCACCATGGATGTTTCTCTCTTTCTCTTTCTCCCTCCCTGCCTCTCTGAAATCAATAAAAAAAATCTAGATCGGCGATCGCCAGCGGGTGGTCCGCAGCCACTGGTGGCCTGTGAGGTCCGAAAGGCTGGCACCGCCGATCTGTGTAGCTCGCCGCTTGCTGTTGGCCCGGGCCCTGCCCTGGGGAAGCAGTCAGTACAGCTCTTCCTCCGGGTCCCCCAAAAGGCCTGGAGCCGGCCATTAGCGCCGCCTTCCTTCTCGGAATCCAGTCACAGGCCTCCTGTCTCCGCCGTTCTTCACCGTGGCCGCGCTCACCTCGCTCACCCCCACGTTTGCTGAGAAGCGGAGCCTGGGGGACAGGGGCCGCCCTGCGGTTCCTGCAGGGGAGGGCCGCGTGAGCAAGCAGAAGCTCCCCGGGCGGTGCTGTGCGCGGAGGAGGGCTGTGGAGGCCAGCGTTTGGATGGCCTTCAGGGAGGCCCTCTCTCCCCGGGTGGCATTCGCGCAGAAACAGGGGTGGTGAAAGGGAGAGTTGTCAGCGCCCAGAGAACGGAGGTGGAAATGCCCACAGTGGGCATGCGCTTGGCTTGTGGGAGGCCAGAAGAGGCACCGTGTGCCTGGCGCGCTCAGGACGAGAGAATGGCGCAGGTGACGGTGGAGAGGTGGCCTCCTCGCCCAGGGAACAGGTTAGGTTTCTTCGTGCTGTTGGAAGTCGCCGTTGGGTTTAAACGGGGCTGCTGTGTGCGAGTTACCATGGCCGGGAGGGCACGAGTGGGGATGGGGCAGGGCAGGCGAGAAGTGTGCCTGTTGGTCACGTGCGGGTGTCCAGCCGAGAGATGTGGGTGGCTTGGGCTAGAATGGTAGCAAAGGAGACACTAGGACTGGGTGGGACGCGGGCGGTAGGCTCATGGGACTTGCTGATGGGTTGGCTGGTGGCGAGGAGGCGTCAGGCGAAGGAAAGGAAGAATCAGGAGAGAACTCTGGGGTTTTGGAGGGGGAGCTAATGAGCCAAAGGTATCGAGGAAGGAGAGAGATAGAAACATCAATGATGAGAGAGAATCATTGATCGGCTGCTTCCTACGCACCCCTTACTGGGGATTGAGCCCACAACCTGGGCATCTGCCCTTGACAGGAATCGAACCTGGGACCTTTCAGTCCCCAGGCCAACACTTTATCCACTGAGCCAAATTGGCTAGGGCTTAATGGCTTGTTTTTTAAAATTTCATTTAAATAGACCGAGTTCCATATATTAGTTATAACCCATAATATTTGAAGCTTACTGTTTCTCTTAGATTGATTAGATGAATTAGTTTTCCCTTGTTTAAAATATGATACAGTTAGTTCTAAAATTTTATTGTCTAATATATGTAAATATGTTTAAGAAAAAAATCCAGAGGATATGTTAACAGTAGGGTTAGTATTACAGGATATTTTTACTTTCTGTGTTATGTATTCATGTAAGGTTTCACATTTTTTTTAAATGTGAGCATGTGTTATTTTTGCCAGCAGAAAAACAATTCAAGTAAATATGTTTTTAAATAAAGACTCTGTTTTCTCTAGTGGCTTTCTGACAGGAAGAAGAGAGCACTGCAGAAGAAAGATGTGGGTGAGTACTGCTTTCCCTCTGCAGCCAGCCTCCTGGCCCTTTAGGGTCCCGGCTCTGTTGTGGAAGGAAATCTCAGTCTCCTTGCCTTTGCCTCTAGCTTGTTCGCTCAGGCTGGGTGAGACCAATTACCGGTATCCTATCAGCTGCCTCCTTGTTGGGCATGGCTTCCTGTGAGGAGGAAATGAATCCCGGTGGTCCACGTGAGAAACCTGGCACTCATTTATTGCTGCCACACTCACCTGCACTCACTCACTGCAGGAAAGCACACTTCCTTCTTCTTAAGAAATCTCTGGTGGTTGATGTGTTCCTGGTGAGTGTGGGATTTGGTTTTACCTAATTAAAAGCTAGTAAGTGCATGGTCTTGGTTTATGGGGGCCCTTCCCTGCGGGCCTCTCCCAGTGGACCCATGCCAGAGGAAGCTGCAGCCTCAAACCATTGCCCGGCCTCCTTCCTTTGGGCTGTGAGCACTGAAGGGGGCTGTACAGTATAAAAAAATAAATAAATAAAAGCTAATCGTTAGCCTTTTACTGTCTCATGGGTTATAACAGACCGGCTGCTCCTGTTCTCTCTTTGTAGATGTCCGGAGGAGAATTGAACTTATTCAGGATTTTGAAATGCCTACTGTTTGTACCACTATTAAGGTTTCAAAAGATGGACAATATATTTTAGCAACTGGTGAGCATCTTTTTGGTTATGATTTATGTACATTTTATCTCAGGAAATATGATGACATAGGTCACTTTTTAAATTTCCCTATCACTTCATTATAAAAAAGATTTGAAATATTGAAAGAGTTGTACAGTGAGCCTCCATTTACCCCCTGCTAGATTCTTCAGTAGTTTGCTGCATTTGCTTCATTACACGTCTGTCTGTCCTCCCATCACCCATCCTGGTTTTTAGGGCATTTCAGAGCAAATTGCAGATATTAGTATATTCCACCCCTACATGCCTCAGAGTATATATCATTAACCCCAGTTCACTATTTACTGATGGCTTTTTAACGTAAATCTACATACGTTGACATGCACAGATCTTGACTAGGATGCGTTTTGACAAATGCAACACCTGTGTAGCCAAAGCCGCCCTGAAGGTGTAGAATATTCCTTCACCCAGAAGCTTCCTTGACGTTCCTTGTCGGCCCTGCCCCCACCCCTGCATAGGCACCCACCGCTCTGCCTTCTTTTTCACTGCAGACAAGGTTAGGCTGCTCTAGAACTTTATATAATGCGGCCATGCACCTGGGCTTCATATTTGAGATTTATGTGTTGTTATGAATGTCAGTATGTTGTCCTTTTTAAATTACCAAGTGGCATTTCCTTGTAGGCAGAGACATTTTACTTTTCCTTCTCCATCAGTGGAAACTGGCCAGGCCCTGTGTTTTGGCTGCTGTTCACAAGCGCTCTGTGCTAGTATGTTTGGAGGACATTGCCAGGTCTCAGGGGAGGTGTGTGTTTAGTTTGATAGAAACGGGCCAGGCTTTTCACCAAAATGGTCAAATCAGGTTACACTCCCACCAACAATAAAGGAGAGTTCCTAGAAAGGTCACTTTCAACATAATTTGCTGTGTCGTATACTGAATGTTTTTATGTCACTAAGGTTTTATATTAGCAGTGTTCATCGATATCAGAGCCATGACTGTGGGAACATTTAATGTGTTACAATTTAAAACAAACCATTTTTGGCTGTGATTTTGGTGCATATATCCTATGTATTGTCCGTGTACATTATTTTACTGGCTTAACGTTATCCACCTTTGTCCCCTTTCAGCCACTTTGTTATTTGACAGAACTTCTGTGCCTCCGCATGCCAGTCTCTTTGGTTCTTTGGGAATGGTCGTTTCCGTAGTAACACTACGTTTCCTAGCCTCCGGTTTTATATTTAGAATAGACGGTTTTATGGCTTATATAATAAAGAGCTAAGATGCTCTTAACACCATATTAGCCATTCTGATGGATAAAAGCGATTTCATTGTTGTCATCTGCTTTGTTAGCTTGTCTGTGAGGTGCGTGAATTATTTGTCTCACTTTTCCTGTGAGTTGCTTGCTTACATCCCTGCTCTTTTCCCTGGGGATGTTGGGGAGGGTTGTGTCTGAGTTCTTTCCCTTTGCTGTGGGTACAGTGAACCCTGATTCTCTGAACCAGGTGTGCTTCGCACATCTGCAGGGAGCTGACAGTGGGAAGTGTGTCTGTGGGGTTTACATCTCATTCATTTCTCGATAGGAACGTATAAACCTCGGGTTCGATGCTATGACACCTATCAGTTATCCTTGAAGTTTGAAAGGTGTTTAGATTCCGAAGGTAAGTAAAAGGTTAAACTTGAGTTCATGAAACTAGCTTTTGATGTTTGGCATCTTTCCTGCCTGTTGAAACAGGAATGGGTTGTGCATTAGTTTTCTCAGTTGTAACAAATGGCCGTGAACGCCCACTGCGGAGCTCCCGGGTCTGTGCGAATCCACCGGCTCTCTGCGTCCTGTGCGCGGGCTGCCTCGAGGGGCCGGCCTGGTGCGACTCTGTCTAGGGGCTCGGGAAGGAGTCCGCCTCCAGGCTTCCAGCTGGCAGGATGCAGTTTGTTGCAGTCGTAGGACTGGAGTCCTGTTTCCCACCGTCCGTCCCCCCCCCCCGGGTCCGTCCTCCCCGGGCCGTGCTCTGCCTCCAGAGGTGCCGGCTTTCCTCCTCACTGGTCCCTCTGCCTGCAGACCTAGCAGCTCACTGGCTCCCCCCTCTGCCAGCGGAATAAGCTGCTTTTAAAGGGCTCATGTGATTATAAATCTCCCTTCGCCATTCATGTGACAGTCATAGGAGTGGTGTCCCATCGCATTCACAGGTCCTACTCACCCCAGAAAAGGGGGCTGTGGATGGGAAGGTCGGTGGGTCATGCTTAGAACCCTGGCTAGCACAGAGGGCAGTGAACTGGGAACATCCAGGCTGTCCATCAGGGAAAAGGATGGGATTGTATCCTCCTAACTTGTTTCACACAATACAGACTCCATGTGCTGCTAATAGCAACTGTTTTCACTCTATTTTTGTTTACCCGATGCACTATGAATGAGTACAAAGTTACTGTTATCCTTTCCTAAGCAACATTTGTGAATGTTCTATAATACCTACTTTATTTTGAACATCTCAGAAAAATAGGGTGAAAATTGAGAAGTCATTATGTTTTGTGAATTTATATTTCATTGCCTTCAGTTCTGCAGGATATCTAATTGCTCAGTACTGGGGAATTATAAAGCTTTAAATTTTCCATTGGTGTTTGGGAGCAGCTTAAAATGGCAGTTTTGCTCTTGTTTTACGTAGGGGCAAAAACAAGAAAACCCAGCAATTGTGTATAATTTTTGTGTTGAATTAGAATCTTTGCATTAAGTTTTCCTTTTTATTAAAAACTTGAGAATTGATTGTTTTTTCCCCACTGTTTTTTATTTTCCAGTTGTCACCTTCGAAACATTGTCTGATGACTATTCAAAGGTACGCTTGATTGGTTTGTACTAGTTATCATCAATACACAGTGAGTGGAATTTAGTTTTATGATAAGTATCTATGACATTCCCATTGCTAAATTAAATGGCTGTGTAGCAAAACCTTTCATTTTCTATAAATATGTTTTAATTTATCATATGTATAATGTGTAGTATCTTTTAAAACTGTGATAGAGATAACTTTTTTTAGTTTAATATTAAAATGAAGTTTCCATGTCACATACGAAACCTTACCTGTATTGTTAAGAATTGGTAGCAGTCATGTTTAATAACCATTAAACATGGCATTATTTGTCAGGTTGCTTTCATATTCATCTGTGTAAATAAAATAGCTGTGCTGTATGTTTAATTTTATTAACCTTGCAAATAAAAGATCACTGCATATCCCAAAACAGGTAAAAAAAAAAAAAAAACCCAGCCAATTCTATACATTTTTTTCTTTTCTTTCTTTGACTTATTCAATTTCAATGAAAAATTCTAAATGATGTCAGATGTCACCGTGAGGGAAATTGAATTTCCTGTGCTGACATGGCTGTAAATATTGTGTTCAGTTCTGGAAACTATGGAGCATAGTTTGTCCGTTTGCCTGCGGTGGCCATTTGCCATGTGTTTGGGACATGTCATTTTATACTGCATTTGGTCTAGATAGGGATAAATTTGCTTTTACATACCACCTGGAGATTTAAAAAAATATATATATTTTATTGATATTTTTACAGAGAGGAAGGGAGAGAGATAGCTAGAAACGTCGATGAGAGAGAAACATCGACCAGCTGCCTCCTGCACTCCCCCTACTGGGGGATGTGCCCGCAACCAAGGTACATGCCCTTGACCGGAATCGAACCTGCGACCTTTCAGTCCGCAGGCCGACGCTCTACCGCTGAGCCAAACCGGCTTCGGCAGGACCCGGAGATTTTAAAGATGCCTTAGTAATACATTGAAGTTGAGTTTTTACAAGTTTATTGAACCCTGTATGATAATTGTGAGATTATTAAAATGGGAAATTACTCATTAAAGTTAGTGAGCAGTGCTTGTGTTATAACGTGGTGGTGCCAGATAAGGGGGGCCATTTGTTTTTTGTTTATTTATTTTTTGGGGGGAGGGGCTATTTGTTTTAAGCCTTTCAGTTAGAAGGCGAGGTTTGCAGAAAAACTGTCTGAGATCAGAAGGCGTTAAGTACCCACTGGAGAGGTTTGATTCTTCACACTTCAGTCATGCTGGAGCGTTGTGCGTATATACTGTGTGTTCACAGGAGAAAGGAGGGGGAGGGAGGCCAGAGGCTTTCCAGCGTAGCCAGTTTTAATGGTGATGACATAAACACGTCCCTGGAAACCTAAGCGAACCGTTTTCTTGTTTCATTTCAGATTGTCTTCTTACATAACGACAGGTACATTGAGTTCCACTCGCAGTCCGGCTTCTACTACAAAACCAGAATCCCCAAGTTCGGGCGGGACTTCTCCTACCACTATCCTTCCTGCGACTTGTACTTCGTTGGCGCCAGGTAATGGGCCCGACACCTTTGTGTTCTCCTTCCCCCTCATTTCCCCAGACAATTGCTGTTCCAGCATGGGGGAGCATTAAAAGAAGAAAGAGCCATGCGGCCGCCTTTCTTGCTCACATAGTGAGTTACCCTTTCAGGAACTACATCCCTAACTCTCCCTGGCATGTGCTCTAACGCTAGAGACATGGGCAACCCAACAGGGCATATGAGTGGGGAAGTCCCTTTCTCAGCACCATTGCTTGGCATTTAAAAGCTTTTTAGTCTTAAATGTTACCTTCTTTACGGTTATAAAAATAATACATATCCATTGTAGAAAATTGGAAAATATAAAAAAGAATTTAAAAAAATCACTCATTCAGGAAACCCTTATTGATCTTTTATTGTATTTCCTTCAAGTCTTTTCATATATACACAGTAGAGGCTCGATGCACGCAATTGGTGCAAGAGTAGGCCCTCCTTCCCCCAGCTGCCGGCACCTGGGACCCGGGCTTCCCTCGCAGCCCTGGCTTCGTCCGGAAGGTCATCCAGAAAGATGTCTGATCTAATTAGTGCATTACGCTTTTTTTTATTATTATAGATATAGGTACATTTTGGATCTTGTATTCTCCATGTTATTGTAAGTAATAGTCTACCTAATGACTTCAATATTTCCTTGGCACATGGTAGTTTAAATCACTTCATGCTTGAACAAATTCTTTTTTAGGTTTAGAGTAAGCACACTTTTGTATTTTATAAAAGGAAGCTATGCCTTATGAGAGATACACACACACACACACACACACACACACGAGTGGCAAAAGCAGGTTTACAGATGTTTATATGGAAAAGAATGTAATAATTAATAAATAATGCAAGAATAAATTTTCATGAACCCACAACTGTAATGTAAACCTATTTTTGCTTACCCCTTTATATATATTTCTAAAAATGTTATTTATTTGAAGGAAAGTTTACAGTAGTTTGCCATATTTTTTGTTGTTTTTTAGTTTACCACATTTTTAACTTTATTATTTTGCAGCTCTGAAGTTTACAGGTTAAACTTAGAACAAGGACGGTACCTAAATCCTCTCCAAACTGACGCTGCGTGAGTATTTTGCTTTAAGAAACCTGCAGTATTTATTTGGGCCAGGAGATGGAGCCAGATGCTCAAATTGTTATCAGGCAATACTCAGGGCAACTTAATTAAAAAGTAACATTAAGGCCAAAGCCGGTTTGGCTCAGTGGTAGAGCCTCGGTCTGCAGACTGAAAGGTCCCGGGTTCGATTCCAGTCAAGGGCATGTACATTGGTTGCGGGCACATTCCCAGAAGGGGGTGTGCAAGAGGCAGCTGGTTGATGTTTCTCTCTCATCGACGTGTCTAGCTCTCTATCTCTTTCCCTTCCTCTCTGTAAAAAATCAATAAAATATAATATATTTAAAAAAAAAAGTAACATTAAGTTTTTTCTTTAAAAAAATATATTTAGATATTTTTTTTAAGTATATATTTTATTGATTTAGGAAGGGAGACATATAGAGAGCTAGAAACGTCGATGAGAAACATTGACCAGCTGCCTCTTGCACACCCCCTACCGGGAATGTGCCCGCAACTCAGGTACATGCCCTTGACTGGAATCGAACCTGGGACCCCTCAGTCCGCAGACCGACGCTCCACCACTGAGCCAAATCGATTTTGGCTAAGTTTTTTCTTAAACAAAAAATTTGCTAGAAGATCTGGTGACTTCTTGAAATTTTTAATTAAAAAAAATAGACTTGAAAGTTTTAAAACTCGCTACAATTCAGTTTTATTATTTTTAGTAGTGTTCTTTAACTTTCCCTTCATGATTTTGTTTTGTGATACATCTTCTTGTGGAGAAATTGTGAGTTAAGTTGGAATAACATTTAAAAATTATCTTCTTTTATGTTGTTGCTAGCAGAAAGTTAAGGTGTTTTTTTCCCCCATTTTCTTTTTATACGTTGTTGTCTAAATTTTTGTTTTATTTAGAGAGAAGTCCTTTTAGGAAGGAACCTGAACAATAACCATCATCATCGTAATAATAATGTTGAGTGATAACAGCAACAACAATCGTAAAAGGGCTTTCTGTGCCAGGCATTATTCAGTGTTTTATATATATATCAACTCATTATACAAACACATTTTTATGGTAGGTGCTCTTATTGGCTACATTTTACAGATAGGGCAGCTGAGGCTCAGGGAGGGTAAAAGTTTGAACATACAGCTAGTGAGGGATGGAAGCTGGCTTACTCCTCATCTGTGTGTATACAGAGCTTGTTGGGTTTTCCTTATTGCTCTCAAATGGTCTTTAAAGTTGGAAGAACATGTAGTGATAAAACCAAGTACATTCTCACTATTTCTTTCCACATTGACTTGAAATGCTCTTATTTTATTTAAAATGTGATAGTAACTATGATGCATTGTTGAATAATAAGTTATCTGCTCTTTAGCTGCAGTTTTCTATTTGTAATAACAGCAGTTATTTTTGAGTGTCTTGTACACCCTAGACGCTCTGTTGAACATTTCTTAGTTTTTCCATTTAATCATCACAACAACTAAATGAGTAGGTGACATCTTCAGTCTACAGACAAGGAAAATGAGGCCTAGAGCAGTAAACCAGCTTAACCTAGTCAGACCTCAGGGTTGGCACAGCCACAGCCAGGGGAGAAAATATATTGAGAAAGTGGAACACGCGTTTATTCTCGTGGCCGTGGCCTGGTGTTTCAGGAGGAAGTTCTTTGCTGTCTCATCCCTGGAAGATAGTGTCACCCGCGGGATCGGACACTGGCGGTTGCTGTGCTCCGGGGACTTACCCGGCATGCCTGGTGTTTTCACAAGTAGATCAGTGAGCATTACGTGTCCTCTCTCTCCATCGCACTTGGCTGACTGCTGGTGGAAGTGTACTGGGGGTCCCTCCCCCGGGGGGCACTAATATGCTCTCCCTATTGCTTTATGTTTAGGGAGAACAACGTTTGTGACATAAACTCAGTGCACGGCCTGTTTGCCACAGGAACAGTGGAGGTGAGCGTAACTGATTGATTGTTTAAAAGTATTTGTTTTATGTTTAATGATGAATGTAATCATATTTAAAGACAGAGTTGCTGGGCTCCTAGGAGCCGGTGCTAATGAAGCCACAAGCCATTGCTTTGCTTTTTGTGTGGAAAGCTGCTACAGCTGCTGTGCACCGGCCCGCTCTGCAGCTGACGGGGCGAACTCTGACCCTGACCTGGAGCTGGGTGGGGCGTCACTGCTGGGTCCCAGCCTCTGGGGCACTGTGGCCGCCGTTCTTGTTCTCACAGGAGGCGCTGTGTCAGGAGCCCGCTCTCTGCTGCCTGTTAGTTTCCTCAGTTACTTTCCCGGGGCTGTTCCCTCGGGCGAAGTGGAGATGATGATCCTCACCCTAAAGGTCCTGGGAGAACCAGGGAGGCATCCTTCCCGCCAGCCCAGCCCTGAGACCTGGTGACGGGGAGCAGCCCCCCAGCCCAAAGCCTGGCTTCCTGAGATCCCGTGATTGTTGGGGCTTGGGATTTGATAAGCATCGTATATCAAATTGCCACGTATTTTCGAGGTCTTGTTTATAAAGTGGTTAATATTGTAAACAATGTTTTGATCTTTGTGTATGTTTGTTTTTTGTCATTAAGGCTTCTTTTGGCATTCATTTAAGCATTTTCCAGTAGCAGCCGCTATTTGAAGCTGCTGGTTTCTGTTTGTTTAGGGCCGAGTGGAGTGCTGGGACCCGCGGGTTCGGAGCAGAGTGGGCCTGCTGGACTGTGCGCTAAGCAGTGTCACAGCCGATTCAGAGTAAGTAGCCGTGAACTTGGAGTTTAATACTTGTCCGCGTCTGATGTGTCAGCACTGAATTAAGGTCGGTTACTAAAGGATGAACCTCTTTAGACTTTGTCTGAGGTTGTATTTTGTGATTAGGTAAAAAGCTTCCTGTGAAAGCTCTGAGTGGGTAAGCCAGATGGAATTTCTCTCTGAAGTACTTTACAAGGCAGGGGCTAGTGCCAGACCCAGGAGTCACCCTGCCAAAAAGATGTGCTTCCCAGGCTAAGGAGGCAAGTGCAAACTGAGGCTCGTTGTAGTTCTGGGCTGAGGCTCTAGGTGGCGGAAGAGACAAGGATGCTGGCCCTCCCCGCCTGCACTGCAGGGCCTGAGGCGTCAGAGGAGGATCCTCAGAGGAGGACTGGAGTTGGCTTCTGACCGTCGGCTAGCACCTTTCCACCAGAGCGTGGCTTTGGTGCTGAAGCTCGTGGCTGCTGAGGGAAGCATGATCAGGTTCATGGCCAGAGCCATTCCTCACTCCGTGATGCTTTTACAGGTTCCAGAGCCCTGTGAGCTCCCTCGTCTTATTTCACCTTGACACAGCCAACTCTGAATAGGGGAATGGTATATCCCTGCCTGACTAAAGAAGGCTTGCTCTTAAGCAAAAGGGGTGCTTCTGTAACTACCTCATCCTGGCTTAATGAGGGTGAGAGATGTTGTCAGACTGAGTCTTTAACTGGTTTTATATTTTCAGACGTTTTCATTGTTGTTTGTAGCTACTTTGAGAATATTCTTACAATTTCTGAAGATAACCTACAGATTTCTGAAGGTTGGTTACATTTATATGTAGACATTTTTGTTTTGATTAGGAAAGCTTGGATGTGATTGCCTTCTAAAAAGGAGGGAGAGAGTGATTTCCCTTATTGTTGAAGGAAAGCTTGAGAATCAGTGTGTTTCCTGGAAGAGGTTGGCTATGTCCACGTGGAACAGGAATGCTTTGCCTTTCAGGGTGAACAGCTTACCGACCATCTCTGCCCTGAAGTTTAATGGTGCCTTGACCATGGCAGTGGGAACATCCACAGGGCAGGTAACAGTTTATTCTTTCATTATCATTGGCTAGTTATTGCGTTCTTTCCAGACGGGTGATGTAGACCTCCTGTGTCCCACCCTGTACGTTTGGCCAGTATTCTCTTAGCACCTCAGTGGGTGGGCTGAGAGGCTCCTGAGCACAACTACAGGCACCTGTGTTCTCTTGACTGTGGTTCAGAACTATTTTCCCAGAGTGTCCTGGGACAATTCTGTGGTCAAAACAGTTTGGAATCTGCCAGATTCCCACTCTTGGAGATTCATAGTGCATTTCAATATCTATTGAAGGCTCTGAGAATTCCTGTAGACAAGAAATGAGTTGAATAGATCTTCCCACTATATGTTTGACCCAGGCATCTGGCTCTTCCCTAGCACTATCTACCAGGTCCCCTGCACGGTGATCAGGGCACAGCTCAGCACAAGTGGGTGGCTGCAGGGCTTTCAATCCCTCCCTCCCCCCGCCCTGGCAGAACCCATACATTTGTTAGTTTGTTCTCCCCTCAGAACAGGCCTGAGACCCTGCTTCCATTGCCTCTGCCCTCATGGTCTGGAGAGGAACTGTCACCTGGGATGGAGATTGAGCTGTCTGGTTTCTTGCCTCTATGGCAGGGCTCAGAGAGACAACCCCCTGCCACCCCCTTCCCCCGGTCATAGCCTTGCCATCACCATCTGTCCAGAATCTCCCAGGATGTTTTTATGTCTGTCACGCTTGCTTCTGTCACTCGCTGTGACGGTGCCTGGTACATAGTAGGCCCTCAGTATATGTATTTGTTGAATTCCCAAATGACACAGATTCTTGTAGGCTTCCTTTTTGTTCCTCTCTTAGTGTAGCTCAGTAGCTCTCAATCTGCACTCAGGCTGAACGCACACAGCCACGCACTCTGAGGGTAACGGAGGAGATTTCTCAGAGCGCTTTCCTGGCTGCCTGGGGCCTTTGTGCCCGGAGTGAGGTGTCCGTTTTGCTCATAAAAAGGCACATGGCAGGACAAATGGCAGCCACCACCTTTGTAACTTAAAAGTTGCTTTTAAGGTAAAACATTTAATTTGTTTAAACAGAAATAACTTATTTTTTTTCTTTTAGGTCTTATTGTATGATCTTCGCTCAGATAAGCCACTGCTAGTTAAGGATCATCAGTATGGGCTGCCCATCAAGTCGGTCCATTTCCAGAATTCTTTAGATTTGATTTTGTCTGCAGACTCTCGAATTATCAAAATGTGGAATAAGAACTCAGTACGTATGTTTTTGTTGAAATTTTTATTGAAATATTATTTTCTTAAGAATATTTGATGTTCTGTACCTCAAGCTCCAAGGATTAATTAATAAGTAACAAAATCCTTTATCACTGGCTTTAATCTGCCTCGGCTTTTCATTTCACAACCTAAATATTTTGAGAAGTAAAAGGTTCATCAACTAAATAGGAAAACATTCACTCAGAGTTCTTTGCATTTAATTAATAACAAACTTAACATCTGTAGTCCGAAAGTGTCACTTTTTATTTTTATTTTCTTTTAACTAGTTCTTGAGAGGAAGCGGCTGGAAGGTCCAGCGGCCTCACGTGGTGTCTACAGGGCGAGCACCAGCCTTTCCCGAGGGGCGGCCCGTGCTCGGGGCAGCGGTGCCGGCAGCCCCATCGCGGCTCGGCGCCTGGTCACAGTCCCTGGCGCTCGGCCATTGGTTTCCTGCTCACTTTCTATTTGTCCCCAAGCATTGGCCTTTCCTGAGCTTACGTCCTGTTCCCCCTGGACCTGTGGTAGAGATAGTTACCTTTGGGGGTTCTGTCCCCCGTGTCCCTCCCACCAGGAGCTTGTTGGCTCCGGTGCCTCGGCTGGCTAGGGGAGAGGAAGGCTTTCAGCTGGCCTTGGTCTTGGCCACCGGAACCCACTCAGCTCTTGCATTGGCTGTGGGTGGGAGGGTTTTCGTGGGAGGTGGCGTGGTGCTGTGGGCGGGTTTTCTCTGCGCTTTTTCTGTAATCCAAACTCATGCACTTAAACAATACTTGTTCTTAACACCACAAATGGGGACGTTTTATTTTTTTTTGATTCATAAAATATTGGGGAAGTAGAAGTTGCCCTTGATCTGGCTTCCCTGCTGGTTCAAGGTAACGCGTGACGCCAGTTTGGATGGATCCTCCCAGGCTCCGAACTGCCGCAGGTGTCTCCTAATGCGGAGTCATTTTGGCCCACGCTGTTACAGTCTCTTTCCCCTCCCTTCTCCTCCCTCTCCTTCCTGCTGCAGTGAGAATTGGAGAAGAAAGGGAGGTAGCTGTGTGAATCTTGTTGTCTTGAATTAGAAGTTGGCTGCTGTTTTTCGCTGAACACACAATACCCGCCTTCCCCATGCTTTACCCCGTCCCCGCCCGCCCTTTTCGGGGAAGCCTCTGCCGGTGAGCTAAGAGCCGCAGCTGGCGGGCTTGCATCGGCTCTCGGAGTCATGGCTGTAGTTGCCACAGTGAGCTTTATTTTGGCGTTGTTGTTATGACTAAGTGCACCCTCTTGATCAGCACCCAGATGTCTTGGTTTTGCTTGACTGGCTTTCCTTGTTTATCTTTCTTATCACCTTTTCCCATACCCATCTTATCTTCTGTCTTCTCTTACTTTCTTAAAAAATATATTTTTATTGATTTCAGAGAAGCAGGGAGAGGGAGAGAAGAAACATCAGTGATGAGAGAGAATCATTGATCAGCTGCCTCCTGTGCACGCCCCACACGGGATTGAGCCCACAACCCAGGCATGTGCCTTGACCGGAATCCAACCTGGGACCCTTCAGTCTGTAGGTTGATGCTCTATCCATTGAGCCAAACTGGCTAGGGCCATTCTCTAAATTTTTAAAAAGCACATTTCCCCTCTCATTTAAAACAAAAAATGTTTTAGGCTTAACTATATAATAACCATCACTTTATGTATTTACAGGATTTGGTTTTGCCAGTCATTTTGTGTTCATTATCTCATTCAGTCTCCCCAAAGCCTGTGGTTTAGGTACGGGAGGGGATGTCCTCAGTTTACCATGCTGACCACCTCATCTTTGGTTTCCCTGAGGAACAGGTTTAACCAGGGGGTGTGTCCCAGGTTAAGAGAATTTTTTTTTGTGTGTGTGTGTTTTTTAATATATTTTATTGATTTTGTGCAGAGAGAAAGGGAGAGAGATAGTTAGAAACATCGATGAGAGTCATCGATCAGCTGCCACTTGCACACCCCCTACTGGGGATATGCCCACAACCAAGGTATCGATACATGCCCTTGACCAGAATCGAACCCGGGACCCTTCAGTCCCCAAGCCGACGCCCTATCCATTGAGCCAAACCAGTTTCGGCTAAGAGAATTTTTTTAAGTTGATGTACAACTTTATTTAAACTTTACCCTTTTCTTTTGTGTAGACAGTATCTTTAAACTGTATTTTCTTGCATAAGTCTCCTCTTCCTCCTGGGCCTCAGTTTCTTTGTCTCTAAAATGAAAAATATTTGATAAATTGATCAAATGAATCCTCTAAGGTATTTTTAAAACTTAAATTCTATGATTCTAGTTAGACGATCGTATTTCTTCACATATCAGAGTGTGCTTGAGTTACCTCTCCACACGGGAGATTGCCAAAGGCTGTCTTCCTTTAGCTCATTATCGATTCCTGTTTGCTTCTCTTTCAGGGAAAGATATTTACTTCCTTGGAGCCAGAACATGACATCAATGATGTCTGCCTCTATCCCAACTCAGGTATGCGTGCGTAGCCGCGGCCCACTCAGCGAGGCAAATCCAAGCTATGCTTCATTTGGTTTTAAACTCAGTGTGTTTCTCAAGACAGTGTTTAGCTCTGTCAGGACCGCTCTTGGCTATTGTATGGACTTGAAGAGCCAAGAGCAGGAAGGGATGTGGGTGACTCAGAAAGTGGCCCTCTCAGTGACTCAGTCCTCGGCCAGCCTGGCTGTCAGTAGGAGCCGGTGACAGAGCGTAGGCAGGTGGCAGTGAAATGCGGTTCCAGCTCCCAGTGTGATGAGTGATCGTGCGTGCGTGGGAATCCAGGTCGGGCTGGGAGAGGTCCAAGGTTGCCTGGTAATGCCCAGGCTGTGAAACCACGGGTGTTGGCTTGTTGTATGCAAATTACGGCAGATTTTAGGATCTAACAATACCTTCAGGGCAGATCTATGAAGACTGGGGGGTCTGAGAGAAAGTGAGAATAGTATCTGAGGACTGACGGGTAATTCTGATAGAGACGCAGGCGGAGGAGGACAGTTCCATCGTGTATAGACAGCACTCTGACCTGCTGGCAGGGGCTCGCCGCAGCAGCTAGAGGTGGCCGTAGGTTTTTGTTGGTGCTGAGGGTGGAGTGATGGTGAGGTTTGGTTGGCGTTGGGGCGAGATGGTCCAGGCGAGGGACAGTGCAAGAAGAGCAAGAGGCGAGGGGACGGGGGAGGCCACGCTAGGATGGGGCAGTGCAGCGAGGCTGCAACCTGTGCGGGCTGATTTGGGGAGGGGAGGCGCTGTGTCCCGTGCGGTGGCCCGAGGAGGAATGCAGTTGGAAGGCCGGAGGCGGTGGACAGAGAAGCTCCCATCGGCTGCCTCCTGCGCTGCCCCCACAGGGTATCGAGCCCACAGTGCGGGCATGTGCCAGCGGCTTCTTAGTGCCTGGCTCAGCACTCAGCCACTGAGCCACTCCGGCTGCGCACGGTGCTCGCTTTGAGTGACCACCAGTCTCTTCGTGGCAAGCGGCCACTTTTCTGAAAGGCACACATTTTAAGGGATGTTTTTGGACAGAGACCATGACTTACAGTCAAATAGCTGATAGAGGCTAATCAAACACAAAACTAGCCAGATAGTTTATTCCATGTGACAGCAAGCACCGCAGGACAAGCACCCCTCCTCCCTGGGCTGGCCCTCGGCTGCCTACACGCTCCCTGCCTCGCCCTTGCTGCAGCACGCCTCCCCCACGCCGCTCTGTTTGTGCCTCATCATTATGAGCTGAATCATGTTAGAAAGCCGAAACGTTTCCCTTTCTTTATCTTCTCTCTTACTCACTTTGGAGTAATTACAGCCGAATCATGATGACGGCTGTGGAATGGTTTTCGCATACGGAGGCCGCTCCGAGTATTGAGAAATGGTCCCGCCCTCCTGCTCCTCCTGCACTCCTCTCTGTTGCTCATTCAGCGGCTCTGGGTCAGGGCGCCCGGAGGCGGCGCTGCCTTTGGCCTTGGGCGCATCAGCTTCACTCCGTGCTTGCTGAGCTCAGGGCGGGCAGGGCCCCCCAGCCTGTGCTGTCAGAACCGCTGGCTCCAGACCACAGGCCGAGAGGACAGACTTCCGCTCGGGAAGACCCTCAGGCTTCATGGTTGTGCAGCTCACCTGCCTTCAGGGCGGGGGGACGGCTCTGCTGTGCAGTGTGAAGTCGCCCTTATTCCATCAGTGTGCTCCCGTGCAGAGGGAGGGGGCGTTCAGGCCCTACCCAGGGACATCACGTGTTCCCACTCAGCAGGGCTAAGCAGTGGGATGTAAAGCCCTGGCCCGGGTTCACTCTCTGTCTCGCCGCCTGCACGTCTGCCGCACCGCCTCCCCGGCCGGCGGGCCGCCTCCTCACTTACAGCTGGTTTCAGGCCTGACCCGGGTCGGAGGTCGCCTCCTCACTTACAGCTGGTTTCAGGCCTGACCCGGGTCGGAGGTCGCTGGTCTCCGTCCACGTGTGGCCCAGTGAGAGCCCGCTCCGGGCGGGAACATGGCTGCGCTGATGCTCTGGCGGGCATGGCGCCTTTCCGGGGTTGTCGGGACTGTGGCTGTTCCCTGGTGGAGCGGCACTGCTGGATATTCAGTGTCCGGGTTGCCAGTGCAGCCAGGCGGCGGGCATTGCTTTGGCAAGAGCCTTCCCTAGGTTGCGCATGGCTTTGCAGTCCCCAGAACGTCGTCTTTGCTCACGTCTCGGGGTCTGGAGGCCTGGCCTCGCTGCCGTTGAGATGTGGGTAGCATCGCGCGTCACGGAGCTTCCGTCTCCTGGGCCAGATGCTGCGCCCACATGAGTACAAGTTCTGAGAATGTCTCTGATTTTTTATTTGCTTTAAATTAGACACCCATCCCTGCTCTTCCTGACCTCGCTGCCTGCTTTGGATGTTTGCATGGTGGGTGTATTGGTTGGGGAGGTGGGTCCCAGTTTAGGGCCAGCTCCCCCTTTGGAGTCGTGTCCCCCCAGATGGGCTTCAGCTGAGGTCCCCTCGGCTCTGTCAACATCTCATCCTGTCATCCTGTATGAACAAAAGAGCAGCAAAAGTACTTTTTTCCAAATGTAGAATCAAAGCATTGTCCTTACCATTTGGCATATTTAGTTTTGATTATTGGTGTGATAATCCAAACATCTTCACTCTGTGGATTCCTCTATTGTATTTTACGAACGGATTTTTAAAACAAGTATAATTTGGCTGATTTTAAAAGTGTTTAAAAAACAGTGCTCTTGACTTTGCACTTGAGCTCTAAGTTCCCTAGCTTGTGACAGTGGCAGTTCTGAGCTTTGTTTGTTCATCTGTGGAAGAGGGCGATGGCGGTGCTCACCTCCCAGGCGGCTCTCTGAGATCCTCAGGGACTCCGACGGCTGCTGACCCGGCTTGTTAACTGCCTGGTGTGAGGGCTGCGAGTGAGGGCAGCTTCGGGGACTGGGAGCATCCGTGGCCGATGTGGCCCAGAGCAGAGGGCGCAGCTGAGGCCTGGCTCGCTGGCTCCTTACCGAGGGGGCTCCGCAGGCTGCTCTGGCTTACAGGAAACCTGGATTGGGTGCCAGGAGGTTGTCCCTGCTGTAACTTGGCTTTCTTAAAATGCTGGCCCAAGGGACTAACTCGTTAACTACTCCGCTGGTTAATCTGTTAAAAAACTCCCCCGAGAGAGAGTGATTTTTGTACGGTAGGAGCTGTTAGATTTCTGTCCTGGTCTTCTCAGGTGTAGTTGCACGTAGCATTCCCCTTAGGTGGTTTGTGTTAATTGGTGTGACCTTGAAGGCAAACATTAGGAGCTGCTTTGTGGGACACTTTGTGGGGATGCTGTACCTTGGTCCTGCGGTTCCTGATGGACAGAAAGAAACCTCTCTTCTTAGCTTCCGCATTTTTATGGGTCACAGAGCACATTGACACTCCTGCTGTCGGTGTGCCTGGAGCATACACTGCCCCCTTAAGAACGAAGGCACACTGCGTGGGCCTGCCGCTCTGTGGGAAGGTCCTTCCGCAGCAGGACAGGTCTCCCTGCCGGGGGAGCCCCTGGAGGAGGCCGCAGCAGCCCCCGCCCACTCCCAGGTGCCGTGTGCACCTGCTCTGAGCGCCTCCGACGCTGCAAATTGGAAAACAAGTGGAAGAGGATACTTTCCTTTTCCCACGGGTTTACCTTCTCTGTGTTTATTTTTAGGAATGCTGCTGACCGCCAACGAAACCCCCAAGATGGGCATCTACTACATTCCGGTGAGTAGTACGGAGGCGCTGAGATATAAACAGGAGGGAGCGGTGCTTTATTTCTACACGGGATGCACTGAGGGACTTCGGGTCTGCATGGGCTGTGTAAGTTACACGCCACGTTCACTGTGCTTCCCGGAGCCGTTAAAACAACGCGTCCCCTTTTATGGGAAACCACTCCATATCGCATGGAAATAGGCAAATTTCTTCTTTGTTTTCAGGTAATTCATAATCTCACTCTCAGCTATTAGTGATCAAGGTCAAATTCTGAATAAAAGCCCAGTGCTCTTCTAGTCACCTCACTGTAGTTAGTTTCTTTTTAAAGTAAGCGATAGCCCTAGCTGGTTTGGCTCAGTGGATAGATCATCAGCCTCCAGACTAAAGGGTTCTGGGTTCAATTCTGGCCAAGGACACATGCCTGGGTTTTGGGCTTGACCCCCAGTGGGGGCATGCAGGAGGCAGCCAGTCAGTAATTCTCTCTCATCATTGATGTTTTTCTCTCTCACTTTTCCTTCCTCTGTGAAATCAATAAAGAAATACATTTTTTAAAAATAAAATGAAACAAAAAATATATAAAAGAAACTTAGTATTGACATGAGCAATGATGGCATGCAGTTTGCATCCTATCGTTTGTTTTTAAATATATTTTATATTGATATTTTACAGAGAGGAAGAGAGAGGGATAGAGAGTTAGAAACATCGATGAGAGAATCATCGACCAGCTGCCTCTTGCACACCCCCCACTGGGCTTGTGCCCACAACCAACGTACATGCCCTCGACCGGAATCGAACCTGGGACCTGTAAGTCCACAGGCCGACGCTCTATCCACTGAGCAACACCGGTTTTGGCTTGTTTGTTTCTTTAAGAACTTTTCTTTCACCTTCCCTGAAAGCATCCCCACCTTTACCTTTTAGTTGACATAGGAAAGGAGCTTGGGGAATAGGATCTAAACAGAATGCCGCAGAGCACAGAGTTGGCATTAGATTATGGTCGACAAACTTCTCCCTTCCCTGAGACCTGGAAGGGGAGAGTGAGGAAGCTGAAGGTCAGAACCAGGGGGGCCAGCTCTTTAAACCACTGTCAGCCTCCAGTTGTGAAAATTCCCCATGTTTCTGATGGGCCTTTAAAAAATATAAGTTTTTATTGATTTCAGAGAGGAAGGGACAGCCCTGAATACGTTTGTGGTGAGGCCATCTTACCGCTGGTGCCAAGGGCAGCGGTGCGGGTGGCAGTGGGAGGATTGCAAAGGTCGGAAGGCAGGCCTGGTAACCGAGTGGGTGTGGGGAGTGAGGAAGAGATGGAGCCGCAGGCGACAGCTGGGTCCCGTGTGGGTAACTCTGCGCGTGAGGAGGGCATTTCCTGAGTCTGGGAAGGAAGGGGGAGCAGCAAGTCCTTTCCCCTTTTGTATCACATTCTGCGTTTTATAAATGACCTTTGAAAGGAACAAGCACCGGCAGGTTTTTGTTTATGCAAACCACGTATGCACATTTCTGTTTATTCCAAGTGTTACAAAGTATGAGAAAGGAAAACCACTGCTTCCCCCTTGATATTATAAGCACTGTAATATTTGGATATACTGTCTTCCAGTTATGCTGATAATGTTATGTGTGCAAAGTCAGATTTTCCATACAAATTTGTATTCGGAGAAGTATTCTAAGGCTTTACAATGACTTAACGCATTTTCAGTTATCTCCATCACAGAATCAGAACTGTAGGGGACCCGTTATTCACTTCCTGCTCTCCAGGCCTATTTCTCTGGGTGGGTTTTATGGTCCCAGTAGTGAGGATCCTGATTAGCCTGGGTGAGAGGGCCCGATGCCAGCCAGGTGGTGAGAAACGGTTTTCTTGACAAGTGTCAGTTTATCTTATAAGACCTTAATGTCAGCTTTCTAACTCAGATTTAACAGAAAGCTGTGAGAAATATCCTGAGACCACTCCCAGGTGACTGTGCGTGTGGGGACAGTGCGAGCACAAGTTATTCTTGCTCAGCTAAGCCTGGTGCTGGGACTTGTCCTGAGTGTTCCTTCCTGAGCCACATCCGCCTGCTGCCTCGCACCGAGTGAGGCTCAGTGCCACGGCCTTTGCCTGGAACCTGCTCTCTGATCCTCCTTCAAAGCAAAGCGAGCCCCGGGGCCTGAGCGCCTGCCATTTTTCATCAGATTTCATCAGATTTGCCGAGCTGATGCTTGGCCCAGGGCTCGCTTGAGGCCTCAGGACCAGAGAATTTGAATACATGGATCATGCCATGCAGAGGAGGCTTGGGCTGTGATTTATATTAGCATCTTATAAATCAGGCAGGAAACCATCTTCCCCTTTGGGGCTGTGCAAAAAAAATGAATACAACCTAATGTGCTTTCAGCTTGCTAATGTTTGCCTTTCTGTCTTGATACCATCTTCCCTGAATACTTAACCCGTTACAGATTAAATGGAAGTCCTGATTCACCCACTCTGCCCCTTACAGATTCCATAGCTGGCTAGGCTTTTATGACCCAACCAGAGGCCCGTTGCCCGGAGATTGGTGCCACCGGCCTGCCTTCCCCTGGCTGCGGCACGGTTTTCCTCCGGCACCCGGGACTCAGGCCCTTGAGGCGTGGCCTTTCCACCTGGCCACAGCAAAGACACCAGGCCTCTTCAGCCTTCAGTCTTCACTCTGCGCCTGCATATGCAGATTAACCCACAACTTTTGTGTTAATTTGCATACATACTCCTGATTGGCTGATGGGTATTAAAAAAAAAGATTTCTTTTTTATTGGTGTTGATGGACTTTCTCCAATCTTCCCTATTTTCTCAGTAATTCACTTTGCCTCCTCAGAGACCAGGATCTGTTATTTGGTTTGTGTGCTCTTTAAATTCAAGGGCCTAATTCACTTGCTACCCCTGAGACTTAAGGCCAGAAATTGTTTTTCAGGTTTGGTTTTCCCCTGAAATGTAATTTAATCTCAGGTTGGTTCTCTACTTAGCACTGTTGGCAACTGTGTGGACTCCGAGGGACTTCGGTCTCCTTCGGCACCCAAACCCAGCCAGCGGCTAGTGTCGGTCCAAGGTGAGCCCCCCGTACCCCCGGCTCCTGAGCACTCATTACCAGGTAGCTGATTGCTGGCATGCCCGATAACATGTATGCCAGAGGATAATTTTATACGTTAGGATAAGGATCAGTTCCTTTGCTCTGACAATACATCTAATCAGCCAGATCTGAGAACCTGGTGTGATGTAACCGTGTTTGGGAGCGCTGGCAGATTCCTCAAAGTAGTGCCTCGTCCCAGAGATTGCGCGGTGATTCTGTTAACGGCTAACAGGAAACACAAAAGGAGAACTTGAAAGTAAGGGCACAACTTTTGTTGGATAATTTTAAAAATTTGTCCAAAAGTTGGCTGTGCAGCTGGGACTAGACTGTTTTAAAAGCAGTACCTTTGTTTTCCTAACTGGGTGATCCTGCGCTGCTCAGCTGGAGCTGCGGGGAGTGGTGGGCTGAGCCTCCTGTGATTTGGGTTTCAGTCGGGACCAGGGTTGGTCCAGTGGATACATTTCCGTTTAAAGCCAGTTCTGCAGGCTCACTTACGTTTGCTACCTTGGTATTTGGAGAATCTCCGGACACGACCGCTCTTTGGCCCGCTAGTGTATGCTGAGACAACCCTGAATATATCAGTGCTCATGTAGAACCCTGAAAGTGAGGATCACATTGTCATCTAAAATGCTCCTTCAGCAGAGAGCTAATAGTCATGGTGCCAGAGTAATTTTGTTAGAAATCCCCAGTTACAGAGCCAAAAGCAGCATATTCTCCTGGCACAGGGAGGTGGTACCGGCTGCAGAGAAAATTGCCCCCTGGGGATTGCCAGCACACAGAGGAGGCACAAGACAGAACACAACGGAACAAGCAGGTGCTGAAGTGTGCACACCCAAGGGCTTTCTGAGTGCTGTAAGGAACAGGGGAGCTCTGGAAACAGAACATTCGAGCAGGAAGGGAGATTGGCGGTCATCTGGCCCAGTCCCTAATTTACAGCTCTGGAATCAAGTATTTGTTCAAGGGCAAATGGCAGACCTGGATCTGAAGCCGTTTCCTCCTTCACATCGCAGGGGGAAGCTTAGATTTCAGAATTAGTCTAAGCCGAGTTTGAGTATCAGCTTTGGCATTTACAAATTCCGTGACTTGACCGAGTTCCTTACTCTGTCTGAGCTTTAGTTTCTTGGACTTCAGAAGAGGCGGTGTAAGGAGCTGTGCGCAGTAGGTGCACTTTTTCATCGTGTGTCACGGTGCCTGGTCCGTGGTTGATGTCCATCTGGTTATTGCTGCTACAGTTTTTGCAACAACCGATCTCAAGGGGTCAGTGGCCAAGAGCACCTGGCAGTATGTGCGTGTGGGCCTTTAAGGGCGCTCCCGCTGAAGCTTTTAGAGAGAATGTGATTCTGAACAAAGTGAAGATGCACGGAAAGGTTCTGGCAGATTCTGTGTGAGCAAGGACAATCTCTCAGGAATGCAGTATGGGCTGGCTGAATCTGTTGTAAACCATAAAACGCAGGTTGAGAAAGAACTCTTGCATGCCATTGGCTTTGCTGTTCATTATTGCAGCAGAAAGCCGTGATGCAGTCTAATTGATAAAATAAGAAATGTTTAAAAGTGAAGTTCATTCCCCCCGTTATCTCTTCACGCTGTAGAAAATGACAAGTAAAGAAAGCAGAAGGAAACTTAAACACCTTCCCGCCACCCAAAAGCAGACACCCTGACACTTTGCTGTATTTTTCCATCATTGTAGTCAGAAACATGATTCAGATCTTGCTTTTTCCCCAATTAATTAACATTCCCCATGTTATTATGAGTCTTGGAGATAATTAAAAAATGGATTTTGTATATGAATATAAAAGTCATCTATAGTTCCTCCCCTCCCCCCCCATAGTTATTTTTTTTTAATGTTTAAATATTGGAAAGGAGATAAGAAAACTATAGTCTTACTAGTCAGAGACATGCTTACTACTATTTTTGTTATACTTTGCATTTAGGACTATTGTAGTCATCTTCCTTCAGGGTGTTGGAGGGTGGGGGGAGAGAGAGGAAGGGAGGGAAGGAAGGAGGAGGGGGTAAGTAGTCACCCAGCCACCCATTCCACTTGGTGGGCACAGGTCCCAGACTGAACTTGAGGAAGAGCCTCTTCTGGCGAAGAGAATTGAGCCCAGCTCCCTAAGCATCATCCCTGTGGCCAGTGCCTCTTCTTGTTTTGGGAAGGTTAGCTATGCGTCGCCCTTGGGACAACGGGGAAAGCAGCCATTTATGATTTTTTGTGTTAGGTGGTTAGAGGAAGAGCCATTTGAAAAAGGCTGCTTGAATCTGTTGTTTTCTGCAGAAGCTGTTTGGCCCCTCACCTCACATAGTGTCCCCACCCTGCATGTGGTTCCGATCCTTGGAGACATGGGGTTGGGTAGGACAGGCCACTAGATGCAGGCCACGCAGGCCATTAGATGCGCTGCGTCCGGCCCTGTTCCCACCTGGGAGAAGATGCTCCTTTAGGCTCGCTGAAGGACACCCTGAGGGCTTAGGTTTTCTGCTTGACTTTAGAACCTGATCTTAGGTAAGAGGTTCAAACATTGAACCACTGAACTTGAACTTCAGATATTGTCAGTGCAATGGATAGGGTAGTTGAAAGGAAAATATAAAAAATATAGTTAATAAGTTCAGAATAGGTTGAGCACAAGCAGCATTTGAAAAAATCTGGAAGTTTTATTCAGCCAAGGAATAAATATTAAGCAGAATGTTGGCAGTGATCCACATGTGAGTGGTGCGGGGGGGAGGGGAGCAGGGTGGTCTGATGAGGGGTGATTTTGGGCTCTTAATGCTCATGGAGAAATACTTTACAGGGCGAGGGTAAGAAAGCTTAGGAAAGAGTTCAGGAATCATGTTACCATCAGAGAAGGCATGGTTTTAGGATGTAGAAAAAGACTAAGATCATGAGAAAAAGATGTTGATGTGAGGTAAAGACAAGATCGGGGCATTGGGCTGAAGAAACTGTCATTACTGGGATGCGGGAGGGAAGGGCTGGCCTTTCAGAACTTCTAAAGGGAAGAAAAAGACAAATCTGAATGAAAAACACAATTTGTTGTGTTCACCTTTGAGCTCAACGGACCATATGTTTTAGATGTCTCGATTCATAAGAATGCAGATGGGACACATGCTTAATTTTGTTCTCTAAGAAAAACATCTTGAAGATCAAACCAAGCCTTTCAGAAAGATCTGGAAAGATAAGACATCTTATGAAAGGCAAAAGACCCAATTTTATGAGGGGTGGGGGGA
This sequence comes from Pipistrellus nathusii, assembly GCA_963693515.1. Taxonomy (NCBI): domain Eukaryota; kingdom Metazoa; phylum Chordata; class Mammalia; order Chiroptera; family Vespertilionidae; genus Pipistrellus; species Pipistrellus nathusii. The sequence goes on along the minus strand of OY882869.1, from coordinate 1,555,222 downwards.
GTGTGAGTCATTGCAGACAGGACCTAGCAGGTAGTGGAGGAGTTCGATTCCGAACACCAGGTTTCCATCACCCTTCCTAGCGGTGACGCAAAGCTGATGCCGAGGGGTGATGTGTTACTTCCTGACGCCAGCTCAGCAGGTCTGCGCTTAATTTTATCTTCTGCGGGAGCTGGCTTTATGAGGCTTGGTGCTCTGTTTGTGATTTTTCAGTTGCGTATTCATAGCTATCAAATGGGAAGTGAGGTCCGAAAGTCTGGTGGCAATAAAGTGCTCTGTTCTCTGCAAACAAGTTGTTTGTGCCTTTGCAGAGCGGAAATGAGGGCTTCCTATCTCCATCTCAGCACCTTCAGGCGGCAGCAGAGCATCTGAGGCTTTTTTCTCAACAAAGGAAATCCTCTCCATTTCCCATTAAAGATTATTGGGTCACAAGAATAGCAGACACAGGGGAAGCATTAATGTGTGACTCTCAGGAAGTAATTTTCTGAGCTTCCTGTCACATTTTCAAAAGTTAATTTCATTCTGCCTTGGCAAAAACACATGTAATTTCCACATGGAAATATCTGATGCACGTATGACATGTATCTGCACTGCGTCCGATGATGCTTGTTTTGCTCTAACAGTCACACATCTGGCATGCCCGTCTTCTTTAAATAAACGGCAACTTCCTATCAGGTTCTAGCTGTTCGTTGGGATCTATTACTGACAGAGGTCTGGTCTCCCAGCGCTGGCCGGTCCCGTTACCTTGGTGCTCACACCTTGGAAAAGTCAGCCTCTCTACCATGTTGATTTGGAAGTGAATCTGCTGTCGGGCTCTCACCGTGTCACGTGGGTGGTGGTGACAGAACTGAGTGCTCACAACTAGGGTGTTTCTGAGTGTGCCCGGCCGCTGGAGTCACGTGGCAGTTTCATTGGTAACTGCCCTTACCTGCTCTGGTTTGTTGTTGTGTTTTGTCTTTTCCTTAAAAACAGAACGCGGAAAGAGAAAAGAAAACCAATAGAATGTGGGTTATACAGATAGGTAAGAAATTGGGCCACATTCTTTTAAAAGGCCCAACTTATGCCGAAAACAATAGAAAAATTCTAGGACTTGCATTGCCTTTAGCTTGGTTCCGTTTTTCTCAAATCCCAAGCAAGTTCTTTGTCTTCTGATGCCCACGTGCTCGGCTGAGAGCTTTGGTCTCACTCTCCGCTGTGTCCCCGGCGCCAGGCATTGGGCTGCTTCAGAGGCTCTCACTCCATACGCTCATGGGAAGCATGGAGAGCATTGATACTTCGTTCTTCAGAACTTACGGGAAAACTTCAAATGTACATAAAAGTAGAGAGAAATATAATGAACCCCCTTCTGCCCGTCTCTTCCCTTCCGTATTATGTTATCAGCTTGCCCCCCATGGTTCCCGGAGGGTTGGAGGTGGGATTGGCTTGTATTACTAGCATTTCAGACTGCTCTAGAAGGTTGTTGCAAACGGTTAAACAGGAATGAGTACTTGCTTTTTACATAGGCACAGGTCCTTTTAGTTAATATTTACGTTCTTGTTGAACAGAGCAGTACTCCTGGTTGGGAAAACAATGTGCAAATGACAGAGGTGAGGCGCAGTGAATGAAAGATCCGCCTGGCTGTAGTTTGGCTTATCTGTACGTGGTTGTATCACACACCCATTCATTCAGTTGACTATGTTTTAGAGCAGCGGTCGCCAGTGGTGGTCCAGGGACCACTGGTGGCCCCTGAGGTCCAAAAGGTCGGCGACCACTGCTTTAGAGCACAGTTAGGTTCAGTGTGAAACTGAGTGGCACATGTAGTTCCCACATATTCCTTACACACACACGCGCGCACACACACACACACACGCACCCTCTTTTACCGCCAGCGCTCTGTGCCTGTGGTATGTTTGCTGTACTTGGTGAGACTCCATTGACACGTGATCACCCAGGGTCACTGGCACTCACCCTCGGTGCTGTGCATTCTGTGGCTGGGACCAATGTGCAGTGACCTAGGGCCACCATTGTGTATCACACAGAGTAGCTCCACGGTCCTTGAATCCTCTGTGCTCCGCCTGTTCTCTCTCCCTCCCTCCCCCAACCCTGGCGACCACTGATCTTTCCTGTCCCCACTTTTGCCTTTTCTAGAATGTCCTGAATTTGGAATGAATCAGCATGCAGCCCTCTCAGATTGGCTTCTTTCACTTAGTCACGTATCTTTGTTTCCTTCGTGTCTCTCTGTGGCTTGATAAGTCATTTCTCTTTATTGTTAAGTACTGTTCCACTGTCTGGATGTACCACGATGTGTTTATTCACTCACCAATTGAATAAATGCTTCAGGTTTGGGCATGAAACACCCTGTGCAGGTTTGTGTGGACACAATTTTCAGCTCCTTTGGGTGAATAAGCAGCAGGAGCACAAGTGCCAGGGCACAGGCCAGCGTTTGGCTCTGTGAGAACGCGTCTTCCCAGTGCCGCTGCCGCCGGGGGAGGGCAGTGCCGCCACTTCGGCGGCGGCGTTGGGTGCTGCGCGTTTGTTCTAATGGTGTGTGGTTGCGCGTGCTTATTATGTAGGTTGTCGGGATTTATCCACCTAGTGTCCTCTTCATGCGTGTTCATCTCCCGTTTCTCTGAGTTCTGTGAGCCAGCGCGCAGCAGAGCCTTCTGCAGTGGCGACAGCATGCTAGATCGCTTCGTCCGCATGGTGGCCGCTAGCCATGTGCGGCTCTTGAATTTTCCATTTTAGTTCACTTTAGCTAGATTTAAATAGCCACGGTGGCTAGTGTCTACAGCATTGGACTGCACATCTCGAACCTGTGCCAGTGCCAAGGCACGTCATCAGGCTGCTTGCTTGGACCACCTTGCTTTGGCCTTTACAACTACAGTTTAGTGTGTTTCTTTGGTGTTTAACAGCCATGTGAGATTTCTTTTGTAAAGCCCTTTTAAAGAAATATTGCTCAGTGTTGGAGTCCCTAAAGAAAGATCTGTGATGTTCTTGAGTTTAATTCCAAGAGAGTTTCTCTTTCAGACGTATCCGTGTAGGTCCCTTTATCAAGCAAATATTTTTCTTCCTATTGTACATCCCTTTTCACCGTGCTGCCAGGGAGCCAAAACTTACATTTTTGGTTCAGCCATAGCAGGTGACCTTTCCCTCTCATCACTCCCCACCAAACCACAGCTCCCATTCATCCTGAACATAAGATTTCACTAAGGTTTTTCTTGTAAAGCTCTTCTATTTTTTAAAGATTTTACATGACATTTTTGGGATCCGTCCTGAAACATCTCTAAGAATAGATTGATACTTCCCTCCCACAGCCCTGCATCACATGTCATAGGTCTTAGTAGGATAATACATCATCATGTATGAGAAGCCTTTTTACCAGTGGGCTGTATAGATGGAGAACTCGGAAGCAGATATTCTGCTTAGGGTTGTGGAGAGTTACTTAAACAATTCATGGTCGGCCCCATTTTATTCGCTGTGAGTCAAAGTTGGGTTCCTTTACCCTCTTCTTTTGCTCTGTCTTCTAATGCTCGCCTCGACCTTCTTTGGAAACCTGTGGCCAATGTTACTTTGCTTGAATTTAAAACGTGGCCTTCAGGATTTCCTAGTTCCATGCATGGTGCCCTGAAGATAAACAGTAGCTGCCGAGTGTCTTTGATCCTCCTGGAATAGCACTGCTGGGATGTGTAACCTGGAGGGAAAAGTACACATGACTTTAAAAGCAATTCATTCTTCCTTTGTTTCTGCCAAGTTTCCACCTCTGGATATTTTTAAATGCTGCATCAGGCTGCCCTTAGTTTCCACATGGGCTTCAGAATTAAGAATTGGGAGGCAAGGGATATGCTGAGAAATTATTAGTAAATATCTTTGCCTACAAGGAAGTAGGTTAGAACCAGGAAGCCACTGATGGGGTAACCAGGATAGCGCGCCGAGCCATCTGTGTAACTCCTGGCAAGAATAAAATGACAAACAAGGTCTGAGAGTGCTCGTTACCAGGTGCGTGATCAAAGGATAAACACTTTCTCATACGAGAAAATTGGCCCAGCGCCTTTAGCCCCTGGGTGGCTGTGCGTGCGCCTGTGTGCGGGCACAGCTGTCGAGGCTGAGCACTGTTAGTGTAGCTGGGCATTGGGAGAGGAAAGGGCTGCGAGGAGAGGAGGTTGCCATTGCTTGACGTTATTGCCACTGTAAACTGTGGGTGTGAGCTCAGGAGACTGCAGGGGATTTTAAGTGTAATACCATCATAAACATCAAATGGAGATTGTAGCAGAGGTTCAAGACCAGGCTCTCAGGAAAGAATGAATGGGAGAGTTGGTTTTCCTATCTATAGATCTAAAAGGCTAATATGCAAAGTGTCCCTCCAACCGTCTGACTGGTTGCTATGATGCACACTGACCACCAGGGGGCAGATGCTCAATGAAGGAGCTGCAGGGATGCACACTGGCCATTTACAACAAAATGACACCACAGACCTGGTCCCAACAAAACAACATTCAGCTTTCCCCAAGTGGGACGCAGGCCCCACCACCACCTCTTAGTGACACCCCACCAAATTGCAGCCGATGCTGCCGAGACCCCATGGTGCAAAATGCAGCCCACAGCCCAGCCAGCCCAAAACGGTAGTGTGGGTGCTGGGTAATGACATCATATAGCAACACTTGGCTTCTTCTCCCTAGCAACTAGCCTCCTTGGAGTTTCTTCAGTCCAGGAAATATGACTTGCTTTATAGCCAGGTGCAAACATTTTACACTTTAACCAAATGTCAGTAAAGCATTTTCCGTGTCTCATCTCATTTGATCCTCACAGAAGTCCTGGAGTAGGTAAATAGGAGACTCAGTGGAATCTTATTTTCTTCTTATTAGCTGGAAAACAGAGATTTAGAAAGCTTAGAAACTTGACCCGACTGAAAAGAAGTAAGAAATGGTGGACCTTGAAAATGACTTCAGGGTTTCTCACTTCGAAGAATATAGTCAAACACTGCTGCAGTTAAACATTTTACCCTTTGTTCTCCCTGCGTGATCTACAATGACAATCCACTTCGTGTTGATATTTCCTGCTGTGCTGCTGACAATTACCTAAAAGAGAAGTTGGGGTGCTTCACTGGGCTGGAAAGAGTTTAGCTACATCAGAAAGCAGGTCTAATGAAGCAAGTCTTTTCTATATCTATAAAGGCTAAGGTGACTCACACATGGGGGAGATACATATAAAGCTCTCTGGCGCCAATCACACACATGTGTTTCCATCTGTCATTGTCGAATCGTGAATTTAGTTGACACTTCTATTATAGAGAAAGGGCGAATAGTGATATTAAACATTTCTTCTAATTAATTTCCTTTCAATGTGTGCGAATCCATGCACAGGGCCACTAGTTTAGTTAAGAAAAGAGCCGAGGGCCACACAGTTTGATAACTGCCATTTATTGTGCTGATTTCAGCCCAAGCTCAAGTGACCTTTGCCCAGCCTCACTGGGTGGAGCAGCTTGCCTTCCCTCTGCAGCATCCTCCGGTCTCCCAGGGGTGGTGGGAGCTGGGCGCTCATCTGCGCCATCCGCTGCCCTCTGCTCAGCCCCTGCCCTCCTTCTCTCCACCTCTGCAACCCGACCCTTACCGCTTAAATTCCTTACCTTCTGTGTTTTCTCTTGTTCTTTTTGTCCTTGAGGTTAATGCTTTTTAAAATACCCATTAGTATACTGTCATTTTAGGCTTGGGACAGAGGGGAGATAAAAATATGTAGTCAGCGTGCCATCATTAACTGAAGGTGCTCTGTGGTTTGCTACACTCCGCTTCATTGTATTCAGTGCTTGCTTCGCTTGCCTGCCTCCCCTGCCTGGGCCCAGGCACACCATCCTAGGCCTACGGCACTCACAGAGCCCTGCCGAGAGGGACTGTCGGATCCATCGACTGGCCTAAGCAGTCCTGATGACTGCATTTCTGTGCCTAAATTACTTTTCAGATACTAAGTCAAAATTGAAATCATAGTAGATAATAATTTTTCTTCTTCTAAAATAAATGTTGAAATTAAATTGCCTCTTTGCTAATCTGATTTTTAGGAATGAGGGAACAAAGCACGACAAGTAGAGTGCCTCTAAATGACTCATAATTACTCACAAAATCACAGACGCGGGTGTGCAATCAGGCAGCTCGTTATGTGGCAAATGCAATTACATGCCTCAGAGCGTGGCCGCTCCCGGCTCTCCCGTCTCGGCCTGTGATGGGCTATTCTTAGGCCCAGCGCCGAACCCGAGCCTGCGTGCCGGTGCCGGTGCCGGTGGTGCCTCGCCGGTGGCAGAGGAGGGAAGCTGTGAGTTCACATTGCGGAGTCGGTCCTCTCAGTTGGCACAGTCCTGCTGGAGGTTGCAGGCTATGCAATTAGAAAAATTATCATTAATCATAATAGTGGGCAGAGATAGTCACAGTGTAATGCACCTTCCTCCTCCCTGCGCTGCCATTCTGAAGTCCAGGAAGCCCCGAAAACCTTTGGGAACTCAGTGCTGGCAAAGCCCAGCCTGAGCTTCGTTAGCACCCAACCCTTCCATGTGCTGGTGAGGCTTTTCTAGCTTTATTTATCTCACATCACCGATACTGCTGTGTTTGATTATGGACCACTGGCCTAGACCCGCACAGTATCCATGCTGTCTTGCCTTTGAAAATGCAAAACATGAATTTTATGTAGCATTAAATCCTAACTATGGCAGTTGTGTTTTACTGAGTATAAAATCATGAACTCTACGAGTTTTTCTTGATCTGCTGTCCTCAGAACCATTTAAAAATGTCTCTTCTGTGGCACCAGTCACAACATATTGTACTTGATTGTTTTCCAAACTTGTTTTACTTATATTTGATAGTTAGCATTGCTTTTAGTAAATACTCACGTAACCTTTTGAATGAAGGAAGAAAACTGAGAACCATCTAGTCCCTCCACACAAATATTGCTGTATGTGAACCAGCTCTTTTCCTGTGGAATTTCATCCCACTGCCTGCTTTCATGGTTATACTGCGCCTATTTCTGTGTCTGAACTTACAATGAGATGCTTAAGCCCTTCAGCCACTGAGCTCCGCTCTGCGACACTATTACCGTTCTCTTCCCGATGACCACTCAGACAGAGGCCCCGCTTCACACCGGTGGCTGTGATGCATACTGGACAAGGTTTTATAGAATATTTTTAAAACTCAGCTGCCTGTGCTTGGATGTATTGTATACTTCTACACGCCCTAACGTAATTATAGATCAGGTGAAGCTCCCACGAATAAGCTCATTTCCATTCAAAGTTATTGTCTGTTGATACAGTTCTAGAGTAATTAAGAATTTTCTTAGTTGCTAAAGTTTTTTAATTATTCATTAAAAATATAAAATAATTTCAAATTTAATTGCTGTTTCATGTTATTATTTTCTTTTATATTAGTAGTAGGAAATTAAATGCCCGGGCTGGTTTGGCTCAGTGGATGAAGCATAGGCCTGGGGACTGAGGGTCCCAGGTTCGGTTCTACTCGAGGGTACATGCCCAGGTTGTGGGCTCGGTCCCCAGTAGGGGACATGCAGGAGGTGGCCGATCGGTGATTCTCTCTTATCACTGATGTTTCTGGCTTTCTCTCCCTCTCTCCTCCTCTCTGAAATCAATAAAAAAATATTTTTTTAAAAAAATAGGAAAATTTCTTTGTCATAGCATTGTAAGTAACTTGAACAATGGTGACATTTACACTAAATTGGTATAGTTGGGTCTTTGTCCCCAATAATTTTAATAATACTTTACTTTGTGGTTGTTATTTCATCCCCCCTGATCCGTTAAAAACTGTCCATCCGGTAGGGCTCTTTCCCCTCCCACCCCCACCATCTCTGTTCTCCTTAACACAGCTCCAGGTTTGGCACAGCAGTTTTTCAAAGTGAAGTGGGAGAAGACAGCACCTTCTCTGTCAGCTCCCTCAGAATATTCATATTCATCCTCCTTCCTCCCCACCCATAGTCATGTCTGTCCGTCACCAGAATACATGAGAACTTGGAGCTTTAAAATTAAACATACAATTAATATTTTAAAGGCAGATTGTAATAATTGAGGCAAATGATTGTGGGCACGTGGCGTGTATTTTTATGCACTTTAACACTGTTGGTTCTGCCTCATGGGTTAGAGAGGCAAATACTTGGCTCATGTGAGTGGAGGCCTTCCATAGCTGTTGGTCAAGATTCTTTCCTATTTTGGAGGACCAAATATTTCCGTTAGATTGGTTGACGAGATTGGCATTGAATTGCTAAGGGACCCATAACATCCCTTTATAGCAGTTTAATGACTCAATTCCCAGTTCTCTACTTTTACTGACTCGTGACTTTAGGAAATTTTTATAAATAAAAAGTGGAAGGACATTAACAGATAATAGAAGTTTAAAATAAACAGAACTCTTTTTCTGAAACAGAACTCTTAAGGTGCATAAAAATGTAGATAAACAAGTAATCCATTTTGACCGAAGTATCCTATATAATAAAAGCCTAATATGCAAGTTGACCAAATTGGCGGAATGACAGGTCGCTATGACACACACTGACCACCAGGGAGCAGATGCTCAATGAGGAGCCGCCCTGGTGGTCAGTGCGCTCCCCCAGGGGGATCGCCGCTCAGCCAGAAGCCGGACTCAGGGCTGCGAGCGCAGCAGTGGTGGTGGGGCCTCTCCCACCTCCATGCAGCACTGGGAGCAGGCCAAGCTGTCAGTCAGACATCCCCTGTGGGCTCCTGACTGAGGGACCCCCCAAGTACACGCATTTTGAGCACCAGGCCTCTAGTATAATACAGCAATATAATGACAATGCTGGAAACCTAGAAACTTTTTAAAAAATATATATTTTATTGATTTTGTACAGAGAGGAAGAGAGGGATCGAGAGTTAGAAACATCGATGAGAGAGAGTCATCGATCAGCTGCCTCTTGCACACCCCCTACTGGGGATGTGCCCGCAACCAAGGCACATGCCCTTGACCGGAATCGAACCTGGGACCTTTTAGTCCCTAAGCCGACGCTCTATCCATTGAGCCAAACCGGTTTCAGCCTGGAGACCTAGAAACTTTTGAGGTAGTAATAATAGTATATCAGTGGTTCAGAGATGTTTTCTTGAAGTTGTAAAGCCTGAAATTTAGGAAGTAAGTTAATATATTTTTAAGGATTAGTTGAAGGTTTAGTATATCTATGAATAAGGACAGCAGGGGACTTTGACCCTCTGATTAATACTGTGGCCTTTCTGGGCTCAGCAGGGCGGTGCGATGAGTACGCCCCCTCGCTGGCTGTGCGGCCACTGCTGGGCACTCCATGGGGACCTTGAAAAAGCGATTCTGTGGATAAACCTGAGGTTTGCTGCCGCCTACAGCAGCCATCCAGCTTTGTTATGGTGGTTCTGATGTGTTTTTCCCCCTGAAAGGGAACTAGGGAAACGTGGCTAATAAAATCAGCCATTAAATTTCATTTTGTTTTTGATGGAAATATTTCCTCCTATAAAATGTAATGACCGTGGCTGATTGCAGAGGTTATTTACCAGACTGTCCCCGAGAGGCAGTTAGAGCAGGTCCATTGGAATCAAAAGGCATTTGTGGAACATACTGGAAAAGGACCGTGAGAGCAAGGTCAGGTCTGGTCTGCTGTTTTGATATTTCAGCCGTGTTTATGACTGATTTAAGGTTCGAAGGTGGAACTCCTTGATTGTGAGGTTTGTAGTAACCAGGAGGCAGACGAGGTCTGACTTCCCCAAATAGGGTCCTCGGATCTCATAGCGTTACAGTGAGGTATTGGAATGCTTTTATCCGAATACGGACAACTAGGCAATTTAAAACCTTGTCTTAGCACCTTATTCACGTGAAATTCACGAGTGCATGTTTTCTGTACGAACAGATTTATTTAAGAAATACTTACTGACCACCTGCTGCTCAGCAGGCAGTGTGGATCCTGGAAATCCATCACTTCAAGCTGAAGAGGCTCCTCCGCTCCACAGGGCCGCGCGGACCTCACCCCCTGGAGGCGGGAGCGGTGTGCCTTCCCGTCTGAGGGCGGACACCGGGTGTGGGGGCTCACATGGGAGACTCATGGCTGGGGGAAGCGGGGCCCTGTGGTTGGGGTCCTGTGCTCTCACGCTCAGACGGGCCGTGGTTTCCCAGCTCGCTCCGGTGTCCATTCCTGAGCAGATTCCGTGTGCCGGTGGGCACGCTCTGTGCCCCGGCCAGACCGGCCGTGGCGGCTGCTCGGTGCGCTCGTGCTCCTGTGGCGAGCCCATTTGGCATCGGTACTTGTCGGCTGCAGCTGCTGTCCTCGGGTTACTTTAAATCCTAGCAGTTCCTTTAGAAAGTGCTGTACATGGAATTATTTTTAAAAGATACCCGGCGTCTCTTGAAGGTTAGATTATATGCACCAAGTGGCTTGACTCTAATCCTTTCTAGGATTAGAGTCAAGCCACTTGGTGCATATAATCTGTGTGTGTAAAACTGCGGATTATGCTGACATGGAACTTCTCAATAGGACTCCTGTGTTCACGAAGAGTTGTTTTTCGTGTTCACAAGCCCATCGCCGTTAGTTCGGGGGAGGGGAGGAGGCAGGGGCACCCTTTCTAACCAGGAAAGGTCGCGGCTATCGAATGTCTTTATTGCAGAGGGCATTAGGGGCCCTATTCTTTGGTATAACTCTTCCTCCCACCTTCCTTCTCCACACGGTTTAAGCTATGATTTCTGTGTAGCTGATTCCTGCCAGAGTTCCATGTACCAGGCAGTGTCCTCCTTCATGGAAACCGCCAGAGGGGATTTCAGCTCCCAGCTCCCTGCCGGCCAGTGTCCTCTGGGGCAGCCTCCCCTGGGAGGGGGCGTCTGCGTCAGAGCCCGAAAGTCAAAAGCCACCAGCAGTTTGTGGGTCACAGGCTGAATGCCACTCACTCAGACTCATTATTGGGTGTAAACTCTGTCCAGTCCTGTGTTCCTCAGTCTGTCGCTGAGACTGACTCAGGGATCCTGGCATTGCAATTCAGGTCAATTCTGAAGAACTTTCTGCACAGAATTTTAACTTTAATGAATTAGGTGAAGTGGACCATATAAGAGCAGGTATAATTATCAAATAATTAGTTGAAACCCCTGGGGAAAAAGGGTAATTTTCAGTTTCGACTTTTTTTTTTTTTTTCGTGAGTGGCAAACTTAAAAAATCTGGTATGCCCAAAGTACTCCTATAGGTCCCAGTATTGTCTTGAATGCACGAGGTGATAAGTGAATGGATGACTTTTATTATAAGTGCCTGAGTTACTTATATTCCCATAGTTCTGATGGAAGAATATTCATTACCATCTCTGTATCCCAGCCTAAGTAAGCTTTCCCCTCTACAAGCCTAGATGCTTCCTACTTTTAGTCTCTCCCCTGTGTGCGTGTTGACTGTGCGTGTTGCAGTTGCTTTCGGTGCTTCTGTCCAGCCAGGGGTGGGCGTTAGGTTTGCGGACACCGGCTGTAGAAGCGCGGACTCGCGGGCTCATTGCTGACCGTCTGCTGTCGGCAGGTGCTGGGCCCCGCTCCCAGGTGGTGCTCCTTCCTGGACAACCTGACGGAGGAATTGGAAGAGAACCCAGAAAGCACAGTTTACGACGATTACAAGTTCGTCACCAGGAAAGACCTGGAGAATTTGGGTAAGAGAGGAAATTAGGATAAACCGGTTACAGATTACGTTATTTCTGCTTGTTTCGGGGAGGGGAATTTTGAACATTTTAGAAGTGGTGGCATCGTTTATCTGATTTTCCAAATCTTCTCTTTCTGCCAAGTCAGGTGTTAAACACATATTGTTGAATTTGTAATGTGTGCTGAGAGAAAGGTTCAGATAAGTTCAACCTACTGAAGCTTTTTTGCATCTTAAATAAGGAATCCCCTTTTTTTTTTTTTTTTTTTTTTTTTTAGCATACTACTTGTATATAGAAAATACATCTGTCAAGAAGGCAGTGATTGTCCTGGCCAATTTGGCTCAGTGGTTAGAGCATTGGCCTGTGGACTCAATGGTCATGGGTTTGATTCTTGGTCAAGGGCACAAACCGGTATTGCAGGTTGATCCCCAGCTCCAGTCAGGGCACAGGCCGGAGGCAACCAATCGATATGTCTCTCTCTCTCTCTCTCTCTCTCTCTCTCTCCCCCCCCCCCCCCCACCTCTGCTATGACTTGGCCTGCGGACTTCATATGCGTTGGTTTCATCACCTGTAAAGTGGCCATAATAATGGTGCCTCCTTCGGCTACTAGGTGACTGAGGCGGACAGTACGCAGCAGTGTCTAAACCTCCCAAGTGGATGTCAGTCATTGTTGTCAGAGCTTCCTAAGGGCCTGCCTCTCTGGTCACTCCCCAGGGCTCACGCATCTCATCGGGTCCCCTTTCCTCCGAGCATACATGCATGGGTTCTTCATGGACATCAGACTCTATCACAAGGTAAGCACAGAAGTGCAGTTACTTCAGGGACTAGTGAGCAATCTATAGACACTTCTTCTCTACTGATTTGCATTTTCATAAAACATAATCATGATTTAAGAGATCTGTCTGTTCTCTGATATAATAGTTATGGTAAATATGAAATGTGTTGCTAAATACAATTTTTAATTTTTAATTTTTTTTTTTACTTTGAAAAGGTGAAATTGATGGTAAATCCATTCGCTTATGAAGAATATAGGAAAGATAAGATCCGACAGAAGATAGAAGAAACACGGGCACAGAGAGTCCAATTAAAGGTAAATATTGTACTCACCGTTGAATTTGCCAGAGAAAACGTACTTAATCTTCATGTTATTGTTCCAAAGAAGCTTGTCATCCACTTCTGAGTTTCTCCATCTTTTGCTAATTTTTTGGGTGTTACATTTTATCTATCACGAGGGTTTTGTCATTCTGGACTCTGTGGCAGTGGTATCGTGGGGACTGGCGTTGTCAGCCCTAAGAGAGTCGGCGGTGTTTGCCAATGGCCGCTCGGGTTCTGGGTGCTGGGCCTTTGCTCACCTCCACTGCTCACTGAGCCTCAGGCTGGCTGTTTGGTCACCGGAAGTAGGCATTAGACCATGGCGGAGCCCAGAGAGCATTCAGACCACTCTAGCATAGAGAGAACTGACTGTCAAGAATGGCAGTAGAGGACCGAAAAGACAAGGACACGAAGACACAAGGACTGGGAAGAGAGGCTGGGCTGCAGGAAGAGTTGCCATGGAGCTCAGCTCAGGGCTGGGCAGCGGACTCTGAGGGCAGCTGCTGGGCTGAGGGCCTCTGGGAGGACCAGGATGCTCCTGGGACCACTACCTCCTGAACCACCTGGTGCTGCCAGGCTGAAAAGTGTCCTCGTGCGATGCCAACCCAGCAACAAGCAGATGGGGACCAGCAAGCCCCCCTCTTGCCTCCCAGGCACCTAGCTGCCCCCTCATGAAGGCACTCCCACGTTCAGCCACTGCTGATGAAACGCTCCTTAACAATGACACACACTCCTCAGAGCAGGAGATGCTCTTCCCCTCTCCAGGTGCTTGTTCAGTGTCGTTAGAGAGAAGAGTGAGTGTTAGAGAGAGAAGAGTGAGTGTTAGAGAGAGAAGAGTGAGCGCGCAGCGCAAGGAGAGGCTGGGGTGGCGGGTGCTTTTGTTCCGCTTTGCTAAACCTTCGGCACTGAGACGTAGGTGTTTTAACACAGCTGGTCTTTTCCTCCGTAGAAATTGCCGAAAGTTAACAAAGAGCTGGCGCTGAAGTTAATCGAGGAGCAGGAGGAGGAGCAAAGAGCTACATGGAAAAAGAAAGTGAAGGTGAGCTTTTCTACGGCGGAGACCATATTGACGAGTTGCTCCTACATTTTTTTATAGTAACTTAGAGTTTTTTTATTTTTACTTTAAAAACACACTTGTTTTTCCCCCGACTTGGAAGATAGTATATACTCAGTATGGGACATTTGTAAAACAGAAAAGAATATAACTCTCCCTGGAGGAAAACAGCATTCATATTTTAGTGAATTTCTTTCCTGTCTTATTTCTCCTAAAATTATAAACTATACTAGCAAGACTCTATTGTATATATAAAATATTTATCCTGGTTTCATAAAATAACACAAGTAGCTTTCCATTTTATTAAAATTTCTTGGTAAATATTTTTGAGAGCTTTATATTCTATGTTGTGGATGAATTATGAGATATATTTTATTTCAGAGGGAGGGATAGAAACATCAGTGATGAGAGAGAACCATTGATCGGCTGCTTCCCATCCGCCCCACACTGGGGATCAAGCCTGCAACCTGGGCCTGTGCCCTGACCAGCAATCAAACCATGACCTCCTGGTTCATTGGTCGACACTCAACCACTGAGCCATGCCAGCTGGGTTATAATTTGTTAAATGTTTTTTTTGCTCTAGCTAGATTTATTTATAATTGCAGAAGTAACCAATTTTTACTTAGAATTGGCATATTGGGAGTGTGCATGCTTAACCTTTAACTGTGCCTTACTGTGCTGATGGGAAAATAGACAAAGATCAGTCATAACATTGGGTGCTTTCTGTAACCAATATTATCAGAGGGGGCTGGGGGCGGGCTGACTGCAGCTGTGTGAAGACTTCCTCCCCGTGCTCTCTCCTCCGCTCAGCCAGGCGGGGAGCGAGGAGGCCGCTTCCGTCTCAGGGCTGCGGACCTGAGGCTGAGCCAGTGGCCTGGTCCTTGCAGCTTCGGGCAGCTGGCTGAGCACTCAGGTTTTTGTTGGCTTTATTCTTTCTCTGTGCTCTCTCTAGTTCTTCACTAGTAAGTGCTAGGAAGCAAAAGTCATGACTGCCTGTGCTTTTAAATTTTTTTTGGTCAAAATATGAATCGGATCATCCCATAAGCAGCACTGGGCTATGACTGTTTTCTCCTGCAAGTGTGAGGAGGGACTTAGAACCCTCACCTCCACCAGCCAGCTGCTTCCCCCCAGCCGCTGGACCTGGAACCGGCTCTGACTGTCCCCTGGGTGGGTTGCGCTAGGAAGCGCTGTTTGTCAGATGCGCCCCTCGTTTGCTTTTTTGGTGGCTGTGGACCCAAATCAGGCCCTGTTGTCAGCCCTCAGTGTCTGCAGAAATGCTTGGAGTCTTCTAAAAACCCCAGGCTGCTATTAAAGTTCGTATGATTTGTTGTTTATTAATGTTATCTAATTAAAATGGAGACTTTAAAAACCATCCCGGAACCAAAGAAAGAATCCTTCATTATAATTGTAAAAAATACTTGAAAGAATTGTTAAATCCATCAGCAGTTCATTAGTCTTGCCTTTGAACTCGCTCTTCAAACTCTCACGAGCTGTAGCAGCGCTGATAATTCCTGATCTGAAAGTGAGGTGCAGCTAGGTTCCGCTTTGGCTCCAGCTGGGCCCGCGTGGAGTCAGACAGTGAGCTATGTCCCAGAAGTTGCTGCTGCTAATAACATAAAGTCTGGCGAGGTGTTTACCATCCTGATGTGGGACCTGCCGCCGAAGGTGACCCACCACGTAGCGTCTCCTGGGCCCTGTCCAGGCCCTGAGCTGTGCTGTGTTCCTTCCATCGAAAACAGCTCCTCTGTCCTTGCAGCACGGTGTCCGAGCTCCCCGCGCAGGCGCTGGCCAGGCTGGCACCAGGACCAGTTTGCTGTGTGCGGGTTTGCTGGTGAGGAGTATCGTTTTCTGCCTCAGGGCCTCTGCTGCTAGCCTTTTGCCGCGGCCTTTAGGTCTCTAGGAACATGCTTCCCTGGGACCTGCAGCAGCTCAGTCAGCATTGCCGGCAAGACCCCTCCGGGCCCGTGTCCCTGTGGCCTGGAGATAGGCAGGAGGCGTCCCTCCAGCCTCGGGGCCATTCTGCACCATTGAGGGTTTGTGTTAAAGGAACAATTCAGGGGACTGGTATAACCGTGCATAGACACTGCGTTGCATCAGATCTATTCCAACACCCAAAGTATTATTTAAAAATCTTTTTAGTACCCATTAAAAATTGTTGTTATAATAGAAGTACACACATAGTTTAAAAACCTAACATTTCTCCAAAGTTCGTTAAGAATGTTGACCACCCTCTGTCCTTTCCTCCCCCCCCCCCCCCCCCATTTCCACTTCTGCTGAGGGTCACAGCCCTTCATAGCTGATTGTTTTGGTATAAAACTCTGTGCCTCCCAATAGTGCTGCTGCTTGAGTGTTAAGAGCCAGGCCTTGTTTCCTCACTGCCTCCCCCTAGCACCCTCGGCAGCGGGTAAGTTGGGGCTCAGCATTTTGTGGCTGTGGCTGTGCAGATGTTATGTTCTTCACCTTCGGTGGGAGTGCCTTCCTGATCGCACTTCCTGCCCGCCCTCTCCCCTGGGCTTGATAACGGCCTTCTTGTTTGTTTCCTCTGTTGTCATCACTACTCAGCCTCAGTTCTTTGCCCGCTGTCTCAGTTGCATCCCAAGAAACGTATGAAGGTTAGTAGTTAGATTAACTTCATTTTCCTGACCAGCCTCTTCTCCATCTTCCTGCCGGCTCCATCCCCCGGGCATCTGGAGTCCTGCTCCACAGCCATCCCCCTGGGGACCCGCTCCTGCTCCCCACTCCCCCTCCCTTCTCCCCCTCCCCGCTCCCCGCGGTGGACGCAGACGGGACCGTAGGTTCCTGAGCGACATGGCTTCCGGCCAGACGTGCGTCAGGGGTTGGGAGGGTGAAGACATGTCACACCTGCAGGTGCCGGACAACAACAAACGGCCCTCGCTGCTGCTTTTCCTCAGGAAGTTCCTTAGGATTTCTCCTCAAACAGAGCAGGAAGGAGCAGGGAAGCCCGGGGCTGGCTCTGTGCCACACGAACGACAGGGCGGCTGCTTGGTGGCCTTTCAGTCCTGACACTTGGGTTCTTCCACTGGGAGGTTCCCCTGGGGAAAACGGAAGGGTTCTCTCCGCCGTGGCCGTGGCCGTGTGTCCATACTGGGGAGAAGGATACAGAGCGGAACGAGGCGTCCAGCGGCGGCAGGCCCGCAGGCGCTGTGGGGCCTGGCCACGCTGCCTCATGGGGAAGCTCAGAGACCTGTGCAGACACTTTGCTTAATTAAGGCCTTTCTCTTGGTGGTCAGATTCTCCTGTTGGAGAACGACAGCTCACTGCCAGCCTTCTGAGAGTGAGCGCTAGGCTCCAGAGGGCTGAGGGTTGCGGGTGCGGGGTGCAGGATGAGGGTGCGGGGTGGGTGGCATCCCCTCCGTGCCAACCACCTCCCCTGCCTCCGAAGTCCCGGCTGGAGAGCCGGTCCTAGGCCTTCCTCTCTTCTTCCAGAGTCTCCCTGCTCGTTCCCTTTATGGCCTCCGCACCTGAAGGCTTAGTGAAGCCCCTTCCCACGTTCTCAGCGGGTGGGTTCTGCAGAGACGATGCTTCCGCTGAAACCGTCGTTTCTCAGAATTCTGCATCACCTAATTTCCCGGCCGCCATAGCATGGGAGTAATTAATCTGTTTAAATGTCAAACATTCCTCAGATGTGTTCCTGTGCTGGGAAAAACATTAATGAGCACCTACTCAGATCTGCAGATCTCCGTCTTTGAGGTCGGCTTAGATATAAACAATACTTACAGATGTTTTCCAAGGTGAATGGCAGTGTTTGGTGTCTTACATGAGCGTTTATAGGCGGATCACTAGCCAGACACTTGTAAACTCCTGTAGAACATCACTCCGGCACCGCATCCTGTGAACACAATTAGGCGCGGGAAAGGCTCTGGGAAAGCAATTCCCCAGCTGGGTCGGAAGAGTGTTCATTTTATAGTTGTTCCTCCAGCTCCTGCTTGTTTTAGGCATTTTATTTGTTTTAGAGAAGAGAAAACCATGAGTCTATCACCTTAAACCCGTTTCTGTGTTCTAGAAGGGACGGGAATAGCCCTGTTTGTTTCCCAGGAGCTCAGCTGGAGCAGTGACTGGCACACACCTGTGCCCCCACCCCCCTGCCACCCCCTACCCCCCCTAACCACTACCCCTCCCTCCCCCGGGTCATTCTTGACTGCTGCACTTGTGCTTCCTCTCTGGTTTTGGAATGAAGTTGAAAGACTCGCTGATTTAACTTTTCTTTTTTCTTTTTTCTTTCCTTTTTCTTCACTATTTTTAATTCAGGATAGTAGCTATACTTAAGCAAAGTTTCAAAAACATATATTTTCTTGAAGATGTTACGGAAGAAAATTCTTTCTGATGTATTAAGCATAAACTTAGTCAGAAAGGCTTGTTCCTAGCTCACATGTGTGATGCCAACTAAGGCTGCCAGCTATGAATCAGTTTTGGAAACTAATTCTGAAAAATGGCACAATGATTTGCTGAGTTATGCCTCAGGCAGCTTATCAGTTTATATCGATAGTTAAGTGAAACGTGTTAAAGCCATCTTTCTGGTCAGACTATTCAGGTATTAACTTTAAATGTTTATGTTCTTTTCACAGAACCTTCCTAACATTCTCACCGACGATCGGTTCAAAGTTATGTTCGAGAACCCTGACTTCCAAGTAGACGAAGAGAGTGAGGAATTCAGGCTTTTGAACCCACTGGTTTCAAAAATTAGTGAAAAGAGGAAGAAGAAACTGAGACTCTTAGAGCAACAAGAAGCTCCCGAAAAGGTTGTGTCGTGTTTCCTGTGTTGCCATGCTGCTGTCGTGTGACGTCTCTATGCTCCGCGGGGCTGGCTGAGAGTGTGTGTGTGTGTGTGTGTGTGTGTGTGTGTGTGTGTGGCCTGCGGCTCCGGTGTGCACGTGGCCGTTCCGGGCACTTTCCCGATGCGGGCGCTGTCACGTACTCCGAGGGGCCAGTGCTATTTAAAAGCAAGACCGGGCCGGGTTTGGCTGGGACAGGGGCTGCTGCTGACTATTTTTACTTTCAGGAAGAGGAGGAAGAGCCGGAAGGAAGGCCCAGCGATGCGGAAAGCTCTGAGAGCTCCGATGATGAGAAGGGCTGGGTCGACGAGGTCAGGAAGCAGCGGCGGCTGCTGCAGCAGGAGGAGAGGGCGAGGCGGCAGGAGCGGCTCAGGGAGGACCAGCAGACGGTCCTCAGGCCCCAGTTCTATGAGATCAAAGCCGGCGAGGAGTTCAGGAGCTTCAAGGACTCCGCCACCAGGCAGAGGCTGAGGAAGTGAGTGCACGCTCTGCGCCGGCTGCAGGGCCTTGCTTTCCCTGGGCACGTGCCCCCAGCGTGGCCCCCAGGCTTTGGTTACGGGAGGGGAGCGCCGCGGGCCTCGGGAGCCCCGGTCCCATGATGATTCTCTCTCAGCCGCCTGAGGGGCAGTGTGCAGGCAGTGAGAGGTGGGCCTCGCAGCAGGGAAACGTGTGCTTGGACGTGCTTATGCTGCCAACCACGCTCCTGGGGCCCTTGTTCTCCCCCAGGCCCCCGATCAGTCTTCTGTACAGTGACCATGGAGGGGACATTCCTTGCCTCTTAACTACAGGTTATTGTGAAAACTTAGGATTTCAGTGAGGCTTACCCCTGTAGGCTGCGTAAGTTGTGTCAAAGCCCCTGTCACATGGAATTCGACACCTCAGTCACCGATGCGGAGAAATCTCTGAGATTCCCGGGAGCCACTGTGTGCCCAGCACTGGGAGCCAGGGAAGGTGTGCCAGCTAAGTGAGGACCAGAACTATCCCACTCCACCCCAGGATGTACGTGCCGCGGAGTGAAAGCAGCACATGCTTGTTGTAGGAATCTTCACAGACTTGCCCACGCTGATAGCTGAGGAGTCAGCGTCCGTGAGGTGGGGGCTCTGACACAACCTCTGCCAGCTGAGAGCGTGGAGAGAGTTCCCAGTGACTCACAGCACCTGTGCGTGTCTGTCATAGGGTTCCTGCACGGTATCTAAAACAAGCACTTACACTTTACAATACTTACTATTCACTGCTCATCTGTGGATCCGTTTCTCCGTTCCCTGTGATGTAACTACAGAGGGTGATGCTTTTATTCTGAGTTAATTTCGCCTTTCTAAATGCCTTTGTGCCTATCTCCCATTCCTCCAGTCCATTCTCATGCACAGTGATTTAAAATCTGTCAGTTGAGCATTATTGTTAATCACAGTTTTAATCAAAGAAATAGTGCGTGTGTGCCTAAAGCCTCCAACGAGTAAGTCGTCCCGCTGTCCTGGGCTCTGATCAATATCTCATTCGGTTTTCCTTTGTAATTCGTGCCCACATTTCTCCTTTAATGCAGCCTCTGATAATTTAGTTCCTCCCCGTGCCTGCCCCGTCCTGCCCTGAGTAGCTCTTCTCACTTTCAGCCTTCTGAAGCCCATCTCTGTCTTCTTGGCAGGCCCCACACATTAGGGGGGTGACTGTCTATCTGTGACAGTGAGATTTCCCCCTGAAATTCTATCAGCTCCAGGGGAGCCCGCGGCCAGCAGACTGAAGCCTGGGTGGGAGGGCAGCAGCGCCGGGGGGCGGGGGGGGGGGGGTGGGGGGGGACACACAAGCGGGAGGCGCGCCATTCAGTCCCAGTAGCCGCTTTCCGGGTCTGTCTGCTTCCCGTCGTCTCTGAGCTCACGGAGGCAGCAGCAGGCTGCTCGCTGGCCTGTGTCTGATCTCCTGCCACGGCCCCACGCCTGTCTCTCCTCCTGCAGACAGACAAGTCCCTGCAGGCGCGCAGTGCGAGGACGTGGGGAGAGAACAGGACGTGTGCCTGCCGCAGAGGAGCTAGGTCATTCTGGAAGGAGGAGTAATTGCCCACCACTTACTTGAAAAGCCTTTTTCTTCCCAAATTAGTGTGCTCTGTTGCCACCTTGTCTCCGTGGCCCCGTCGTTCCTCCCCATCCCCGTTACCGCTGAGGCTGGAGGTGATGGCTCTGAGAGACAGCGGAAATGAGCAGGCGAGGACCTGCTGAGCTGACAGTTCGCGCGAGGCGAGTCAGCTTACGCTTTTCTTTAGAATTATTGTGTGTGTGTTTTAAAGCCAAAGTCAGTCGTAATCTCATGCCATTTGTCATGTGGAAGCTTGTCCTCTAGAATCCTCACTGGACACATTTCCTGAGCAAAGCTTGATAAATAAAGTGTGGCCTGACACAAGCCTGGGTACCAGAGGTCCTCGCCCTGGAACCCGGGTCTTAAACTTGAATCCTGCGTCGCCTGGGGCAGGTCCCGTAGCATCCCCTCCCTGTGCCGCCGTAAGGTGAGCTCCGGAAGGACGGCTCGGGGAGCTGCGAGGATGGACTGGAGCTCCGGGTCACCAGCAAGAACGTGAGTTTGGTCTGGGGACTCCAGTTTCTGATACCGAAACGCCAGGAGACTCCGCTAGAAGAAGAGAGAAATCAGCGTAAATCCTCTCTCCACTGAATCACAGGTGGGAGACCTCCGGCAGGCACAGCGCGGCCTGGAAGAATGTGTGGGAACTCCTGGAGAGCGAGGGGGTGGCAGTCAGACAGACAGTTAGCGAGCCACGTGAGCATCTTGGTAAAGAAATGATTAAAATGGACCAACTAGCAGAGCAACTAGAAAAGAGACAAGTTTTTGTGGTGGACACCCTCAGCAAGGAACCTGAAGGAACCAAGTATTGGAAGGACATTGAACAGCAGCGTGAGGGACACAGGGCGGCTGGGGGCTGCGAGCACCTGCTCCGCGCCGCTCAGCACTCAGCCTGAACAGCTTCCAGTGTAGCCGACCTGCAGTGTCATACGCAAGGAGCACAGGGAGCCACAGGGAGCCTGGCTGAATTCACTGCCAGCGAAATAACGTGCTAGTATTGGAAGGTGCAGCAAAAAGACTCAGACCTACAGTTTTAGAGACTGAAAAAGCACAAAATAAATCTTCCAAAGTCGATTCCTTTGTCAAGGCTTTAGAAGCAGAGGAAATTACTACAGGGGTGAAGCTCAGTCTGAGGAAGATGATCGGAAGAAGACCTGAGAGTGAGGACGCCCATCTCCATCTTCCCAGGCACAAACTGATGTAGCGCTTTTGAAGACGAGACCGTGAAGACTTAAGTGCATGCTGGGAAAATAGCATCATTTGGCACAAATTCAGGGTAATGCCGAGATGTAATATCTCACCTCTGAGAGAGACAAGACCTTCCTTCGTTAGGATCAGGCACAGGAAGAAATGGCTCGACCTCAGCAAGCAATTACAGAAAGCCTAAGCCTCCTCTCTCACAGCGCATGCCATGTCCGGCGGGCGGAGCCTGGGAGGGACAGGGCCTCACTGCTCGCTAGGAAGGAGGGCCGCCTTAGCTCACCACCGCGTCTCCCCCTGGACCAAGACGGCGGCCGTAACCGGACTCGCCGGGCGGACTCAGACGGGCTCGGGCTGCCCCGGAGCACCCGCCTCGGGGCCCCACAGGAGCCGAGCGGCACTCGGGCATCTCAGAGCTCAGACTCCGCAGGAAGAGCTTTCCACACAGCCCCCAGCCCACCCCTGCTCAGGACTGATTGTAAAGGGACATGCACCTTCCGGCTGGTGCTGAGGCTGGCAAGGGAAGTGCATTCTTTCTGTTTGGAGGAGGGAGCAGAACAGACAAGAAAGCCCTAGTCTCTCCTTTCCCCCCCTCTTCCAGGTTCATCATGGGGGTGAGGGTGTTGCTTTAGCCTTTCCTCCAGACGGGTTAGTGCTGATGTTAAGTTAGTTAAGGTGTCTATCTGTAGGCTTAATTCCATTTCCCCTGAAAACCAAGGAAACAAAAAGGGCAGTGTTTTCATTTTTCCGGTAAAGCATTGTGACGACATGCGCTGCTGGCTTCTGGGCCACGGGACCTGAGAGCAGCATGCAGAGCGGAGAGTCCTGGCCGAGAGGCCGTGGGAAGATGTGGATGTTATGTAATTAGCACAGAATTCGAGTTCTCTTCTGGGTTGTAAGGTGGCAGGAGGGTTCCGTAGGCAGAGGGGAGGGCAGTGCAGAGCAGAGGCCCAGGAGAAGTCTGAGCATAGAACGGGGAGGAGATGGCAGTGCAGGGCCCGTGGGCCGGGCAGGAGTCCCGGTGGGAGGTGGAAAGGCCATGACCAGGGCCGGTCCGAGGTCCTCGGAGGCCTCGTTGCTTTCCTCTGTGGAAACGGGCGGTTCATGGTCAGCCGTTCCCATGTGGCGGGTGAGTGGCCCCGGCTGGCCCCAGGAGGGCAGGCAAGCTCTCCCGGCTGCTGTGCGGGGGACGCGGAGGCCGAAGTACTCACCTCCTAGCCCCTGCAGAAGGCCCTGCCCATCACACAGGTCACAAACAGGAGTCAGGAGGAGAAACGGCAGCCTTTGACCTTAACATGTTAAATGGGAGGGTCTCTAGCCGCCGTCACTGTGTGTCTGAGCATGCGGGATGGCCTCCATTCTTGCCCTCGTTGCCCCATGTAACAGGCTTATCCTCAGGTGACCGTTCCTAATTTAAATCTGTTTTGACTGGCAAATCACACAGTGCTAATTACTGTGCATCTCCCATCCCTCATAGCAAAACCTTAGAAGATCGGCTGAAACTGGAAGCAAAGAACGGGACGTTGAGTGTGTCCGACACCACGGTGGGCAGCAAGCAGCTGACATTCACGCTGAAGAGGGTGAGTCGTTTGCTGGTGTCACTTCTTGACCCACGGGCACCTGCGGCAGAGTGCGTGGGGGCCCGGGCCTGCCTCCCGAGCACAGGCAGAGCCAGGCAGTTGCCTAGGGTCCTAGTGACCGGGTGGGCACTGCTGGTTTCTGGGCCTCGGGACCCGAGGGCAGCGTGCGGAGCAGAGAAGGCCTGGCCCCCAGGCCGTGGGGAAGGGAGCGGGGAAGCTTCTGTGGCTTTCAGGACCGAGGAGGGCGAGGACCCGTGGTGGCAGCGCCGCGCAGCTGCCAGGAGTGAAGTTCAGAGGGGACGCGTGCCTGGGTCCTGTCCGCACGGTTCGTGAGAGCCCGTCTTCAGGGTCACACGTGAGGCGGGCACACGTCAGGAGGAGCGGGCTTCCATGTAGGCTGTTAACTAACGAGTGAAACTAGGTGTCTTAGTTTTCCAAACATTTTTCTCATTCAGTAGATTTCCCTTAATATATCTTGTTATCAAGTGGGAAAGGATGTCAAAGATTCTACCTCTGATTTTTAAAAATTGAGATGTCGTTCAGAATCCTTAAAATTCACCCTTTTACAGTAACCAGGTCAGGGTTTACACTGTGTGATCATCAGCATTACCCGATTCCAGCTCATCCTCGTCACCCCAGAAGGAAACGCAGGGTGCCCGTGTCCCCGGCCCTGGGCAGCCACCGCGCTCTCCTGTCTGTGGGTCTGTCTGCTCGGACATCTCCTGTGAGTGGAGTCACCCGGAGCCTCCTCCGGCGCCGGCGGCTCTCGCCGCTCCTTCGGGGCCACGTGGCGGCTGGCGCGGAACGCCGCTCCTTTAGGGCTGGGTCGTTCCTGGCTGTGAGGAATGACGCTGCCCTGGGACCTGGGTAGAAGGTGTGTGCGGACTGTGTGGTCGTTGGCCTGGGGGTGTGCCTAGGGGAGGAGTTGTGACTAAGAACTTTCCGAGGAGCTGCCGGCTGTTCTCCAAGGCGCCGGCCCGTCGGCACACCTGGCAGCCGTGCGCAGAGGGCCAGGTCTCCTCGCCTCGCTGCACGTGTGTGGTCGTCTTTTCCATAGCCGTCATGTCTGTGGTCTGCTAATGTGCGTCTCCCGTGGCTGTCAGCGTGGAGCATCGTGTATGTCTGACTGGCCAGCTGTGTGTTTTCTTTGGAGAAATGTCTGTTCAGATCCTCTCCCGCTGGCCTCCGGTCCTTTGAGGCTCTCGGGTGGCATCAGCCTTGCCATATGATAGGAACTTTTTAGTTAGCGTTCATCATCTCACACTGCGAAGGTGAGCTTCGTTGTGGCGGGTCACACTCACGGTAGGGACCGGAGCCTGGGTGTCTGAAGACGGGGTGAGTGAGCCGTGGTCCGGCCTGTGGACGGAAGAGCAGTCGGCGGCCTCTGCGCGGTGCGGCTCCTGGAGGTGCCTCTTCCCAGGGCCGTCCCTTTGGGGCGGCCGGCAGCGCTGTGCGGGTGCAACGCCAGGCCGTGCCTTGTCGCTCGGGGCTCTGTCAGCGCCTGCCCCGCCCCAAGATGGAGACCAGGGGCTGTGGGCCTTCTCTCTCTCTCTCTCTCTCTCTCATGTGGTTTTCTCCTGCAGTCGGAGCAGCAGCAGCAGCAGCAGGCGGCCGAGGAGATGCACCGGCAGGAGAGGAAGGCGCTGCGCCGCCCCGCCGGCCACCTCAAGTCCCGGCGCAAGCGAGGACGGCCCTTCCCCTGAGCCCTGAGGCCCGCACCGGACTCAGCAGCTTCGCCCGCTGGCCATCGGGAGCCGGTGTCCGCTCCCGCCTCCACGGCCAAGACTGGCAACGTGTCCCCGCCGTGTGGGCCAGAGCGGTGCCTCCCCCGTCAATCATGCCAATCAGTGGACCGGGGGATGTCTCACCGGTGAAATGGGAGCCAGGCCCCCCTCTCCCAGCCGACCCCCCAGAAGCATGCGTGCCTCAGCTCCTGTGCAGCCTCGGTCGTGTGTGTGTGTGTGTGTGTGTGTGTGTGTGTGTGCTGGTAGGTGTGCTGCTGGTCTATATATCAGTTTGGGATTTTAAAAAACATTTTTATACCAAGAGAATATAAAATAATGTAATAACCTAAAACAAGAAATAGAAGCTTACGTGTGTTCTTTTATACTCAGTTCAAGCTTACATTCAGACTTTTTTATGTTTCTCCCCCGCACAGCGAGAAATGGCTGGAGAACACATTTATAACAATAAACACTGTGTATGAGCGGCTTCTTCAAACAGATCCTTTCCGTGAGCTCACCTGAGCATTGACGGTGGTTCCTGTTTCTCGGGTGTTGGTGTGACTCCGTGCCCCTGGAGAGGCAGCGGGTGGGTGGTGACAGAATCCGACTGGGAGGCTGGAGCCTGTTCACTGGCTAACCGGCTGCGAAGCTGCAGCTGCCTCGGCCCAGGGCCCAGGTCCCCATTCCTCCGTCTCTGCGCTCTCGGCTGCCCCTCTCCAGTCCTGTCTCTGCTCTTCGTGCGGACCAGCTGGCTCCCACTTCCAATCTGTGGTCTGAAATGTAGATTTTTCCCCACAAAGCGTATGTCAGTGTCTGTGCAGGTATGAGGGTGTGTGTGTATACGTGTGTGCGCGCGCGTGCGAAGGCGGTACCAGAAAGACCTTTATCCCCAGCTTGGCACCCCCAGTCGGGGTGCCCGCGGCCTCTGCCCACTCAGCCTTGCGCTGGCTGCTTTCCTCCTTCAGCTTCTTGTCCCGCCTCCCCTCGCCCCCCACGCACCTCCTCTCCCAAAGCGCCCGGCCGCCCTGGCTTCCTCAGGCTGAGGCTCAGGCTTCCCGGGCCCAGTGCTCTGGGCCTTCCCTGGGCTCAGCCCTTCCGCTCCTGTGCCCGCTCCCAGGCCCCTCTCCCTTCTGGGGCACCCCGGAGGGGCCCAGCAGCGGAGTGCAGGCTGCAGAGGGGTTCAGTCTGGGCCTCAGCACCACCAGGTCCCGGGGGGCCATCCACCTGGGTCCTGGGGTGCTGGCAGCCAGCAGCCTGGCCAGGGGAGGCCGGTGGCCTCCCCCGTGTGTGAACTCTGCCTGTTTATTTGCCTTAAGTCTCACTTCCTCCCACGAGATGAGCCCAACACTGCTTCGGCGAGGGCGGACTGAGGCTGCACCTGAGGGAGCAGCTGGCACAGGCGGAGGCTCACGGGAGTGAGACATGGCGTCTCAGCAGCCCCTGCCCCGCACGCCCCTCCGCTCACCTGTCCTTCTGTTGGGGGGACTCCCAAAAGGGCAGCGCAGGGCCTGCTGGGGTCCCTCCGCCCGCTGTCCCTGCGGGGAGGTGGGACGCTCAGCCTCCTGCGAAGTAAAAGGTTCAGGCTCTGGACCTCACTTCCTGTGTTTGCTGTAGGCTGCGTGCTCCCCCTGGGACACCCCGTTTGCCCGGGCCCCAGGCTGGGTCAGGAGGGCCCTGGGACAGCGGCACTGAGAAGAGGCTGGGAGGCAGGAAGGACGTCGGCTGGGATGCCCGGGGGAGGAACATTCTGGTCAGAGAGGCCCAGAGGCTGTGAGCCCCGGACGCAGTGGCTCGGAGGTGGGGCCAGAACTGTGTCCTCACAGCCGCCTCTGCTCACCTGGGCCCGCTCTGAGGACCACGGGGCCAGCGCAGGGCCTGGGCGGGTTTGCCTGGGTGTTCCAGGAGCAGCCTGTTGGCCCCGGGGCCGGCAGGGAGGGTCAGACTGGTGGTGGAGGCGGGGCAGGTTGGTGCCAGCCGGTTCCCGCGCGGCCCCGCCACTCCGGGAGCATCGGGTTGGAACTCCCCGGGGACGCCAAGGCCCGTGGGTGTGGGCTCTGCAGGCGGAGTCCACGGCGAGTGGCAGGTCCCACCCTCGGGACCTCCGGCACTGCCTCTTCCCTGGGGAACCCGGCAGCGTCCGGGCCTGGCGGCCCTGTCTGCAGACAGGCGACTGCAGTCTGGAGCCCAGACCACACCCCCAGACCAGCAGGCTTTCGGGGTGCGGGTTTTCAGAACCAGAACGGTCTCCTGAGTGGAGACAGAGGAAGGAAAAGGGCAGGCCTGGCCTGGCCCAGACTTGCTCGCAGCTGAGCTGCTGCCAGTGGCCAGGCCATTTAACCCATCCGTGCCTCGGTGTCTCCACCTGTAAAATGGGTTTAATAACCTCTGTTCCCTAAAGACTTCAGAGGGTGGTTAGAGAGCTAATGAGTGAGGTGCATTGAACTCCTCAGAAGAAAGTGTAACGAAGTATGAAGCACTATTGTAATTAGCTCTCGGGGTCTTTAAACCAGGTTGCATCTTGTTTTAATGGAGTTACCATGACAACAGGTTTATTTGAAAAACATGTAGAAGGGCGTGACTATAAGTCTCAATAATCAGTAAATGTTTTTGCAGCTTTCTGTGGTAATTAAGAGCCTTTACCAGTAACCCTGCACCGTCAGCCGTGGGTCCCAGTGACATAAGGTCCCGCAGCGGCCTCAGGCACCCACAGGGAGGGGGTCTTGGGACGCATCCCCTGTGGAGAGGGGCCTTTTATATGGACGCGGTTACATCAGAACCATAGGAGAGAGCCTTCCTGTAAGGGATCGGCCCCAGGTCCCGGGAGGTGCAGGCAGCAGGCTGGAGCCGGAGCCCGTGGCAGTTCCAGGCGCAGGCTCCGGACACGCAGAGCCGAGGCCAGTCCTGGGCCTTCCTGCCCCCGCCGCCGTGGGGAAACGTGGCTCTCCCCACTCAGACCACACCAGCCACGGGGTTCAGCTCGTGTTACTTTCTGACTCGGCCGTTGGGTTCACAGGCCATCGTCCTCTGAACCCTTGACCCTCAAATGAACCCCTCCCGGCCCACAGGTCCCAGGAGACCGCTGGGTCGGCCACAAAGCCCGTCCCAACCAACGCAGACGGGGAGGGGGACAGAGTGCCCCGTGGGGCTGCCCTGGGGCCTGGCTTCTGGGACACGGGACAAGGTGAGGAACCGGCCTGGTTCTCATGGGCCGAGAGTGGCCTACGTCTTGGTGAGCTTGATCAGATAAGTGATGGAGTTCCATGTGTGTGCGTAACCATGACAGCATCCTGGTCTGGGGCCGCACTCCCCACCTGAGCCCCAGGCATCATGGGCGCAGGCAAACCTGGACCCGGAGCTGTCACATTCTTCACCCTTATCTGTTTATCTTACGAGGTCAGCGGGAGAGAGACGCCAGTGAAGAGAGAATCACGGATCCGCTGCCTCCTGCACGCCCCAAACCCGGGCATGTGTCCTGACCGGGAATCGAACCCTGACCTCCTGGTTCATAGGTCAACACTCAACCACTGAGCCACGCCGGCCAGGCTCTACTCGTTTTTAATTGTTGGAGGGCACACTACAAAGCTTCTGGGAGCCCCACCGCTCCCTGCCCCCACTGTCCTCCCTGCCCCCACTGGCCTCCCTGCCCCCACTGTCCCCCTGCCCCCACTGTCGTCCCTGCCCCGAACTGTCCCCCCTGCCCCCACTGTCCCCCCTGCCCCCACTGTCCCCCCTGCCCCTGGCTGTCTTCCCTGCCCCCGGCCGTCCCCCTGCCCCCACTGTCCCCCCACCCTGGCCGTCCCCCTGCCCCCGGCCGTCCCCCTGCCCCCACTGTCCTCCCCACCCTGGCCGTCCCCCTGCCCCCACTGTCCCCCCACCCTGGCCGTCCCCCTGCCCCCGGCTGTCCCCCTGCTCCCACTGTCCCCCCACCCTGGCCGTCCCCCTGCCCCCGGCCGTCCCCCTGCTCCCACTGTCCCCCCCACCCTGGCTGTCCCCCTGCCCCCGGCTGTCCCCCTGCCCCTGGCCATCCTCCCTGCCCCCGGCTGTCCCCCTGCCCCCACTGTCCTCCCTGCCCCCAGCCATCCTCCCCGCCCCTGGCCGTCCCCCTGCCCCCGGCCGTCCCCCTGCCTCGGGCCGTCCCCCTGCCCCCACTGTCCCCCCCACCCTGGCCGTCCCCCTGCCCCCGGCTGTCCCCCTGCCCCTGGCTGTCCTCCCTGCCCCCAACCGTCCCCCTGCCCCCACTGTCCTCCCTGCCCCGAACTGTCCCCCCTGCCCCCACTGTCCTCCTGCCCCCACTGTCCTCCCCAGCCTGGCTGTCCCCCCTGCCCCCAATGTCCCCCCTGCCCCTGGCCATCCTCCCCACCTCCGGCCGTCCTCCCTGCCCCCACTGTCCTCCCTGCCCCCACTGTCCCCCCTGCCCCTGGCCGTCCTCCCCGCCCCCGGCCGTCCCCCCTGCCCCCGGCCATCCCCCTGCCCCCACTGCTCCCTGCCCCCACTGTCCCCCCTGCCCCTGGCCATCCTCCCCGCCCCCGGCTATCCCCCTGCCCCCAGCCGTCCCCCCTGCCCCCGGCTGTCCCCCTGCCCCCAGCCGTCCCCCCTGCCCCTGGCCGTCCTCCCCGCCCCTGGCTGTCCTCCCCGCCCCTGGCTGTCCTCCCCGCCCCCGGCCGTCCCCCCTGCCCCCGGCCATACCCCTGCCCCCACTGCTCCCTGCCCCCACTGTCCCCCCTACCCCCGGCCGTCCCCCCTGCCCCTGGCCGTCCCCCCTGCCCCCACTGTCCTCCCCACCCCGGCCGTCCCCCCCGCCCCCGGCCTTCCCCCTGCCCCCCTGTCCTCCCCACCCCGGCCGTCCTCCCTGCCCCGGCCACCCTCCACGAGCCAGAGATCCTGCTAAGATGCTTGAGGTGGGGAGCCCAGGGAGGTGACCAGGCCCCGAGAAGCCTCCTCCGTCCCTTCCCCTCGACGTGTGTGTGAAGGACCCTGTGCGCATGCCTGTGGAAAGGTCCCGAAACAGGAAACCGGGCCCCAGTGAGTGTCTGGCTACGGAGTCTTTAAAAACACGAAGTGTCCTTCGCGGCTGCCGCGTGTGCAGGGGACGTCCCGCCCGGATCTGCACATCCTGATGACTCGGTCGGGTTTCCCTCCGTCCCCCGTCTTGCGTGATGGCGCACCTGAAGCTGGGGCGCACCGGGGTGCCCGGCCAGCCCCATCCATCACAGCACCGCCTGCCGGAGCCGACGCCGGCCCCTGAGCCAACCCGGCCGCTGCGGAGTGGGGACCACCGTGCGGCAGATAGGTAACGGTGGCCTGACCCTTCATGGGAAGCAGGGGTTCTCTTTTATTTTAATGTTTTTAAATATATATTTTGCCGAGATCGGTTTGGTTCGGTGGATAGAGCGTCGGCCTGAGGACTGAAGGGTCCCAGGTTCGATTCTGGTCAAGGGCATGTACCTTGATTGCGGGCATATCTCCAGTAGGGGGTGTGCAGGAGGCAGCTGATTGATGTTTCTAACTCTCTCACCCTCTCCCTCTCCTCTCTGTAAAAAATCAGTAAAATATATTTAAATATATACATATATATATATTTTTTTTTTTATTGAGGAAGGGAGTTAAGAGAGAAACATCAATGATGAGAGAGAATCATGGATCGGCTGCCTTCGGCATGCCCCCTAATAGGGATCAAGCTTGCAACCCGGGCATGAGCCCTGACCAGGAATCGAACCCTGACCTCCTGGTTCATAGGTCAATGCTCAGCCACTGAGCCACCCCAGCTGGGCAGGTCGCTCTGTTTGACCGCCCTTAAGTGCGCAGTTCAACGTGTAAGTACAGCATATTATGGCTCAGTGTGGTGGGCACCCAGCGCTGACCATGCCCACGCCGAGAGCCGCTGGTGGAAGGAGCGTGGCCCCACGCTCAGACGCCCCCTTCCAGACCATCGTGTGGGAAATGAGGCTGTGCTCGGCCCCTGGCATTCCCGGCTGCTTCCTGCTGCCGCTCTGCCCACAGGGCCACCCAGGCCGGGTCTGTTGTGCCAGCGCCGTGCTCCCCTGGACGAGCAGAGAGCCCTGTGTAGGAAGAGCCGTGGACGGGGTGTGGCTGCTCCTGAGCCGCAGGTGGACGCCGAGAACGGGCCACAGAGCTCAGCTCGCCCTCCGTGTGTATCGAGTATGTGCTGCGCAGCGGGTGGCTGTGCCCCTGCCTCCCCACGTGCGAGCACACGCTCCCGGCCAGACGCCGGGGCCCTGCCCCAGGCCGGGCAGCAGGAGGCCCCGGGGCCTTCGGGCCAGCGGCTCGCGCGCTCCAACCACGGAGGCTGCGCTTTCCTCGTCGGAGGCCGTGCTGGCGGGACGGGGTTCCCGGGCGCTGCTGCCTGCCCCTCGCCTGGCTGCTGGTGCGTCACCTTGCAGAGGCCCGGGGGCCCCGGGGTGCGACCGGCTCAGCTGTGGGCGCTCAGCCCCGGCACGATGCACCTTGGGGCATCCCAGCGACATGGGATACCGACGGAGAGACGTGCTGCCATTTTCCCTGCGGGGCTGCGTGCCACACGGGAACCTGGGTCTCAGGAACACGGGATGGAGTCTCGGGTGCTGCGCCTCCCACAGCCCGGCCGGCAGCACAGCTGGCCGCTCCGTGAGAGACCCGTGGCCTCAGCGGGGCCCTCCACTCGGCGGCCTGTGACGGGAGATCCTGATGGAGGCTTGCTCCATCGGCTGGAAAAGAGGGTCCTGTGAGGGAGTCTGAGCCGCCAAAGGGAGCCTGAGCAGGCCGTGTGCCCGGTGCAGGGCGGTCAGGGCCGTGGGCAGCCCTCGGGGCCGTGGTTTGCTGGCGAGGGGAGTGTGTGTGGGTGGGGGCAGCCCCGGGACCCCCTCCCCCCCACAGCGACAGCCGACGTCAGGGAGGATGCAGCCTCACCCTGAGGGCGAGGGTGTGAGGTCAGCGCATTATTGCTTCCTGGGGTGCGTGCGGGCGGCTTCCTGCCCGCGGAGCGGCCCCCAGCGGCGGCCCCGCCTGGAAAGGCTGCAGACGGAGCATCCGGCACAGCTGGCCGGTTTCCTCCCCATTGTTTGCAGAGCGCTCCGGAGTAAATATGGAAAAAGCCAGCGGGTGCAACAGGCCGCCTGACCCTGACCCTGACCCGGTGTGCCAGGCCTGGGGACCTGGCCTGCCCTGCCCCCGCCCCCTCCTCCGGCAGGGGAACTGGGGTGCCCACCTAAGGCCCCACAGGAGAAGGGTAGCATCATTTCAGGGGGGGGTCCCCACTGCCCACAGCACCTGGGGGCCTAGGTAAGGTGACCAGACGTCCCGTTTTTGGCGGGACAGTCCCAACCAATTTGTCTTGCGTCCCGCGGCATTTTTTTAAAAAATCCCCATTTTTGGAAAGAAGAATCTTTTTGATGCGGGACAAATCGTTAAAAATCGGGACATCTGGTCACCTTAGCCTAGAGAGCCGAGCTTTCCGGAGTGACCAGGCGGGAGGGCTCTGTTGCTGGAGGTGTTAGAACCAGCCCCCTCGCTGCCGCCGCCCTCACGTGCTCTCTGTGGGGGGAGGAACTCGCACATTTTCTTCTCTGCCTCTCTGTTTCTGCCTGTCCAGCTTCTCAGATCCTACTTGCCTAACTCTGTCATTCAACAGGAAACATTTGAAATGGATTCTCAGAAAGGAAACCATTAACGATTAAAGATAAAAACTCACTCAACCAGCGTGGCTCCGTGGTTGAGTGTCGACCCATGAGCCAGGTGGTCGGTCACACAAGGTTTGTTTCCCGGTCGGCACAGGCCCAGGTTGCAGGCTCCATCCCCACTGTGGAGTGTGCAGGAGGCAGTCGATCCGTGATTCTCTCTCATTCATCACTGATGTTTCTCTCCCTCTACCCGCCTTTCTGAAATAAAACATAAACAAAAGATACATGTATTTAAATAAAACATAAACAAAAGATACATGAAAAAGCAATCATCTTTTTTAAAAATATATTCCTTCGATTTTTTTACAGAGAGGAAGGGAGAGGAATAGAGTATTAGAAACATCGATGAGAGAGAAACATCAGCTGCCTCCTGCACACCTCCTACTGGGGATGTGCCCGCAACCAAGGTACATGCCCTTGACCGGAATCAAACCTGGGACCCTTAAGTCCGTAGGCTGACGCTCTGTCCACTGAGCCAAGCTGGTTAGGGCAGCAATCGTATTCTTACTAGTAGAATTATTTTCTGAGGGGATAGTGTGTGTGTGTGTGTGTGTGTGTGTGTGTGTGTGTGTGTGTGAAGTGCTTGCTGGGTATAGAGAGAGCATCACAACTGGGAAATCTGTTTGCCTTCCGCTCCCGGGTCCCTAAGTTCTCTGCCACCAGATCCCTGTGGGTCCCTGTGGGTCAGCAGGTTCCCTTGGCCCCTGTCTCATTGCCAAGGAGGGGCGGGGCCCGCTCGGCTGGGACGGCTTGTTTCTATGAAGCCAGTGACTTCCGGCCCATTGCCCTCGCCGGCCTTCACCTTCCTCAGCGGTGACCGCAGTGCATTCTCTGGCCACGATCTTCGCAACCTGAGCCGGGCTCCGTCCCCTTTCCCAGAGCAGGCCATGCCACGCGCAGCCCAGTGGCTCCCCGGGCTTCTCAATCACTCATTGTTCTAAAGAGGCCGTTTCCAGCCGGGAAAATGCCTTCTGCGTGTCCGCCCCGCTGTGACTCGCGGATAAAAGGAGTCCTTTGTGCGTTGCTGTTGAGACGGGATCTTCCCCAGGTCGGTAACAATGCCCCAGTGTGTGCCGTGGCCCGGGTTCCCCGGGGGGTTTGTTCTCCGGATGGGTCACATTTCACTGCTGTTTCTAACGCGGTGGTGGCTCAGGAGCAGATCCTGGCGTTTCGCCATCTTCTACGCAGAGCGGCCAGGCTATTGTGACCGCCCCATCCGTACCGACTGGGCCCCCTTTGCCTCCAACACCAGCGATTCTTCTTGGCACTGACTCCACGAGATGGTGACAGGTGATGCGAGGAATCTGACACCGCGCCTGATGGATAGCACTGTCCAGCCTGTGAGATCGGATGGTTGTGGAACTGCTGCCCGATGGCTCTTTGAACTTCGTCCCACAAATGCTCACCTGGATGGAGATCTGGTGATTGTGGGGCCGCCTAAGCAAGGGAAAGTCTCCCTCGTGTTCTTGAAGCCACTCCTGCACAGTACGAGCACCGTGGCATGGCGCATTGTCTTGTTGGAAGAAGCCATCTCCATGGGATACGCCATCTGCATGACAGGATGAACTTGATCAGCAAGGACACTCAGGTGTGTTGTGCTATTCAGACACTTTTCCACAAAAATTGAAGGAAAATCATGCCAGGAAACCATGTCCCATTACCATCACACTGCCCCACCAGCTTGAAGGCTTGTACTCATGCATGTGGGGGACATGCTTTCGTGCTGTTTCTGCGAAATTCTCACTCTGCCATCTGCATGATGCAACCGGGAACGTGATTCATCGACCACGTGACTTCTTTCCAGCACTCGCCGGTCCAATCCTTGTGCTTCTGTGCGAGCTGGAGACGTTTGATCTTGGTAACTGCAGCCAGCAAAGGTGTCCGAACAGGCCTTCGGCCTCCATATCCCATACGATGGAGGGTACGGGGGTCTGGGCTCTGGCGGGGAAAGGCTGGGCTTTCATGACCCTCAGTGCCGGCACCTGCCGCCTGGGCCCTGCAGCACTGCGGCCCCGGGGGCCCGGGTGTCCCCTCCTCCCCATCACCCTCGAGGACCTGGGTGAGCTGCAGGGCCTGGAGTGACCCTCCCGAGTGGACCAGCGGAAGGAGCAGAGTTCCTGCCATGAAGCCAGTGACCGAGACTGGGCTGTGGTCAGAGGAAGCAAACACGCGGACACCGCTTCTGGGGAGGACGGTGCAGGAGGGAGCGGGCGGGCGGGGCCAGGCCGGAGGGAGCCGCAGCCGGATCAGACAGTCATTCCGGCGGGAACATCGTAATTAAAGGGAGGCTGGCGGGGACCTGAGAGGGGGGCTGCTGGAGAGAGGAGGCGTGAGCGAGGCCACACAATGCCCCAGTGTGTGCGGAGGCCCAGCCTGGCGTGGCCCAGCACCCCGGCTGGCAGGATGGGCAGGAGAAGGAATTGGAGCCCTGGGGGTGTGTGCGGGGGGAGGGGGTGGTCGGGGAATTTGTAGATGAGGAAAGAGCAAGAACCCACTGTTCCAACATAGATGGGAGGAAGGCCTAAGAGACAGAGGAGCAGGGAGCGGGAAGGAGTGAGGGGGAGAGGGGCAGAGGGTGGGGAGAGGAGAGGAGAGGAGGACAGGGCAGCAGAGAGCCCTGCGCGCCCGCCCCCCCCCCCCCCCCCCCCCCGCTGCCAGCCGGCACATTAGTCACAAACCTGGGAGGATGTGACAGTCTCTGCCCCAGTTGGAGAGCTAAGGGGCTGCATGGCTCAGTGGGGAGCATCGGCCTAGGAACCAGGAAGTCAGGGTTCGATTCCGGTCAGGGCACAGGCCCAGGTTGCGGGGCCATCCCCTGTGGGGGGCGTGCAGGAGGCAGCCCATCTCATCATGGATGTTCCTATCTCTCTCCCTCTCCCTTCCTCTCTGACATCAATAAAAGAAATACACACACACACACACACACACGCATATATATATATATATATATTTTTTTTTTTTTTTAAGAGGCTTAGGAACTTCTAGAACAGGCCGCTATCAGCAGCCCTTACTCCCCAATGCTGTTCTCAGCGACCCCCAGCGGCTCACGCCCTTCGGCTTATTTCTCTGAGGGGGTTTGCCTGCACCTGCTCTTTCGGAAGCCTTCATCGGAGGTGATGGCGCTGGGCCCGGGCCAGCCTGCACCACGGGGGCTGCGGTGCCCATCCAGCGGCGCCCTTAGCTCTCCAGCTGGGGCAGAGACTGTCACATCCTCCCAGGTTTGTGACTAATGTGCCGGCTGGGTGGGGCCCTCTGCCTGCCCTGTCCTCTCCTCTCCAGCGAGGCCCAGCCCCGCCTGCCTCTGGGGCCAGGGAGAGGTGGGAGCAGGGGAGGGAGGCCTGCTGTGCTCTTAGTGGGGAGGGTCAGCAGGAAGTGGGCCAGCAGGAACCCCCTCTGATTAAAGGGACAGAGTAGTCGCCGAGCAAACAGGCCAGTGAGTGCATCCCTAAAACTGGGCCCTCGGAACCGGGGACACACACACACACACACACACACACACACACACAGCACCGCCTGCCCGCTCCACCCCCGCCCCCGTCCATAGCGGAGGTGGGAGACCGGCGAGGGGACCGGAGCTGGGACCAGAACACAGTCCCTGCTCTCAGCCCGCTGGGCTCTCATAGGTCTGCACCCCTAACCCCGCGGGGCCCGTCTCCACCGGCTCCCCCTGCTCCTCCTGAGCACAGCACCCAGTTTCATCTGGCCGCGGGGAGCCAGACCGCGGGGAGCCAGACCGCATTCCTCAGGAGGCCCGCTGCCCGGGCTGTGACATGCTGTCCACAGGGCTGTCCGCACAGGCTGGTGTGGGGCTTCCAGGAAGCACCCTCTGCAGAGAGTCAGGGCCGGCCGGCTGCCTCAGAGCCTGAGCATCGACCTAGGACCCAGGAGGCCACAGTTGGATTCCCGCTCAGGGCCCAGGCCTGGGCTGCGGGCTCCATCCCCAGCGAGGGGCGTGCAGGAGGCAGCTGGCCAGTGGTTCTCTCTCATCACGGATGTTTCTGCCCCTCTCTCCCTCTCTGAAATACACAAATATATGTATGCATTTTATTTTTTTAAAGGAGAGGCAGAAAACCACTCTGCTCTCTCCTCCCCGCTGCTAGCTGGGGCTCAGACACAGAGCCACGAGGTGAGCGCTCTCTGCCGAGGGGCAGGACCGCCAGAGGAAGGGGCTCGGTCCCTGCCCGCTGCGGACTCACCCCATACAGTTACTTGTGGAATTTTGTGTGAGATAAATACATTTTAGGGACTGGTATTAACCTTTATTAAGTGCCTGTCATTTGCCAGGGATGTTATATACCTTCTTTAATTAAACTTTATATGGTTTAGCTTAACTTAATTTCCCCAGTGACCCTGCTGTTGCGTACTAGTGTCCCCATTCTACAGACGAAGAAACTGAGGCTCCGGAGGCTGGGGGCTCGGCGGGCCACGCAGTGGATGAGAGCGTTCCGCTCCCCATGCCCGGCCTCCCCGCTCTCCCGGCTGCTCCCAGGCCCCTCGGGTCCGTTTGGTTTTGCTTCCTGTAAGGACCCCCCTTAGCAGTCACACTGCCAAGCTGGCTCCCGTCCGAGAAACCCAGAGCCCAGCCTTCCCCAGGGGTTTGGGGAAAAGGGAAAGTTTTAAGATCCGTGAATTACTCGCTTTCTCTGCGTGAGGGGAAGAAAGCCGATCGTCAGCGCTAATAAATCCCGCTCAATTACCCTCATTACAGTGATTACTGCTCCTGCGCTCTAATTGCTCTCTCGCCTTTTCATTACAGCCATGTCTTCAAAGCTGAGGAACGCAGCCCATTTCACCCGGAGCTGGGACTGGGCTCTCACGGCCGAGCAGGAGCCGGCGCCCGAGGTTCTGCTCCGAGGGCAGTGGCCCAGCGTCACTCGCCCAGTGGCCTCCTCGGGCGCTGGAGCCCAGAGCGCGTGGGGGATTGCCGAAGGGGTCACCGATGGGGCAGCTCCTCCGGGCCAGGTGCACGGGCTGCGCCTCTTTCTGGCGCGCCCTGATGGGTGTCCTCCCCGGAGGCCCGGGCTGGAGACGGGCGCTGTGTCCGATTGGCAACAGCCCCCCCCACTCTCCTACCCCCGCCCCCACCGCCGTCTGCATCCCAGGGGGAGCTTTCTCTGTTACTTTTCTAAAAAATACGCACTGAGTGGCCAGACTGTGATGCTCTCTGAACACTAATAATCTGGCCACTCAGTGTGCGTGTGTATTAGAGGCCTGGTGCATGCATTCCTGCATCGGGGGTCCGGCCAGGGGGAGGGGACATGGGCGGCTGGCCAGCCTGCCTGCTGGTTGAACTCCTGGTCAAGGGGACAACTTGCATATGAGCCTTTTATTCTATAGGATAGACCCTGAGTGGCCAGGTTATTATGTGTTCAGAGATCATCATCATCTGGCCACTCAGTGTATATACCGTATTTTCTGGCGTATGAGACGACCCCCTAATTTCACAGTTAAAACATAGGTTTAGGCCTATATTCGCTGTATAAGACGACCCCCCACTTCCGAGGCAACACCAGTTCTTTTTTTAATAGACCGCCTCTCTGACTCTGGCCAATCTGAGCAGGCTTTTTACTAGAACACAGTGTAGCTTCGGGTACAGAACATGTATAATTTGCATGCATAAAAAGCCTGCTCGGATTGGCTGAGTCAGAGAGGCAGTCCATTAAAAAAAGAACTGGTGTTGCCTCGGAAATGGGGAGTAGTTTATACAGCGAAGATAGGCCTGAACCTATGTAACTGTAAAATTAGGGGGTCGTCTTATACACCGGAAAATACGGTATTTACTGATTTCAGAGAGGAAGGGAGAGGGAGAGAGAAACATCAATGATGACAGAGAATTATTGATTGGCTGCCTCCTGCACGCCCCCTACTAGGGATGGAGCCTGCAACCTGGGCATATGCCCTTGACTGGAATCGAACCCAGGACCCTTCAGTCTGCAGGCTGACGCTCTCCCCACTGAGCCACACCGGCCAGGGCCACGTGGGCGCCTTTTCCAGGGCAGTCGTCAACCCCAGGCCCTTGTGGATTTAAAAACCCAGACGGTTACGAGGGAGACTCGTCTCGCTCGAGGTCTCTCCCGAGGGCTCCCGTCGATTCCCGCTGCTCTGCTGGGGGTGGACGGGGACACGATGGGCAGCAGCTCCCCTCCCAGGCCCCCTCCGTCCGAATGAGGAGACGCTGGTTTGGTGCCCAGGGATCCCAACAGCTGTGGTTGTGGCCTGTGCCAGGGCGTGTGAACCAGAAGCCGCCACAAAGCATCCGGGGCGACACGGAGACACACAGACAGACACCCAACCACGCAGAGCAGCCGGAGAGGCAGGCGCTGAATCACGGGGAGCCCGGGAAGCCAGGTGGGGTCGGTCGCTAGGAGACGAGAGAGCATCTCCGTGGTGAGTCAGGGCCCACCCTGCGCGGAGGCTCCGGGCGCTGCCCCTCCCGCTGATTCAGAGCGGGGCTGTCCCTCTGCTTCCACGTCGTGGTCCGTATTTCACAATGGAAATACGGGAGCGGGGTCCACGCCTCTCGCCTGCTCCGGCCGCTCCCACGGGTGCGCTCGGCACACTCACCCACGGAATCCACAGCTTCCGAGGCAGCCGTGCGGGCTGAGGGCCTACTGTGCTCCCCAGGCACCGGACGGCTGAGGTTTGGGGGTTTTTTGTTTGTTTAGTTTACTTTAGCTTTGTTTGTTAAATACATATTATTGATTTATTTTACAGAGAGGAAGGGAGAGGGATAGAGAGCTAGAAACATCGATGAGAGAGAAATATAAATCGGCCTTCTGCACACTCCCTACCGGGGATGTGCCCACAACCAAGGTACATGCCCTTGACCGGGATCGAACCCGGGACCTTTCAGTCCGCAGGCCAAGGCTCTGTTCTCTGAGCCACAACGGTTAGGGCCTGAGATTTGCTTTGCTGACTAATCCTCATAACAACTCCATGCGCGAGGCATTGTCCCATTCTGCAGGCGGCAGAACTGAGCCCGGGAGGATCACGCACGTGCCCGGAGGCTCCTAGTCAGTAGGACGGGACAGAGGCAGGCCCTCTCCCGCCAGGCTCAGAGGCCTCTCCTGCAGGACTTCCGGGGATAAACACGCCTTCCGGGCGTCTCACGGTCAGTCCCATAGCACACCCTCCTGCTTCAGAGGCGTCTCCATTTCGCCGTGAATATCCCCAAACCCATCCGTGTCAGCGCTCACGCTCTCCTCTTGCTGGTACGAGGACAGAGCGAGGCGTAGACCTTAAGGTGGCCACACCCTTACCTTCTGTGCTTCCCCATCTCTCCTGGTCCTGCTTTCTGGTTCCGCGTACGGTGGGATGCTCAGTGCGTGGGTGACCCTCCAGAGACGGAGGGAGATCTCTGCCCGTTGTTTGCCTGAGATCTTGGCTTGTGTTCATCGTATTAAACAAAAGATATGCCATACACACCCAGACGCCCCCACATTCCGCTCCTACGGCTCCTTCAGAGGTCCCGGTGGCCGTGGCTCCCCGCTGCGGGCCATCCTAGTGGCTTACACGCGCTGTGCCTGCCACGGGCTGGCAGAGCCCGGCCCTCCTGGCATTGGCCCTGACCTTCCTGTAGCCGCCTCCTCCCTCCCAGACCTGAGAGGAAGACAGAGCCGGGCAGTGAGCTCGATGGGGAGGAGGAGGGAGACCAGAGGAGCTGGGGGCGGGGGTGAGGGACACCAGGCAAAGCTCTTAGGAGGCACCTTTGTTCAGTGGAGGGAAGGCTCAAACGTCTCTGTTACTCCTTCGGTTGACAAAAGGAGGTTATTTTTATATATATCACATTTTTATTGATTTCAGAGAGGGAGAGGGAGAGAGATGGAAGCATCGATGATGAAAGCGAGCCATTGATAGGCTGCCTCCTGCAGGCTCTGCACTGGGGACCGAGCCTGCAGCCCGGGCCTGTGTCCTGACTAGGAATCGATCTGAGACCTCCTGGTTCCTAGGTTGATGCTCAACTACT
The DNA here is from genome assembly GCA_963693515.1 of Pipistrellus nathusii. Lineage (NCBI taxonomy): Eukaryota > Metazoa > Chordata > Mammalia > Chiroptera > Vespertilionidae > Pipistrellus > Pipistrellus nathusii. The sequence continues at coordinate 1,514,483 of OY882869.1, read as the reverse complement.
GAGCCACGCTGGCCAGGCTGGTTGGCCATGTTTTCACTTAACCGTCCCTGGCCATGTGGAAAGTTCTGGAAGGCAGCCTTTTGTCCAACGCTGCCGTGGCGCACCGTGGGGGCGGGCTCCGGCACTGCTGTGTGGCCGCCGCGCAGCCGAAACCCCCGGAGAATAATAGTTTTCAGAGCGGCTGCCCTCGGCGGGCAGGGAGAGCCTTCCCAGGAGGGGCAGGGCCCCAAAGCACCGTCTGGCGGCCCCGCTGGCAAGTCACTCACCTGTGCGCACTCGCCCACTGTGACCCACGCCCAGCCACGCGCATTTCCAAGGTTTAAGTTAGTCTACACCCTGGCTGTTTGGCTCAGTGGATAGAAGGGTCCCTAAAGGGTCCCAGGTTCGATTCCCGTCAAGGGCACAGGCCTAGGTTGTGGGCTCGATCCCCAGTAGGGAGCGTGCAGGAGGCAGCCCATCAGTGATTCTCTCCCATCATGGATGTTTCTCTCTCTCTCCCTCTCCCTTCCTCTCTGAAATCAATAGAAAGATAAAATTAAGAAATCAATGCACCAATCTACTGGGCATGCATATTTACAACTGCCTGTGGGACTCGGGGACTCAGGGACCCAGGGAAGGGCCAGGCCCTTGGGAGAGACTCAGCACAGACCTGTTTTCCTGCACCGTGCCTCACCAGCTCTGCACTTCCCTGGGCCCTGTTGTGGGGGGCCTCGGCTGGCCTGGGGGTGCTGGGGAGGAGGAGGGGTCTCTGTGCCCCCTGGGCTGTGGTAACCAGCTCTCCCCACCCGCCACCACGGCCAAGGCCCTCCCTCCCGGTGGGTCCTGGCTGCCCCATCAGACTCTGGTGAAGCCCAGCCTCCCGCTTCAGGCCGGCACACAGGATCAGCGCCAGCCGCCGAGACCGAGCCGGGAACGCAGAGCCTTCGGGGTGGGGGTGGGGGGGACGGGAGAGCAGCCTCCGGGTCTGGGGACGAGCAAAGTCTGCTTAAACACAGCACAGAGCGTGTCACCATCGGGAAAGCGAATATGCTGGCCTTTGTCTCAACGGGAACCACCTTCCGTCACAGGGCACGGGGAGGCGCGGAGGCTGAGCAGAGAAGTGACTGTATTCAGAGTGTGTGTGTGTGTTTTACCTGTATGTTTATGTGTGTATGTTTTACCTATATGTTTATATATATGTGTGTGTGTGTGTGTGTGTGTGTGTTACCTATATGTTTATGTGTGTGTGTTTTACCTATATGTATATATATATATGTTTTTATTGACGTTTAGAGAGGGGGGGAGGCAGAGGGATAGAGAGAGAAACACCAGGGATCAGCGGGGCATGTGCCCTGCCCGGGAATCGAACCGTGACCTCTAGATTCCTCGCAGCCACTCAGCCACGAGCCACGCCCCGGCCACATCTTATGGTTTCTCTTAGGTGGTTCCCACGGGGACTTCCTGGTCTGCACAGTGAAACTGTGTCCGACGTTGTAAGAAGTCAACAAGCTGGTCTTTCCTGGAGGCCGCTGAGCCACTTCTCACGTTTTCAAACACGTTTGTCCTTCTCATCGGGGACAGCGGCCTCTCCGTGACGTGGTTCGAACGTCATTCCCTCCCGCCCTCCCCTAAGCACCGGTGCCTGGGAACTGCCCGTGGCCGTTCCCGTGGCCGCCGTTTCCCGTGGCCGCCGTTTCCTGTGGCCGCTGCCCGGGCGGCCTCGCCTGTCTGGGCCGGGCGTCTGGCGGGAAGAGGGGTGTCAGGGCCCCGCCTTCCTCTCGGGCGCGGGCGGCGGCGGGAGGCTCGGTGGACTTGCCGGAAGCCCGGGGCCTGCGCTGCTCCCGGGACGGTTTGAAACTTCGAATCCCGTTCCTTCCCGCGTCTGTGAAGATGAGTCGGTTTTTGTCAGCTGGTGTTTCTGAAATTTTTCTTTGCATTGGACCTTCCCAGCGCCCTTCCATCCGTTCACGGGCGCAGCAGTAGCAGCCCTACGCCGTGCCGGGCGCTTTCTGAAGCCGCCTCAGGGGCTGCTGTGCCGGGCCTCCCTCCGCCCCTCTGGGCCCGCGGCTCCCCTGAAGGCCCCCCTCACCGGGGCCAGCACGTACCCCCCCCCCCCCGCTTCTGCGCCTGATGTGCGTTGCTTAGCGACAACAGTCCTAGGAGGACCGTTACTCTCCCATGTGGGGGATGAGGAACCGAGGGGAGCACCTGTCCTGCCTGGGTCACCCCGTCCGGGTCCCTCTGGCGAGGGGTGAGGCATGCCGCACTGAAGCAGCGTGGGTCCCTGCACGTTACAGACGGGGAAACTGAGGCGGGGGAGGACTGAGCGGCCCACAGAGGGTCACCGCTGGCCCAGCAGCCCCGCCCAGCCTGGGGGCCCGAGCCCCCCGGTTTCCCCGGCCTGGCCCGCCCCTCATACCCCCTGGCTGACCCCGTGACGGGGGCCCCGGCCTCTGCCGGAGCCGGCGCGGTGCGGCGGCCGGCGGGGACCTTCCCAGGCGCCGGCACGGAACTCGGCCACTTTTTGCAAATCCCGAAACTTCACCTTTTAATTGCTTATTTCTCGTGTTCGTTCGTTCTCGCTGGGCTGGCCCGGGGCTGCGCAGCCCGGCGTCCCCGAGGGCTCGCTCTTTTAATGACGACACTTCGCTTACACAGTGCGTTTCATGTTCAAAGCGCCCTGCGTTCGCTAATGAGTCAGAACGCCAACGGCCGCCGGGCAGGTCTGTCCACGTCCTGGGCTCCTCGTGGTGCGATTCCTCCTGCAGCCCGACCCCGGCTCCCCGCGGCCCCGTTCTGTCCACAGACCGGACTCTGGACCCCCGGGCCGGGCTCGGCCCCTGGGGGCTGGGCACACGGAGTGTCCCCTCGGGGCCCGTGCAGGTGCCCGGAGCCGGCACACGTGGGGCCGGGGAGCAAGGACGTGGGCACCAGGACGCGGTCTGGGCTCTGGGGGGCGGTGAGGGCCGAGGGGAGACCCTGGGCAGGTGAGGCCGGAAGGGCGTCCGGGCAGCAGGAACGGCCTGTGCAAAGGGGAGACGAGAGGAGCAGAGCTGGGGGTGAGAGCAGGAGGCGCGGGGCCGGCCAGCTGGGCGGCGGCCCGCAGGGGTCCTGCCCGGGAGGTTAATGGAGACGGGCTGAGTGAGGGCAGGAGGGGAACGGGGAGGCCTGAGCCGGGCAGGCGGAGAGCACAGACCCAGCCAACAGGCCTCTCAGGGCAATTGGCCGGACGCGGCCCACGGTGACTGGGGGTGACCTGGGGCCAGTGACCTGGGGGTGACCTGGGGGCCAGTGACCTAGGGGCCAGTGACCTGGGAGTGATCTGGGGGCCAGTGACCTGGGGGTGACCTGGGGGCCAGTGACCTGGGGGCCCGGTGACCTCGGGGCCCGGTGACCTGGGGGTGACCTGGGGGCCCGGTGACCTGGGGGTGACCTGGGGCCAGTGACCTGGGAGTGACCTGGGGGCCCGGTGACCTGGGGGCCAGTGACCTGGGGCCAGTGACCTGGGAGTGACCTGGGGGCCCGGTGACCTGGGGGACAGTGACCTGGGGCCAGTGACCTGGGAGTGACCTGGGGGCCAGTGACCTGGGGGCCAGTGACCTGGGGGCCAGTGACCTGGGGGTGACCTGGGGGCCCGGTGACCTGGGGCCCGGTGACCTGGGGGCCAGTGACCTGGGGGCCCGGTGACCTGGGGGCCAGTGACCTGGGGGCCCGGTGACCTGGGAGTGAGGGGCCCAGGACAGCCTGCGTCACCTCGGGAAGGCCCGGGAGGGTGGTGCCTTCCTGCCGACCTCCCCGGAGAAGCCACATGAGGCAGAGAAGCCAGGGGAGGGAGAAGCCCTGAAGCAGTGGATGACCCCGTGGTCTGGGCGTCGGGTCAGGAGAGGTCAGGAGAGCAGGCGGGCAGGGCTGGGCTTGGCAGTCGCTGGAGGGTCCTGGCTCCCGGGGACAGCAGGGGGGAGGGGGAGGGGGGCTGAGGAAGGGGCAGCTGAGATGAGGTCGGCAGAATGGGGCCAGGTCAGGACAAGGTCAGCACAAGGTCAGCACAAGGTCAGCTGGACAGCACGGTGCCACGGAGGCGGCAGGAGGAGGATCCAGGACGGGCTGGTGTGGCGAGGCCAGAACGAGGCCTCAGGGTCCTGGGGAGCCCGTGGGGGGGGGGGGGTGGCGTGTGCGGGCCGTGTGAGGAGGCTTCAGGAACGGGGAGGAGAGGGAAGAGGCTGGCGGAAGGGGTGCTGCAGAGCCGGCCTGTCTCCCACCTGTGGGTGCTGAGGGCGCACGGGGGGGGGGGGGGGGGGGCTGCCGGAGCAGGAGGGTCTGAGTCTGGGCGCTGGTTTTCTGGGAGGAGGAGGGGGAGGAGGGGGAGAAGGAGAAGGAAGAGGAGGGGGAGGGGGAGGAGGAGGGGGAGGAGGGGGGGAGGAGGGGGAGAAGGAGAAGGAAGAGGAGGGGGAGGGGGAGGAGGGGGAAGAGGGGGGGAGGAGGGGGAGAAGGAAGAGGGGGAGAAAGAAGAGGGGGAGGAGAGGGAGGAGAAGGGGGAGGAAGAGGGGGGGAGGAGGGGGAGGAGAGAGGGGAGAGGGAGGAGGAGGGGGAGGGGGAGGAAGAGGAGGGGGAAGGGGAGGAAGAGGAGGGGGAGGAAGAGGAGGGGAGGGGGAGGAAGAGGAGGGGGAGGGGGAGGAAGAGGAGGGGGAGGGGGAGGAGGGAGATGATGGGAGGAGGGGGAAGAGGAGGGGGAAGAGGAAGATGAGGGGAGGAGGGGGAGGAGGGGGGAGGAGGGGGAGGAAGAGGAGGGGGAGGAGGAGGGGGAGGAGGGAGATGAGGGGAGGAGAGGGAGGAGGGGGAGGAGGAGGGGGAGGAGAGGGGGGAGAGGGAGGAGGAGGGGGAGGAGGGGAGGAGGGGGGGGAGGGGGAGGCGAGAGCTTCCACGTGGCTGAAGGACCCGGGCCCCAGGCCTCAGAGCTGGGAGGAGCCGGGAGCAGGGGCAGCGGCAGGGCGGGGCCCTCGTCTGTCTGCCTGTCTGTCTGTCTGTCTGTCGCGGAGGCTCGGCCGTGTCTCCGGGGCTGGGCCGCGGCCAGGTCTGCGGTGCCGGAGCCGTTGCCGCCGGAGGGAGGGGAGCGTGCGGTTCCGTCTCCGCTCGGTCTGACTAAGGGGCGGCGGGCGGTGGAGGGCCCGGCCTGGCGGGAATTACCGTCCAGGGAGCCGGAGCCGGCACGCCCTCCCCGGCCCCGAGCGCCTCGCCGCCGAGGAAGGGGAGCCCCGGGCTCGTCCGCACTGCATGGGGGAAACTGAGGCAGCAACGTCCGAAGCCTCGTCCGGAGGTCTCGCACCCTCTGAGCCTGACACGTCCCTCCCTCCCTCCGTGACACACAGGCCTCGCTGCACGAAGGAGGGTCCCACGCGGGGTCCTGCCTCGGGTTCGAGTCCATAGCAGTAGGCGGAGCTGGTTTAAAGGTGTGCTGCTGCCCTAGCTGGTGTGGCCCAGTGGATAGAGCGTCGGTCGGGGACTGACGGGTCCCGGGTCCGATCTCAGTCAGGGGCACATGCTCGGGTTGTGCGGGGGGGCGTGCAGGAGGCAGCCAGTCAGTGATTCTCTCTCATCATGGATGCTTCTCTCTCTCTTCCTCTCCTTTCCCCGCTGAAGTCAATAGACACACATTGAAAAAGTAAGCTGAAATAAAGGTGTGCCGCTGCCTCACCGCGCTGCGCTCCTTCTAACCCCGGGCGCTTACTCCGTGGGAATCTTGCGTGGGATGCCCAGACAGAGCAGATGTACTAGGAGAATAACGGGCCTGAAGGGCTGGAGAAAAGGGGAAGGGAGGAGATTATCCCGAAGCAGCAGCCCAGTGCCCAGGGCGCGGGTGGCCCGGACCCAGGGGAGGCCAGGGACCGCCGTGCCTGGCAGGAGGGGACCCCGCGGCCTTTTCTGTTCCTGCAGGTGGGACCGTCGCCGAGGCCCGCGGGGCGTGCTCAGTGCGTCTCAGGAGGCGCCGGAAAACTGCTCCTGTAGCTTCTGCAGCCCGAGGGACAGGGTGGTGGTCTCCCCGGCCGCCCCTCCCCTGGTGCTGAGAGGCGGTGTCTGAGGCCTCCCTCGGACAGCCCCCCCGCCGGCCTGCTGCCCCGGACTGGTCAGTGGTCAGTGCGCCCCGCCCCCTGGACTGGCCTCGAGGACCCCGCTGGCGGTCCCTCCCTCTGGCAGCCCCAGAGCCCCTGGGGGCCCCGGCAGCGGGCGCTCGGGGACCGGACCCGGATGGAAGGCCGTTCGGTCGGCCCAGAGCGGTTTCCCGTCCTTTCTCCTCAGGGAGCGGGGCCTGGGGCTCTGATCGCTGAGTGCTCGCCGGGCCCGGCAGACCCCGCTTCTCGCAGAGACAGCGGTGAGACCGCGGGGCCGCTCCAGACGGTGCCGGCAGAGGAAGACGATGGCAGAACACCCGCCCTTTGGAGACCGTAAGTTCCCTGATCAAAGAGGCGAGTTTGGTGAACGTGCCCGGGGTTACACTAATTGGCTGGTCAAGACGTTTGAAGTTCAGAGGAGAGCGGGCTCTGGGGAAAACCATCTGAGTAATTGGCGTCACGTGGCCGCGACGTGGCTGCGATCCGACCCTCCTGGGGGATGAAAGAGGCCCCCTCCCCCTCCCGCTCCGCCCGGACAGCGGGGAGGCGGGGCGGGGTGAGCGCCGCCAACAGAGAGACCGGCGAGGGCGCCGCGTCCGGGCGGGGCCGCGGGCGGCTGCCGGCAGCGCGGGCGAGGGGACCCTGTCATTCTTGGGGGGCTGCCCTGAGCGTGGCGACAGGAACATCTCAATGGTGCTGGGCGCCCCGGAGGCCCGGCCCCGCGCCCGCTGTGCCCTGCCCTGCACAGCTCCGCCCGGCCCCGCGCCTGCTGTGCCCTGCCCCTCGCCCGCTGTGCCCTGCCCCGCGCCCGCTCCTCGCTCTCGGCGGAGGCCCCGGCTTCAGTCCCGAGCGCTCGGCAGCCTCCCTGGGCCCCGAGCGGAGCCAGACGGCGGTGGGGACGGCGATTCTGGCCGACATGTCCGTGGCTGCATCCGGGCCCCCGGCCCCTCGTTCCCGTGACCCGGGCGGGCCTTTCTTCTCTCTGAGCCTCGATTTCCCCCTGGCGGGCCCAGGAAACGCCCCCTGGTTTGAAAGGACTCCGAGAGCCCTCGATTTGTTGTTCCACTGACGTATACATTCATTGGTTGATTCATGTCATATATATATATATATATTGATTTTTTTACAGAGAAGAAGAGAGAGGGATAGAGTTAGAAACATCAATGAGAGAGAATCATCGATAAGCTGCCTCCTGCACACCCCCTACTGGGGACGTGCCCACAACCAAGGTCCATGCCCTTGACCGGAATCGAACCTGGGACCTTTCTGTCCGCAAGCCGACGCTCTATCCACTGAGCCAAACTGTTTTTGGCGAATCGTGGTGTGTGTTTTTTTTAATTGACTCCAGAGAGGAAGGGAGGGTGATAGAGAGACAAACATCCATGATGAGAGAGAATCACTGATCGGCTGCCCCCTGCACGCCCCACACTGGGGACGGAGCCCGCAGCCCGGGCCTGTGCCCTGACGGATGGGAATAGAACCGTGACCGCCTGGTTCTGAGCCACAGGGGCTGGGCAGGTGCATTCGTGGATGTGCCCTGACCAGGCAGACGATGCTCCAGCCGAATGAGCTCCCCGGCCGGGCCTAAACGTGTTTCTTAAATCTGCCCAACGAGCGGGGAGATGGCATGACTCTTCCTTGCGCCCTCTGTGCATCGAACATAGGAAAGGAGGAAAACATGGCCTTGGTCAGTGCTGGCTGCTTTGCACACACGGACGAGGTGGCCCCGGGTCACAGCATCCCCCCACATCTCAGCTCACGGGCCCCTCTCGCCTCTGCTCCCCCCGCAGAGAAGCACCCTGAGGCCTGGCTCGTCCTGCCTCCCCGAGCAGGGCTCCCGGCCTGGGCGGCTTCCAGGAGAGAGGAGTGGTCGGCCACCCGCAGCCTCCTCTGCAGCTCTGTCTCTGACTGACCACCCTCTCACTCTTTAAACGAAGGCAGCTGACTGGCCAGCACCTCAGGGCAGGGGGAGAGGTCTTTCCTGTTTCCTGATGAAGAAGGAAGCCTAGAGCCTGGCCGAACCAGGAGGTCAGGGTTCGATTCCCGGTCAGGGCACAGGCCTGCGCGGCGGGCTCGATCCCCAGTGTGGGGCGTGCACAGGAGGCTGATCCATGATTCTCTCTCCTCATTGATGTTCCTCTCTCCCTCTCCCTTCCTCTCTGGAATCAATTTAAAATATATATATATATATTAAAGGAAGAAAGAAGCGTAGAGACATGAGCTGGGTGGTTTTGGGGGGGAGAGGGTGTTTGAACTTGAACTACGTGCAGGATGGCAACACCTCGTTTTTCCTTTATTTTTAATTATTTTTTTAATCCTCACCTGAGGGTATTTTTCCATTTGTTTTTGAGAGAGTGGAAAGGAAGGAAGGAGGGAAAGAGAAAGGGGGAGAGAGAAACATCGATGTGAGAGAGACACATCCATTGGTTGTCTCCTGTGCACACCCAAACCAGGGCTGGGATCAAGCCTGCAACCGAGTTACATGCCCTTCACCGGGAATCGAACTCTCAACCCTTCGGTGGGTGGGCGGGCGGGCCGGCGTTCTAACCACAGACCCACACTGGCCAGGGCCAAACATGTTATAATTTTTAAAAATTACATGCATTAACCTCTGGACTTTTTTGGTTAAGCTTTCTGTGACTCTATCCGCCCTTGTTTCTGCTTGCACAGAAATTAAATTTCTGCCTTTTCCTGCAAAACGGTCTTTTACGGCCTCCCGGGCCACGATAATAACGCTGCTACCTCTGCAGCACCTTTTATCCGGCCTCAAAGCACTCCATAAACGTTAATTAATTCTTGCAACAAGGCCCCGTGAGGTGGGTAAGTATGATTATCCCCATTTTACAGATAAGCAGAGCGAGACACGGAGAACTTGGGCAATGTGCCGAGGGCCCAAAGCAGTTAGCAGCTGAGTCTGAACAAGACCACAGAGCACAGAGCGCCCGCCCAGTGTCCCCCCCACCCCCCGGGCGTGATGGACGGGAGGCCCCGCTCGGCAGCGCCCGCGCTAAGTACACGGTGCACCGCTCCGGCATGAGCCGCTGACTCACCCGCTTCTCCCTCGGGTGCTGGCCTCTGCTCAGAGGAGCGGGGCCCAGCCTGCAGACCCGCTTCTCAGCTCGGAGTGCTCCCGCTCCAACACGGTCCAGGCCAAGGGTCCCACTCCCCTCACATCTGCTGTGGGCCAGGCCTGTGCCCGCGCCTCTCAGTGAGTTCTCCTGGCGACCCTGATGTTGCCCCCATTTCACAGATGAGGACCACTGAGTCAGAGAGTGGCACAGTGAGCTCCCACAGCGGCACCAGGATGCCGCTCTGACTCGAAGGCCAGCCGACAGACACTGAGCCTCTGGGTTATCGGCCCCACAGGGCATTTCCCACGGCGACCGCAGGCCAGGAAGAGCTTTCATGGTGTTCCTGAGGCGGGCAAGCTGGCGGCCCTGCTCCAGGAACGCCCGAGGCAGGGCGGGCCGTCCGCGAGAGGCCGGACAGGCCGTGCCCTGCAGAGGCCCTTCCCAGAGGTGCAGGCAGCAGGCTCTCCCGTCTGCCCAGCTGACCCCCCGCCCCCCGGCCCAGTGGCCTCTCCCCCAGAGGCAGCCCTCCTTCCCTCGGGCCCGGGCCTCGGAGGGCTCAGGGGCCGAGCTGTGCTCCCTCGGCGGGGGCTGGAAGCCGGACGAGCCTGGATCTGAATCCGGGTTCTGTGTACGGTTGACCTTTCCGAGAGCCTGGGCTTCTTATCAGCGGGAGGAGGGCCTGGCCGACCCGAGCCCCCGGCCAGTGTCCCTCCGCGCCCTCCTCGCCACGAGAGACGGAGGCCCAGAGGCTATGGGTCACACTGCTGTTCACGGGGCGGATCTGACCCCAGCTTGTCCGCCTCCAGCCCGAGCCCTGCTCAGAGGAGAAAGGCGCTCCTGCCGGGGTCACGCAAACCTGCTCCCCGAACCCCGGCCGAGGGCTCGGCTCTGCTCCCGCGGAGGCCAGAGCTCCGCCCGCATCGCCCCCGCCTCCTGAGCCATCTTCTCCCTTCGCTCTCCTTTCCCTTTTCCTTTTTTAATGCTTTTATGGATTTTAGAGAGAGGAAGGGAGAGGAAGAGAGAGAACTTCAGTGATGGGAATCATGGATGGCTGCCTCCTGCACGCCCCACACTGGGGATCAGCCCGCACCCTGGGCCTGTGCCCTGATGGGGATCTAACCTTCTGGTTCTGGTTCTTTTTAAATCTATCTATACTGATTCCAGAGAGGGAGGGAGAGGGAGAGAGAGAGAAAGAGCAATGAGCCCTCGCCGGATTGGCTCAGTGCACAGAGCATCGGCCTGCAGGGTCCCGAGTTCGGTTCGAGTCACGGGCATGCACCTCGGTTGCAGACTCCTCCCCAGCCGGGCCCTGGTGGGGGCACGTGCAGGAGGCAACCAATGGATGTGTTTCTCTCACATCCATGTTTCTCTCTGTCTTTCCCTCTCTCCTCCACTCTCCCTAAAAATCAATGGGAAATATCCTCAGGTGAGGATAAAAAAAAAAAGAAGCATCAGTGATGAGGGAGAAGCATTGATCAGCTGCCTCCTGCACGCCCCCCGCTGGGGATGGAGCCCGCAACCCAGGCGTGTGCCCTGACTGGGAATGGAACCGTGACCCCTGGTTCCTAGGTGGATGCTCAGCCACCGGTGCGGGTCTGGGCCCCCGCAGGCCTCAGGGGGGACAGAGCGGAGGGGGGACAGGGTGGAGGGGGAACAGGGCGAGGAAGGTGGAATAGGAGGTGGGGGGACAGGGCGGGGGGGGGGGGACAGGGCCGAGGGGGGACAGGGCGGAGGCGGGACCGGGCGCACCTCCTGTGGCCGCAGCCCGGGGCCTGCACTGTCGGTGAGCCGCAGGAACAGCTAATGGGTGGGTGGAGTCCATTTAGCGTGATGAGGGCTGGTTTACAGCAGGAAGAATCGCTGCTGCCCGGCGCTGGAGGGTGGCTTTAGAGCTGGGATTAGGTCACGGTGCGCAGCCGGTGATTTACGCACCCGGCTGGGCGCCCTGCCGAGGCGGAGCCGAGGGCTCGGCCGCCACCACCAGCCCCGCCTGCTCCGAGGCCCGGCTCACGGACCTCCCCGGCCGTCCCGGGGGGAGCCAGCCGGGAGAGGCCCTGGCCAGCCCAGGGGCCTCCAAAATGCAGGTGCCGCTGGGCGTGGTGTGTGCCTGGCACCAGCGTCTCGGCTGGGCCTGCGCGGTGACCCCCGCCGGCGTGGCGGCCTGAGCTTCCACGAGAGTGGACTTAAATGGGAGGACAGATGCGGTTTCTCCGTCACTCCCGCCACCTTTCAAGGCTCGGGACCCACACATAGTGCCATCCTGGACAGCAAAAACAGTCACCGGCTGCTGTGGGTCAGTGGTTAGAGCACCAGCCCACACAGCGAAGGGCTGAGGGTTCCATTCCCATTCCAGGGCACATACCTGTGTTGCAGGCTCAGTCCCTGGCCCGCTCAGGGTCAGGGCAGGAGCAGGAGGCAACCAATCCATGTGTCTCTCTCACATCCATGTTTCTCCCCTCCCTCTGTCTGTCCTCTCCTTTTCTCCCTCCCTTCCTCCCTTCCACTCTCCCTAAAAATCATGAGATCCCGAGATGAGATTAACAACCCATGGACACACACAGTATAGTGGTGAAGGCCTGGGGGGTGGGGACGGCCAGAAGGGGTCTGTGGGTGTGGGGAGGGGGGAGGGGAGAACACATGTAATACCTTCAACAGAAAAATTTTTTAAAATATAATACTGTATTTACCTTCTCCCCAAACACCGCATCCATTTTCAAGGATGGCCGAGTACGTGGATGTGATTTTATAGACGGGAGCCATGTTTTCCTGTGCGGTTCCCTGTCATGGTAACATGTTAGAAGCGGTATGATGCCTCCATGGCCACCCTTCCCTTGAACATAGCTCAGGTTGTCTCCATGATCATGTTTCTGTGTATTTGCTCGCATCTCATCTGTCACTTTTAAGAAGGGGCTGTGGGAGGAGGTGAGTCTCCCACAAGTTTAAGAGATTGTTCTGAATTCAATCTTTTATTTATTTTTTATTTTTTAATTGATTTCAGAGCGGAAGGGAGAGGGAGAGGAAGATAGAAATATCCATGATGAGAGAGAACCACCGATGGGCTGCCTCCTGCACACCCCCCACTGGGGATGGAGCCCACAACCCAGGCCTGTGCCCTCGACCAGAATCGAACCTGGGACCCTGCTGTCCGCAGGCCGACATTCCAACCACTGAGCCAAATCGGCAGGGGCTGAATTCAGTCTTTATGGTTTGTTTTGTGAATTTACAAAACAAGGGGCTCCCTGAAGCTGAGAAATAAAACAAAGCAGCACCTCAGGCTGAGGTGTTCCAGATGCAGAGGCAGATAGAGCTCTGACAGGGTTTCTGTTTGTTTCTGTAATCCTCCCCTGAGGGCATACTTATATTTTTATTGATTTTGAGAGGGAGGGAGGGAGAGAACACAGAAAGAACAAAGCAAAGACCTATTGCCGCCTGCACACACCTCCGCAGGGATTGGAGCCAGAGCCTGGGCAGGTGCCCGGCTGGGAACTGAACCGGCAGCCGCTCGGTGGACAGGAGGACGCTCCAGCCAGCGGAGCCACCCAGCCGGGGCGAGAGGAGTGACATCTTGAGCCCCTTTAGGGCTCCCATCCTGGCCGGTCACCTATGCAGCCCTCTGTCCCACATCCCGGCTGGGTGTCAGGCTGCCAGCGGCGGGCATACTGTGCTGCTGGCTGGCACAGGCATTCCCTGTCCCTCCCCCCCGCCCCCCGGGTGCTGCAGGCTGAGCGGGGGCACGGAGTGGGTCCTGGGGCTGTGCGGCCTGGGGGTGACTGAGAAAACCCGGTACAGCCCGCTGCACGCGCTCTGCTGGCTCTCACTGCCCTCCGCTCAGCAATCGTCTCTGATGCACGCTCCCCTGCCACATCCCTCGGCCCCCCAGCTGTGAGGTGCGCGTGCGTGAGCGGTGACATCGGTGCATAACACCTGTGGGGCCCATGCCGGCCGCTTGCTCTCGCGAGAATGTGGGGGCCCGCACCTCACTTCACCGAGGACTCCCAGCTCCCCTGGCCCCCAGTTCCCACGGCGGGGACGTGAGCTCACTGCGGGACCGCCTGGTGTTCAGTCCTGCCAGGGCTGGCCCTGCCGGCACGCCGCCAGCTCCCTGGCCAACGGGAGGCAGCTGGGAGGCCCTGTCCTGTGAGCTCGGTGCCACCCCCGTCAGCGCCTCTGTGTGGTGCCCACTGGCCAGCCCGCTGACCACGGCTCTGGGCCCTCACTCCCTCTCAGGCCCCTCCCTGAGAGTGGCAGCCGCTTCCTGAGCCGTGACATGTTGTCATCCTGTCACCGGCTCCCGTGTTCAGCCCCCCTCCCCCACCTGCCTGCACAGGCCTGGGTGGCACAGGCAGGACAGGCCAGCGGCAGCTGCCCGCTCCCGAGGCCTCTGGGCTGTCATCAGCAGGGTCTGGTGGGGCCGATGGCCACGCAGGCCGAGGCAAGCCGATTGTCTGCAAACAGAGGAGTGACCGCGGGCTGGGTGCTGCCTCAGGGGGACCCTCGGCCTCTCCCCTCGGAGCAGGACATGTGGAAGGCCCACCGGGCTGGAGCTGGCCCTGGCGCCGGCCCCTCCCCTCCCTCTCTCCCTCGCCTGCACAAGCCGTGCCAGCCCAGGCTCCCCAGGAGCCGGGTCCCATCGCAGAGCGGGGCTCCCGGGCCACGGCGGCCCCTGCGCGGTCCCTGTCCTGGTGACAGACCCTGGAGCCCAGACCCAGCTCAGCGCCCTCTGGACCCTGAGCTCATCTCCTCCTCAGCAGCCCGAGGGCCCAGGCCCAGATGCCCAGGCCCAGATGCTCAAGGCCCAGATGCTCAAGCCCGCTGCACGCGCTCTGCTGGCTCTCACTGCCCTCCGCTCAGCAATCGTCTCTGATGCACGCTCCCCTGCCACGTCCCTCGGCCCCCCAGCTGTGAGGTGCGCGTGCGTGAGCGGTGACATCGGTGCATAACACCCGTGGGGCCCACGCCGGCCGCTTGCTCTCGCGAGAATGTGGGGGCCCGCACCTCACTTCACCGAGGACTCCCAGCTCCCCTGGCCCCCAGTTCCCACGGCGGGGACGTGAGCTCACTGCGGGACCGCCTGGTGTTCAGTCCAGCCGGGAGTGTGGTGCCCAGTCTGGAGTTCAGTCCAGCCGGGAGTGTGGCATCCTGTCACCGCCCTGAGCTCACACCTCCCAGAGCGGGCAGCTGCCGCTGGCCTGTCCTGCCTGTGCCACCCAGGCCTGTGCAGGCAGGTGGGGGAGGGGGGCTGAACACGGGAGCCGGTGACAGGATGACAACATGTCATGGCTCAGGAAGCGGCTGCCACTCTCAGGGAGGGGCCTGAGAGGGAGTGAGGGCCCAGAGCCGTGGTCAGCGGGCTGGCCAGTGGGCACCACACAGCGGGCTGGCCAGTGGGCACCACACAGATTGCGGGGAGACCAGGAGCAGCCCCTCCGCTGAGCAGCCTCTGGGGGCCCAGCTCCCGGGCCCCGCCCCGGTGCCCCGCCCAGCGTGACCTCCCTGCGGCTGCAGACGGGGCAGGAGTGCGGAGCTCACCGCCCCGAGCTCACACCTCCCAGGGCCCGGCTTGTGCAAGGCCCGAGTGCTGCTTCCCAGCGCCCGCTGGCAGATCTGGGGTTTCCCGGAGGCGGGGCCCGCAGGGTGGGGCCCGCAGGAACCGGAGCAGCAAACCCGGCAGAGGTGCTGCGACATGCCGCCAGGGCGCCCGGAGCCGGAGAGAATCAGACAGACGCCGAGTTTCCTGTTCGCGTCGGCGGAAGGTGCGGCTTCAGGGGGCCTCACCTGCGGGTCCCCCAGCGCCCAGCTGCCGCCCGCAGGGTCCTCTCGCCCTGCCCCGCACTGTCACGTGGGCAACACTCAATGTAAACGTGTTGAGTGAATCGATGACCAAGAATTTATTTCTTGGAGAGAGAATCACGGACCGGCTGCTCCTGCCCTGCACTGGGGATGGAGCCCACAGCCCGGCCTGTGCCCTGAGCGGGAATGGAACCCTGGCCTCCAGCACCGGGCTGACCCTTTACTCAGGTGGCACACGGCAGGAGCAGTCACGTGGCAGCCACTGACCACGGGGTTCTAGGACTGGTCTCAGCTGAACAACACTGACCACGCCGGACCGGGCCAGAAACGGGGCGTGCGAACATCAGTGACTTCGCAAGGAGGTGGAGGGAGAGGGGG
The DNA here is from genome assembly GCA_963693515.1 of Pipistrellus nathusii. Classification (NCBI taxonomy): domain Eukaryota; kingdom Metazoa; phylum Chordata; class Mammalia; order Chiroptera; family Vespertilionidae; genus Pipistrellus; species Pipistrellus nathusii. The sequence continues at coordinate 1,499,158 of OY882869.1, read as the reverse complement.
GCGCGCCCTGCTGGGTACCCCCGCTGTGACGGCAGTGGGCAGGGCGGGCTGAGTGGTGAGTGGGCAGGGCGGGCTGTGACGGCAGCGGGCAGGGCGGGCTGGGTGGTGAGTGGGCAGACCGGGAGCCCCGGGCCCAGGCTGAGGCGTTTGAACTTGATCCTGCAGACCAAGGACCACAGGGGAGGTTTGACATGAGTGATGGAGGCAGATCGGAGCCTCCTTTCCTGCCGGGACAACAGGCATGGGAAATCGAACCCAGGACCCTTCAGCCTGCGGGCCCACACCCTATCCACTGAGCCAAACTGGCTAGGGCTTGGGAAGAAATTTGGTGCAGAATACGACCACAGACAGAACAAAAACCCATTTTCCAGAAAGTTCTCTGTGTTGAATATTCCAGTATCCAGAATACATGGACACACAAATGCTTGCTATTTCTTCCCAGCAAATAGGACTCCTTAAATTTTTAATTACCACATACCTTACTAAGCCCTTTCGTGTAAATAAATTAAGAAAAAAACACCTTCTTCATTAGACGTGTGGCCTCATTTTTGGTTCAAAAATTGTGGTCAGAACTCTCTTAGCTCATCCTCCGTTTTCAACCAGTCCAACCAGCATCTCACAGAAAGATCCCGAGACCCAGACAGGGGAACCGAGCCCGGGCTTCCTGGGAGCTGGTGCCCAGAAAAGCTGACAAAATTGCAGTTGGTCCCAGAACTGAGGTGGGGTGACTGAGGATGCAGGTCCCATTGGCAAGGTTCACATGCTTTTTGATGGTTTTGCTCACTTCCTTTACTCCTGCAGCAAACACTAGCGTGTCATCTCCAGCCCTGGCCAGTGTCTCCCAGTGGTTAGAGCGTCGGCCTGGGTACTGAAGGGTCTCAGGTTTGATCCCTGGTCCCGTGGGGGCACGTGTGGGAGACAGCCAAATGATGCGTCTCACATGGAAGTTCTCCCTCCCTCCTTCCTTCCCTCCATCCCTCCTTCTCCCTCCCTCCCTGCCGCTATCTCTAAATATCAATGGGAAACATATCTTCGGATGAGGATTAACAAAACAAAACAACCCAAAAAGCTTATCTCTGCGTCTGGGCAACTTCTGGGTGTCTGGAGGCCCCGTAGAGTTTAGGGGACCCGCTGCTCCCGCTGGAGGGAAGAGCGTGGGGAGGACAGATACGCAAAGGCGTGGGCGGAGCCTCTGAGTGAGGCCCGGCTCAGTCACCCAGCTTTCCATTCTCAAATCCAGGTTAGTAACCGGCTTCATGACTCAGCCCACAGCCAGGCCACTGAGAGCCGGCCCAACGGCGCAGGGCCTGCCTGGGGGGAGCAGCACTGCCTCCTTCCCTGGCCTCTGTTTCCCCATCTGAGTCAGACGCACCATCTGGCACAGCCCGGCCTCCGCGGAGCCAGGTGCAGCCTGTGGCAGGGTTTTGCATGTTTGCGGTTAGGGGCAGACAGACCACCTGGCTCTTGAATCAAGAATTGACCTATGGGGTTAAGAGGGGGTGGGGTGAGGGTGGGGTTGGAGGGACATATGTGATCCTCTCAACAATAAAGACTTTTTTTAAAAAAAGAATTTTAGCCGAAACTGGTTTGGCTCAGTGGATAGAGCGTCCGCCTGCGGACTGAAAGGTCCCAGGTTCGATTCTGGTCAAGGGCATGTACCTTGGTTGCGGGCACATCCCCAGTAAGGGGGTGTGCAGGAGGCAACGGATCGATGTTTCTCTCTCATCGATGTTTCTAACTCTCTATCCCTCTCCCTTCCTCTCTGTAAAAAATCAATAAAACATATTTAAAAAAAAAACAAAAACTTTCACGGCCTGGCATGGCTCAGTGCTTGAGCATCAATCTATGAACCAGGAGGTCAGGGTTTGATTCCCTATCAGTGATGCTTCCATCCCTTCCTCCTCCCTTCATCTCTGAAATCAATAAAAACATATTTTTAAAAGTCCCTTCAGCCCCTCCCTGGGCCAGCAGTGGGACCGTGCACACCCAGAGAGGTGCTGTCCCCCAATGGGGTGGCCAGCTCAGGGGCCCCACCACTTGGGGACTCTAGTCCAACACCAGAGGCGGCTGACATGAGGGAGTTTCCTTTACTTGTAGCAAACGAGGCGGCGGGGACTCAGTCCTAAACTCTGCCTCCCTGGGGGGGGGGGGGGGGGGCCGGGCTTAGCCACTGCTTACACAGGGTGTCCCTTTCCCAGCTGATGGCTGCCTTCTAACAATGAGCTGTATGTTAAGGTCACTGCCTCTGCGGTTATCCAAAGCGTGTCCGCGTCGTGGGAGGGACGCCCTGTGCGCCGTCCTCTCTGCGCGGGCCGCACTGGCTCCGCGTATCCCAGCTGGCTCCTGTCACGCTGGCCCGGTTCGGCGGATCTGCAGACGCTGGGCTACGTTCTAACGGACATCCCGCGAGGCCCGCCCAGACCTGGGGCTCCGGTGCTGACTGGAGGCCCCGGCTCCGCTCTCGGACCGGCATCCCTCCCAGGCCTCTGCCCGGGGCGCTCCCTGCCGGCCGCGGTGCGGGCCCTCGGGTGCCCGGCCGCGCGGGCCGCGGGCGGAGGGCAGGGGGCGGAGGGAGGGCAGGGGCCCGGCGGCCTGCGGCCCTCACTCCCCCCTCGGGCGCCTGCCCCTGGCCGCTGGCCCCTGGCCCCTGGCCGGTCCGGCTGGAAGCAGCCGGGGGCACTCGGCGCGCCCCCGCCGCCGGCCCCGGGCTGGAAGGCTCGGGTCCCGGCCCTGCGGGTGGCCAGTCCGCGCCAGGCCCCTCCACGGGGATGGGGCGGCGGGTCCACGTGGCCCGCCGCGTCCATTCCCTCCCTGCCCAGGGCACAGGGGCGGTGGGCGCCAAGGGGAAGGGCAGCGTCGCGTGGCGCGGGCGGGCCCAAGGCTGACGCCCGGCGAGCGGCGGGCGGCCGCACCCGCAGGACCGAGGCAGCGCCGCGGGTCCCGGCGGCCTGTGCGCGCGCGCAGACCCGCCTCAGGCTCGCAGGGCCAGAGGGCGCGAGGCCGGAGGGGCGGGGCCTGCGGGGCGTGCGCGTGCGCGGACCTGGCAGAGGGCGCGAGGCCCCCGGCGGGGGCGGGGCCGGAGGGGCGGGGCCTGCGGGGCGTGCGCGTGCGCGGACCTGCCTCGGGGCCCAGAGCGGCGCGAGGCCGGGGGCGGGCCGGGCGGCCCGGGGCGGCGCTGAGGCTTGGCCGCCCGCGCCCGCCGCCCCCGCCCCGCCTCCGGGCCCCGGTTGGCCGCCGCCGCGCTCCGCCCTCCCTGGGAGGACGCCCGGCCGGAACCGATCGCGGCTGGTTTGAGCTGGTGCGTCTCCATGACGACACGCGCGGCGCTATAAGTAGCGGCGCGGCGGCCGCCGGCTTTGTCAGTCCCGCCGCCTCCGCCTCCGCCGCCGCCGCCCCTCTGCAGCTCCGGCGCCACTCGGCCGGCGGTCTCCGCGGGAGCAGCGAGGCGCGGGCGGCCGGCGGGCGGCTGACGGGGCGGCCGGCGGTCCTGCGCGCTCGGCGGCGGCGGCGGCTCCATGGGGTCGGCGTGAGGCGGGGCGCTGCGAGGTGAGGGGCGCCGGCGCCGGGGCCGGGCGGGCGGGGCGGCCACGTGTCCCTGCGCCCCGGGCCGGCGGCGGGACACACCCGCGCCCGGCCCCGCGGGGACACGGTCCGCAGAGCCGGCCCCTGGCCTTCCGGCCGGTCCCGCGGGATCGGGGTCCCGGTGCCCGTGCGGCCGTGCGCTCCCCGCGGCGCGGCGGTCCGGGCCTCGGCCTCCCGCCCCGGCCGCCGGGCTGCGGGCCCCGCCTCGGCCCCGGGCACCGCGGACGGAGGGCTCCTGCCGGGGGCCCGGCGGCTCCTCCAGCCGCTGTTTTCCTCCCCAAACCCACGTGGCGCAGGTGCCGCTGCGGGGCCGGGCTCGGCGTCGGGCGGGGTTTGCCGGCCGGTCGGCCGGTCGGTCGGTCGGCGTGTGCTGCTCTCGGGCCCGAGCAGAGGACCCGGCAGAGCCCCGCCGGCCCGGAGGCCGTTAGGAGCCTGAGTGACAGCGGGGCGGCCCGGGCGCAGGGCCGGCGCAGGTCGGACGCAGGAGCGGCCCCGAGGCTCCCAGAGGAGGCCGCCGCGGGAGGACAGTGCGGGTCCAAACGGCGGGCGGAGAGCTGGCGGGTGTGATGGCGGTTCCGGTTGGAAGCGGCCCCCCTCCTCAGAGCCCTGGGGCTGGCAGGGAGGCGCCGCCTGCGGCTAAGGGGATCCGCGTGGGGAACTGGGCCGCCCGAGCGGCCGGGAGGTGCTCCGCTCCCGGAGGCCGGGGGCAGCCGTGTGTTTAGGAAACGGCCGGGTTAAGCCTGAGCTTTGCCTGCACGATAGACAGTTAACGACCCCAGCCGACCCGGCCTCCCCGCTTCCGCCCTGATGCTCTGTGCTCTGGCCGGCGGGTGCCCCGCGGTCACGCTCCGCGGGGGGAGCTGGAACCGGCTCTGCCGGGCCGGGTCCGGGTGGATGGCAGGCCCGTCCCCCTGGGCCTCACATCCCCGTGCCAGAGCGAACTGGCCTCGGACCATTGCCCGGCCCCTGCCCGCGGGCTGCCCCGGCAGGAAGTGCGGCGGTTTAGATAAGTGACATTCAGACCTGGGTTCACCCGGTCATAGTCGGTCAAGTCCAAGGACAGCGGCTCTGATTGTGAGCAGCTTCTGCTTACCCATAAGTCGTGATGCTGCTTACTTAAGCGAATATTGCAGATATCATTGTGCCTGTGGGGATTCCCGGAATTGCTCATTTAGGAGGCAGCACTAGTCCAAAAACGCTGGTTTTTCTGACCAGATACAGCCACTATATTATATTGATTTGAAGATGCAGTTTTTAAAAATACATGCCCATGCTGAAACCGGTTTGGCTCAGTGGTAGAGCATCGGTCTGCGGATTGAAAGGTCCCAGGTTCGATTCTGGTCAGGGGCATGTGCAAGTAGGGGGTGTGCAAGAGGCAGCTGGTCAATGTTTCTCTCTCATCGACATTTCTAGTTCTCTATCTCTCTCCCTTCCTCTCTGTAAAGAATTAATAAAATATATTAAAAATACATGCCCAGCCTGCAAATAAAATTAGCTCATAAAATTCCCAGAAAACTTGAGCTGTTGATCCCTAGATGTTTCCATGACGTGATTCTGTATAATTTAAAATGTTTATTTTAAATTTAAAATCCTCTGTGGGATTTCAGTGCTGCTTAAAAATAATGGGAGGTGTTGAGTCTGGTGTCCTCGGATGCTGTAGAGGTTTGTGGGTTGGTAACTTATTCCCAGGAGTGAGGGATTCCCAAACCCAGAGGAGCTGTGAGGTGTCTGAGCAGCTCTGCTTCCTGGGTGGGCGCTGTTAGGGCCCGGTGTGTCCACTCGATGTGTCCTAAGGGGCAGCGCACCTGTGTTCCAGGCATTCCCGCTGCTGCGGGGAGGACCGTCTGTGGACTGGGAGTTCCTGGAGAGCGCCTGAACAGCTGGCAGTGCTTCCCGAGTCCCGGCTCCTCTTTTTCCTTGTAAGTGTTCTCGTTCAGAATGACTAAGTATTTAGTGTAATTTAATGAGCGAGTGTCTCCGCCCTTTCGCAGCGTGTAGCCTTTGGGAACGTCCAGGAACCGGGAACATGAACACCGTTAGGAATGAAGAGTTTGACTGCCATTTCCTCGATGAGGGCTTTACTGCCAAGGACATCCTGGACCAGAAAATCAATGAAGTCTCCTCTTCAGTGAGTGTACGAGGGCCGTGCGGCCCGGGGGCTCCCGTGGGCCTGTGTGAGGGCGCTTGGTGTCCCGTTGGGGAGGGGAGAGTTTAATTGGCTGCGGGTCATCCAGAACAGTGGTTGGCAAACATGCGGCTCTTAGGCCCCTGGAGTGTGGCTCTTCCACAAAACACCACGTGCGGTGCACGTACAGTGCCATTGAACTTCGGGCCCATGCGCAGAAGTTGGTTTTCGGCTCTCAAAATAAATTCCAGTCGTCGTCCTGTTGATATCTGGCTCTGTTGCCGAATGAGTTTGCCTACCGCTGGCCCAGAATAATAGTGACAGTCACGGCGGTGCGTGGATGGAGGGTGCCGGGGAGGAGGCCGAGGGGCGCACATGTGGGCGGCGAATGAGCCCTGTGCCCTCCTGTAGGACGATAAGGACGCCTTCTACGTGGCGGACCTGGGAGACGTAATAAAGAAACACCTGCGGTGGCTGAAGGCTCTCCCGAGGGTCACCCCCTTCTACGCAGTCAAATGCAACGACAGCAGGACCATCGTGAAGACCCTGGCTGCCGTCGGGACGGGCTTTGACTGTGCCAGCAAGGTGAGCGCTGTTCCTGGGCCGCAGAGGGCGTCGGGCGTGAAGGGACAGCTCCCATGCTTGTTTCTGGCACGATTGGCTGCCTCTGTACAGCGCGCCCTCTCTTCCTCCTCAGACGGAGATACAGCTGGTGCAGAGTCTCGGGGTGCCTCCCGAGAGGATCATCTACGCAAACCCCTGTAAACAAGTGTCTCAGATCAAATACGCCGCCAGTAACGGAGTCCAGATGATGACTTTCGATAGCGAAGTGGAGCTGATGAAGGTTGCCAGGGCACATCCCAAGGCAAAGTGAGTTCCTGCCCGAGCGGGCGGGCGGGAGGGGACCGATGGCCAGGCGCGGCCTGTGTCCGTGAGGTCCCGGGCCGGCAGAGGCAGCGTGGGGAATGGCGCACACCCCTTGGTTAGAAAGCCGTGTGTGTGTGTGTGTGTGTGTGTGTGTGTGTGTCCCCCCCCCCCCCCCGCCCCAGCCGAGGAGCCTGTGGTTAGCATGTGCCCGGCGGCCCGGTACAGTCGGCGCTCCTCTTGCTTCCAGGCTGGTTCTGCGGATCGCCACGGATGACTCCAAAGCAGTCTGTCGTCTCAGCGTTAAGTTTGGTGCCACACTCAGGACCAGCAGGCTTCTCTTGGAGCGGGCCAAGGAGCTGAGCATCGATGTCATCGGCGTGAGGTAAGGGCACGCGCGCGTGTGTGTGTGTGTGGGGGGGGGGGGGGGTAAGATACGGACAGACAGTGTGCGGTTCACAGTCCGTCCCGCTGGGAACAGCCCCCCGGGGCGGTAAAGAGCCTCTTCTCCTTTTCCCCAGCTTTCACGTGGGCAGTGGCTGCACGGACCCGGAGACCTTCGTGCAGGCCATCTCCGATGCCCGCTGTGTCTTCGACATGGGGGTGAGTACGGAGCCTCAGTGCGCCGGGCGGGGCCGCAGGTCTAGTGTCAGGCCTCGCATTGACCTTTGTAGGAGTCCACGCTGCGAGGCCTCGGCCTCCTCCCTTCTCCATGGCCTGTTACACACTCGCTGTTTGACCGGTTTTCTTGCCTCTAGGCTGAGGTTGGCTTCAACATGTACCTGCTGGATATCGGTGGTGGCTTTCCTGGATCTGAGGATGCAAAGCTTAAATTTGAGGAGGTAAATCATAGCAAAACTGACATGTGGTAGCTGCTTTAACAAGTCCCTGGTGGGCTACTTCACAACCTACGTGTTAGCTGATAATCAGAGGGACTAACAAACAGGAAAATAAATATCCTGAGCGACTTCTGTGCTGTTTAAAACTGTACTTAATATTCTTCGGTTTTCTAAAGCGTGAGTCAGTTTCTACAATGTCTTGGGAAACAATTAAGAAATGTTGCTATGGTGATGAGAGAACACACTGACTTCAGTACAGCAAGTGCTCACTTATGTCATTAACGGGTTCTGTGACTTTATTTTTTTTTTTTAATTTTTTTTTTAATGTATTTTATTGATTTTGTACAGAGAGGAAGGGAGAGAGATAGAGAGTTAGAAACATCGATGAGAGAGAGTCATCAATCAGCTGCCTCTTGCACACCCCCCACTTGGGATATGCCCGCAACCAAGGTACATGCCCTTGACTGGAATCGAACCCGGGACCCCTTAGTCCCCAAGCCGACGCTCTATCCACTGAGCCAAACCGGTCTCGGCAGGTTCTGTGACTTTAAATGAGACAGCTTGTAACAAACAGCTGCTTTGCCCTTGGCTGAGCGACAGACCTGAGGGCGCGTTCCTGTGGCTGCTCACCAGCCTGACAGCATCTGAACGAGGTGCCATGACAGACCTGCTGTGCATCTCTGTACCAGACGTGCTTTGCCAGGGCTCGCATTTCCTCTTAAAACATTGTGTTTAGTCACTTAGGAAATTCAGCCCCATTAAATGGTGTTGAAGTTTATAGAATATCCACATCGTTACTTGTTCAAATTCTGTGAGGCTGACAGTTTATCCTGTTGGCACGTATTTGCTACATAAAAACGTTTGGGGACACTCTGATCCCTCAGTAAGTAATACATTTGTTTATCGTTTGATAAAATCGTCCCTATAACATCTTCAGATGATAGGAAGGTGTCAGGAGGGGACTCCGAGTGAAACAGGCTGGTGTTGGGCAGTTAGTTTTGGCTGCTGCCTGGTGATAACCTCTCATAGCGCAGCACTGCTCCGCCGCCTGGCTCCCCTGATGGCTGACTGCTCTTGTCTGTCTGTCTGTCTGTCTGTCTCACTCCGTAGATCACCAGTGTAATCAACCCAGCCCTGGACAAGTATTTTCCCTCCGACTCGGGAGTGACACTCATAGCTGAGCCCGGCAGATACTACGTTGCATCAGCTTTCACACTTGCAGTCAACATCATTGCCAAGAAACTGGTCTTAAAGGAACAGACGGGCTCGGACGGTAGGTGTGAAGGGGAGCATCTGGGCACGTGTGAGTGGAAGCTGGTACAGAGATGGTCACTGACTGCTCTGCTTTCCAGATGAAGACGAGTCAAGCGAGAAGACCTTCATGTATTACGTGAATGATGGCGTGTATGGGTCCTTTAACTGTATCCTCTACGATCATGCGCACGTGAAGCCCCTTCTGCAGAAGGTACCTGCCGTCCGAGTGCTGTGTGTGCGACCCGCGTGCTGTGTGTGCGACCCACGTGCTGTGTGTGCGACCCGCGTGCTGTGTGTGCGACCCGCGTGCTGTGTGTGCGACCCGCGTGCTGTGTGTGTGATCCGCGTGCTGTGTGTGTAACCGTGTGCTGTGTGTGCGACCTGTGTGCTGTGTGCTCGGTCCGAGCACTGTGTGTGCAACCCCTGTGCTGTGCGTGCGAGGGAAGAGGTGGGCCGTGTGGGGTGACTAGGCCTGTTTCTCCCATGCAGAGGCCCAAACCAGACGAGAAGCACTACTCCTCCAGCATCTGGGGCCCGACCTGCGACGGCCTGGACCGCATTGTGGAGCGCTGCGGCCTGCCCGAGATGCACGTGGGCGACTGGATGCTCTTCGAGAACATGGGTGCCTACACCGTGGCTGCTGCCTCCACTTTCAACGGCTTCCAGCGGCCCACCATCTACTACGTCATGTCAGGGCCCACATGGTTAGTGCCGGCGCGTGTGTGGGCCTGATAAGAGACTTGGGCGCTCCCTCCCAGGAGCCCCGCACCTGTCCTCCCCGCCCCCCTTCCCCTACAGGCGGGCGGCCCTAAACGCTGAGGGCGCCCAGGGACTTAGAAGCAGAGCGGCAGGGGCAGCCTGTCTCCGAAGCCCTCCTCTCTGCCTTCTCAGCCCCCATCCCTCTCCTGTCCTAAGCCCTTCCTGGTTTAGGAGTCCCCGGCTGTAGCAAATGTACTTTTTTGGGGGGGGGGGGGGAATAGATATCTTCTTTGATTTCTGCTCTGCCCTACTCTAATTGAAAGGAATGAGGCTGCTTGATTAAATGCTCTAGAAAATTTGGAGAATACAAATGGATGGAAAAATCTTTCCAATAACTGTGATTTGTATTTTCAGATTTTCCCTGATCCGTAACCATTTCTAGAAAAGTCTGGTTAAAGATATTTTCTAAATTCTGTGTGGCAGGAGTATGTTAATGAGTGCATGTGACCTGGGGTTCCCTTTTTACCCACAAGATGGTTCTGGAGAAATGCTAGCTTTAGAAACACTGAGGCGCTTCCTCATGGCTGGGGCCCGCGAGTAAGCCAGTGGGCGCTGCTCGGTGTGGGTGAGCGGGTTCCTCAATGTGCCCTCCTCTCTGCAGGCAACTGATGCAGCAGGTCCGGACCCGCGACTTCCCGCCCGAGGTGGGGGTGGAGGACGCCGGCGCCCTGCCCGTGTCCTGCGCCTGGGAGAGCGGGATGGAGCTGCTCCCCGCAGCCTGCGCGTCCGCCCGCGTCAACGTGTAGACGCCATTCCGCAGCTGTTACGCCGGTGTAGCTTGACTTAAGGATGGGGACCACTTAACTTAAAGAGTGCTAGTTGGGATGTCTTTGTAAGCAGGTGACACAGAGGGAACAAGGTGGAAGGCCTAGGCGACGGGGTCACACTTACGTGTTCCTATGGAAACTATTTGACTATTTGTTTTATATGTATTTTTACTCAATTCTCAAACATGCTACTGCAGAGCACCCCTCAGCTGCCAGGCAAGCATTTGTAGCTTGTGTTGGCAGAACCAGCCGAGGCCGAGTGCTGTGACCTGTTTTACCAATAAAGTTCCTTGGAAATGAGGCACTGGGAGGCCTTCAGTGTGTCCGTCCACACGCCCGCTTTGCTGTTTCCACACGTGGGAATCCATGTTTTCATCTCCCCAGAGGATTTTTTTTTTAAATATATATTTTATTGATTTTGTACAGAGAGGAAGGGAGAGAGATAAGAGTTAGAAACATTGATGAGAGAGTCATCGATCAGCTGCCTCCTGCACACCCCCTACTGGGGATGTGCCCGCAACCAAGGTACATGCCCTTGACCGGAATCGAACCCGGGACCCTTTAGTCCCGAAGCCTACGCTCTTATCGATTGAACCAAACTGGTCTCCCCAGAGGACTTTTCTGTTGGGCATTTCTAGGTCAAGTCCATGAGTCTGCGTGACGTTAGCCGGGGGTCCTGGAAGGGGAGGGTCTAGCCTCAGGTAGTAGGAGGGAACAGGATGGGTGAGCAAGACCACGTCTGCCCTGGTGGCTCAGCCGCCCAAAGGGCCCCAGTGCCGGGACTGCAATGCCCGAAGCTCCTGGTGACCTACTGGCCTGCTCCCTCCTGGCCAGTGCCAGGGGAGGTGCAGGAGGCCTGGGAGCCCTGCCCACAGACCAGGGCATTCCCTTCCCACCTGGCAGCACCCCAGGCAGGTGCTGTGGCTACAAGTCAGGAGTGGTGTGCAGCCTTTGGCAGTCCACTTAAATCCAGCAGCACTTTGTGGTAGATCTTTTTCCCTGACCACTACATCCCCCAAAGTAGCAGGCCCATACACAGGTGGCTGCACCCAGCACCCATTCCTATGCATGGGCAGCTGCACCCAGCAGGCACCCAAGACCATGCACAGGCGGCTGCACCCAGCAGGCACCCATGGCCACGCAGAAACAGCAGCTGCTTCACCTCCCTGTGGCTATGTTCTTGCCTCCACCCTCCCCATGGGTTTGGCCGGGGCTGGTTCAGAGGCTGCGGCTGGGCCCTTGTCCACTGACTGCTGTCCCTGTAGGAAACAGAGGCAGCAACCCCGTGGGCCCAGCGCTCCTCCTAACTTACAAGGTCGGATTCTCCTGTGGGTGTGGGTCCCTCACTTTGGGCTCATACATATATATGCCCTTGACCGGAATCAAACCCGGGACCTTCCAGTCCACAGGCCAACGCTCTCCACTGAGCCAAACCAGTTTCGCTGGGCTCCAGTTTTTAAAAAGAAAAACACCGTTTGCAGGTGGCCTGCCGAAACGCCCCCGGCGTGTGGTGTGCTGCCCGGCACTTGCTGGGGCCCTGCGCCCCAGGAGACGGCTCCCTTCCGCTGGGCTGGGCCTCGGAGCGGCAGGTCCGCTCCAGGGGCACCTCCAGCAGCACCTGTGGCCGGGCCAGTGTGCAGCCACTTCACCTGGTGGCTCTCCCGCCTTCCCGCCGCCTCCACTCGCCGGTGCATGTGCAGGGGGCCTGTGAGGGAGACTCCTGCGGCTCCCAAACTTGCCGTGAACAGGAATGGAAAGCCGTGTAACCTGTCCTATAGCAAACACCTGTGAACACGGCCTGGCATCGGTCAGACCAGCTGGAACGCTGCCACCATCCGAGCATTTTTATCGAAAAGAGTTTAGTGTAAACCTAGTTTAACAAGTTAGGAAGAGCCAAAGAGGAAATGCCGAGCGTGCAGGGTGGCTCAGATCGGCGGAGGGCCGCTCTGGTCAGTGGACGCTCCGTTAGCCTCTTGCAGGACCTGTTCAGATTTCCCGACTGATTTTTTTTTTTTAAATATATTTTATTGATTTTTTACAGAGGAGGAGAGAGGGATAGAGAGCTAGAAATGTCGATGAGAGAGAGTCATCGACCAGCTGCCTCCTGCACACCCCCCACCGGGGATGTGCCCGCAACCAATGTACATGCCCCTGACCGGAATCGAACCCGGGACCCTTCAGTCCGCAGACCAATGCTCTACCACTGAGCCAAACCGGTTTCGGCTCCCGACTGATTTTCCAGTGTCTGCTCTCCATTTTGTTGTTAATCCTCACCAAGGATATTTTCGCCATTGATTTTTAGAACGGAAAGGAAGGAGAGAAACATGGATGTGAAAGAGATACATGGATTGGTTGCCTCCAGCATGTGCCCTGGTGGCAGTGGGGGGGGGGAGGGGCGGTAGGGTTGGAGCCTGCAACCCTTGACCAGAATCAAACCTTCAATCCACAAACCAATGCTCCAACTACTGAGCCACCCGGCCAGGGCTGACTACTGTCCCTGTAAATGTTGGCTCCTGCCACATAAAACATGCCTGCTCTTCCCACGTAGTGATGGTGCTCTGAAAGTGGCCGGAGCCTGGCGGGGTGGGACATTGGAGTGGAGGGTGACCTGCCAGGCCCTGCTATCAGAACCCCCGGGGTGCCAGCCTGGACCAGCCACTTCCCCAGCCTCTGAGTGACGGACCTCAGCCTGGAATGGGGAGATCCTGGAGCTGGGAGGTCCCTGCCGGGGACGGGAGCAGAGCTCCGCGGAGGTGAACTGTGACCCAGGCGGGCCCCTCGAGGCCCTGGCCTGTGGCGGCGGGAATGGACACGCCCGTTAGGTGGGCTGGGAGTCACGGTAATGGAGCCTCTGCAGGGACCGCCCACCCGCAGCCCTGCAGGTGCCGACTCCCGTTCACGGAGCAGGGAGAGCGCGGGCTGGCAGGCGGGACTCAGTGAAGCCAGTGGAAGCTGGCCAACGGGGAGCTGGCTTCGGAGCAGAGAGCCCGCTGTGGGCCAATGGCCTAGCCCCTCAGCCCTATGGCCCAAAGCCCTCACTTTTCTTTTAAATCCTCACCAGAGGATATTTTGCCTGATTTTTAGAGAGGGGGAAAGACAGAAACATCGATGTGAGAGAAACACATCTGTTGGTTGCCTCCTGCATGCACCCCCCCCAAGGCCCCGAGGTACGTGCCCTTGACTGGAATTGAACCCAGGACCCTTTGGTCTGAAGTCCAATGCTCTATCCACTGATCCAAATTGGCCAGGGCCAGATCCATCACTTCGATTTTATTTTTTTTAAATTATTTTTCTTTCTTTTCTAAATATGTTTTTATTGATTTCAGGTGAAAGGAGAAGGAGTGAGATAGAAACATCCATGATGAGAATCATGATCAGCTGCCTCCTGCACGCTCCCCACTGAGGATCTAGCCTGCAACCTGGGCATGTGTCCTTGCCTGGAATCGAACCTGGAACCCTTCAGTCTGCAGGCTGACACTCTATCCACTGAGCCAAACCGGCTAGGACTAAACCCATTGCTTTTAAAATATATACATTAAAAAATAAATTAATTAAAAAATTAAAAAAAAAATATATATATACATTTTTATTGATTTCAGGGAGGAAGACAGAGGGAGACATAGAAACATCAACGATGAAAGAGAATCATTGATTTGCTGCCTCCTGCACACCCCTCACTGTGGGAGTCAAGCCCACAACCCAGGCATGTGCCCTGACCAGGAATCGAACCGTGGCCTCCTGGTTCCTAGGTTGATGCTCAGCCCCTGAGCCATGCCAGCCGGGCTCTCGGCCTCTGGTTTCACAGATGGATGCCGGGCAAAGAGGCCAAGTGATTCCAGGAGAGGGAGCCAATCAGGAGGGCCTGGGAGGAAGCAGGTCCTGCTGCCCTGGCTTCTCGCTGAAGGAGAAATACCGAGGCTGGAATGAGCCCCTTTCTCTGCCCTCCCCCAGCCTCATCCAGCCCACGGCAGCCGCGGGTGCCAGGGCACCTGGGGCTCCAGCCCTGCGGGATGGCACCCTGACTGCGGTCACGCGTGGGCGGGCTGCAGTGACCCCGCCGAGTCCAGCCTGGCAGTGACCAGGCCCCCACAGTCCCAGCCTGAGCTGGAGGCGGGCGCGCATGCCCCTGGTCATTCGGGGAGTCAGGGAGCTCCGGGCTCCGGCAGGGAGCACACCTGGGGATCCTTGCTGCTGTCCCCGGCGATGGGAGGACTTTCCCATCCTGATTCCAGAATGAGGAGGGTCAGGTCGTGAGGGTCAGTCCGTGCCTCTGGCCGCAGGGTCACCGCGGGGGAGCCTGAGTCCAGGTGACCCTCCCGGCCTGTGGTCCCGGTGGTGGGGGCTGAGCGGGGTCAAGCTGAGGGGCCGGAGCCGGACTGAGCCAGTCACTGGCATGACCCTCACGTGCCGGCCCTGGGGGTGCCTGGGAGCCGCCCCTCCTCGTCTGACCGGCCCAGGCCGTGCAGGCTCGGCCCAGGGCGGACACGGGGGCTGCCGGGCACAGCAGTCAGCACGTGAGATACCGGTGAGACCGGGCCCGCTGAAGACCGGCTGCTTTATCTGAAATTCAGTCTAATCTCTGAGCGCAGGTGCCAGGCGCCCCGCCTGATCCCGGCTCCGTCACCCACTCACCCAACACCAGGCTCTGGGCGCCTGGGGGATGCAGACATCCCAGCCCGGAGGCCCTCCCGGCCACCGCCACCAGGGGGCAGCAGCGCCCAGCGCCCGGGCTCCTCTGCAGGCGGCGGCCTGACCCAGGTCCCAGGTCAGCACAGGAGCCAATGGGCACGGGGCTGTGGGGACGAGGCTGTGGGGACAGGGTGGCCTGGCTCAGGGAGAGCCAGGGCTGAAGGAAGGGACTCCAGCAGCCTTGTCCCCACACCACGCTGCTCCCCGAAACCCTTCCTGAGCCCCACGGGGAAGCCCCCAGCCCCGCCCTGGCCTCCTGCCTGGCGAGGGAACAGCTCCTGGGGCCCACAGCCTGTGCCTGCTGCCCCCCCCTGTGGGGCGTGGGTGAGGCCCCCAGCCACCCCCTGGAGTGCCCACAGGCCCCACAGCCCTGGGCTCCGCTCACAGCCGCCCGCCCTGGCCGGGCGCAGGTGGGTGCTGCGGGGAGAGGGTGCTGTCCTCGCCCATCTCCCGCCCCCTCTCCCCCCATCCCCCACCCACGGAGTCGGCCCCGAGGCAGGGTCCAGGCCTGCGCCCCCCCCCCCATGACCAGTGTCGCCTGCTTCCCGTCTCTGCGTCTCCATCTGAGCACTGCCCACACTGGGGCTGCCCCAGGGGGCCTGGTCCCAGCCCCGCTCTGACCCCACCCAGAGGCGCAGGGGCCGCCCCAAAGCCCTGCGGCCCTCTGCCCGCTGACATGCAGGGCCCGGTCAGGGCCCGGCTCCCGAGTCCTGTCTGGCTGCTGGGACAGGGAGGGCCTGGTCCAGGGTCAGGAGCCGAGCTGGGACGTGTGCCAGGCCGTGTGGGGGCGTGTCTGGGCGTGTGGGGGCGTGTCCGGGCTGGGCCACACACTCATTCCTCATTCACTCCCTCTGCCGAGCAGCTGGCTCTGCCGGCCGGGCCGGGAGCAGCCGTGGCGGCCGGGGTGCAGGGTGTGGAGGGAGGGGCACCTCGGAGTCTTAGGAGTGGCCAGTGTGGAGGGGGCGGGAGGCTCTGGGGTAAAGATGTGATGGAGACCGGACTTGGGGTGGTAGCACATAACCACATACAGACGGTGCCTCTCCACAGGGGTCACCGAGGGGTCACCGACTGGTGCTGTGTGATGTCGTATAGTCACACACCTGAAGCCGGTACAACGTCATTAACCAATATCACCCCAATAAACTCAGTAATAAAATAGCAATTTAAAAGACAAGAGGAGCCAAAACCGCTTTGGCTCAATGGATAGAGCACTGGTCTGCGGACTGAAAGGTCCCAGGTTTGATTCCGGTCAGGGGCACATCCCCGGTGGGGGGGTGCAGGAGGCAGGTGGTCTATGTATCTCTCATCGATGTTTCTAACTCTCTATCCCTCTGCCTTCCTCTCTGTGAAAAATCAATAAGATATATTTTAAAAAACAAGAGGAATGCCTGGCATGTGGTGAGATGAAGTTCGAGGCCACGGTCAGCCCCCGTGGGGGCCTCACCCTCGTCCCCAGGAGCCACCCCCCAGCCCACACAGACCCGGGCCATGTGCTCGGGACACTCCACGCCCGTCCTCTGCACAGGATGTGTGTCTGCCCCCCCCCCTGCAGGACACACACACTTCACACAGACCACACCTCCCGTCCCTCCCAACACAGACACCCCAACACACGACACCCCAACCACACACGCCCAGGGACGGGGTGAGCCCGGGGCGGGGCAGGGGGAGGGGGGCAGGGCCCGGCTGGCGGGGTGATGCTGTGGGGCAGCCCTTCCTGCCGGTTCTGTCACCTGGAGCCCCTGTGCAGTATGAGGTGCGGGAGCAGGTCCCCACGCAGGGCAAGAGGCGGGCGGCCAGGGCGGGGGCCATGCGTGTGCCGGAGACATGGCCCCCTCCTCTGCGCCCGCGGCCGCCCGGCTGATCACACCGCGGGGTGGGGGCGAGGGCAGCCCTCTGCTCCCCAGTGCTTCCCGCAGGCGCGGGAGGACGG
The DNA here is from genome assembly GCA_963693515.1 of Pipistrellus nathusii. Lineage (NCBI taxonomy): Eukaryota > Metazoa > Chordata > Mammalia > Chiroptera > Vespertilionidae > Pipistrellus > Pipistrellus nathusii. The sequence goes on along the minus strand of OY882869.1, from coordinate 1,482,346 downwards.
GCGGCCGGTCCGCAGACACTGACCCCGGAGGGGCCCGGGGCGCGGGCGAGGGGGAGCGGTGAGACCGCGGGCCCACCCTCCCCAGGGCGCGGGCGGGGGAGGGGGGGCTGAGACTGCGGGCCCACCCTCCCCAGGGCGCGGGGGGGGAGGGTTCTCAGGGAGACACGCGCCTCGGAGGATGCTGTTTATTTGATCGCTTTATACAGGAGACGCCGGCGGCCGCGGGCCCCACACAGACCCGCGTTCGGGGGGCCCCGCGGGGGACGCGCATGCAGGTCCTGGGACGCGGGCGGCCGGCACACACACCACAGAGAACCGGCTGGGGGTCAGGGCCGCGGGGGGCCACGCTTCAGAGGGACCTACACGTGACACTTCACATCACACACGGCGGTTTACACAGGACAGAGGGCCGCAGCACACGGACACGCGTGGCTCTGGCGGGGAGACGGGCTGGGCGCTGCCATGCACGGGCCCCCCTCGCCGCCCCGTCCCCCTCCGCCCCTGCAGCCAGACACCGGCCCATGAGCCCTGGCCGGCGGCGGAGGCGGGCGGAGGGGCGGCTGCAGGCGGACGGTGAGTGGGTCCCCGCCCGGGGCGGGGAGCGGGACGATGGAGGAGGCATCGCTTCTGGAGCGAAGCGTCACCGGCGGCCGGCGCCCCGCCACGGCTCCTCCCGCTCAGAACTGGGAGGCGCTGCTGGGGTCGCACTGCAGCAGCCGCACGATGGACGGGTCGCTCTTGGCACCTTTGATGAACTCCTCCAGGGACAGCTTGCCTGCGGGGAGAGGGGTCAGCGGTGCCCGCAGGTTCCCTCCGGCACGGGGACCCTCCGCCGCCCGGGCCGGCTGAGCCTCAGGGGGCCGGCGGGCCCGTCCCGGTGCCACTTGCTCCGTGGCTTCTCGGGGCCCGTGCGTCCCCCGCCCCTGGTCCTGCCCCCCCGCCCCCCGGGGGTAGTCACCCTGGGCCGGGCCACCCCAGTGAGGCCTCATGCGTGGCCAGCGGGCCAGGTCGGTCCTTTCAGTCACTCCATGCTTCCCCCGAGGGAGACGTGGCCTCTGCCTCTGCCCCTGACCAGCCAGGCCTGGGCCCGAGGCAGCCGGCCCAGGGCCACTGCCCACGGGGGGGCCAGGGTCATTGCCCACGGGGGGGGGCAGGGTCACTGCCCACGGGGGGGTGGCAGGGTCACTGCCCACGGGGGGGCCAGGGTCACTGCCCACGGGGGGGCAGGGTCACTGCCCACGGGGGGGCCAGGGTCACTGCCCACGGGGGGGGCCAGGGTCACTGCCCACGGGGGGGCAGGGTCACTGCCCACGGCGGGGCCAGGGTCACTGCCCACGGGGGGGGCAGGGTCACTGCCCATGGGGGGGCCAGGGTCACTGCCCATGGGGGGCAGGACCCGCTGGGAGACCCGTCTGCTCGGGCCCCTGCCCCTGGAGGTGGGGACGGTGACACGGGGCCCTCCCCGCGGCCTGTCCGGGCAGACGTGGGCAGGAGGGGTGGGAAGCAGACATGGGAGCCTGTGCCAGCTCTGCTCTGCCAGGGGGGTGGGGGTCGAGGGAGGTTCACGGGGGGGTGGGGGGACAGTAGGAGCTCGGCCAGGGCCATGTGTGTGCCCGGCGCTGAGGAGTGGTCAGCTGCCAGCCTCCCGCCTCAGGGACCTCCGTGCACAGCGGGGGGGGGGGGGGGCAGGGACCTCCGTGCACAGCGGGGGGGGATGGGGGGGCAGGGACCTCCGTGCACAGCGGGGGGGGGCAGGGACCTCCGTGCACAGCGGGGGGGGGGGCAAGGACCTCCGTGCACAGCGGGGGGGGGGGGATGGGGGGGCAGGGACAGCGGCCCTTGGAGATGGACAGGGAGGCGGTGCTGGAGGGTGGGCCCAGGCCTGGTCTGGGGCGTCTCAGTCAGGGAGCTCCTGCCGGGAGCCGGGAGCCCCCACTGTCCAGCAGAGGGGCCATGCCCACTGCTCAGGCGGGGGGGGGGGGGCCCTGAAGGCGCCCTCCACCAGGGCGGGTGGGGCCGGCAGCTCGCCGCCACGCCCACAGGAGACAGAGACCGGGCTCAGGTGCAGCCACAGGAGTGAAGACAGGGGCAGAGCCCCCCTGCCTGCCCAGGCGCCCCCAGCTCAGCGGAGCGGGGGTGAGTGTGTGTGTGTGTGGGGGACATGCTGCGGGGTGAGTGTGTGGGGGTGTGTGTGGGGGGTGAGTGGGGGGGCGGTGCGGGGTGAGTGTGTGGTGGTGTGTGATGGGGGGCAGTGTGTGGGGGGGTGCGGGGCAGTGGGGGGGCGGTGCGGGGTGAGTGTGGGGGGGCAGTGGGGGGGCGGTGCGGGGTGAGTGTGGGGGGGCAGTGGGGGGTGAGTGTGGGGGCGGTGGGGGGCGAGTGGGGGGGCAGTGCGGGGTGAGTGTGCGGGGTGTGTGATGGGGGGCAGTGTGGGGGGGTGCGGGGCAGTGGGGGGTGAGTGTGTGGGGTGTGTGGGGGGGGTAGTGGGGGGCAGTGGGGGGGCAGTGGGGGGTGAGTGTGGGGGGGCAGTGGGGGGCAGTGGGGGGGCAGTGCGGGGCAGTGGGGGGGCAGTGCGGGGCAGTGCGGGGTGAGTGTGTGGGGTGTGTGATGGGGGGCAGTGTGGGGGGGTGCGGGGCAGTGGGGGGGACACGCTGCGGGGCGGGGCCGGCGCCTACCGTCGTTGTTGGTGTCCATCTGCCTGAAGATCTTGTCCGTCCGCTTCTCCGGGGTGGACTCGTCCTCCGGCATCTTCATCACCGAGGACACCATCTTGTAAATGGCCTGCAGGGCACATGGCGCGCGAGCTCCGGTTCCAGAAGGTTCCTGAGCTTCCTCCAGCCCCGCACCACGGCACCGGGAGGGGGGATGCTCTTGGGCCCCAGGCCCCTCCCCCTGCACCCTCTCCCCCCCCTCCCCCTGCACCCTCCCCCTCCTCCCCCACCTGCACTCCCCCCGCCCTCCCCCTGCACCCTCTCCCCCGCCCTCCCCCTGCACCCTCTCCCCCGCCCTCCCCCTGCACCCTCCCCCTGCACCCTCCCCCTCCTCCCCCACCTGCACTCCCCCCGCCCTCCCCCCGCCCTCCCCCCGCACCCCCCCGCCCTCCCCCCCGCCCTCCCCCTGCCCCCTCTCCCCCCGCCCTCCCCCCGCCCTCCCCCTGCACCCTCCCCCTCCCCCCCACACATGCACGATCTCCAGCATCTCCCCCCGCCCTCCCCCTGCACCCTCCCGCCCTCCCCCCTGCCCTCCCCCGCCCTCCCCCCGCCCCTCCCCCCACACACCTGCACAATCTCCAGCATCTCGCCCCGGCTGATGTAGCCGTTGCCGTCCAGGTCGTACATGCTGAAGGCCCACCGCAGCTTCTGCTCCAGCTTGCCGCGCGAGGTCACGCTCAGCGCGATGATGAACTCCCGGAAGTCGATGGTGCCGTCGCCGTTGGTGTCGAAGGTGCGGAAGACGTGCTCGGCGAACTTGGAGGCGTCGCCGTAGGGGAAGAAGTTGGCGTAGATCTTCTTGAACTCGTCCACGGTGAGGTGGCCGGTGGGGCAGTCCTTGAGGAAGCCCTTGTACCACTCCTGCAGCTCGTGGTCCGTGAACTCCGTGTTCTCCCGCAGGTCCTGCAGCGCCTCCGGCCGCAGCTTGCTGTTCTGCTTGCCCATGGCCGCCTCCCTGCGGGACAGGCTCGGTGGGACCCTCCGCTGGCCCCCACGGCCACAGCGGCCGGCCGCCCTGTGGGCCTGCGCCCGGCCGCCCCGGCCCCGTGCCCGCCGCCCCGGCCCCGTGCCCGCCGCCCCGGCCCTGTGCCCGCCGCCCCGGCCCCGTGCCCGGCCACCCCAGCCCTGTGCCCTGTGCCCGGCCGCCCCGGCCCTGTGCCCGGCCACCCCAGCCCTGTGCCCTGTGCCCGGCCGCCCCGGCCCTGTGCCCTGTGCCCCGGCCCCGTGCCCGCCGCCCCGGCCCTGTGCCCACCGCCCCGGCCCTGTGCCCACCGCCCCGGCCCTGTGCCCGCCGCCCCGGCCCTGTGCCCGCCCGCCCCGGCCCTGTGCCCGCCGCCCCGGCCCAGTGCCCGCCGCCCCGGCCCTGTGCCCGGCCGCCCCGGCCCTGTGCCCGCCGCCCCGGCCCTGTGCCCACCGCCCCAGCCCTGTGCCCTGTGCCCGGCCGCCCCGGCCCTGTGCCCGGCCGCCCCGGCCCTGTGCCCTGTGCCCGGCCGCCCCGGCCCTGTGCCCGCCGCCCCGGCCCTGTGCCCTGTGCCCGGCCGCCCCGGCCCTGTGCCCGCCGCCCCGGCCCTGTGCCCGCCGCCCCGGCCCTGTGCCCGGCCGCCCTGTGGGCCTGCACCCGGCCGCCCCGGCCCTGTGCCCGCCGCCCCGGCCCTGTGCCCGCCGCCCCGACCCTGTGCCCGGCCACCGCAGCCCTGTGCCAGGCTGCCCTGTGGGCCTGCACCCGGCCATCCCTATGCCCGGCCGCCCCGTCCCTGTGCTTGATCCCTAGGCCCTGGGGGAGGGGCGCCTGCGGGGCACTGCTCCTTCTCTTCCTGGCACACACGGGCATGACTGCGTTCCGGTGATGGGGGTGGAGTGGCCACTCTCCCCGGGAGGACGGGGCCCATGGGGCTCAGCCAGGTTCCTCACCCGACCACGCCCCTTTCCCCGCCTCCTGAGAAGGCTCCCGATTACAGCCGTTTGGGGTGCATGGGGGGGCACCCTCTGCTCCCAGCAGCACCCGTTCCTCCCAGGCCCCCCTGAGCGGACGGAAGGAGCCGCTGGAGCCAGATGACTGGGAGCAGAGCTCAGCACCCCATCACCTGGCCCTGGGCGCCTGGAAACCCCCTGGGCCGCGGGAAGCGGGAAGACTTGGGCGTTTGTGCCAGCCTTAGAGCAGGCCCCCAACGGGCAGGCAGGTGACTACACCCCCATCCCCAGGGGGGCCTGTGGGGCTCTGGCAGGGGAGCGCCAGGCCCAGAGGAAGTGGGTGCAGAGCCAGCACGGAGTTACGGGGAGGCCTGCTCCCGGCCTGCTAGCCCCAGCCCAACCGCTGGAGGGTCTTTCTCTGGAGAAACTGACCCCCCCTGAGGCCCCTCCCACAACAAGACCTGTAACTGCACTACATGTGGGTCCTCCACCAAGCTGGGCACCCTGTCAGCTGCTGCTGTTTGTTATAAAAACGATACGGTAGAGTCACAGAGCATGGATACAATCCAGTGTGGATCATCATTGGAAACTTGAGTAAACCCTGAACAAGTCCTATATAATAAAAGGCTAATATGCAAACCGACCAAACGGCAGAACCACCAGTCGCCATGACACACACTGACCCTAAGGACGTCCGACCGGGGGGAGCGGGCCTAAGCCATCAGCTGGACACCCCGAGGCCCCGGACTGCGAGACCACCCCTCGCCGAGGGCTCGAAGGCCCCGCACCAGGCCTCTGCTGTTCATTAAGGGCGTATTTCAAAACCACCGCCATCCGGGAGCTTCAGGAACAGAGGCATTGGGCACGAGTCCTGTTTCAAAGCTTTATCAGGCCCGGGCCCACGGCAAGTCTCACGCCGGTCTGTTCCGGCAGCAACTGAACTAACAGCAGCACAGGAGCCGCAGCCGCCACTGGCCGGGCGCTCCCGCTGGGAGGTGAGCACTGGCCCGTCTGAACGTGGCCACAGAGCTCTACCCTGGACCACGGGCCTGGGAGACAATGGCTGACGTGTTCTGGAAACAAAAAGGGTTTTGTTTTGGAGGAAAACGACCAAGAAATTCAGGACGGCACGGAGACCTGCTGCCCCGACGGGGGCGCCACCGCCGCCTGGGGAGGTCGGGGCCGCCCGTTTAGAGCCACGTTCACAGCTGGTGACATTCGCTCTATCAGCAGGGTCAGGCCTGCTGCGTTCTCAGAGGCTGAGCATCGACCAGGACGCAGGAGGCCACGGTTCGATGCCCGGTCAGGGCACATGCCCAGGATGTGGGCAGGCCCAGCAGGGGACGTGCAGGAGGCAGCCAATCAATGATTCTCTCTCACTGATATTTCATCTCCTCTCTCTCTCTCTCCCTTCCTCTCTGAAATAAAAAAACAATATATATGTACATGTATTTTTAAAATATATTTTATTGATTTTTTTACAGAGAGGAAGGAAGAGGGGTAGAGAGTCAGAAACATCGGCCAGCTGCCTCCTGCACACCCCCTACTGGGGATGTGCCTGCAACCAAGGTACATGCCCTTGACTGGAATCGAACCTGGGACCTTACAGTTCGCAGGCTGATGCTCTATCCACTGAGCCACACCGGTTTTGGCTATGTATATATATATATATTTTTTAAGAACTGGATGATGAGGACTTTAAAAGGCCTCTGGAGGTTTGACACCCCCCCCCCCCAGGGGGCAGGTACATGGCAGATCCCAGCGCTGGGAGGCGGGCGCCATGCTTGGCCAGGCTGGGGGAGGCAGTGCCATCTCGTCTTGGTGGGCTGGGAAGGGTAAGGGTCCCTGGGCAGAGGGAAGGCTGTGCCTGGCACTCACGGGCTCCACCACGGTCCCACCGGGCTCCCTTGCCTTCGCAATGCTCCCGGGACGGGTCCACGCTGGCCTTCCCACCTGACGGAGCCAGGCGCCCGGCACCGCTGGGCGGCGCGGTGCTGGCCAGCGGCTGGCTGGGACAGGTCCTAAGAATCCCCTGCCGGGCTCTCCTGAGGCACCGCAGCGGGCGGCCTGGCAGGGACGGTGGGACCGGCGTGCCAGGGGACCCTGCCTCCCATGAAGCCAGGGAGCCAGCTGCAGGGATGGCCTGGCTGGCGGGGCTGACAGCAGACACAAAGCAAGCTTTTCTGCAAAGACGGCGCCGTCACCCCGTTACCCGCAGAAGTGGCGCCCTGGGCCAGCTCCTGGGGAGGAGGGCTGGCTGCACGCGCCCTCCCTCCAGGTGGGCAGGGGAGGCGCTGCCCGCCCCGCGTGGAGCCAGCCCAGCCGCTGGGAAGAAGGCCCAGCCCTGGGCGGGAGCGGCGCCTGGGGAGACTCGGGCTGCAGTGACGCTCGGCGGACACCAGAGGGCGCAGCGGGGACAGGCTTCCCAGAGCCTCAGCGGGAGGCCCCACTCCGCTCCCTGGCCCCGCCCCCTCCGCCCAGGGGCTGCCTCAGTTTCCCCATCTGTGAGCTAATCTGTCCAGCTCAGTCACCGCCACGCCCATGCGGCCCGTCCGAACCCGTGCCTGTGCCTAAGAGGAGGTACACCCTGGAGGCCTGTGCTGTAAGAGGGAGACGACATCCATGGACACTGCATCCTGACTGCGTGTGAAACGAGACCGACAGCACCCGAGCACGGGGGTCGGTGACTCCTGTTGGTCAGTCACCTCACCTGTTTCTTCCTCCGTGTTTAACTGTCTACGGGGCCAGGTGACTCACGTCTGTAGGTGGAGGCCGCTAGGCCCTGGGTGACCCTGGGACACGCTGTGTGGACCTGGGCCACCAGCGGGACCTTCTAGTTCTTGGGTCGTCAGCATCCGGCCGGCAGGCCCGGGCAGCCTGACGGGCGGGAGCCCTTGTTGACTTCCCTCCTCGGTGCCCTTGAGTGGGAGATAGCGGTGTTTGCATTTCGCAACCACGCGGTCCCACCGGTTCCTATTTTCAGCCCCTCCGAGGACTCTGCCAGGCCGGCGGCCTGGGGACCTGGGTCTGACCCTGGCGAAGGCGTGGGGCGTGGGGCGTGGGGCATGAGAGAGGCTGTGGGGTGTGGGGCTGTGGGGCGGGGGCTGCAGGAAGGCCCGCCCCTGCCCCCTCCTCGAGTGCAGGGTGTGCCCGACCCAGGTCCCCGTGATGGGGAGCCGCTGCCCAGGGCCCTGAGACCCTGTCGCACCATCGCAGTCCCCCTGCGGTCAGGACTCCAGCCAGGGACCCCACGGAAAACACTCTGGCTTCTGTGCGCATCCCAGGAGCTTAAAATCCACGACTCCCAGCGTCCGGGAAATAAACAAGAGGAGGGGAGGGGGAGGGGGAGGGGGAGGGGGAGGAGGAGAAGAGGGGAGGGGAAGGAGGATGCAGGTCCAGGGGCACAGAACCCTCCCCTCCCAGCCCCCCTCCTCCCCGCCCGCAGGCGGAAGTGCCCTCGGAGGCGGGAAAGGAAGAGGCGGAGAAAGGAAAGACAAGCCCTGAGAAGGCTCTTCCCTGCGGGAAGGGCTGAGCCCAGGAAGGGCCTCAGCCTCCGGAGACTCCGGCACCGGCCCGGCCCCAGGCCTCAGGCCCCGGCTCCTCCTCCTCACCCGCCAGAGCCCACTCCCAGTCCCTCCTGGGGAGGCCCGCCCGCTGCCCGGCTCCGCCCTGGCAGCCCAGTGGTTTCCATCCAGGCCGGAGGAGTAATGCAGAACCTGCTGGGCCTGCTCCAGCCCGGCCCTCACCTGGCCGCTCCGCCACGGCTCCTTCCCCTCCGCCTGCCCGGCAGCCGCCTCCTTCGGCCGGAGCCCTCCTCTGAGGGCACCCAGCCCTCTGCAGGCCCTCGGCCCTGTCAGAGGGCTCCCCGCACCACGCCGATGGGTCCGTTGGCCGCCTGCCTCCTGTGCTGGCCGTGCCCCCGCCGTGCCCGGGGCAGGGCCTGGCGCTCAGGGCTCAGCGAGCCCACGTGACAGCGGCTGTGTGTGCCCAGGGCGGCCCGCGGGCTGAGGGGCAGGCAGGCGACAGCGCTCTCGGGAAGCCTGGCTCAGGGTGCTCATCGCCATGGAGATGTCGGTGCCAGTCCCCCCCGTTGGGGTCCCTTCCCCCTAAGTGTGCACGGGCTTCGGACGGCGGAGTCTGGGTGCCGGCTGCCGCTCCGGCCCGATGGGAGCCACAGCCCTCCCCGAGGGAGGGAGCCGGGCTAAGTGCCCAGCGCCCGGGAGGACTCAGTGGGTGCAGGGGTGGGGGCGCCCGCAGGGCCCCCGAGTCAGGCAGTTCCCAGGCTCGGCTCCACCCCTGGGAAGGCCAGCAGGGGGCGTGGCGGCCATCACTGAGGGGCTCACCCTGGGCAGCCGGCACCCAGTTAGAGGCCCGACCCTGGCCTTTCGGTCTTGGCCTTCTCTCCTCTCTCTCTCTCTCTCCTGATTTCAGACAGGGAGAAGGAAAGATAGAAACATCAATGATGAGAGAGAACCATTGGTTGGCTGTCTCCTGCACGCCCCCTACTGAGGACCGAGCTTGCAACCCGGGCGAGTGCCCTTGACAGGAATCGAACCCGGAACCCTTCAGCCTGCAGGCTGACCCTCTATCCACTGAGCCACACCGTCTGGGCCTCAGTGTCCTGGAGGGTAAAATGGGAAGAAAGGCCCAGCTGTGGATTTTACAGCGTAGCCGTGAGGAGAGAAACGAAGGCCCTGGGCGGACTGGGACACATTTAAAGCACAGACACAGACACAGACGGGTGTGTGTGTGTGTGTGTGTGTGTGTGACCCCGAGTTTATGATAACATAAGCCGGGCTGCTTAACGGGCTCAACCGCAGTGTCCGACTGAGGCCCAGACGCCGGGGGGGGGGGGGGGGGCAGTGAAATCCCTGCTCTCCACGGAGGACAGGAGGGGAGGATGGAAGAAACCCGGGGGCTGGGGGTTCCCCTCAGCCAGCTGGCCGGCGGCAGCTGAGGCTCTGGGTGTCGCCCTGGTTGTTGGCCCAGGGACATCCTGAGCCGCCAGCCCCAGGGGGACCTCTGGGGGGGCCTTCCCACCACACCCCCGGCGCTATGACCAGGACTTCACCCGGGACTTTCTCTTCTTGGAGATAACAGCATGAGCCCCGTTTACCACTCACTCATTCATCCACAGCCACCTCCCACACTCACTCATTCACCCCAAAGCCACTGCACGCACTCATTCATTCACAGCCACTGTACACACTCATTCATTCCACAGCCACTTCCCACACTCACTCATTCATCCACAGCCACTTCCCACACTCACTCATTCATCCACAGCCAATGTACACACTCACTCATTCATCCACAGCCACCTCCCACATTCACTCATTCACCCCAAAGCCACTGCACACACTCATTCATTCACAGCCACTGTACACACTCACTCATTCATCCACAGCCACTGCACACACTCAATCATCCACTCACTCATTCATACACAGCCAATGCACACACTCACTCATTCATTCCACAGCCACCTCCCATACTCATTCATCCACAGCCACTTCCCACACTCATTCATTCCACAGCCACTGCACACTCACTCATTCATACACAGCCAATGCACACACTCATTCATTCCACAGCCACTGCACACACTCATTCATTCCACAGCCACTGCACACACTCACTCATTCATCCACAGCCGCTTCCCACACTCACTCATTCATTCACAGCCACTTCCCACACTCACTCATTCATCCACAGCCACTGTACACACTCATTCATCCCACAGCCACTGCACACACTCATTCATTCATCCACAGCCACTGCACACACTCACTCATTCATTCACAGCCACTGCACACTCTCCCTGAGCTCGCATGAGGACCGTAAGGTGTAAAGGGACCGCTGGGGCCTGGCGGGAAGAAGGCGGGGAGGAGCAGAGCTGTGGGGGACAATGTCACATGGACAAGGCACGCCCAGGGAGGGGTGAGGTGAGGAGCAGCGTGGCTGGGTGAGGGGCCCTGGCTGGAGGGGCAGGGCCAGCCTCCGGACTTCTCCTGGGGGTGCAGGGAGGGCAGGACAGCGTCTTGGCCTCAGTGATTCTCAGGCCGGGTTTCTGGGGCCCCTCCCAGCGGACGCCTGTCCCAGCCACAGCTCTGGGCCTGTCGCCTCCCAGCATCCTCCTGAGCAGCGGCAGGACCGCCCGCAGGAGCAGATGGGCAGATGGACAGGTGGATTAGCAAGGGGCAGGGCGAGGGAAGATGCCCTCAAACCCAGCGATTCCATCCATCCCTCGAAGGGCAGTTCCAATTGGTCAAGTCTTAGCCCAAAAACGCCCGAAAAAGTGCCTGTGAGCCTGGCCAGTGCGGCTCAGTGGCTGAGTGTTGACCTAAGAGCCAGGAGGTCACAGTCTGATGCCCGGTCAGGACACATGTCCAGGTTGCGGGCTCCATCCCCAGGGTGGGACCTGCAGGAGGCAGCCGATCAGTGTGTCTCATCATTGATGTTTCTCTCTCTCTTCCTCTCTCTGAAATCAATAAAAGCATATTTCTTAAAATGCCTGTGAGTTCTTTTTTAGGGGAAGGGAAGGGAAGGGCTGAAGGACAGCGCTGTGAGGCAGGGGGCGCAGTGGGCGTCTGGAGAGCACGTAAAAACGGCTGTTACATCGGCCACTGCCCCCTCTGAACGGAGCTGAGCCTGGCCCATCTCGGCCGACACCTCCCTCGTCTGAGCAATACGACTCTGGACAACGAGACCCACGGCGCCCTCAGTCCACACACGGTCTCGGGGTCTCTGCGTGGACCCCAGGGCGGCTTCCTCACGGCTGGGAAGTTTGCCCGCTCAGCAGGGCTCAATCCCTCCCCCACCTCGGCTGGCAGGGCACCCGCTGAGCGTGGACAGTGGAGGGCGGAGACGGAGCGCTGCCAGGTTCCTGCTTCAGCGGCGATGGCAGCTTCAGTTCATGGCCCCAACGAGCCACTGAGGTCTGGCCGCGTCCTAAGGTATCTCAGATGGAAACTATCTGTACGAAACGGCATCTACAATAATAAAAGGGTGACGAGCTAATTAGACCGACTTCATGCCGGACGTCCTTCCTGACGAAGAGGGGCCGGGGGGAAGCCCGGGTCCCGGGGGCCGGAGGGTCGGTCCCGGGGGCCGGAGGGAAGCCGGTGCGGCAGCTGGCGGAGGAGGGCTTCTCCTGCACAAATCTGTGCGTCCGGCCTCTAGCGATGAACGTTAGACTTAAGAGGCGTTTCAAAGACACGCATAGCCCCCGAGTCCTGTGTCCGCTGACCATGGGCTCCGTCCGCTGGCCAGGGCCTCTCCCCGGAGGGCGGCTGCCCCCAGGGCCTGCCTGGTATCGCTTACGGCTCAGCACGCGAACCCAGACACAGTCCCCTTGTGTTTCACACGTGTCACCTCCTGCGTTGGATTCATGTGTCGTGTCTTTGGGAGGAAATAAACAGTCATTCCCAATAAAAGGCACCAGCAGGCGGGAAGGCCAGGCGCACAGACGGCCACAGGCCAGCCGCCCCGGGGCCGCGGCAGCCACAACCCTCAGGTCCTTACAGGCGCTTTTGCCGGAGGAAGTCAGCTCACAAAAGCCTGGGCCACTTGGAGGAGCCGCAGCCCCGGGGCTCGGAGCAGCAGGGGCAGTGAGCGACGGCACAGACTCACCCTTCCCGAGCACCTACTACGTGCACTCTCCCCCAGGACCTGGCGCTGAGTTCCAGGGCCCGGAGAGGAGTAATCCCACACCGAGAGCCGGCGCCTGCAACTCGGGAAGGACACGGGAAGGACACAGGAAGGACACGGGAAAGCACAGGATGGACACGGGAAGGACACGGGAAAGCACGGGATGGACGCAGGAACTGACAACAGGGAGGAAGTCGGGGCGAGGAGGAGGGTCTGGCTGCGGTGGGGCTCCTTCCAGACAAACCCCAGGCCCAGAGCCTCCAGGTCCAGCAGCGTCACGGGGACTGGGGCCCGCGGAGCCCCATTGGCTGAGCCCCCATCCCTCGCCGGGCCCAGGTCTCTGAGCTTCATGGAGACTTCCTGGCCCCGATGGCCCCTCCCTTCACCGGTTTCCCGGAGACCGCACCGCCCTGCCCCCCACCTCGCCCTCCATGGTCCGAGCACAGCCACAGCGCGGACGTCTCTCTGTGGAGCGTGCCCCGGTCCTCACTGAGCTAAACGGGGGTCTGACGAGCCCAAGAACATGCGAGGGCCCGCAGGACAGAACGTGCGGGATCTGGGCCTCCCCAAACCTGGGCCCTGCTCCTGGGGCCGTGCTGGTGGCCTTGGGAAGGGAGAAGGGTCGGCGTGGGCTGGACTGAGGGGCCCTGACCCAGGCGCCAGCAAGCAGCCATGGGGACATCTCTTTATCACTCATTCATCCATTCACTCATTCATTCACTCATTCATGTGCAGCCTCCCTCTGTCCCCGCCCCTGGGCACTGAGCCCAGACCGGCTGGCAGTGACAAGTGAGAATGCCAAGCCAGGCCACACATGGCGCATGTGTGTGCACCGGCCGTCTGCCCACAGTGCCCGTCACGCAGGACCTGCCCCTGGGGCTGAGGGTTGCCTGGGCGCCCACAGTCAGCCTGAGTCACCCTAAAAGCACCGCCCCCAGCCCGGCCAGCTCCCAGAGAGACTTACCCAAGGCGAGCGGAGGTGCAGACAGCAGGCTCAGAGCCTCGGGGCCGGTTCTGTCCTCGCCGGGGCCACTAGACCATGCCCTGGAAGGGAGAGCCAACAGGTCACTCGGGGCACACCCGGCCCAGAGCCCATGCCGCTCCCTCCCGTGGCTCCCGTGGCTCCCGTGCCGGTGGGGGGACCACGGCTTTCACAGGCCCCCCGTGCAGTGCAGAACTCCTGGCACCTCCTGCCTCAGAAGGGGGGCGCCACCCCGGTGCTGAGGGAGAAGTCCCCCGTGCGGCGGGGCCCCCCGGGGCGGGGCTGGAGCCAGCGCTGGGTGTGGCCGTGGCCTCTGTGGCCCCCCAGGCTCAGGAGCTGCGGCAGCACTGAGAGCCGGGCACCTGCGGCCACACCTCACCGTCCGGCCCTCGGCAGCACCGTCAGGGCCTGGCACAGGGCGGGGTGCAGGAGCACGCCCAGCTGCGGCCCCCCATGCAGCGAACGCCCAGCTGGCATGACCACCAACACGCTCAGTGACCGGCTCCGTGACACCGCAGCACCAGTAGCCACGTGGACACTTTCCACCCCGACCACCCACCTCCCTGGCCGCACAGCGCTCTGCCCGCCACTGGCTCAGTTTCCCCTCCGCGACAAAGCAGGGGCGCCCTTCCCCCTCGGAGGAGGCCGGCGGCCGGACACCAGGACCGGAGGGAGGAGGGGCCCCCAGGCCCTGGCTCCCTGGCAGCGCAGGACGGGCCATTAACTCGAATTGCACACCCCCCTGGCTCCCCGCTAAGCCACAGGGGCTCCGCCACCAGTGGCAGATGAAGATGACAGTCGCTGCACCAAGAGCAGAAGTCGTTATGCAGAAATAATTACGTGTTATAGCCAGCTGCTCCTGGCCTCTGTCCAGGGGCACGCTGGGAGGAGGCCCCGCCATGCACACAGACCTGCCCACCGGGCACTGGGGGCTCTCGGGGAGGGAGACAAGGTCCTGGGAGGGCCATACCCCCCAAATCACTCCCCGGGCCCTGCCCCGGACCCGCCTCGGAGGCCCACCACACACATCCTTTCTCCCCGGGGTCCTTCCTTCCTTCACCCCTCTCACCCCGCCTGAGGCCCGTCCTCTCTCAGGTTTGGGGTCTCTGTACTTCCGCCCCAGCACAGTGCAGGGCCCTGGGAGAGCAGGACAGGAGCACAGGGGCCGTGTGGCCGACTGCCCGGGCCCAGAGCCTGGCTCCATGGCTTCCCAGCCGGCATTATCTCACTTCCCCGCACACAGAACGGAGATGTTAGCCCTGCTACTTCATCGCGTTCCTGTCAAGATTCAATGAGCTCACGCACAAAAAGCACTCGGCCCCTCCAGCTCAAGACATGTCAGCAGCGGGAACACGGAGGCAGGCCTCCAGGGCGGCTGCGGGGCCCAGCCGCCCCAGACGCAGCTGCCGACGCGGCGGGAGAGGCAACAGGCAGCCCACGGTAAGGAAACAGCCGATGCCCGGCCCCGGGGCTCCGGGGCTGAGCGCCGGCCTGGGAACCAGGTCGGCTCCTGGTCAGGGCTCGATCCTCAAAGAGCATGTGCAGGAGGCGGCCTGTCCGTGATTCTCTCATCATGGATGTCTCTCTCCCTCTTCCTTCCTCTCTGAGATCAATAAAACATCTATTTAAAATTAAACTAGTGGCCGGGAGCACAAAGTTCATATATGGGGGGGCTTCAGTCCTGCTTGCACCCTCTAACAATCCAGGACTGCTGGCTCTTAACCGCTTGCTTGCTGCCTGCCTGATCGCCCCTAATCACTCTGCTGGCCTGCCTGATCGCCCCTAACTGCTCACCTGCCTGATCGCCCCTAACTGCTCACCTGCCTGATCGCCCCTAACTGCTCACCTGCCTGCCTGATCGCCCCAACTGCTCACCTGCCTGATCGCCCCAACTGCTCACCTGCCTGATCGCCCCAACTGCTCACCTGCCTGCCTGATCGCCCCTAACTGCTCACCTGCCTGCCTGATCGCCCCTAACTGCTCACCTGCCTGCCTGATGCCCCAACTGCTCACCTGCCTGATCGCCCCAACTGCTCACCTGCCTGCCTGATCGCCCCTAACTACTCACCTGCCTGCCTGATCGCCCCAACTGCTCACCTGCCTGCCTGATGCCCCAACTGCTCACCTGCCTGCCTGATGCCCCAACTGCTCACCTGCCTGATCGCCCCAACTGCTCACCTGCCTGATCGCCCCAACTGCTCACCTGCCTGCCTGATCGCCCCAACTGCTCACCTGCCTGCCTGATGCCCCAACTGCTCACCTGCCTGATCGCCCCAACTGCTCACCTGCCTGATCGCCCCAACTGCTCACCTGCCTAATCGCCCCAACTGCTCACCTGCCTGATCGCCCCAACTGCTCACCTGCCTGATCACCCATAATTGCCTCTGCCTGCCTGCCTGGTTGCCCCTCATATTACACTTTTATTATTATAGATAGATTTAAAAACAACAACAACCTAAGACTGTAAAAACTCTTACTTCGAAGGAAATGGACAAATCTTCGTGGCCTTGGATTTGGCAGTGGACTCTTAGGTCTGACACCCAAAGCCCAAACAACCAAAGAGAAGATAAACTGGACTTCATTAAAATTTAAAACTCACGCTTCAAAGAACACAGTCAAGAATGTGAAAACACAAATACAAAATGAGTGACAATGTATCCAATAAGGGGCTTGTATATAGAGCATACTTTGTAAAGAACTCATATTATAGATACGTATATGTGTATATTTAATGCTTTCAGAGAGGTGGGGGCTGGAGGGTGAAGGTGGTCGTCCGGGGCTGGGGCGGGGGGTGGGGTGAAGGCTCTCCTGCCTGAACCCCTTTCTCAGGAGCCTCAGCTCGGAGCCCAGCTGCCGATCGAGATGAAGGGAGTCGTCTGGAAACAGATAAATTATTCATTCCCCACAAAGGAGCAGCAGCCGCTTCCTGCTTCCCACTTCCCGCACCACCAATGCCCACAGGCCGGGTGACTCCTATCAGCCCCACGCCGAGGGGGGGGGCTCAGACACGGGGTGGACAGCGCTGGCCGTGACCCTCCCGCTCCCGTCCTGCATCGCGGGAACCGGCTCAGCGTCAGATGGAAAATCACAGCCGCCTGGCAGTGGCGAGCGGACGGCTCGCGCACGGCACGTGGACCCGAAAGGCCGGCCCTGGGAGCCGCCGTTCACCGCAGCCTCCCCAGTGCTCCCTCCGGGGTCAGGTCCCTCCCAGGCCAGGACACCAGCCGGGCGCCCGGACACGGCGTGCCTGGTGGTGCCCAGAGCTGAGGCTCAGCCCAGGTCACCCCGTCAACCCCAGCTCAGCCAGCTCCACCACGGGCGCCCAGGCAGCGTCGGGCCTCTCCAACGGGTTTGTCAGTGTTTTAATATATTTTTATTGGTTTCAGAGAATAAGGGGGAGGGAAAGAGAGAGAAACACCTATGATGAGAGAGAATCATGGGTTGGCTGCCTCCTGCACGCCCCACACGGGATGGAGCCCACAGCCCAGGCCTGTGCCCTGACCGGGAACTAACCGTGACCTCCTGGCTCCCAGGTCGACGCTCACCCCGAGCCCGCCGGCCGGGCACATACTTCACCCTCCTGGAGGGCAGCCTGGTCTGAGCACCCCTCCCGCCCTCAGCACGGCTGCTGGGGCAGCTCCGAGGCAGGGAAGGGTCCCTATGCCGGCACCCCGCGCCCCGCAGAGCTGACGGGAACGGCTCCCCCTGCAGCCCTGCCAGAAGCCGAGCCGCCAGGTGGGGCCCAGACTCAGCCTGGCAGGCAGGCGGCGCGGCCAGGGCAGCCCGGGGGTGCGCCCGCGTGGGGGGGGGGGGCGAGCGGAGGCTTTTCCATCCCATCTTCTATTTTCTGCCCTGTATCTCGCCGCGTCCCGATGGGTGTTGCGTAACCGCCGATAAAAGGCTGCCTGGGCAGCGGTCCCCGGGGCCCGGCACCGCCCGCTGACCCGAGGACGTGGCGGTGGCTCAGGGAGACAGGTCACCCTGAAGGAAGGAAGGAGGGGGGCCTGCCACGGAGTGAGGCCCCACAAACCCCTGCGATGCTGCGCCGGCCGGGCCCCCAGCTCCCCGGCAGCCAGGCTGAGGCCGGGCGGGGAGAAAGCGCACATCTCAGAGCCGGGGCCCCCAGCCTGGAGCCTGGGGCCGGGCGGGAGGGCTGAGGGAACCCCTCCCCCGCCCCACCTACCCCAGAATGAGGCACCCTTTGTCCTTGGCTTGGAAGTCAGAATCGGAAAACCCATCGACGCCGGGTTCAGGTCTGCCGCACCCCACCGGCTCCGCTCGGACCAATCTCGGCTTTGGGAGCAGCACTAGGAGGCCCGGCTAGAGGCCTGAGTGGGAGCACTGCCCAGGGAGGAGCTCCAGGAAGGAGAGCAGGACGGGCCCGCGTCCACCGGGCTGTCCCCCTGTCCACCGGGCTGTCCCCGCGTCCACCGGGCTGTCCCCCCGTCCACTGGGCTGTCCCCGCGTCCACCGGGCTGTCCCCTCCCCCACCGTGCTGTCCCCCCGTCCACCGGGCTGTCCCCGCGTCCACCGGGCTGTCCCCTCCCCCACCGTGCTGTCCCCTCCCCCACCGTGCTGTCCCCTCCCCCACCGGGCTGTCCCCCCGTCCACCGTGATGTCCCCCCGTCCACCGGGCTGTCCCCGCATCCACCGGGCTGTCCCCTCCCCCACCGTGCTGTCCCCTCCCCCACCGTGCTGTCCCCTCCCCCACCGGGCTGTCCCCCCGTCCACCGGGCTGTCCCCTCCCCCACCGGGCTGTCCCCCCGTCCACCGGGCTGTCCCCCCGTCCACCGGGCTGTCCCCGCGTCCACCGGACTGTCCCCGCGTCCACCGGGCTGTCCCCCCGTCCACCGTGTTGTCCCCCCGTCCACCGGGCTGTCCCCTCCCCCACCGGGCTGTCCCCTCGTCCACCGTGCTGTCCCCTCGTCCACCGGGCTGTCCCCTCGTCCACCGGGCTGTCCCCTCGTCCACCGTGCTGTCCCCTCGTCCACCGGGCTGTCCCCTCGTCCACCGTGCTGTCCCCTCCCCCACCGGGCTGTCCCCTCGTCCACCGGGCTGTCCCCTCGTCCACCGGGCTGTCCCCTCGTCCACCGGGCTGTCCCCTCGTCCACCGGGCTGCCTCCCCAGCCCACGCCGTGGGGTCCCACGTGCAGGATGCAGGACACAGCGGAGGCCGCCGGGCCCGGCCCACGGTGCTGGCAGAGGGAGGCCACGCGGAGATAAGGTATACATGCGGGAGCCGGCCGCCCACCGTCTCGCAGCTCCACGCAGCGGCAGGGACACACCAGGGCGGTCGATGCGGCCAGAGCCGCCTCCTTTTTCCAAACCCCAAGCCGAACGCCTCCCGTGTAAGGAGCCCTGGCCCCGTGGACCCTCCGGCTCCTCCGGGACCCCACGGCCGCGTGCTCGTCCTGTCTGACCAAACGGGGGCCGGTGACAGGGTCCCCCAGAGCGGGCTGGCTCCCCGCCACCGCCCCAGGGAGGCCTCAGGCTGCTCCCCGCGCCCGGCACCAGCTGTCACACAGCCCTAGCCGAGCCCCGAGAGCCAGGGGCGGGGTGGGTCCCGCGGTTCCCGGACTCGCTCCCGGTGCCAGGAGGGGCTTACGAGGCTTGTCAAACGGAAAGGAACTGAGGCCAGCGGGAGGCCACGGGCACTGTGTCTCCTTAAACACCAAGAACCAAGGCGGGTTTTATCCACGCACTGCCCGCCTCATATGCCGGGCGGACCCCACGCCTCCGAGCCTTCAGACAGAACAGTCCGGCCCGGCGTCAGGTGGGACACAAAGCCCAAGGCCCCGCAGGCCCAGGCCTGCTGCAGCCTCACCCCCACACGCGGTCACCCCAGACCAGAGGCTAGCTGGCCTCCTCCTCCAGCTGGCCTCCAGGGGTGGTGAGGGCAGGGGGCTGAGCACCCTCTTTCTGCATGAAATCCCCTCCCCGAGGGTCCTCAGGGGACAGCTCGCTTCCTGGGGTAGCGGGGGCGGCAGGGCTCACACCTGCCTGGTCTCGGTGCCCGGAGCACAGCTCCAGGCAGAGGCATCGGGCACACGGGGCAAGCAGCCCCTCACCCGGCCCACCTTGGCCCCAGGGACTAGGGAGCAGGAAGGCAGGGCCCTGCGGGGCTGAGGACACCCTGTGGCCCCCAAACCCGGGGAGAATGTCCCCGGGGCGAGGACAGAGCAGCCAGCATGAGCCCCGAGGAAACAGCCCTGGGGGGAGGTCCGTGGCTCCGGAAGCTGAAGGAGAGGCCCTCCTTCCCGGCCGGGAGCCGGGGAAGGGCCCCTGCGGAGCCGCCACGGCAGGGGGTCCTCGGTGAGAGGCTGGCGGCCTCGGGCCTCGGCCTCGCCGTCCAGGAGCGGCGGCGCCAGCTCGGGGCGTGTTGGGGGAGTCCAGCCTCGGACTTCACGCCGCCTCCCCCAGGCGGCAGGTGCCGGCTGGGAAGCGAGGCCGGCTGTGGCGATGGCTTCCAGCAGACACAATCGAATTACCCACTTCTGAACCCTGCGAGCGCCGGGGCCGTAATGCGATTCCTGTAATGTCATTGGGAGCCGCCAGTGCGGGCGGCGTGGCGCTCAGCAAACACACCATCGCGCACGCCGGCACCCCGACCCCAGCCCCTGCCCGGCTGCCCGCCACCATCGCTCACGCCGGCACCCGACCCCGAGCCCCTGCCCGGCTGCCCGAGGCCGCCCCAGGCAGGACTGCACGGCGGGCAGGGCGAGGCTGCGGTCCCGGGAGCAGCGAGGAGCCAGACTGACCGGGCCGGGAGGGGCCGGCGGGGAGGTGAGGGCCGCTGAGCTCGAGGGGAGGCTCCCGGCGTCTGGGGGGTCAGAGGCTCCAGGAGCCCAGGGCGTCTCGCCGCGCCACTGCCGGCTGGGCGAAGCGCCAGGCCTGCGCTGAGCCCTGGGCACGGAGGGGAGAGCTTTGGTCCAGGTCAGCAAACTGCTGCTCAAGAGCCACACGCCGCTCTCCAGCCATGGCTTCCACTCTGTTGACTGATGGGTTTGCCGGCCACTGACCTAGACTCTCGATTCCAATAAAGGCAGGCCGTTATTGTTCCTGTGATGAAGCCCCATCCCGGTGGTCGGCAAACTCAGTCAACAGAGCGGCAAACCACGGCTCGAGAGCTGCATGTGGGCACATGCACATACACACGACACACATGTGCACACAACGTGCCCTGACACAAACGCATGTGTGCACAGACGCACACACATGTGCAAACACATGTGTCCATCCGTATACACAAGAGCATCCACGTACACACAGGCAAGTGTGCACCCGGACACACACATGTGCATGTATATGTGTGCACACGCAGAGTCCCAGCTGCACTGCAAGACGGGGGGGGGGGGGGAGGGTGGCGAGGACAGCGGGCCCAGCGCACGGCCTGGCCGCCTCTCCAGCTCGGAAAGGGGATCCCGCTGCAGATAAGGGGACGGGTGTGCCCCGCCAGGCTGCGGGCGGGCAGGGCGTCACAGGAGAACGGCTCACCTTTCCTTCCCGAGGAGCGCGGCTCGCTGTGAGGAGGCGGAGGCCCAGAGCGGCCTCTCCTGTCCTCCCGCCAGGCGCCCGGCGGCACGCCCTGGTGTCTCCCCGCAAGGCCAACCTCGAGAACCCGGTCTGCCCCTCTGGGGAGTAGGACCCGGCACTGAAGCCCTGCCTGTCGTCGTCCTCCTGCCCCCAGGTGCTGGCCCCGCCTCATGGCCCGAGTGCCCGCCCAGCCACCTGCCCGGCTCCTCCCTGCCCGGTCCTCCCTCCCAGCCACCGCGGGCACCGTGCCAGCCTGCTCTGCTCCCCGGGCGGCACCCACGCGAGTGGCAGCAGAGGCCCTGACCTGCCCCACCAGCTGGTGACCTGGTCCTGGGGCACCTGACGTCGCCTCTCTGAGCCTCAGTTTCCCCGCCACAAGAGGTGACACCCGTTCCTGGGGTTCTCCTGAGGATCGAGTGAGCTAACGCAGTGGTCGGCAAACTGCGGCTCTCAAGCCACACGTGCGGCTCTTTGGCCCCTGGAGTGTGGCTCTTCCACAAAACACCACGGCCTGGCCGAGTCCGTGTGGAAGAGGTGGCGTGAGAAGTTGAAGTTTAAAGACTGTGGCTCTCCGGAGACATGTCCGTCGCTGTGCTGTGGATGTCTGGCTCTGCTGACGGATGGGTTTGCCGACCGCCGCTGACGAACGCGCCTATGAATCTTCAGTCCGCCCCGCCGCTGCGTCCCGGGCCTTGGGGAGGAGCTGGGCTGGCAGAGGATGGACTCGGGGTCCCGCCCGGGAGAGGGAGGCGAGGGCTGCGGTTCCTGTGGGTCTGGAGGGCGAGGCCACGGCCACCGCAGCGTGGGCCAGGGCAGGGTGTGGTTTGGCCCATGGCTTCCTTCCTTCCCTCTGCTCTGCCCTCGCTGAGGGGAGTCGCCCGCCCGGGGAGGGGCCAGGGGGAGGCGCCCGCGGCTGCGGCTCAGGGGCTCCCCGGGGCCTGGCAGGAGAGAGTGCCGTGCGGCTCCTGCCCTCGCTGCTGCTGCTGCTGTTGGGTGACGGCGGGACAGATGGACGTGGGGGCAGCCCCACCGACTACTGCAGGAGGCCCGGGCACCATCACCCGCCGGGGGCTGCCTCCCCCTCCCCGCCAGCCCGCCCCTCTGCCCCGTGGCCACCACCACAGTTCCCAGGTTCGGGACACGGTGGCTCTTCAGACAGCTGCCCTGTCCTCCTCTTCTCGCCGTTCTGGCACAGGGCGGCTTGGCCGCTCCCCGGCAACGTGACACTCACATCCCGTCCACAAAGGGACCGGTCACGGCGGCCGAGGCCTCCCTCCCGGCCGGAAACTGAGCCAAACACGTCCTCCTCCCACAAGGAGCACCGAGCGCGGACGGGCGGGCAGGGGAGGCTGTGGGCGAGGGTGTGGGGGAGGCTGTGGGCGGGGCCACCACCAAGGCCACTGCCGGCCCCTCCCAGGCAGGACCCAGGGTCGTGGGCGGGAGGGTGGCCAGCGCTTCCCCTTCGGCCCGCAGCACACACCCCCGCAGCCCGGCCGCTATTTGGTCCCAGGAAGCCGGGCGCCCCGGGGACGGGCTGCGGGAGAAACACCATTTCTCAATTTTATCCCGACACGCAGGTGGGGAAGCAGCAAACGTAAATGGCAAAGGGCTCCTGGGGGAGGGCAGGTGGTGCTGCTTCCCGCAGCCGGCTCTGGGCCGGTCCCTGGGGGGAGCTAATACAGATGCCAGCAGCCCGGCTCCTCCCAGCACCAGCCCCCCCCCGCTCCCCCCCCGGAGGAGACCTGCAGTCTGCCCCCCCCCGCTCCCCCCCAGGGAGGAGACCTGCAGAGTCTGCTCCCCCCGCTCCCCCCCAGGGAGGAGACCTGCAGAGTCTGCCTCCCCCCCCCCCCCCCCCCGGAGGAGACCTGCAGAGTCTGCCCCCCCCCGCTCCCCCCCTAGGGAGGAGACCTGCAGAGTCTGCCCCCCCCCCCCCCCCCCCGGAGGAGACCTGCAGAGTCTGCGGCTGCGCCCACGGGCTCCCTCCCTCCGCCACCCGGTTGGCCGGCCACCCGGTCGGCCGGTGGGTGTCGCCCCACAGAGGGGCTCATCACTCACTCACACCGTGAGGAAGAGGAAGGAAGGAGCCGGCCGGCATGGCTCAGGGGCTGAGCGTCCACCTGGGAACCAGGAGGTCACGGTTTGATCCTGGGTCAGGGCACAGGCCGGCTGCAGGCTCAATCCACAGGGTGGGGCTTGCAGGAGGTGGCCGACCCATGATGTTTCTCTCTCTCTCCCTCTCCCTCCCTCTCTGACATCAATAAAATTTTTTTTTTTTTTTAAAGAGAAGGAAACAGGAAAAGATCGTAAGAAAATTGCACGGAAGAGAAGGAACAAGATCTAAGATGTAGCTACAGGCCCTGGCAGGGGCCCGGGTGTGAATCGTCACATGGCTGTCACTCTCTCAGCTCCTGTGTCCCCAGCACACCTGTCCGTCCCTCCGCCGCCCTCACAGGAGCACCTGTCTGTCCCTCAGGCCACCCCTCACAGGAGCACCTGTCCGTCCCTCAGGCCACCCCTCACAGGAGCACCTGTCCGTCCCTCAGGCCACCCCTCACAGGAGCACCTGTCCGTCCCTCAGGCCACCCCTCACAGGAGCACCTGTCCGTCCCTCAGGCCACCCCTCACAGGAGCACCTGTCCGTCCCTCAGGCCACCCCTCACAGGAGCACCTGTCCATCCCTCCGCCGCCCTCACAGGAACACCTGTCCGTCCCTCAGGCCACCCCTCACAGGAGCACCTGTCCGTCCCTCAGGCCCCCCTCACAGGAGCACCTGTCCGTCCCTCCCGCCGCCCTCAGCAGCAGGACCTGTCCGTCCCTCAGGCCACCCCTCACAGGAGCACCTGTCCGTCCCTCCCGCCGCCCTCAGCAGGAGCAGGGGTGCAGGCCAAGGGCAGCCTGTGCTAGACAGCTTTGGATGAGGACCTGCTCAAAGCACCCCAAACCCCACCGGCGAGAGGGCGCTCCCACCTGACTGCGGTGTGTGGCCTTAGGCGGGACACCTGACCTCGCTGGTGTCAGAGCCGTGTAAAAAGCAGTCACGCCCGTCCCTGGGGTAACTGCTGGGGTCACGCCCGTCCCCGGGGTGGCTGCTGGGATCATGCCTGTCCCCGGGATAACTGCTGGGATCACGCCTGTCTCCAGGGTAACTGCTGGGGTCACGCCTGTCCCCGGGGTAACTGCTGGGATCACTCCTGTCCCCGGGGTAACTGCTGGGTCACGCCTGTCCCCGGGGTAACTGCTGGGATCACGCCTGTCTCCAGGGTAACTGCTGGGGTCACGCCTGTCTCCGGGGTAACTGCTGGGGTCACACCCATTTCCGGGGTAACTGCTGGGATCACTCCTGTCCCCAGGGTAACTGCTGGGGTCACGCCTGTCCCCGGGGTGGCTGCTGGGATCACTCCTGTCCCCAGGGTAACTGCTGGGATCACGCCCGTCTCCGGGGTGGTTGCTAGGGTCACGCCCGTCTCTGGAGTAACTGCTGGGGTCACGCCCGTCTCCGGGGTAACTGCTGAGGTCACGCCTGTCTCTGGGGTAACTGCTGGGGTCACGCCCATCTCCAGGGTAACTGCTGGGGTCAGGAGAGCACCTGAATGAAGGTACAAACCCATGACCAGAGGGGCAGGCACAGGCGAGCACAGGGCAAGCAGTTATCAGTCCAACCTGTCGCCAGGTGCACCGCGTGGGAGCATGACTGCGTTCTCCCTCACAGCCCGGCCGAGGGGCTCGCTGCAGGGCGCACGCCGTGAGGGCGGGAGGCGGGAGCGGGAGCCGCCCTCCAGGGTCTCAGGCCCAGGGCCCCGGCTGCCTTCCCCAGGCCCAGGGCCCACGCCAGCCTGGGTTCCCGGAGAGAAGGGCCAGGGATGCGAGTGTCTCCACGCTACACCCTCGCTCCTCCGTGCTCCCGCTTCTCTGGGTCCGTCTGTCTCCCTGTCCGTGTCTCTGTCTCCGCCTCGCCTTTGCCCGTCTCCCCCTGCACATCTCTCTCGGTGTCTCTCCCTCTCCCTCTCCCTCCACCTCGCCCCCTCTTCCCCCTCCACACACACACACACACACACACACACACACACTGGAGAGCAGGGCAGGGCCTCGGGTGCGGAGTCAGGCTTCCTGCCCACAGGCTGCTGCTCCTCCAAAGGCCCAGCAGTCCCCCTGGCCCACCCTCGTGGCCGGGGCCCTGGTTCCCCTGGCTCCCCATCCTGCGCCAGGCCGCTCCTGGGTGGTTACCATTGCCGCCTAGCGCTCCGGGAGACCGCGCCCGCCAGGCGAATCCCGGCCTCCGTCAGGGGCGCCCGCCAGGCGAATCCCGGCCTCCGTCAGGGGCTCCGGCTCCGAATGAAGGCTTAGGCGCGCTCTGCGGGCCCTGGCCGGGAGGTGAGCCAGGGGCCGGGGCCGGGGCCGGGGGTGAGTGAGGGACCCGGGACCCGGGGCCGGGGTGAGCCAGGGGAGAGGGAACAAGAGCAGCCGGTGACAGGCCAATGAGGACGTCTTGCCTCCACGGAGGTTAATCAACGCTGGAATCGATTCCTTAATTTGGCGGAAACGAAGCCGCTCCTCGCAGCTCCCGGTGCGGCCCTGAGGCCGGCTCGCTGCCAGCCCCGCAGCCCAAAACCTCCCACCATGAAGGTCAGGTTTCCGGGGGAGCCAGCGTTCGGAGCATTTTAGAGAGACACCGGGCTTCTGCTCCGACAGGTGCGAACCGCGAAGGCTCAGAGGCCCCTCTCGCCCTGGCGGGCTCAGCGGGGAGCGTCCAGCTATGAAGCTGGGGGCCCCGCGTGTGGTCGCGGTTCATTCCGGGTCAGAGCACAGGCCCTGGTTTCGGGCTCGAACCCCAGTGTGGGGCGAGCAGGGGGCGGCCGGTTCATGACTCTCACCAGGATGTTTCTCTCTCTCCTTTCCTTCCGCTCCGAGATACACATCTATCTCTGCAGCTGAGTCCTCCTCAGCCAGGGCCCTGCCTGAATCGGGGGGACACAGGAGACGGGGGTGGGGAGCTGAACGCACGTGGAGGGGGCCGTGCGTGGTGCCAGGCAGCACCCCAGGTCCCGGGGCACGGGGCAGGCCCCCGGGAATGCCCATCCGCCCCAGACAGGGCTGACCCCACAGCCCAGGGGAAGGCGATGGCCACGGGGTGCTCCGACCTCGCCCTGGGACACCCAGGCCAGAGGCCCAGCGGGCAGGCGCTCCCCTGGAGGAAGAGGCGGTCTGGAGCCCCGGGGAGGCAGAGGGGGCGTGGGCGTGGCCGCTGGATGCTGGCTGTCCTCTGCCCGCCTCGCCCGCAGGTGGCTGAGCACCCCGGTTCCTAGCAGGTGGCGGTGGCCCAGCCATCCCCAACTGGGGAGCTTCCCGGAGAGGCCCGTCCCCGCCGTGTCCGGTCCTGCCCACCCCACCCCCGCCCGTCCGGTCCTGACCCGGCGGAGCCTGGCACAGGGCAGGCTCCAGGGCGGGGGACATGGCCGTGCACTGGGGGGCAGGCTGCGGCGGCACCTGGGCGGGCACTGGGCTATGGAGGCGGGGCCTGGCGCAGCGCCCCCTTATCTCGGACATGCTGTTCCTCCGGGGACGGAAGCAGCCTGCCCGGCTCCAGGGCAGATAACACCCTCAGAAATAGGCTGGGGGGGGGGGGGGCGAGAGGAACACGTGTGGGAAACGGAATGTGGGAGTGTCCGCAGCGTGGTCCCGACCCAACGACCCCACGGATGGGGGAGGGGAGGGAGAGGAGGGGGGAGCCGGGGGCTACAGAGCAGCCAGGGCGGAGGGGGCACAGCGCTGAGGACAGTCCGGGAGGCCCCCACGGCCTGGAGGAGCAGGGCGGAGCCGATCCGGGCCCCACGAGGACACTCCTGACCGGCCACCCACACGCTCCTGCTCCCGACACGGCACCCCAAGGGCATCTGGAGGTCCTGGAGGGGGTGCTGTTTAACTGTCTCTGGGAGACGCGACTGCCTCCCGGTCCAAAAGGGAAAAAACCGGGGGGGGGGACAGGCCAGCGGTGGAGAGGGACCTCCCTCCGGACAGACTCAGAGGCCGTTAGGCTGAGGACAAGCTCCGCGTCCCCTCTGCCTCCCGGCAAGCCCAGCCGAGGATCCGTGCAGCCGCCGTACCCCAGAGCCCGGCTGCCTCTGCCCCATCTAACCCCCCCCCCACACACACAAACACACCCCTACCCCTACCCACCTCCACCCCCACCCCCACCCCCCCCACCCACCTCCACCCACCCCCACCCCCACCCACCTCCACCTCCACCCACCCCCACCCACCTCCACCCACCCTGTCTGCAGCACCCCTCAGAGACCCGGGCAGCCAGCCTCGCCCCCATACCCCTTGCCCCCCAGCACCCGCCTCCTCTGGCAGAAAGGCAGATGGAACGGAGCCGGTGCCCTGCCCAGGAAGCCGTGGCCCTGCTCTGACCCGGGGAGGGCTCAGGCCCCCGGCACCGCACACACACGCGCACACACGCACACACACGGCACACAGGTCCCCTTTGGAGCACACACTCAGACTTGCCCGCGGACTTACTCGCACACACAGGCCACCTGTGGGCCACGCGTGCTCCATGGTCGCCCCTCGGGGGGAGGGAGAGTTCGGGTCAGTCGTTTGTTTTCTGTCTTTGTATTTCCTAAGTGTTCTGCAGGGAACTTGCATGTCCCAGAGACAGCCCAGCACACGCTGTCCACACGTCCAAGGCAGGCCGGCAGCAGCCTCTGAGAGGTACACATTGGGTCCATGTTCACAGCCCTGGGCACGGGCCTCCGTGTCACACGGAACAAGCCCAGGAGGAGATGACACAGCTGCCCCAGGTCGCAGCTCCATGGCCCCAACCCAACACAGCTCTCCACCCTGGGAAGAGACTCCCCTGGCATCTCCGAGGAGGGGGGGGAGGCCGGGGAGAGGGGAGGCCGGGGAGCGGGGAGGGTGGGGGAGGGGGAGGCCGGGGAGCGGGGAGGCTGGGGAGAGGGGAGGCCGGGGGAGAGGGGAGGCCGGGGAGCGGGGAGGCTGGGGAGAGGGGAGGCCGGGGGAGAGGGGAGGCCGGGGAGCGGGGAGGCCGGGGATCGGGGAGGCTGGGGAGCGCGGAGGCCGGGAGAGGGGAGGCCAGGGAGAGGGGAGGCCGGGGATCGGGGAGGCCGGAGAGCGGGGAGGCCGGGAGAGGGGAGGCCGGGAGAGGGGAGGCCGGGGAGAGGGGAGGCCGGGGAGCGGGGAGGCCGGGGAGAGGGGAGGCCGGGGAGCGGGGAGGCCGGGGAGAGGGGAGGCCGGGGAGAGGGGAAGCCGGGGAGAGGGGAGGCCGGGGGAGAGGGGAGGCTGGGGGAGAGGGGAGGCCGGGGAGCGGGGAGGCCGGGGAGCGGGGAGGCCGGGGAGTGGGGAGGCCGGGGAGTCGTGGGCAGCGGCGCAGACTATAAACACCTCTGAGCCGGCAGAGGGACAACAGCGGCGCAGACGCCCGCCCTCTCGCTGTCTGCGCGGGGCTCCATTCCAGGGCCCTGCTGAGGGACCCCCAAGAAGCTGCTCTGAGTCCCATGGAGACGAGGACCGTGCCATTTCAGTTCCGTAGACGCGCCCTCATTCGCGCTCCCAGAGGAGAGGGCCTCAGGCGGATCCCGGGCCGGGCAGGAGCCTGCCGGCCCGGGCAGGAGCCTGCCGGCCCTGTCCGTCCGTCCGTCTGTCTGTCCGGCAGCGCCTGCCGGGAACCGGGCTCCGTTACATAATTCTCCCGGGCTCAGAGGCACAGCTCCCCCTCGGACCCCGCCGGCGGCTGTGGGGGAGCGGACATCCAAGCCGGCTCCGGCCTCCCAGATCAGAGCCGGGGCGACGTTCACGCACCCATCCTCCCTCCCCGCGGCTGGATCGGGTTTTGTTTACTTTTTAATGAGGGCCCTTCGCCCTGGTCGTCAACAGCTCAGCCGCCTCCTCGTCAAAAAGCAGCAACGGGCTCTAGCTGGCGTGAATCAGTGGCCAGAGCATCGGCCTGCAGACTGAAGGGTCCCAGGTTCGATTCCGGTCAGGGTACAGGATCCCCAGTGTAGGGCATGCAGGAGGCTGCCGTTCCATGATTCTCTCTCATCATTGATGTTCCTATTTCTCTCTCCCCCTTTCCTTCCTCTCTGAAATCAATTAAAAAAAAAAAAAAGGCAGCCACAGACCAGGCGTCCAGCCCACACCGTGACACGGAGACACCCACGTCCCTCCTCCGGTCGCTGTTCTGTCCTCTGGCCTCTGACCCAACAAGAAAGACCTCGGTCCCTCCGTGGCCAATCCGTGTCCCTCAGCCAGGATGTGTCTGTTGCAGCCAGGCCACGCTGAGCTGCAGGGCCCACACTCCCCCGAGGTCTGCCGTCCAAGGCGGCTTCGGCTGGCAAGCCCACGCCCCAGAGGCCCCACCAACGCCACCCCTCACCCTGAGAATGCCGCAGACGCCCAGAAGCCCCCAGAACCGGAGCCAAAGGCGGGACAGCCGGAGAACGACAGGAAGAGCTGACATGGAAGTCTGCGGGCAAAGGCTATGGGGCTCATCTGCTCGTTCACCTGCCCACCCTCCGAGGCCGTCAGCCCTTCACACACTAGTGCGAATTAGCACCCGGCCGCATCCATCCCGCCCCACTGGAGCCCCCGGCTGCGGGACGGGCCTTCTGGCGGAGGGGCAGGGTGAGAAGGAATACCGTAAGACGTGCTGTGTGTGTGTGTGGGGGGGGGACAGGCCTCCGTGGGGTGCCGGAGTGGCATCGTAGGGAACAGCAGTCTTTGGCAGGAAGGGGATGTAAAGAGGAGCAAAAAGGGCAAATGTTTCCTTTGTCCTAAAACTCTGCCCCCTCAACCTCCCCACCTCACCCCCAACCCGGTCCTCCTCCCCCGACCCTCGTGGGCCCTGGTCGGGAGCCCATGTTTCTGCTTCGTGGCTCAGCCACACCCTGGGGTGGGGGTGGGGGGTGGGGGTGGGGGATGGGGTTGGGGGTGGAGGATGGGGTCGAGGTGTGGGGTGGGGGTATGGGTGTGGGTGTGGGTGGGGAGAGACACAAAGGGCCACTTCCACCCACAGCCTTGGATTCGGGCCACGAGGTCGCGGGGGGACAGACGGAGAGGCCCGGCAGAGGCAGAGGCAGAGGCAGGGGCCGGGGCAGGGGCAGGGCCGGGCGGCCCGGCTGCCTGGGCGGGGCCGGGAGGCGCCGGGAACACTGTGTGCCTCTCCGTGCCTGGTGACAGCACAGGACTCAGCCACAGACAGACCTCAGCGCGGCCGGCTCTGACAGCCAGAGGCTTAGCACATGCTGTTCCTCTGTTCCTTCCCGCACCTGCCGGGCTGGGGTCCTAGTCCCTCCTGCGACCCCCTGGGTGCCTATCCCCTGGGCTCTGTTTATGTTTTTAAAATATATTTTTTATTGATTTTGAGAGGAAGGAAGAGGGAGAGACAGAAGTATCCAATGATGAGAGAGAATTGTGAATCGGCTGCCTCCTGCATGCCCCACACTGGGGACGGCGCCCTCAACCGGGGATCATACCGTGACCTCCTGGTTCATGGGTCAGTGCTCAACCACTGAGCCACACTGGCCTGGTGGCTCTATTATGTACGTCTGCCTGCCCCGCCAGGCTGTGGGCCAGCGACTAGCTCACAGGGTCCCGGCCCCCGGCTGCCTGGCCAGGCACACACAGGCAGGGCCGTGGCCTCCAGGGGCGCCTTCCAGAGAAGGCAGGGAGCCCCGAACCCGGGCGGGGCACAGCGAGTTCCTGGCTCCTCACCGGCAACGAAAATTCCGTCCAGATCCTTCCAACTCCCGTTGAAACCAAAGACAGCGCCACCTGGAAACAAAGGACCCAAACACGAAGCTTCTGGGTCTTTTCCAATGTGAGGGTCGTCCCGGGTAACCGCTGGGGTCGCCTTAGGGACAGGGAGCCTGTGCTCTCTGCCTCCCCACCCCTCACTCAGCACAGGCCACCTGCCCCCAGGTCGGTGTCTTTGGCTTCCGGCACCTTCCACGCACCCCGCCCCGCGGCTACAGCGGAGCAGGCAGCCGGAGTTGATCTGGCACTGGCCGCGGCACCAGCCTGCGCCCCGGGCGTGGAATCCGCTTTAGGAGCCCACCCGCACCGGCTGCGGCTGCTGCTCAGGCCGTCACTGAACTGTATTTGCAGTCTCACACCCAGCACAGCTCAGCACTCACGCAGGTGTGTGTGTGTGTGTGTGTGTGTGTGTGTGTGTGTGTCGGGGATGGTATTGGGCCCAGAGAAGAGCAGGCTGAGGGTTAACTGCATGAAACCCCGGATTATAAGGCTCCTTCCCACCCGGAGGCCGTGCACAGGGCAGCGCCCGGGATGGGGGCGGGGGGTGTGTGCTCGGGGCAGCAGGGAAGGCCCCGCTGCCGCTCCCTAAGTGACAGCATCACAGTCGAGCTTCGGGAGGGACGGGCTGGAGGCTGGAGCCCAGCCCTGCCACGGTCAGGCTGTGTGGCCCCTGCGTGGCCCGTCAGCCCCTCTGGGCCGGCACCTCCGTGGACAAAGGGGTGCCGTGCTGCCCCCCCAAAGGCCTGCCCAGGCCTCCTTACAGGCACCTCCTGCCCTGCGGCCCGGACGCTGTTATCTGATGCTGAAGGGCGTTCACAGAACACGGAGCTGCGTCCCCGGAGAACATTTTCCTTATCAGACAGCAGCGCGGGCCTCGCCGCAGGCCGGACACACACACACACACACACACACACGGACAGCCGGGCTCCTGCCCGTGGCCGCAGCACTGCAGACCACACGGAGGCCCGCCAAGGAAGCAGAACACCGCCCTGCTCGGGGGAGGAAATGGCTCAGAGAGGGTAACCACACAGCGGTTAGGGGGACTCACAGGGGGTCGGGGGGCAGGAGCAGTGCAGGTGCCCCCCCCCCCCAACATATCGTCCCCAACTTTCCCCGAGGCCGCGGAGAAGCAGAGCCACACGCCCACGATGTCACCAGATCAACATCATCAAGGAAAGAGCTTCGACCGGCACCCGGGAGCCGATTACCCAAGAACCCCTGCACCAGGCCGGGGGGGGGGGGGGGGGGTGTCTTCCCTCTCTAATCCCCAGCCCTTAATCCCCCCGCACCTGTCAAGCCACACCTCTTAGGACAGAGAAAGAGAGAGGCAGCCCTAACTGGTTTGGCTCAGTGGATAGAGCGTCGGCCTGCAGACTGAAGGGTCCCAGGTTCGAGTCCCAGTCAGAGGCTCAATCCCCAGTAGGAGGTGTGCAGGAGGCAGCTCATTGATGTTTCTCTCATCAGTGTTTCTAGCTCTCAATCCTTCTCCCTTCCTCTCTGTAAAAAAATCAATAAAGTATATTTTTTTTTAAAAAGAGGGGAGCAATCTAGCCATGGTAGGGTGCAAGGTCCTGGCTCCTGTTTCACCGGCTGCTGAGCCTCCTGGTGCCCCCTGCCCCCCTCCACCCATAAGAGCGAAGCGAGCTGGACCTGGCACACCCCGGACCTCGATCCCCCCCTGAAAACACGGATAACAGCCCGTCCCACGTGCTGTCCGTCTCTGAACTTTCTTGCAAAAAAAAAAAAAGAAAAATTCCAACGTGGACACAGAGACGAGTCGGAGGCATGACGGTGCCGTCCCAGCTCCTGGCGCCCACACCTCGTCCCTCTGGCCTCGCTCACGGCCCCGCCGTGTCTCCAGGAAACACGCCGGCGGTGGCCGACCATCACAGCCACTGCTCCGAGGGCCCCGCCCGCGCCCAGCGACACCAGCGTCACCTCCTAAGTCCGCACCCCAACCCTCCAAAGTGCTAATTATACCCACTTGACAGATGGGGAAACCGAGCCTCAAAAAGAGAAAGCAACCCGTTTTCTGAAACACACCGACCTCCGACCTGTCCGACTCCACCGTCCGCACGCCCGGCCCGTGCAGCCCCGGCAGAGGGCGGGATACTGCCCGCCACATCTGTTCCCTCCTCTCGGTTTTAAAGCGTGCAAGTCCGCGGCTTCCCGTGCCCGTGCACGCACAGGGTCGTACAGCCGTCGCCGCTGTCTAGGCCAGAGTTCCATCGCCCCAAAGACCCCCGCCCCCCGTCCGAAGCTCCGTCCCTCCGCACCCCATCCCGGCACCAAGACCCACTGCCTGTCTCGGGCCTCCTGTACCCAGGCCTCCGTCCCCGAGCACCCCGTGGCCAGGCTCCCCACGCCGAAGCTGAGCCCGCACCTCCGCCCCTCTGGTGGGTGAGGGGCCATCCACCGCGGGGACGGACCGCGTCGTGTGTCCCTCTGCCAGGGACGGACACGGACGCCCACACTTCGCCCACACGCATCCTGCTGCTGCGAACACCGGGGAACACGCTTCTGCACGGACACGCTCTCTGTTCCCCCGGGGCCTGTGCCTGGCGATGGAACCGCTGGGCGGGGGGGGGGGGGGGACTCTGCTTCGTTTTCAGGAACTGCCACGCTGGCGCCCCCCGGAGGCGGCACCCTCTGCATCCTCATCCGAGGCTCTGGTTCCTCCCCCTCCTGGCCAGCACTGCTACGCCCACCCTGTTCACCCTGGCCACCCCCGGCGCGGGAGTGCCCGTCCCTACCTCACCCCGTCCTCCTGCGAATCTCATGGGCAATCACAGCTCCCCATAAAGTGTGTGTGTGTGTGTGTGTGTGTGTGTGTGTGTGTGTGTATGCATGTGTGTGGGGGTACATGTCACAGGTGAGTGACCGGTGGGCCCCTCAGTCCCAGAGAAACCAGGAGCACACGGGCAGTCCTGGCTCAGCTGGCCTCTGCTCCGGCCGGCCTCCCGCGAGGTGTCCCACGAGGGACGCGGGAGGAGCCCTGACCTCCCACCTGCCCGCGGGGAGGGTCACACGGAGGTCAGCACATGAACCACGTCACTCCGACCGGCGGGTCTGAACGCGCCTCTGGCAGACCGCCGTCCACGCCGCCCTGCACGCACGGGATTACACGCTCCCTCCCTCCTGAAGCAGCAAACCCTCCTCCCCCGGGAGGGCAGAGCCCCGGACACAGACAGCGCTGCCGCCGCCGGGGCTGGCCTGTCCCCAAAGGGCGGCCTGACCAGCACTGGGCGCGACTGGACGTGCAGCAGGAGGGACAGTCCAGTCCCGGCTCTTCCCCTCATCCCAGCTGTGCAGCCCTGAGCGCATGTCTCAGCCTCTCTGAGCCCCGGCACCGCGGCTGTACATCAGCCAAGAGCCGCCGGCACCCCCGGCCTCACCGGGCGCGGGGAGGAGAGAGCGGAACCATCAGGCCTGGCACGCGTGTGGTCCTTGGGGCCGGGCGGTGCAGTGGGGTATTTCCAGGTGAGTCTTTTGTCCTTTAAAATGGCACAATTCAGCCCTAGCCGGTGTGGCTCAGTGGATAGTGTCGGCCTGTGGACCTAAGGGTCCCAAGTTCGATTCCAGTCAAGGGCACATGCCCGGATTGTGGGCTCGATCCCCAGAAGGGGGCGTGCACCAGGAAGCAGCCGATCCATGATTCTCTTTCATCATTGATGTTTCTAGCTCTCCCTCTCCCTTCCTCTCTCTGAAATCAATAAAAAAAAAATAAAGATAATAAAATAAAAATGGTACAATCCTATTAATAAAGGGCTGATACGCTAATTAGGCCAGACAGCAGAACGACCTCCCAGAACGGCCAGTGGGCGGGGCCCTGGGACAGCGAGGCAGCCAGGCTGCGAGGGAATTTCGTGCATCGGGCCTCTCCTTTCATAACAAACAGCAAGAGCTTTAAGAATTTGTCCTGAGGCAAAGCCACCCAGGTCAGGAGCGGGCGGGAGACCACGAGCATGTTCATTGCAGTGCACGGTAAACTGTGGGGCTCAAACAGCCACTGTCCTGGGGGGAGGGGAGATCAGAGACACTGCCCACCGCACCCACTGCAGGCCTGGCCGCAGGTCTGCCTCGGCCAATAAAACAATAACATTCAAGGGGGGTGGACAGTGGGGATGCCACTCCCGCTTCTGAGCAGAAGGGCAAAGGGACACCCTGTGGTGCCACCATCATTTTTCTTCCTGCCACGAGACCAGCAAGGTCACCAGGGCTGCGGTCAGCCTGGACCCCAGAGGGATCAGAACACAGAGCAGGGCCACAGCCAACAGTCTATGGTCACATAATCCGAGTGAGAAAGAAACCTACGAAGTTGCAAACCATGAAGATGCGGGGGGGGGGGGGCAGAGGGGTCATTTGTTACTGGAGCATAACCTAGCTGACTGATACACAGCCATGTTCCTAAAAATGCAACACTTAGCTAAACAGAAGTGCATGTGTTTGTTATAACATAGATACACATATGTATGCACCTCTACAATAGAATGCCAACAAAATGATGTCTATGTTGGCATAGCAAAGCATTCTCAATATGCTGTTAACTTTAAAAAGCAGAACGTAAAGTTAGTATTGCTGATAAAGGATTAGTCTCTCCAAGACATTAAAAGACTATAAATCAATAAGAAAAAGATAACCTACACCACCATCCCTCCACACCACCAAAAACAAACAGGCAAAGGGAAGAAACTTGCAATTCACCGTGGAGGAAACCAGAAAAGACAACAGACGCCAACAAGGTGTTCCCCTGGCCAGAACGCAGGAAAGTACAAATCGAAACAACCACGAGATACTGTTTCACACTCATCAGATAAAGGCGCGAGGATGGTAACGGCTGGCCCTGGCTGGTTTGAATCAGTGGGTAGAGTGTCAGCCTGCAGACTGAAGGGTCCCAGGGTGAACTGCGGTCAAGGGCACGTATGTCCGCTGCGGGCTGGGTCTCTGGCCCTGGCCGGGCGTCTCTCTCTCACATGGATGTGTCCCTCTCCCATGCATGTTTCTCTCAGTGTGTCTCTCCACTCTTTCTAAAAACCAATGGGAAAATATCCTCAGGTGAGGATTAACAAAAGGAAAATAAATGGTAACGTCTGACGGTGTAAGTAGGGGAAAGGAACTGGTCTGTCCTTGTAGCAGGAAGAATGAATCTGGAGATGAACTTAGTGTCCAGCAGCGACTGTGAGCAGGAGCGTGAGGTAGGAGCCAGCAATGCCACTGCTGGACAGTCTCCGTACAGGGACTCCGGTGCACTTGTGTTGGTTAGCTAGTTGTGGACACTCGGCCGGGAAAACAGCAGGTCCTTTGGGCCACGGACCTACTGCAGCTGAGCGGGTGCCTCTGGTTCAGGGCTTCTCCTGAGGCCCTGTTTGGGCTGCTGTTCGGGGGGATGCAGTCTCATCTGATGGCTCGGCTGGGATGGGTTTGTTCAGATCTGCTCCAAAGCTCATGCACATGTTGTGGGCGGCCTCACCGCACCTCAGCAGCTTCCTCCAGGGCAAGGGACCCAAGGGGCAGCGAGTGAGCGAGAACGCCCTCGATGGAAGCCACAGTCTTCTCATAACCTAGTAGCCAAGGGATGGCCCATCCTTCTGCTGATTCCTGTTGGCTGGAATCAACTCAACATGTCCAGCCCACACCCTAGGGCAGGGATGACACAAGGGTAGGAAAGCCAGGAGGCAGGCACCCTGGGCACCCTCCCCCAGGCTGCCTTCCACGGAGAACCCCCTGTCAGGAGAGCATTGTGTAGTGCCGAGAACAAGGAAATGCCCGACTGCGTGTGTAACTCAGGAAATGGGGACATAATGAAACTGTGTGAGCAGTCCCCACAGTGAGAGAGGAAGAGAGCCATGCCTGCCTACCGACACAATGAAGCTCAATCCATGCTGAATGCGCTGTCAGAGGCAAACGACAGGAACAGCGAGCGTCACAGTACTTGCTGAGCACGTCCAACACTGAGGAAGGAGCCCTCTGACTCAGGCTCTGCCCGCGCCGGCAGGAACACAACAGGCCCAGGGTGCACCCTGGGCAGAGAGCGGAGGGAAGGAGAGGTGGCCTGGGTCTGTCGTGTTCCCATGTCTTTACAGAACCATCGACCAAAATCTAACGAACATATGGTTTTATTTTACCAACCAGACACACTTCTATTCCAGGAATCTGCACAGCCCGGACACAGGGGGCCATGTCCTGCTCCTCTGCAGACAGGATGTTCTGGGCGTTAGCTGGGAGTCTGGGCCTCACTGACACCCAGGGGTGGACAGAGGGAGCCTCAGGGGTGCCCCACAGAAGCTGGCAGGAGAAATGTGGGGGCAGGGTGGGAGGGGGCATTTTTCCCTCCTTCTTTGCTCCTCTGTTTTCTAATCTTACCAAAGTGATGCAGAATCTGTGTGAGCACAAATAAAGAACGTCTTCAAAAACCAAGCCAAGCTCAAAAGCACCCTGGGCGTGGCTGACCCCCGGGGAGGTTGGGGTGCAGGGAGGAGCCCCTGCCTCCTTAAGAAGACGGGACTCGGGCCGGGGAGGCCCCCCTGGCCCTGTGTGCCGGGGGAAGGCGCGCCTGCGCCAGACCCGGGAGCTGAAGGAGGGAGGCTGCTGAGACTGATGTGCTGGCTCCCTGGACCTCCAGCGCAGGCAGGTCCTCCCCTCCGTCCTCCCCCTTTCTCCCCTCCCCCCACCCCACCCAGGGAGCACAGCGAGCAGGGTGGGAAGCAGACACCCACCCCAGTTCCCGGAGCGCAGGCACCAGCATCTACCATTCATTGTGACCACAGACCCCAGCTCTTCCCCACGGCCCCAGGGTCTCCTGGGAACATGCACTGCTTCTACCACCAGAGAACAAATGCTCTTTAAAAGGAGAAGTACCTGGCCCAGACGGCGGGCTCTGTGGTTGAGCGTCGACCTAGGAACCCTGAGGTCAGAGTTCAATTCCCAGTCAGGGCACATGACTGGGCTGTGGGCTCGATCCCCAGTGTGAGGCCTGCAGGAGGCAGCCAATCCGTGATTCTCCCTCACCAGCGATGTTTCCCTCCTTCTCTCCCCCCCCTCCTTCCTCTCTAAAATAAAAAATTAAAATTTTTTTTAAAAAGAAGCACCTTTGTCCACACCCACGGTGCCAAGCCCAGCGGGACCCAGCTCACCAGGAACCTTCATGGTCCTTGTATCCAGTGACCGTTCAGCCTTCCCACGGAGCCCTCCTCTCCACCAGACCTTGACCTCGACCTCCATCCTGGCTCCAGCTTGCCCAGCCCGGTCCGCTTAGCAGGAATCCCGGGTCCCGGGTCCCGTCCTCATCCCCCACCCATGAGGCAGGGTCCTTGGCCTCCCCTAGCAACAGTCCTCAACCCCCAACCCCATGGCCCCTCCTGACCACTGACCCCATCCTGCTCCTTGGCTGTGAGCCCCCACTTGGCCGCCACATCCTCCCCCCGTGGAAATCACCCCGAAGGAAGTGCCCCCCCACTGAACAAGTGCCAGGGTAACGGGGGCACAGGAGCCACCGCCCACCAGCAGGAGCTGCCGAGGAAGGGGCGGGAGGGGGGTAAGAGGGGCCTGGGGGGGGGACAGGGCTGGAGGGAGGAGGGCGGGTGCAGAGGACACAGACACCTGCGGGTCGATGGGACTTGAACACGCACTTAAATGAAGGTCGAAGGTCAGGGGACTCGATGGGCTTCAGGCTCCGCTGAGGCGGCCTTAGCCGGAGCGAGAAGCCAAGAGGAGCAGAGGGGCAGCTGGAGGCGCCGGGAAGCAGGGAGGCACCAGGCTCCGGGCCAGCGCTGCCTCCAACGGTGGCCTCGGTGGCCTCGGCCAGGCCACTGCCGGAGCCGCCCTGCCGCCCTCCTCACAGCGGGAAGGGCGGGGAGGGGGAGGGAGAGGAAGCGGGCTCTGGCGGCGACAAAGCCAGGGAGACCCGCAGCACGGCCGGCTCCCGCACCGGGGCCGACCACACGCCGAACACCGAGCTCACCGGCTCTGCCGGGCCAGACCGTCTCATCGCCCGTCCAGCTCACACAGCCCCACTTTCAGGGCTGGTCTGCAGGGTGACCAGCCGAGCGAACCCCATGGAGCCTCAGCCTCCAGCACCTGCCCCCTCCCGTCATCTTGCTCCCCCAGAGCGGTGGCTGTCCCCCTAAAGCTAGTCCATATCCAGCAGGCTCAGGGAGGGACAGGGAGCCATGGCCCAGCCTGTGGCCGGAGCAAGCCGTGAAAGTCACGTCTGCATCCCTTCGGCCACCAAGAATCCCCGAGAGTGACCGGCTTCAGGACTGGGGAGGGGGCCGCGGAGGACGCGGAGGAGGGCCAGCCTGCGTGGGGGTGGGCAGTGGGGGTGGCACTTGCCTTTTTTAGGGCTCAGGCCACTCCCCACGTCAAGGTCTGAATCTTCCGTGACAAAGCCCTTCACCATGCAAGGGCACATCGTCACAGGACCCGGGGTCGGCCACGGACCCTCCTGGGGCCAGTCAGCTGCCACGCAGCCACGGGCGGAGATGCACACACAAGCCGGAGCGGGCAGCCCCCACCCTCACACACACACACACACACACACACACACACCCTGCATCCCAGGTGCAGAGTGAGCGGGCGGGCGGGGGAGCAGCCGGATCTTGCACAACACGTGTCCCTGCCAAGCTGTGCCAGGCTGGGCCAGGCACCCGAGCCCCACGCAGACTGTCCTCGGGGCTGCGGACCCTGGCGGCACAGCACGTGGCCGGGCCAGAGCGGACGGACAGGCGGGGACAGACACGGCCTCGGCCGGAGTCTCCGCTTCCTGAGTCTCGCGGCCATCACGAATGAAGCCGCTGAGACACCAGGCAGGCCACCGAGAGCTCCGGGTCTGTGCGAACCATCCATCACCTCCGTGCACACAAACACAGCCAGGCATCGGCGGCCACGCCACCTGCAGAGGCCGCCCGAGGGCGCGGGCTGCTCCCAGCGGCGCGTTCCCTGCAGCGAGGAGCGGGGCGCGCGGCCAAACCCGTCCCGGGCAGGTGAGCGTGCCCACGCCAGGGGGCGGGCTGGCAGGCTGGCTCCCACATGGTCTCAAAATAAAGACAAGCCGGAAAACACCCCCTCCAGCCCCAGCATTAGCAGAAGAGCGGACATGGATCAGAACCATAAACGCAGAACGCGTCGGATCCCGGCGACAGCCTGACAGCGGCAGAACTTCCCGCGTGAGCTCACAGGCCACGAGGCCGAGAGCCAGGGTCCGACCCACCCCAGCCGCACTCGGGGAGGGAGAGGCACGGGGAGAGTCTCTGACCTCACCGGCATTTCCCACAGCAGCCCCCTGGGGGCAGCCTTGAGCATGTGGGGGACAGAACGAGTACCCCCTCAAGGACCCGAGAAGTTCTAACGCAGAAGGTGGCAGAGCACTCTCCAGCCCCGAGGCTGGCTGCACCTCGGAGAAAGCGGGCAGGACGCCAGGTCACGCAGGCCACGGCCAGGAGGCTGTCACGGCCAGGAGGCTGCCACGGCCAGGAGGCTGCCACAGCCAGGAGGCTGCCACGGCCAGGAGGCTGCCGCGGCCGAGGGGCGCGGGGCCCCGGGAGGATGTGCCTGGCTCGTGCCCTGGGCAAGCTCGGGCCCTTGGAGGATCCGCTAAGACATGGGGTCCCTGGTTAAAGTAGGGGTCAGTGCCCCGGCCACTGGGAAAGGAGCCGGGCCTGGGCTGAGCGAGGAGGCCGCTAAGACGAAGGGCCGGCGGCCGGAGCAGCGCCCGTGGCGGCCGTCCAGGCCAGTGGGCACGGGGTGGGTGCGGGGGCCGCCGTGGTGGCTGGCAGCCAGGCTGGGAGCCGGCAGTGTCTGTCCGCAGCCCCGGCCACTGCTGAGTGCGGGGCAGGGCGAGGGCAGCGTTCTAGAAAAGCCCGAATCTGTTTCGAGTGGCACTGCTCCAGCTTCCCCGTGGGAGAGGCCTCCCGCCTCATAGGTAGGAGAGCCGCTGCTAGGGGACATGAGCCCCAGGCAGGCCCAGTGCGTCGGCCAGCCTCCCCGCCCATCCTCCCCTCTGGCCACCCTGACCCACCTGACCCGGGCCCGCCCCCCCCCTCCCTGCACGGGTGAGGACGCCCGGGCTCGGCACACACCTGATTCTCGGCCCATGTCCAGCCAGCCCCACCGGACCGGGACCCCGCCCCAGAGAGTGCCAGTCACAGTTCTCAAAGCAGCACCCTCCAGGTCCCCCCACCTGCCCAGGAGCCCGGGGGGTGACGAGGAGGAGGCCGCGGGGTGTTCTCTTCCAACACACCCTGAGACCAGCCCCCCCCTCCAGCGCCCAGCTGGGCCGACTGCCAGTGCCCGCCCCTGACCCTGAGCAGGGGCCCTGGGAGGCGAGGGAGAACCCCTCTGCTTTGAGGAGCGACCCCAAGAGAGAGTGTGGCCTGGGCTGCGAACTGTCCTCCGTGAGAGCAGCTCCCCTCCGCTCAGAGCCATCCGGGGAGCCCCTGGCAGGGGGCGGGACCACCAGGGGCCCGCACTGCAGAGGGCAGACAGCGGCCCTGGCGACATTCGTCTCCGTCTCCGACGGCAGTGCTCTGCGTCCCCCGGGGCCTCCCGTCCAAG
Organism: Pipistrellus nathusii; assembly: GCA_963693515.1. NCBI lineage: Eukaryota > Metazoa > Chordata > Mammalia > Chiroptera > Vespertilionidae > Pipistrellus > Pipistrellus nathusii. Next base: position 1,441,243 of record OY882869.1, on the reverse strand, counting down.
CCCAGGCGGACATGAGGCCGGCTCTGCCAAGGGTTAAAGGTCAGGGCAATGACCTACTTCTTGCACTAAGCTCCCCATCTGCTTCATGCCCAACCCCCACCCCCTCCTGTCCCCCACCCCCACACCTCCCCGAGTGGAAAAAGGCAGTGGGATCTCAAGTGCTGTCCCACAGAGGCACTAATTAGCCCCAATTCGGCAGCACCAGGGGCAGGGGCAGGGGCAGGGGCAGGGGGATTGCACAGCCAGCCCTGGACTTCCTTCCAGCTAGGAGGGCAGATGCACTGCAGCCCCAGCTGACGGAGGGGGGGGGGGGGGCACCCCAAAGCCCCGTGTTACTTAGGAAGTTCCTCTGCACAGACATCCCAGGACTGCATGGTGCCTCCTGGCTCCGGGCCTGGCGGGAACTGAGGCCTGGGCACCAGGCACTGGCCAGCGGGGTCTCTGCCCGGCTCTGAGCAGCCTCTGAGGAAGCGGGTGCAGGAAAGCCAGCTCAGTCCAGCTCAGGAGCCTGCACCCGCCCCAGGCGCCACCCCAGAGCCTGAGACCTCGGGCAGGTCCCAGGGGACCCGTGTCCGCGCCTGTAAGAAAGGGTGGCCCCGGGGAAACCTCGGAGAGAATGTGGCGTGGCAGCTGGCGGTCAGCATTGTCGTCGGAGGTCGGAGGGAGCGGGCGGCCTCGCCTGGCTGCTGGGGCGGGAGAGGATTCTCAGACTCGCACCAGAGGATGAGGCTCAGGAGGAAGCTTTATTTCCATGGAGTTACACCCCTGGGTTTCCCAGGTCCCCAGGCCCGCAGTCCAGTCACAGACGACGCGGAGCTGGGGCTTCGGTGCAGCTAAACCAGAGCCGGTGTCCAGAGCATCCGCGGTGGAGCCGGTCCAGGCCCGCGCCGGGCCCCTGCAGGCCGCGAGCCCACTCTGTGCGGCCCACATGGCCGTGGGCTGAGGGGCCAAAGCGAGAGAACGCGCCCCGAGCCACAAGTCCCCGCGTCCCAGAGGGCCCAAGAGTGAATCCCTTGCTTAGGGGGGTCTGTATCCCCAAGTTTCCCCGTGCACGCCGCGGCCACACCCATCCCGGCCAAGGACCTCTGTGCCCAGGTGTGACTGGCAACAAGCACCATCCCTGGTCCCCAACTTCACTGGGCGCTCTCCCACCTCCCTTCTTTGATTCCTTGGGGAGAAGGACACGCGGCTTCCTGGTGGAGGGCCCACGTGGCAGGTCTCCAATGCCTCCCTCCCCCATGCTCCTTCCCTGTCATCAATAACTAGCCAATCACACGGTATCATTAACGCTCAGAGGTCACCTAACGACCCCCTACACACACACACACACAGACACACACACACAGACACACACACACAGACACACACACTCACACACACACACAGTCACACACACACAGAGACTCACACACACACACACACACACACACTCACACACACACACACTCACACACACACTCACTCTCACACATACACACACACACTCACACACACACACAGACACACACACACAGACACACACAGTCACACACACACACAGACACACACACACAGACACACACACACAGACACACACACACTCACACACACACAGAGACTCACACACACACACACACACAGACACACACACACAGACACACACACACACAGACACACACACACACAGACACACACACACATTCACACACACACAGACATACACACACACACACACATTCACACACACCCCCCAAAGAAAGCAAGTGAGACTGGGCTGGTTATTCACTGGCTGTGAGCCATGACGATAGATAAAGAACTCCGTTTCACCAGGTTGGTGACAGGGAAGGCAGGACCGAGCCGGCCACAAACCCGCAGGGTTTTCTCGCGAGTTCTGGGATGTGCTGGCGGTCGGTGGCCCTCGTGGGAAACCGAGGCAGGGAGGCAGTGGCTCTTCGGAACCCACGCCAGACGGCAGTCCCAGCCCGGCCAGACAGGGGCAGCAGGAGCCGAGCCGGCCCGGGAGGGATTTCTGAATCACAGACCACTCGCGGGAGAGTACTGTCGCCAAGGCAACCGACGTCTTCACAACTTTGGCATTTCCACAGCCGGCATCGACCGGTCCTCGGCATTAACATCACAATGAAGTGGTGTTCGCATTCCGATTGATCTTAATTGGCTTTTACATAACAACGGAGCGAGGAGGGGGGAGGGGGGGACCCGTCACGCCGGCGAGGTGAAGGCTAATGAAGTTCCTGTGTTTGGAGAATTCTCCGCTGACTTCTGGGAGAGTCTGGTGGATCCTCTTTTACCTGAGACCGCAGTCCTACTGCTGAGGCCGCTGTCAGGACCCGTTCGGGCCTCGCGGTTCAAACTGAGGCGGTGCTTCGGGGCATGAGGACAGGCTGAGCTGAGGGGACACGGGGTTTGGTTCGGGGTCAGTTCTCCCGGGACGCTCCCCGTGCCCAGGAGAAACGCTGGCAGAGTAAGCACCCCACCCGCCTGCGTGGGCGTGGGCTAAGGAGCACAGTGGGCTGAGCTCCATTGGGGCTCCCGTGGACAGTGCCCTGAGTGCTCCCTATTCCCCCCACAATGAGGAGAGGCTCCTGCCTGGAGTGGGGGCACACTCTGGGCTGGAAAGGGATAGGTCCTCCCTTCCTCCAGTTGATGGGCAGCTGTAAACCCCACCTGCGGCCAGACATTCCTGAGCTCTGAACCACAATCAGCACCTGCCAAATACCCTGAACCCCATTCCTAAGTCCCTAGGTCCCTAACCGCCAATCAGCGTGTGCTGAGCGCCCTAAGCCCCGCCCCTGTCCTTAAAGGTGCTGTACCCTGGCCCTCGCTCTCTTCCACCCCTCTCTCTGGAAGCAGCCGGCAGGGGTGCCCTTCCCGCCAATAAAGCCTGTGTCCTGCCCTCCCGGTCTCCGGCCTTCTCTATTTCATCTATCAGAAAGGATAAGGGTGCCAGTGGGAGGGGAGGGGTCCGGCCTGGCAACCAACCCCAGTCACTGTGTCAGGTGCACCCCCCAATTCCACTGAACTCCCCCCGCTGCTGGGCCAGTCCCAGGCCTGAGGCAAAGCCCCACACAAACAGGACGGAGGACCAACAGGAACGTGGCTGGTCTGTCTACAGAGAAGAAAGATGTGTTTTTTAATGCTCCCCCCCCCCAAACTGCTGTACCACGGACGCCACGTCCGGTGCGCGGGGCACGGGCAGGGGCCAGGGACCCACTGGCAGCTTCTAGAAGGCGGTGTGGGTGCTCACCAGGTGTGGGGAGCGGGCAGCGAGGCTCAGCGACGCCCAGAGGCACAGCATGTGCAAAGGCCCAGAGGACCCATGGGGTGAGGCGGAACTGCCCGTCAGTGGGGTTCAGCTGTCGGGATGGGGGGGGGTGGGACGAGCAGTGAGGGTCCGTGGAGGGCATCGCATGAAGGGGGACTCTCAGGCCACGCGTAGCCTGTGACTCTGCTGGCAGCGAGGGCCTAGAGCCCTGGGCAGTGTGGGGAGGACATGTGAGAAGGCTCCTGCTGGGTCGAGAGGGGGGTGGGGGGAGGGGAGACCCCTAGAGAGCAGGCAGCGCCTTGAACGCATTACTGGGTTCTCCCAACCCAGGGAGGCGGGCAGAGCCATCAGTTGTCCACCTCTGACTACAGGGGACCATGACTTGTTGTCCCCCATCTCGCTGTCCTACCCAACGTCCACGTGGCTGACCCCGTTCTGTCCAGCCTTTCTTTGCTCAAATGCCCCGTCTTGTGAGGCGTTCTCTGACCACCCCGTCTATGACTCATCCTCACCCACCCCATTGGCGACTCCCAGCCTTCACTAACTTGCCTATCGCCCGCAGCCTATCACCCACAGGCCCGGCAGCCCCGCACCGGGACGCACCCCGGGGACGCCCGGGCGCCATGGCAACCACCTGTTGGCAGCAGCGGCGCTGCCTCCCTCTCGGGGGACCCTGCGAACCCCGAGGAGCGGCTTTGGGAAATGACAGTGTGTGGACATGGAGCCACGGCAGCGTTAGGATGAGGCTCCTGGAGGGACTGGCAGGATGTGTGGGGCTTCGGGCAGGCCTGCTGCTTTCTTCCTTTTCCTCATTTATTTACTTTGTGGATCCTCGAGGGAGGGTATCTTCTCCCGTCGCTGTTCAGAGGGAGGGAGGGAGGAATACGGGGAGCGAAAGAGAAACACGCGTGAGAGAGAGGCACATCCACTGGTGGCCTCGCCCAGGCGCCCACAAATGGCAACTGGGGATCGAACCCGAGACCCGTTCGTGCGCCAGCGGACGCTCTGAAGACCATAACGACAGACGGCAGGCTGTGACGACGTGGTTAAAAAAAAAAAAAAAAAAAAAAAATCTCATCCAAGCAACTAGAAGCCATCGCTGAGCCAGCAGCACAGGCGGCCTCGGGGGTTCCCGTTTACAGCGGGATTATTGGCCCGGAGAGACAGCCGGTCCCCAAGCAGCATTCTCCTTCCTTCCCCAGAACTTACTCTTCCCCATCAGCCAGCCTCTCTGACGGCCGCCTCGTTAGTCCCCAGCCCGGACCCAGCAGGCTAGCCCTCTGACCAACGGCAGAGACAGCCCCGGTGCCCGGGAGGGTGCGAGGGGCGCCGCGGGCCGGAATGGCTCCCCGAGAGCTCAGAGGGCCTGCCTCAGCAGGAAACAAGACCGTCCGCCCCGTGGCCTCGGCCCAAGGTCAGCCCAAAGGTCGACTCCATGCCCGCCCACATCCACTCCAGGTCAGCAGCAGCAGCAGCAGCAGCAGCAGAGGGATGCGAGCAGGATCTCTCCCAGGGGCTCCTCCAGCGCACAGGAGCGGAGGACCAGCCGCCCTGCGCTCAGGGGGCGGGAGGAAGGGCAGGGACAGGGAACAGGAAGTGTCACTTTTGGAAAGGGAGCCGATGGCCCAGCCGGCAGCAACGTTGGCTGGAGCGTCCTCCGGATGCACCGAGGCTGCAGTCTGATCGGTCAGGACACAGACAGGAGTCCATCAGTGAGCGCATGCGTAACCAGAACAGCAAATGGACGCTTCCCTCCCCCTTCCTCCTTCTCCCCCTCCCCTGCAGATCAATCAGTGAAAGGGAGCTGAAAGCACCGTCCTGGTGGACACACCACACGCAGAGGGCTTCCGCACGAGGGCCGCGGCGTGGACACTGGTGCTGAGGACAGAGGGGAGCGGACAGGACAGGGGGGGGCAGGACAGGGGGGGGCAGGACGGGGGGGGGCAGGACAGGGAGGGGGCAGGACAGGGAGGGGGCAGGACAGGGAGGGCAGGACAGGGAGGGGGCAGGACAGGGAGGGGGCAGGACAGGGAGGGGGCAGGACAGGGAGGGGGCAGGACAGGGGGGGGCAGGACAGGGGGGGGAAGGACAGGGAGGGGGCAGGACAGGGGGGGCAGGACAGGGAGGGGGCAGGACAGGGAGGGGGCAGGACAGGGAGGGCAGGACAGGGAGGGGGCAGGACAGGGGCGGGGCAGGGCACAGGCCCAGGTTGCGCACAGGTGCGGGCTGGCTGTGCGCTGTCTGCGGGCAGGGATCGGACTCCGTTCTAAAGGAAAGGCACCTCTGTGACCCCCAGTCCCTCACGGACACCCCCAAGGCTGACCCAGAGAGAGCCAGGAACACGCCCGAGCTCCCGCACGGAGGAAGGAGGCACACGGCCGCCCGCACACTGACCCTCCCCGGCCACGGTGAAACGAGGAGTCTCCGGAGACACGGAGCCTTTTCCTTCCGGTCCCTGTTCGTGGAGCCGCTCGGTGCTGAGTTCGGAGACGAACACGCTGCACGTGGCACAAAGCAGCGCTAAGAAGCATTACGGCGAATCTCCCTCCCTCCCCCCCGCCAGAGGGGGGTGCGTTCCCGCCAGTCTGACTGCAGACCGAGCCGAGCAAACAGAGGGAGGAGGCAGGTTATCAGAGGAATGCACTCGGATTCCTCTTAAAAGCCTTCTTTCCCTAAGTGCCTGCGGCGTCCACACCCATCGGCGAGCACCGAGGACTCAGAGGAACACGGAAAAGCAGGGCAGAGACCGCTCCCGGCCCCCCTGCCAGCTGTTCAGTCCCCGCCCTCCCCGCCCATCCGCTCCCAACAGAACTGACGTGACACTGCATCTGCTCCCCGGCTCCCTGCTCTGGAGAAATGTTTAATTGCTTATGTTCAGCCCCTTTAGCAGGTTCCATCCAGCCTACTCTGACCCGGCCTCACGTCCAGGAACCCTCAGCGAGTTACGAAAGAGGCCCACGGGGGAGGGGGGGGCGGAGGCGGCACGGAAACCTACACTTCAGCCCGAACCCCGGGCAGGCCGCGTCTTCCACCGCTCTCCCGGCTCCGGCTTTCCCCTCCGCACGGAGTCCAGACCGGACGCTCAGTACCCGGTTCCTGAGGTCGGTGCCGAGGTCGGCCCGCTGAGCCGGCCCAGGAAGAGCCGGATTGCATCAGGAGGAACAGGATTGCATCATCGGGGAGGAGGGCCGCGCCTCCCTCCGGGCTGGCGGGCCCGTGTCCCCTCCGGGCTGCAGGCAGCTCCCGCAGAGAGCCCGGCTCTCCGGCCTACGACCTGAGCCCCCCACAGCCTCCGGGCGCACGCCCCGCCCACAGCACCCACCTCCACGGTGCCCAGAGCCCTCCGTGTACACAGCACCCTTCCCGGCCCGCGGAACGACCAGAAGGTGCTGCGTGGACGGGTGGGCGGGTGACACGCCTGGGGCGCACCCCCACGGCTTCAGCCCACAATCCGTCTAATCCGAGCCCACAATGTGTCCCCCATATGACCCGTTCCTTCTGAACCAGGAAGCCTGCTCTTCAGACGGCAGGTGCCAATGCATCTGTGCTTTCGAGGAGGTTCCTTTTCCTGTGTCAGCGATGCCGTGACCATGCTCTCTGAGCTGCAGGGGGTGCACCCTCCCACCCAGGTGCACAGTTAACCATCTGTCCCGCACGCACCGTGGGGCGGACAGAACAGGGAGCGATCTGGCCCCGAGCGCCATCTGACAGATGAGGAAACGGAGATGTGGAGATAAAGAAAGACGCCCAGGCCACGTGACAGCCAGGCATGAACAGAGGTCACTTCCCCACCGCCGTCCCGCCGTTTAACTGTAAAGCACCCGCCAATCAGCACGAGCAAGAGCAGCCCCACCGCGCTGGCCCCCAGCACCCCGCGTCTGCAAAGCCCCTGTGCCCCGGGGCCAGGCCCAGGCAGACAAGCTCAGTCCTCCTCCTTCTGTCTTTCTGTTCCGCTCAGGCCCCCACCAGACCGAGGGGGGCCCCGCGCTGGTCACAGTGACCCCGACTCAAGCTACTGCTCCAAATGCTCTTTCCTCCCCGGGAGGCCCTCACGGACGGACCAGGCATCCCTGAGCCTAGTCCATGACATAAAACCAACCGCCCCCGCCGGGGTTCTCAAGAACCTTCCAGATCATTCCCATGAGGCCACTTTTCAGAACAGCATTCTATCATCTACCCATTCGTGTTCCCTGGCCCTACTGGTCATCCCCTCGTTACTCCCTAACAGCAGTGCCCTGCACCCTCCCACCCTGAGCTAATCCAACATCAACAGGCTCTGTGACGCCACGCCCAAAGGCTGGGAAGGAACGCTGAGACTTGGTGCTGATGATGGTAGTGGTGCTGATGGTGATAATGGCGAAAGAGGTGATGGTAATGTGACAGTAGTTGGTGATGGTGATATAATAGTGACGATGATGATGATGATGGTGATGGTAGTGGTGCTGATGGTTCTGATGGATCTGACAGAGATTATGGTAATGGTGACAGTAATTGGTGATGGTGATGGTAATGACAGTGATGATGGTGATGATGGTGATGTAATGATGGCAATAGAGGTGATGGTAATGGTGATGGTGATGGCAATAGAGGTGATGGTAATGCTGATGGTGACAGTAGTTGATGGTAATGAGACAGCAGTTGGGGACGGTGACAGTAGTTGGTAATGGCGATGATGGTGGTGATGGTGATGATGGTGATGACTGTGATGTAATGATGGTGGTGATGATTATGGTTGTTATGGTGATGATGGCAATAGAAGTGATGGTAATGGGGATGGTGACAGTATTTGGGGATGGTGACAGTAGTTGATGGTAATGGTGACAGCAGTTGGGGATGGTGATGATGGTGATGACTGTGAGTGATGGTGGTGGTGATTATGGTTGTGAAGGGGACGGTGGAGATGGTGCTGGTGCTGAGAATAAGGCTGAAGGTGAGGATGTGGTTGTACGGGGAAGCCAGCAGCTGGCCACAACAAGACACAGGGCTAGGAGCTATGGGCCAGGGAGACTGCTGCTCGGCGTGGGTCCCTGCAGAGAGAACTGGAAATCTCGGCCTGTGCTCCATCTCCCCTCCCACTCGCACCCACACTGGTGACAACAGTGCCCCAACGCAGAAGCGTGCACCTCACAGCAGCTCCGGGGACAGCCGGCCCGGCCTTCCTCCTTGTAGGTCAGGCGAGAGCACATCACCAAGACCCTATGCAAGAGCAAGAGCAAGAGCAATCCTCCTCCTTCAGGGGACGAAGGAGAAGCCCTCCCCAGAGAGTGAGCCGGTCACATGCCCACGGCCCGCCTTGGCCTCCGTCTGAGGCCTCCTTCTCCTTCCTTTCCTTTCTGATCCTCAGGGAGGTGACTTTTAGAGAGGAAGGGAGAGGAAGAGACGGAGAGAAACATCGATGTGAGAGAGACACGTCAACTGGCTGCCTCCCACATGCCCATGCCCCTGATCAGGGCCGGGAGCCTGCAGCCGAGGTACGTGCCCGTGACTGGAATCGAACCCAGGACCCTTCAGTCCACAGGTGGACGCTCTATCCACTGAGCAACACCGGCCGGGGCTGGGCCTTCTTTCCTGACTGGGAAGAAGAAAGAGTCCAAGCGGCTGCCGCGTGTCCCGCCCCTGGTGGCTGAGCCAGGCTGTCCAGGCTGCGCCGGGCATGAGACTGGCACCGCCTGGCTGGGAGTTTGAAGGAAGCCTGGCTCCTGCCACCGCCACCCCCCCCCCGCCCCGGCGAGGGGAGAGGGAGTCACCAGCCCACCCCTCGGTCCCGGGCGTCCACGCTCACTCTGCCGGAGCGACTGTGCAGCCGCACAGGGAGCACAGAGCGGCACCGTGGGGAAAGGGACGTGGTTAAAGCCCCGGTGAGGGCCAAGATCGATTTGGCTCAATGGATAGAGCGTCGTCTTGGGGACTGAAGGGTCCCGGGTTCGATTCCGGTCAAGGGCATGTACCTCGGTTGCGGGCACATCCCCAGTGGGGAGTGTGCAAGAGGCAGCTGATCGATGACTCTCTCTCATCGATGTTTCTAGCTCTCTATCTCTCTCCCTTCCTCTCTGTACAAAATCAATAAAAAATATATATATATTTTATAAAGCCCTGGTGAGGGACAGGAGGCTCTCACTTCCCTCCGGGACTGAGCGAGGCCGGGCGTGGCCGGGAAGGGCGAGAGCTGTGCTCGATTCCATTTTCTGGAAACGTCTGGTAAATGCTCAGGAAGGAAGCCGAACCCTGAGCACTTAGCTGCCCCAGGAAGGGGGGGAGGGGGGAGACACGGTGATCTATGGCTGCTGCACGAAGCGCCCCCAGGAGCCCCCGCCGCCCAGGCGCCCCGGCCCCCGGGCACCCAAACCCCACAGACACTTCCCAGGCACTCCGGGGGGGGGGGGGGGGCGGTCCGGCCTCCCTAAGTCTGACCTCTCTGTGCAGGCCCCGCCCCCACGTTCACGGTCACCGTGGCTTCTTCAAGGACCCTGAGAGGCTGCTCAGAAGACATGAGCCGGGACAACCCAAACAGCAGCTCCCCGAACTCCAAATCGCGCCCCCCCCCCACTGGCACCGCCCAGGAGCCTGGCACACCCACTCAGACCACACGCCTGGCGCTGCTGCCGATGAAACACGCGTGCTTGGGGACGAGCAGGAGGCTGACAGATGTCGCCGGGAGCGGGGAGGCATGCCGCCCAAGCCCTCCCCTCTCCCTGCACTCGCCTGTCTCACCTGGGGGTCAGCTTGGCCGTGCTCCTCCTGGAGTCCCGGGGGGGGGGGGGCTCCCACTCCCACACCCCAGCGCCTGCCAGGCTCCGGCTGTGGGATGCTCTCCCACCCCAGCTCAGAGGGAGGAGGCCGTGCCCAGCCTCCCAGCCCGGGAGGAGCAGGCACAGGGCCGGGCTCAGAGGAGCAGCGTGAAGTGGGGGTGGCGGGCAGAGAGCGAGATGACAAACACTGGCCAACCGCAGCGCAGGGTGCGCAGGCTCTGCTCCGGGAGGGGAGGCGTGGGGAGGGGAGGCGTGAGCCACGGAGGGCTGACCGGTTAGACGAGGGGAAGAGCACAAACACTGAGACCTCCAGCTGGGAGAGCTGAAAGTAGGAGATGGTCTGGGGGACGGGCTGGCGTGCCGGAGGATGGGGCTGCGTCGGGTCTGAGCGTTGGGACAGCTCAGCTTGCTCTCCTGACTCAGCACAGCCCCCCTCAGGGGCACTCCCTTGCTCAGGGGCGCACGGAGCCAGGAGAAGGTCTGGCGGGCGGCAGGGTGCAGAGGCAATCAGGGGAGACTTGCGGAGGGGAGCGGGAGCCCCAGAGCCTTCTTCCTGTCTGCGGGAACACGGCAGCTCTATCCACGGAGTAGGCACTTAACAGTCCTGAGTGTTTCTTGGCCCGGGGCCGGAGACTCCCCTCCCCCTCACTTCCGGCCAGGAGGCAGGGGGGCTGTGCGGGCAGGGGGCCCCTCAGCTCCTGCCACCCCGGCTGCACCTCTGGGTGCAAAAGAAACAACACAGGGAAGGCGCAGCCCTGGGCGCAGCCCTGGGCGAGCAAGTGGGGGGGGTGTGAACAGAGCCCCCCCCCCATGACACCTCCGTGGCGCTGGGGGGGCGGAAGGCCTGCAGGGGGAGCCCCGCTCTGGGGGGCAGCCGTGGGCGGCAGGCCTCAGGACCAGGGGAACGAAGCTCAGCCTCAGGACCGTCCTTAGGCCTGGACGAACATGGCAGGGTGGCCTCCGGGAAGGATTCACTGTGCTTTTGGGGCGACTGGAGCAGAATTCCTTCGACGGCTCCTTGCTCATCGGGGACCCAGCCTCAGCCTCCGGCCTCCTGCCACGAGACTCCCACTGGCTGGGATTCAACGGGAACCATCTCCCCGCGGGCAGGTGGCACCGAGCGACGGCCAAGGCCACCCTGTGTCTCCGTATACAATTACCCTCTGTCATCCCCGGATCAGAAACCCAACCCCGCGGCCACATGAGAGGCCCGCTGTGCCTCCTGGTGCGCGGGCGTGACACACGAAGGAAGCCCAGCCAGCCGGCGGGCGGTGCGTCCCCGGCGGGGGCCAGGGCAGCCTCCTCCCCGGCACCTCGGCATCAGGTGCCACAACCCAGCGAACGGCACCTAACCCCCCATCGAGGCCGGCGGGCAACCCGCACAGCGGGCAGTATCCCACACAAACAAGCATGACGGAGGGCTGTCTGGAATGCCAAGTTCACATGCCAGCCTGATCCCAGGCCAGATAGCATTTCCGCAGCCGGGCGGCTGGCGCTCCGGTGCAGAGGGCGCTCTGGGTGTGAGGGGAGCGCCCGGGTTAGCACCGGTCCGTCCGCTGGCGCCGGGACCTCGGCACGTTACCGCCAATGAGCGGCAGCCCGGGGCCTTGGGGTACGTTTGGGGGAAGGCCACAGGGGTGAGGAGCACAGACCTCCACACCGTCTTTTAGGTGATGGGCACCCCTCGGAGCGGTGCACGCGGGGCCCTGAAGGCAGCGGGTGTGGACCCGGGACGGGCTCCAGCAGCAGCAGCTCCAGGCAGATCTGCCAAGGTGTGTGCACCGGAGGGAGGGGGGGGGGGCAGGGAGGGGGCAGTCCACCCCGTCCCTCTGGGAGTGCTCACTCTGCACAGCCCGAGGGCCAGCAGGAGTGTTGGGTGAACTCCGAAGGGACCGGCGCCAGCTTTCACTGCTCTCGTCTCCCTCCAGGAGGGACTGCCGGGAAGGATGGACGGGCTGGCTGGTTGGGGCAGACGCTGTTCCTCTGGGGTTTGGACTAATTCTTGCTTCTAAGGTCACAGGAGAGTCCAGGCCCCTAGTTCCTGATGCCACGTCTCCATGACCCTGGTACCTGGACCTCTGTTCCCCATCCCCCCTGCCCACCCCTACAGACAGTGCCCCAGCGCCCGGCTCCAGGGCAGCGGGAGGCGAGCCCCGGGCTTCTCTCTCAGGCACATTATCCAATAAAACCTCAAGAGCTCGGTAATTACAGGCACTTTCAAAAGCGAAACAGAAATAGATCTCGGGCCAAAGTACTGGTCTGCCAGAGGCACGGGGCCGGTTTTGACGGGGAATAGCCCAGCTTCTGGCCTGTCTTCCGGAGGGCCGGGCCGAGTTTACACATGTGTTCTTACTGAGTCTGGTTATGGGGAGGAGAGGAGAGTTCATACGAACGCCCCTTCTCTGCTGGGATATAAACACGTCACCAAACAGGCGGCAGCCGGCGAGCGCCCGGCCTCAGCACAGGAGGAGTTCGCCCACTCTGTGCCCCCCACACGCCATCGCTGAGCTCTGAGCTCCCGGCCCCCGTGGAAGCCACACCAGAGGAACCACGGCGTTTTCTGTGCTGGTGGTGAAAGCCTGCAGAGGTCCAGCTCCCCACCCCCCCAACACGGGAGGCCGCGGCCACTGCTCCGCACCTGCCCGCTCCTCGCCGGCTCCGGGTGCAGAGCCCGTGCACCGTGAGGCTGTGCTCCCCGGTGAGAGGCTATTTCGGTGCCGGCCTGGGCAGGGTCCTGAGAGGAAGGAGCCGCAGGAGGGAAGGCAGCGCTCGCTGCCCTGGCAGAAGGCAGTGCCAGATGGGCCTGCTGGGCTGGGCAGCGCTGTGGTGCTGCGGGCAGGACTCGGAGGGTGCGTGGAGGGCAGCGCGGTGGGCACACTCGGAGCAGGCGGCAAGGCTGAATCTTACATGCAGGCGTGGGGCCAGGATGCAGGGTCCCACAGGAGCCCTCGGCCTCCAGCTCGTCCGATGGAAGGGAGTAGGGTGGGAGGGAGTAGGATGGGAGGGGTGGAGCAGGATGGGAGGGGTGGAGCAGGGTGGGAGGGGGGAGCAGGGTGGGAGGAATGGGGTGGGGCAGGAGGGTGTCCACCCTGGCAAACACCGTCCTCTGGGGGAACATGCCCAGCCCGATGCCCGGGCGCCATGGATGTGGACCTGCCCCTGCGGGGAGGCCCTGCCATGCTGGCTGTCAGATTCCGGAGAACCGGGCACTTGTTGAATAGAAGGGCTCCTCGCAGCCGCTGCCTGGCGGGAGCGCCCCCGCTCGGCCGGCCTTCGTGGTTGGAAAAGGGCCAGCGTCCCCGCTGCTCCAGGCGCCCGACCTGAGATGGGGGGGGGCCCCCACCCGCGATAACGGGGAAAAGATTTAAAAGGAACCGACCCAGTTCACGAGGCGCCTACTCCGCGCAGCCGGGCCGGGAGCTACTGGGCGCCGGCACCGCGACCCGGGGCACCGGCCGCCCCAGCTCCACCGCGGGCTCAGCCCCGGGGGGCGGGGGCACTGCGGGCTCCGGCTCCGGACAGCTCTGCTGCCGCCCCTCCGCCCGGGAAGGAGGAAGCGGAGGCCCACCGCGCCCCCTCCCCGGCCAGGGCTCCAGGCGACCCACGTGGGCCGCCCCGGGCCGGGCGCCCCCGGGCCCCGCTGTCCGTCCCCGCGGCTCCGGGCTCCGCACCGCGCGGGGGGGTGCACCGGGCCGGACCGCCCCCGCCGCTCCGGCCCCGCGCACACCGCTCCCCCCGCGCCCCGCCGGCCCCGCCGGCCCCGAAACCTGCGCACACGGACCCCGCGAGGAATCGCCATTCCGGGCGCACCGCCGGCCTCGGCCACCACCACTCGGGCGCCGGAGACACAGGAGCCGCCGACACACACGCACGCACACGCTCACACGCGCACACGTTTACACGCGCACACGCTTACACGCGCACACGCTTACACGCGCACACGCTTACACGCGCGCGCACGCAGAGCCCGTGTGAGGCGCGCACCCCGCACCCCGCGCCCCGCCGGCGCTTCCCTACCTGCTCCGGGCAGGACGTCCCGGCTTCCCGAGCCCGAGTTGGGCGCCGCCGCGCGGGGGAAGGCGCCGCCGCCGCCGGGACGGAGCGCTGAGGCGGGAGGGTGGCTAGGAGCGCCGGCCTCCTCGCGCCCGCAGCCGCCGCGCCGGCCCCGAGCTCATCGCCGTCCGTCCGGAGAAACAAAAGGAAGCCGGCGGCGAGGGAGGAGGCGAGCCCAGCACCGCCCGTCCGTCCGCCGCCCGCCCGCCTGCCCCCGGGAGGAAGGGACGCGAGGGCGGGGCCCGGGGCGGGGCTAATGTGGGGGCGGGGTCGCTTCCTGCGGCCACGCCCCCGTGTCTGCCCCGCCCACAGAGTGGCACTGCGGCTACGGCCCCTGCCTCGGCCACGCCCCCATATTAGCCCCGCCTACCGCCTGGCGCTGCGGACCCGCCCATCTCGGCCACGCCCCATGTTAGTCCCGCCCACCGCCTGGCTCAGCGCCGCGGCCCCGCCCCCTGGCCGCTGGGCCCCGGGCCCCGCCCCGTCCGCGCGCCCCAGCTCCTCTGGAGGCCGTCCCGGGAGCGCGCCTGGGCCAGCCCCAGCCCCTCCGCGTGGACTGCGGGCCGCGGGTGGGGAGCCGAGCACCGGCCCGGCTCCCAGCCCCTGGCCTCGGCCGCGGGTGTGGCAGAGGCCGGGAGGCGGCGCCAGGAGGAGCGGCCGCCGGTCCCCGCCCCCCAGTCCCCGCAGGAAGTGCGGCCTGGGTGGCCCGAAGGGGAGAGGCCGGTTCGTCCAGGCGGCGGCCACCACCTCTGACCCCGCTCGCCCCCTCCCGCCGCCGCCGGCCTCCCGCGCCTCCCCCGGAGGGAGCCCGTGCGGTGCGGGTCTGCCCTGGCTCCGGGACGGCGCTCACTCCCCCCACCCCCTCCCCGCGCGTAGGCCCCTGGCCTGGCTCCCCTCCTACGACTGGGGAGGAAGAGGAGGAGGAGGAAGAGCAGGCTTCCTCGAGCCCCTCCCTTCCTGGCGGCCCCGGGTCTCCAGAGGAAGGGGCTTGGCTGCAGCTCAGCCCCGGGCACAGGTGGCCTCGGTCCCAGGGACAGGCAGACCGTGCTCCCCAGAGTCCCAACACCCTGCCCGCACCTGCGGGAGGGCAGCCCCAGGGATTTGTCGCCCAGCAGCTCCGGATGGAAAATCAGGGCCCGAGAAAAGCAAACGTACCCCCACTCCACACTCCCACTGCCACCCACCCGGCCACCCGGCGAGGTAACCACAGAAACAGCCAGAAACACCGAGCTGGGCCCTGGCGTTAGGGAGACAGACTGGCTTCCTGGCGTCTCCAGGGAAAACTCACGTACTCCCCCACAAAAACAGGGTGCGGGCTCCCGGCCAGGAGGCTGCCCCCAAACGGTGGGGGGCGGCTCCCAGGGGGGTTGTGGGGCTTGGCAGGCACGGAGGACCGAGCCCAGAACCCTGGGATAAAACCAAGGGGATAAAACCAAGCGCACCGCGGTGATGCCGAATGGAGCCGGCTCTGGTACCGCTCTCCGCAGAGACCGGGCCTAGGACATGGAGGGGCTCCCTGCAGCGTCCCCAGGCAGAGGGCGGTCCCAGGGAGCGGCCCTGGTCAGATGCCCAGACCATGCCCATCGGCCAGGTGGCTGCAGACCTGGGCTGGCAGGGGTCCTTTAGGTTCTGCTGTGGTCACGTGTCTGACCCCACTGCAGTGCAGCTTGGCGGGTGTGGGGGAGATGCTCAGGAACCCCGAATCTTCCAGCTAGAGATCCACTCCCCTCCTCAGGGCCCCGACCTCCACCGGCCCCGGGACCTCCAGCCAAGGGCAAGGGGAGAGCTCAGGCCAGGGCTTAGGAGAAGCCAGGCCTGGAGGGACACACATCACCTCTGCCCACATCCACCGACCAGTCAGTCCCGGGGTCCCTGGGTGCAAGGGAACTGGGAATTGCCAGGCGAAAGCAGTCGGGGGGGGAGGGGGCACAGCACGGTGTCTCTTATGCAGAAATGGGGCCCCTCCTTCCACACTCAGTTGCAGGGCAACAGCTGGCCGCACGGAGCTGGATGATCGTGGTCACTGACCGCCTGCAAACTCAGCTCCTGGGAAGAGCTCTCGTCAGGAAAGCCTCGCCAAGCGGGTGGCCGCCTTGCTGGGCCTGGAAAGCAGGGGAGAGGGACGGCCTGGGCGACGCAGGCGCGAGGCAGGGAAGACGGGGAGGAGGCTCGGAGAGAGAGCGCAGCGACGCTGACCCAGCCTGTTCCCGGACCCCGCGTCTCCCACGGACCTCCACGCCTGGCCCGCGGGGCCGTCCTCTCCCCAGCAACCTGGACCCTCCCTGTCCCTCGAGGCTCAGCTGAGCTCTCAACGAGCCCTCTGGCCTCCCAGCTCACCTGGGCTCCTCCCTCCCCTGAATTCCTGAGGAAGGCAAGTGTCTCCCGTATCAATCACTTCCTTTCGTGTCTAGTCTACGGCACCTTCAGGACCAGGGCCCTTAAGAAACTTCCTGGAGAGAGGGCGTGTAGTAGTTGCTCAGTAAGTACTTGGACATTTAACAAACCAGGGCCAACAGGAAAGCAAAGTCAGGATAAGGCATTCACTTCCGGGGGCTGTCGGCACAGAGCGCCACCGCGGAGCGGCTCCAACGACAGGCATTTTGGGTCTTAGAGTCCTGGAGGCTGGAAGTCCAAGATCCAGGGCTGGTTCCTTCTGAGGGCTGTCAGGAAGAGGCTGGGCCGGGCCTTCCCCCGCTTCTGTAACGGGGTGCTGCTTGGCTCGTACATGGCTGTCTCCGTCCCCCATCTTCACATGGTCTTCCGGGCTCTGAGTTCTAGTCCCCCCTTCTTACAAGGACACCGGTTGCATGGATTCCAGCCCACCCCCCCCTCCACGACCTCTTCCTAACACGATCATCGGTAAACACCCTATCCTAGCCTATATAATAAAAGCCTAGGTGGCCACACCCTCACGCACACCCTCGGTGTCCACCAGGCTGGCAGGGGAGGACAGTCGGGGGCAATCAGGCCGGCATGCAGAAGTGATTGGGGCAATCAGGTAGGCAGGCAGGTGAGCCGTTAGGAGCCAGCAGTCCTGGATTGTGAGAGGGATGTCTGACTGCCAGTTTAGGTCCTGCAGGATCCGGCCTAAACCAGCAGTCGGTCATCCCCCCGGGGAGTCCCAAATTGGAGAGGGTGCAGGCTGGGCTGAAGGACACCCTCCTTCCTGTGCACAAATTTCATGTACCGGGTCTCTAGTTTCCAAATAAGATCACCTTCACAGGTGCCAGAGGTTAGGCCCTCGCCATCCTGGCAGGGAAGCAATTTGACACGTGACGAGTGCCGTGCCATGTGAACACTTGTGTCCCGCACGCGGCTGTAGAAACCAAAAGGTGGGAACCACGGATTGTTCTTAACCATAACAGTACCTGCCTTCGTTTTCTGAGGCACTTTGACCTGTGCCACTTCCCCTGTGCTTGAAAGCATCCCCAGGCGTTACAGACCAGGACACCTACGTGTGGAGAAGTGAGGTGTCCCCGTCCCATATCGGAATCGGTGACCACAGGTCAGACTCAGCGTCGCTTGGCTGGGCTCACGCAGCTCGGAAAAGGCAGTATTTTTTTTTTTTTTTAATTCCTACCAGGGAGGTCCTTCCAATCGGCATGCGTCTCTCACACAAACCCCCACTCCCAGGAGTTTGAGGAAGTCTGACTCCGCTTTTGACTCTGCCACCGTTTCATTATTACAGAGGCGGCAAGGGGGGCTTCTGGGAACAGAGTAGGCAATTCCCCTTACCTCTGACTGCCCACCCTGCCCTGACCCCAGGAGCTCAAAGCAGAGGAGCAGACACAGAACACACTGGAAGGAATCACTGGGTCCCACCTGGAGTTGGTACCTGAGTCAGAATCAGGGAAATCAGCCCTGACCGGTTTGGCTCAGTGGAAAGAGCATCGGCCTGCAGACTAAAGGGTCCTGGGTTCGATTCCAGTCAAGGGCATATACCTTGGTTTTGAGCTTGATCCCCAGTACGAGGTGTGCAGGAGGCAGCTGATGGATGTTTCTCTCTCATCAATGTTTCTAGCTCTATCCCTCTCCCTTCCTCTCTGTAAAAAATCAATAATACATATATATATATTATATATATATTATATATATATTATATATATTTTATATATATTTTATATATTTATATATATTTTATATATTTTTATATATTTTTTATATATTTTTATATATTTTTTATATATATTTATATATATTATATATATATATATATATTTTAAATAGTAAGTCCAGCACACATAACCATAACAGCATTTTAAATGGGGGGAAAAACACCTATATTTTCTAACAACAGAAAATACACAGTAAGAAGTTGGCATTCTCTTACATTTTCATAAATATCGTGAACGTCTGGCTTGATAGAAGATCTGCGTTTGATAGTAAAGAATAGGTTGTTAGTGACGGGTTATGCCTGTCAGTGCTTCTGCGTGGAACCTGCCACAGCCATGCGCACGCCTGCAACACGCCTGGAACATGCCGGCGCGTTTCTGGGAGAGCGAGCATCACACAGCGGCGGCGACCGGGCCGTCCCGCGTGTTGTGCCGTTGCACCCGGTGGCCCTCCCGCTCCCCGCTTTTGTGCGGTTCATTATGGGCGCTCTTTCCGGGGTGGCCTCGTGCACCCAGGGACCGGAAGTGCGTGATGACTGAAACTCTGCCCTCAGCCAGGGGCCTGCACGCAGCGGCTGAACTGAAAACGGAGCCGGGGTGGGGGGGTGTAACGGGGCAGGGGTAGGGGGGACACCAAGGCAGCCAGCCTGCAGGCGGCGGGAAGAGCAGCCCAGCCCGCCCGCTCACCACCTGGGCCCCCCCTCCCGTGGGCTCCCGGCACAGGGAACGCTGTGCACTGCCGGTCTCAGGTCCGCCTCCCACCTGCTGGGCCACCAGCGGGACAAAGAGGGTCTTTCCCCTTCTGAGAGCCGCCGCCGCCAGCAGGACCTGGCACCCAGCTGCCGGTCGGAGGGAGGAGAAAGGAGGAGAAAGGAGGCTGTGACGGGCGGAGCCTCGGTTCCCAGCCCCCGCCAGCGCAGCTGGGGGGCAGCGTGGAGAGGGGCGTGCAGGGCAGCTGGCCGGCGGCAGCGCCAGGGCGACACTCGACACAGAGGGCTCCCTGTTGGCAGCGCATCGAGGCCTCGGGAGACCAGCTGGGCGGTGCCCGCGGGCAGGTGCCTCTTCGAGAGAGGTGTGTCTGTCTCAGGTCCCCCGTGTGAAGCCAGCCCGGGAGAGCGTGGCCCCGGGGAGCGAGCGATGCCCCCCGCCTGCGGTGCCCCCGCCTGCGATGCCCCCGCCTGCGGTGCCCCCCGAATGCAATGCCTGCCTCGGGCCAGGGATCCAGGGCCCCAGCCCAGTCCGACTGGCTTTCCCGGCTGCTGCTGCCACGGTCGGATCGATGTGCGGGCGATGAGGGCAGAGGAGAGGGGACGGTGGGAGTGGGAAGAGGGAACCACAGAGGAGGGGGGACGGTGGGAAGAGGGGACGCTGGTGGACACGTCCCGGCCCCCGGACAGGCCTCCGGTCTGGAGGAGGCGGCACAGGGGCAGCAGGGCTCCGTGGGCCTGCCCCGCCCCCGCCCCGCCCGCCTGGGCCGCGGGAATGACCGTCACAGGAGCGTGTCTCTCGCTGCGCGCAGCCCTCGTTTCGCTGCTCCCGTTAACTCCGCCGTATTTTTAACATCCTCCGTGCCCTCGTTGTCTCCTCGTTTCCATCCTCGTTTCACGGCGCCCTGGGACCCGGGACCTACTTTCAGGAAGGTCAGTGCTCGCTCTGGGGCCGCCCCTCCTGACACAGATGCCTCGGCAGCTCCCGTCCCGCTCCCGCTCCCGCTCCGTGGTGGCAGCTCAGGGCGGCCTGTGCGGGGAGGACGCACTCAGCCTCGGGGAGTCCGGGCGGTGCGCGCGGGCCGCGGTGCGCTTTGGAGGGACCCTGAGCTGCAGGAGGCCCGCCGGCCAGCCGGCCGCTGCGTCCGTCTCCTCGCCCGCCTCGGGGGAGCCAGGCCCGGGGGCCCGTGCATCAGCAGGCCAGGACTCAGCTAAAACCCGCCCCGCGGCCCGAGAGCCAGGGTCAGGAAGGACGGACGTGGGGCCACACCCTGTGAGCGCACCCCAGCATCACAGCACAACGAACACCCCCCTGGGGTCACGGGAAACGGCACCCGCTTCCCCTCTGCAGGCTGCGGCTGGCCGAGGGGCCCGAGTGGCCCTGGGCAGGGGCCGTGGCCATGACTCCACAGTACAGCCTTCGCTGGGAAGGCCGCGGTCACGCTGAGCATTTCCTAGGAACACGAGGTGGGTCACTCATGCCCGTGGATGACCTGGTTCCCAAGACCCTTGTGTGCAAAGGAGAGGCCGCCTGAGTGGATGCAAACACGGGGGCCGGGCGGTAGGGGTGCCCGTGCGGGAGGGCACTGGTCTCATCACGTGGCCCTTGGGCTTGAACATGGACTCACCAACAATCTAGCCCTCCAGGCCCCTCGGGGAGCCCCACACGGGGGTGGAGTGGGCGTGGGGACTAAGAACTCACAGTCCCAAACCTCCCGACTCCCGGGCCCCTGGCCGTCCTCGCCCTCCCAGCCCATTCCGGGACCTTCTGCGACCTTGTTGCCCACAGCAGCCTCCGGGCCTGCAGACCGGGTCCCTGCCTTCTCGCTCCCTCTGTGCGGCCGGCGGCCCGGTCCACAGCCGTGAGGGGCCGTGTGCGCAGACCGTGGTGGATCCCCCAGGCCAGGGCCCTGAAAGCCATCAGGCTGGGCGTTTTCCCTTTTTCTTTTGAAATACATTTTTATTGACCTCAGCGAGAATGGGAGATGGGGAGAGACAGAGACATCAGTGGTGAGAGAGAATCACGGATCGGCTGCCTCCTGCACGCCCCCCACTGAGGATGGAGCCCACAACCCCGGCCTGTGCCCTGACCGGGAATCGAACAGTGGCCTCCTGATTCTAGGTTGACACTCAACCACTGAGCCACACCGGCCGGGCTGGGCTTTTACTTATTGGAGACGTCGCAGAGGCAGGAGGCAGCCATTCCCAGAAGCTCTCCAGGCTCAGGGGTCTGGGGCAGGCCCCCCGGGCATGGCCTGGCAGGGAGCGCTGGGCCCCAGCGGACGAGGGCGGGCGAAGGGCCAGCCCCATGAGGGGCCGGCACCCCGCAGCCCCCGTGTGCCCCAGCCTCTGCTCAGACGTCGCCTCATCCGCCCTCGCCTGACCCGAAGCGCTCCTCCGCTGCTCCCTCCAACGGCTCCTGTCACGTGGGCTCAGCAGGGGTGCCCAGCGGAGGACGGCCCCGAGGAGGCCGCCAGCAGCTCCTCAGCGGAGGGGCCCACCCGGTCCCCAGGCTCCCGGCACCCCCTCCTCTCAGCCCGGCTCTCCCCGGAGGTGCTGGCCCAGCTCCATGCGCCCCATGAGTCCCTTCTTCCCCCAAACCTCTGCTCAGCCCTCTGCTCCCCGACCCAGATGTGTTCACGTGTGTGTGTGTGCACATGGATGAATTGTGTGCACATGAGCGAGTCTGTGTGCAACGTGTGTAGTTGTGTGTGTATGCGTGTACATGTGCATATGTGTGTGGGTGAGTGTGTGTGCGTGGGTGGATATGTGTGTTGGTGGGTGTGCATGGGTGAATGTGTGTGCATGTGTGTAGATAGATGTGTTGCATGGGTGTGAGTGTGTGCAGATGTGTTTGCGTGTGTGTGTGTGTGTGTGCATGTGTGAACTGTGTACGCGTGTGTAGGTGTGCATGTATGACAGCAATAGCTGCCCTCCCAGCACCCAGCCAGGCATCCTGGCTGCACATACAGACTGTGGATGTCGGGAGGCGAGGTGCCAGCTTTGACATAGGACGCTCAGGCTCAGGAAGTCCAGGACCTGCCGCAGGTCCCAGGCTCATCCCTTCGCGCCCCCCCCCCCCCCCCGAGACTTCCTGCCACGGGACACGGCCAGGGGGCGCTGTGGTCACCCGCCTGGTGCTGCCCGGGTCCCTGCAGCTGCCTGCCGGCTGGGAAACCCCGTCTGCATGTGAGTCGGGGGCACGTGGCTCCTCCTCAGGGACGGCTCTGTCCTCCTGTAACCCCTTCCCCCAGGGAAGCCGGGCGCCTCAGGCACCTGCTGCCTTCCCCCCCCCCCCCCCCCCCCCGCTTCCCGCAGGCCCTCCACCACTGTGTCCAGGCACAGGTGCCCGCCCCCCACCAGCACCTGAGCCTGCCACCCCTGCTTCTGCCCTCCGTGCTGGGGCCCTCGCACCCCCCGCAGGGCCGAGCCCCCAGCAGGTGAAGGAGACAGGGGGCTCTGCAGGCTTCCCAGAGGCAGCCAGTCCCCGTGGCCCCCCTTCTGGGGGAACCCTGGCAGCGCCCTCACCCGGGCCCCTCCAGAGGGGTCAGTGTGCACCCTCCCAGGGACCCCACGGCGAGGGGGGCACTCGGAGGGAGATTCTGCCTGTGACCGCGCCTCCCTGTGTGACCTCCACTGGGCACAACGGGCAGGAAACTCCAATCAGAGCCAATCAGCGGGTGGAGGATTAATAGGTGGACCTGCTCCAGCTACCAATACTCGTCATTAGCTCTGACCCTTCAGAGCAGTTACAGCTGACCAGCCCTCCGGACTCCCTGCCCACAGCTCTGTCAGTAAGACAACGGTCAGCCAAAACCGGTGTGGCTCAGTGGATAGAGCATCGGCCTGGGGACTGAAGGGTCCCAGGTTCAATTCCAGTCAAGGGCATGGACCTTGGTTGAGGGCACACCCCAATGGGGGATGTGCAGGAGGCAGCTGACGGATGTTTCTCTCTCATCGATGTTTCTGACTCTTTCTCCGTCTGATGCTCTATCCACTGAGCCAAACCTGTTTCGGCTCATTTTAATCTTAATAAAAGGGATGGAAAAGCCAGAGAGAGGCGTAGTCCTCCCACCACAGTTGGACGACCGCCTGGCCCCCGTTTCCCAAATTAAATCTTTTCTGAAGTCTCTTTTCATCTGTGTGCGGCCTTCCCCAGAACCCGAACCCTGAACCGGAACCCTAATCACGTGGGACGTGAAAGGGGTTCCCACGGGGAGACCCTGTGAGTCCCCACCCACCTGGGCCTCAGCCTCCCTGAGCCCAGAGGGAGTGGAGCGGAGACCTCAGCCCTCTGAGATGCCACAGGGTCCGGAGTCTGTGCTCCGCGGGGCCGGAGGAGGCTCTCGGCCCGGCCCTCGGACACCTCGGCTCCCGCAGCCTCCGGCGCAGCCTCAGGAGCAGCAGCGAGGGGGAGGGCCCGCCTCGTCACCCCGCCCGCCACCCAGGGACAGCGCTTTGCTGCTCCGAAGCTCTGGAGGGAGCTGTCTTCCTCTGGGACCGGCCTCCTGTCTGCCCAGGGGCCGGGAGACCATCGCACGCCCCCTTCCCTTCCGGCGGCCGAGAGGGAGGCCTGCCCAGGTCAGTGTCAGAGTCACGTCGGACGCTCGGTTTCCTCCATCGCCAGGTTCCAGGGGCTCCTCTGCAGGCCCCGGGCCAAGGCAGCCCTGGAGGAGCGGCCGGGCGGGCAGCGCTGGCCCCGTGCACAGAGGAGGGCAAGCAGGACGGTGCCAAGGTCAGTGCGCGGCGCGGGGGGCGGAGGGGGCGGCCCGGCTCTGCCCGGCTCTGCCCGGCACCAGATGGCGGCCTGGGGCAAGGAGGCACTCGCCTGAGAAATGGGAGGACAGCCAGCGCGGCCCCACCAGGGTCAGGGTCAGGGTCAGGGACACGGGCAGCCCGCCCGGGGCCACGCAGGTGGCCACGTGTCCCTGGGGGTGGGGTGGGGCGGAGGTGTGCACAGAGCTCAGAGGGCGGCACAGAGCTCCCCGTCGCACGTCCCACGCTGCCGACCCACAGCCCGGCCGTCACCCAGCCCCCAGGAGGCCGCCTCGCCCAGGACAGCGAGGGCCGGACAGGGCCAGCCCTGGGCGGGGCCTGTTCCTCTCCTCCAGCGCCGCCGGGCACCGCACCCGCTGCGGGTGGGGCTGTGCGGACATCCCCCCGGGAGAGGCCGCTCCCCCCCTCCCGGCCGCTCAGGTCCCCTCGGGAGGAGACGCAGCCCCACGTGGCGCCAGGTCCATCGGGGCCAGAGGCGAGGCGGGGGCATTCGCTCAGCTTCCTCCTGCCCATCGGGGTCCGGCCGGGGCCCCCAGACGCTCCGCACACACCCCGAGGCCAGGCCGGGGAGGGGGCCCCAGACCGAGGCCGCAGAGGCACAGACAGTCTGGAACCCGGGCAGCGGCTCGGCCGCGGGGCAGGCGCTGGGGGGCCGGCAGGGAGCCGGAAGGTCCCCGAGCCCCCGGGAGTGAGCCGGTGGCCCCGCCGATATGTGGCTGCAGCCGGCTCTCCCCGCACGCCGGCTCCCTCGGCGTCCCCGGCTCCGGCACAGAGGCTGACCCGCCCGGGCCCAGCTGCTCGGACTCCCCTGGAGGCCACTGTGTGCCGGCCAACCGGGTGGCCGCTCCGCCATCTGTCGGCTGCGGGGGCCGGCAGCACCCAGACCTGGGGGTCCGGAGCCCCCCTCCGCCTGCAGTCTGCCCCCGCGGGCGCCCGGTGGGCAGCCCCCCCAGGAGTCCAGCTTCAAAGAGGGGTGAGTGGGAGCGGGGCAGGGCCCCCACCGGAGGCAGCAGCAGGAAAAGTGCCGTGATTCACCGCCCCCCCCCCCCAGGCCGTCATCAATAATGGAGCGATCCGGACGCGGGGCTCGGGGAGTCAAAAAGGGCAGCCACTTCGCCTCGGCAGCAGAGATGAAAGGTTTCTCTGCTTCGAATGAAGACGCAGACAGAATGGAGGAAAGGGAGAGAGAGAGAGAGAGAGAGAGAGAGAGAGAGAGAGAGAGAGAGAGAGAGAGAGAGAGAAGGAGACAGAGGGGGGGAGATGGAGGGAGGGAGAGAGAGAGAGAGGGGGAGGGGGAGGGAGAGGAGAGAGATAGGGAGGGAGAGAGGAAGGGAGGGGGACAGGGAGGGAGGGAGGGAGGGAGAGAAAGGGAGGGAGATGGAGGGAGGGAGAGAGAGAGAGAGAGGGAGGGGGAGGGAGAGGAGAGAGATAGGGAGGGAGAGAGGGAGGGAGGGGGACAGGGAGGGGGACAGGGAGGGAGGGAGAGAGAGAAAGAGCACGAGCCAGGGCCTCCAGGCGCACAGACTGAAGGCCTGCGTTCCGGAGCCCTAGAGGCGGCCCCGCCCGCCGTGACGCCATGACGCCGGCTGCAGGTGCTGGAAGAGGGAGCTGGAGCGGGCGTGTTCTGGGTTCTGGGACCGGCCACGCACCGTCCCTCCCGCTGGATGTAAATAATTCCAACGCCTTCTCTGAGAGCTCTCCGGAGGAAGTGAAGGAAGGATCCAAACACACAGAGCTCAACGAAGGGGCCTCCCCAGCCTCCCCCGAGCCTCTGCCCCAGTGGCCTCCTGTCCCAGCGCGGCTCTGAGCACAGTGAGCGAGATGAAGTGCCCCCCCTCCCCGCCCCGAGTTCTCCGAGCAAAACCCCGCAGAGCAGCCCACCCCAGGCCCTGAGCACAGCTCTGGGCACCGTCGGGGCTCGTGTCCACCGTCCTGGCCCGGCGTGACCCTGCTCCCTCCCTCTCCATGTCTGCGGGAGGAGGCCGCCTCGGACTCCATCACACCAGCCGTGGCCGGCCCACCCTCACCCACACGCAGGCCGACCGGGCCACACCGGAGCGAGGAGGCCAGGCGGGCGGGGCAGGGCCGGGCTCAGGCCCCTGGGGACGGTCTGCGCCGGCCACGCCCGCTTCCTCCTGTCCACCGAGAGCCGCAGCCCCTGGGCGCTCCGGGCGGCAGCCCGTCCTCTGGCGCACGCAGCCCTCGCTCTTCCTTTCGGGCCTGACTCGCTGACTCACCGGGCGGAAGGAGCATAAACGACGATGGACTGAATTATTCAAACTCCTCCAGAGCCGAAACGACGGGAATGTGTTTATGTTTTGCTTTAAGCGCGGAAATGGGATGAGGGCTCCCAGGATTGATCTTTTTTTTTTTTTTTTTAATATATTTTATTGATTTTACACAGAGAGTAATTGAAAGGGATAGAGTTAGAAACGTCGATGAGAGAGAAACATCGACCAGCTGCCTCTTGCACACCCACCTTGGGGATGTGCCCGCAACCACGGTACATGCCCCCGACCGGAATTGAACCCGGGACCCTTCAGTCTGCAGGCCAACGCTCTATCCACTGGGCCACACTGGCTTTGGCCCAGGATTGATCTTAATCTGCGAGCGGCCTCCCCGTCTCACACTCCCGCCGGGACCGGCCGGGGGAGGCACGTCTGGGGACGCTGACACCAGCACAGCCCTCGCGGACTTGGCTGGGGGATGGCGGGTTGGCCTGCGGATGGCAGGGGCCCGAGTCTGATTCCCGTCAAGGCCGTGTGCCTCGGCTGCAGGCATGGCCCTGGCGGGGATGCATTCAGGAGGCGATCCTTCGATGTGTGACTCCGTCCCTCCCCCTCCTCCCTCCCACTCTCTGGCAGATCCATGGAAAAGTGCCCTCTGCTGAGGAGTGACGAGAAACAGGGACAGAAACACTAGTGCACGCGCCCACTCCCCCCGCCGGCCTTCCTGCTCTCCGTGACCGCCGGCTTCGCTGCCGTCTCACGTCTGCTCTGCTCGAACCAGCCCTGTCCGCGGGGCGGGAGGGGCTGTCTGGGACCGTCCCGGCTTTGCTGACGGTCCGAACCTCCGCCTGCTGTGGCCCCGTGAGGGCGCGGACGTGCAGAGCCCGGACCTGGGCAGAAGCAGAGGCATGGGAGGCCCGTTGTGTGGTGACTGCCACGTGCCCACACGGTGCCGGCACCCAGGAGGCCCTCACTCTGCCGCTGGCCGCGAGGATGGCCTCGGCGCTGTGTCCTGGGCAGGGACAGGCCCCGCAGAGACGCCCAGCGGCCCTGGGAGGAGCCCAGGAGGAGAGGAGGGGGGATGGAGGGGGCCGGGGGATTAGGGGGGACGGAGGCCTGGGCATTCTGCCCCGAGGGGAGCCCGTACCCAGCCCAGGCCCACGGGGGAGAGCAGCCCCATCGGACAGAAGCTCCGCAGCAGGAGCACGAACATCCAGCCCCTCCCTCCGCCCGCCCCTGCCCCTCTGGGCAGGGCTTCCCACCTGCCAGGGCCCGGGGGCTGGGACAGGCGGGTCCCAGGCAGGTCCATGGAGACCGGCCACGATCCAGACAGAGCAGAGGAGAGCGGGCGGGACCAGGGGGCTGGCCCACCGCCCCGAGTGAGCCGCCACCTGAGACTCCTGGCTGGTCAGCTCCGCTCAGGGCCTCTGTGGAGCCCCGGAGTCACCGGCTGTCAGAGCAGAGGGGCCCGGGGCAGGAGCATGGGGGGGACAGAGGCCGGAGGAGGACACAGCCCATCGGGGGAGGGGCCGTTGAGTTGGAGGCTGAGCCATGGAGCCGTGAACTTGGGTTTCAAGGTCCGAATGCTCCAGCTCTGGGCACTGCTGCTCCCTCAGGCCTGGCCCCAGGCAGACCATCAACCCTCCAGCTTCCCCTCTGGGCCGTGGCAATGGGCTGGGTCCCCCTATTATCCCGAGTCTAACACAGCCCCACTGAACGGGCCTGCTCCAGGGCTCACGGGCAACTGTGTGTGTGCCGTGTGCTCACTGCAGGCAGCTGTGCGTGTGCCATGTGCAGATTGCAGGCAGCTGTGTGTGTGCGTGTGCAGAGTGTAGGCAGCTGCACGTGTGCCGTGTGCAGACTGAGATAGCTGTGTGTGTGTCCTGTGTGCAGACTGAGGTAGCTGTGTGTGTGTGCTGTGTGCAGACTGCAGGCAGCTGTGTGTGTGTGCCGTGTGCAGACTGTGGGCAGCTGTGTGTGTGCCGTGTGCAGACCATGGGCAGCTGTGTGTGTGCCGTGTGCAGGCAGCGGGCAGCTGTGTGTGTGCCGTGTGCAGACTGTGGGCAGCTGTGTGTGTGTACTGTGTGCAGACTGTGGGCAGCTGTGTGTGTGCCGTGTGCAGGCAGCGGGCAGCTGTGTGTGTGCCGTGTGCAGACTGCAGGCAGCTGTGTGTGTGCCGTGTGCCATGTGCAGACTGCAGACAGCTGTGTGTGTGCCGTGTGCCGTGTGCAGACTGCAGACAGCAGCCCTGACCCAGGCCGCAGGGCGATGCCCTCTGCGCCTGTCTCCCTGGGGACCTCGGCTGGAACCCGAGCTGCAGCCCCGCCCCTCCCGCTCTGGCCGGACCCTCCCCCTCGCACCTCCCCTCGGGCTGCGCACAGCCGCCCGTGTCTCCGGTGGCCGCCCCTCGCTGCGCCCTCTTCCCACACGCCATCCCCATTTTATTTATTGTAATTGACTTCAGAGAGGAAGGGAGAGGGGGAGAGACATCAGTGATGGGAGAATCATGGATCATCTGCCTCCTGCACGCCCCACACTGGGGATCCAGCCCAAACCCCGGGCCTGTGCCCTGAACAGGAATTGAACCCTGACCTCCTGGGTCATAGGTCAACGCTCAACCACTGAGCCACACCCACTGGCCCCATTGCCTTTTTAGACAGAACCCCAGCCCCGAGCGCTGGACTGACTTGGCTGGGATCCCACAGACACGCATGAGGCCGAAGCCCCGTCTTTCCCGCGTCTGGGGACCAGCGTCCTGGGACCCCCGGCCACAGCCCCAGGCCCGGGAGCCCCCGCATCTGCTGACACAGCGGCCCCGCAGGCAGCCGAGCGGCCCCCGCGCAGGGGCCTCCCCGATCCGGGACGGGCTCCCACCGCCTCCTCCCCGCCCCGAAGCCGCAGGCCCACAGACAAGGCCAGGAGCGCAGGTTTCCATGGCAACCCGGCTGCCGTTGCCCTAATTATAATTAACTTCAGAGCTGACCCCTCTCGGGGACCGTCTGGAGGGAGAGAGGAGGCAGCGCCGGCGGGTGGGAACCGAGGGGGGTTGATTGTCCGGGCCTTTGGGGATGGGAGTGGAGAGGGACAGGCCAGCGAGGCCGGGGCACCCTGGGCGGATAAGCCCCCCGAGGCCGGCTGCACGGGGACGGGGTCAGGGGCCTGTGGGGAGGGTGGGCCCCAGAGCACCCCGGTCCCGCCCGGCGCCTCCGCGGCTCAGGCCCAGCCTCTGTCCCCGGCCCTGTGGGGGCGGGGCGGGCCCAGGTGAGGAGGGGGCAGAGGGCAGGCCCAGCCTCTCCGGCCCATCGGCCCAGAAATCACAGCAATGGCGGGTGTCTGCTGAGCTACGCCCCCAGGGTACCGATCCCAGGAACCCCCGCTAGCCTCAGACCCACCTGGCAGAGGAGCTGCTGGGCACAGAGGCCGGGGGAGGGGGGTCCAGGCAGCCTGGTCTCAGGGCCGCTCCCCGGGGCCTGGTGCTGCTGTGGAGGGCTGACAGGTTGGGGTTTGTCCAGAAAACAGAAGGGTCCTGACTCCAAAACAGTGTGGACACCATGTTGGGGTTCAGCGTTCCCACGTTACCGAGGAGGCGGGTTCTGGGCGGGGACACGGCCGCCCAGGACCACAGGGCCTGACCCGCACATCGAAGGCCAAGCCTGTCCTGGACGGTGGCTCCGTGGGCTGAAGCGTCGTCCCATCCACCAAAAGGTTGCGGGTTCGATTCCCGGTCAGGGCACATACCCGGGTTTCAGGTTCCATGCCTGGTCAGGTGAGTGCAGGAGGCAGCCAATGTTTCTCTCGCATCGATGTTTCTCTCTCTCTCAAATCAGTAACCTCAGGTGAGAATTTAAAAAAAAATAAAAGGTCAGCTGAAAGCCGGTGTGGCTCAGTGGATAGAGCGTTGGACTGCGGACTGAAAGGTCAAGGGCATGGACCTTGGTTGCGGGCTGCCCTTCCACTCAGAGGATTGGACTTCACCTTCCTTCACACGGAGTCCATCCGGGTGGGACACCGAGGCGACGGAGAGGAGTGGCACGGCCAGCAGCGGGCAGGGAGAGCGAGCAGGCCCCGTGCCAGGGCCGGCTCCCCTGCCAGAGCGCCGGGCCCCCAGCCACCCCCCCATAGCCAGGTGTGAGCCTTACCCAGCACCTACTACACGCAGCCCCTGTTCCCAGTGTGCTGATGAGTTCAATCCCCACGACACACCTCTGAAATGTGTGACCCTGACATCACTGAGCACCACGGGAACCGGGGTCCCAGAGATTGTCACACACGCCTGGGGGGGGGTCTGCACCCGCCCCCGAGCCCCACGGCTGGGCTCGGTCACGACGCTCAGTGGCCTCTGTTTTATCTGTAGTGATTTTTTATTGATGTCAGAGAGGAAGGGAGGAGAGAGGGAGAAACATCAGTGATGAGAATCACTGACTGCCTCCTGCGTGCCCCCCACTGGCTCAGGCCGGGCCGGACCCTCTGCTCTGGGCCCAGGGCTCCCACCTGGTTTCCGTGACCAGCGGCTCCATCCGCCCCCGGGCTCAGCGCTCCCTCCTGCAAACCCCGGGGCACGGAGGCCCGGGCCCAGTGACTGCTTCCCGAGGTCACACTCCCAAGGTCACACCTCCCGAGGTCACACTCCCGAGGTCACACTCCCCGAGGTCACACTCCCGAGGTCACACTCCCCGAGGTCACACTCCCTGAGGTCACACCTCCAGAGGTCACACCTCCCGAGGTCACACTCCCCGAGGTCACACTCCCGAGGTCACACTCCCCGAGGTCACACTCCCTGAGGTCACACTCCCCGAGGTCACACCTCCCGAGATCACACTCCCGAGGTCACACTCCCCGAGGTCACACTCCCGGGGTCACACTCCCCGAGGTCACACTCCCTGAGGTCACACTCCCCGAGGTCACACCTCCCGAGATCACACTCCCCGAGGTCACACTCCCGAGGTCACACTCCCCGAGGTCACACTCCCTGAGGTCACACTCCCCGAGGTCACACCTCCCGAGATCACACTCCCGAGGTCACACTCCCGAGGTCACACTCCCGGGGTCACACTCCCCGAGGTCCCAGCCATCCCAGCAGCTGGACCAGCCCCGCCCAGAGGCAGGCCCACAGGTGCCCCCCCCGCACCCCCCACAGGTGCCCCCCCGCACCCCCCCCCCCGCCCGCTCTGCCCCCGGCTCCCGCGGGGCCGGGCTGACATTCGCCGTGATTAGCTCGCTCCCCCCTCCGCAGCCGCGGCGCGAGCTAACTGCCCTGATTTTCCTCCCAGAGCGGCTCTGAATAGCCGGCGGCACAATTAGGCGCTCGGCCCGGCTCTCACGCTCCGGCTCTGAAAAGAATCAAATCAGGAAGCGGCCTCTCGGAAGGTCCCGGGAGCGGCTTTGTGTGGGAACAAAGCGCACACACGATCCTGGCTTCGCTGATGAGCTCGGGACGGGCCCTGCTGGCAGGAGAGCCCCCCCCACCCCCACCCCCGCAATCAGCCCCCAATCAGCCCCCCACCAGCCCCTCTCTCCCTGGGCGGCTATTCTTGGGGCGCTGGGGGTGGCGATGCCCTCCCCGCTCAGGCCTGGCCGTCATCCCAGCCCAGAAGCCGGTGGGGGGGGGGGGGCGCTGGCGGGAGCACCCCCAGAGCAGCAAGTCCAGGGGGCTCATGGGGAGACGAGGGGCCTGGGGCCGCGTTTCCTGCAGGTGCTCCTGCCTCGTGCTGACCACTCAGCTCGTTTAAGATGCCGGTCATCATGGCCGGAGTCAGGGCTTCCAGCCAATTACAGACACGGGCCCTGGCGTGCGGCTCCGTGAACACAGACACGGCCCTGGCGTGTGGCTCCGTGAACACAGACACGGGCGCTGGCGTGCGGCTCCGTGAACACAGACACGGCCCTGGCGTGCGGCTCCGTGAACACAGACACGGGCGCTGGCGTGCGGCTCCGTGAACACAGACACGGGCTCTGGCCGTGTGGCTCAGTGGGCTGGGCGTCGTCCGTGCACCGAGAGGGTCCGATTCCAGCCGGGCACATGCCAGGGTGGCAGGCTTGGTCCCCGCTGGGGACGTGAAGGATCAGCGGACTGAAGCATCAGTGTTTCTCTCTCTCTCCCTCCCACTCTCTCTAAAAGCCAGTGAGGAAAAGAGCCTCGGTGAGTTAACAACAAAGAGGCAGGGCTGCATCTGGTCCCATTCCGAACCGCATCCACCTCTCAGCCGAGCCAAGGGCATGAGAGACTCATTCGTGGGAGAAGCCGAGAGGCTGTTCCCCCCAACTCAGCCCTCCACCCGCCCATACTAATCCCGGCGCTGCCCTCTCCGCGGGGAGGGCCGCCCCCGGCCGCCTGGGATGGGCTCCCGGGGGCAGGCTGCTCCGCTCCTCCCCGGAGCACGGAGGACCCCTCCGCGGGAGCGGCGGCTCAGGGCAGCCGGAGTGACCACGGGACTGGAATCAGCAGTCTGTCCACAGGCCTCTCACTCCAGACAGGAAACGGAAGAGTGGCAGAGGCCGCCACACCCGGCTCCACCCTCGCCCTCGGGTAAGGCAGGTGAGGGGGGGTGCGGGGCCAGGGCTGGATCTAAAGAGCGTGTTAAAAATAAAAGATAGCCGGAGCCGGTGTGGCTCAGTGGTACAGCGTCGGCCTGCGGACTGAAGGGTTCCAGGTTCGATTCCCGTCAGGGGCATGTGCATTGGTTGCGGGCACATCCCCAGTAGGGGGTGTGCAAGAGGCAGCTGATCGATGACTCTCTCTCATCGATGTTTCTAACTATCTCTCTCCCTTCCTCTCTGTACAAAATCAATAAAATATATTAAAAAAAAAACAAAGAGAGAGACCTCAGGGCTTCTTTAAAAAAAAAAAAAAAAAGATAAAGGATGTGTTTACTGGCTGCCCAGGTTGCAGGGAGAGGGAGAGGGGGAGGGGGAGGGAGAGGGAGGGAGAAGGGGGGAGGAGGGGGAAGGGGGAGGAAGAGTGAGATGGGACAGGGGAGGGAGAGGGAAAGGAGGAGGGAGAGAGGGAGGAGAGGGAGAATGACAGGGAGAGGAAGAATGAGAGGGAGAGGGAGGAGGAAGGAGCGGGAGAGGGGAGGGGGGAGAGTGAGATGGGGAGGGGGAGGGGAGGGGAGGGGGAGAGGGAGGGAGAGGAGGCTGAGGCTCAGAGAGGCAGGTACCCCGGGCCTGGGAAGCTATGGTGGGGGCTGAGCCCTGGGACCCACTGGGGGTCGGGAAGGGAAGGGACGAGGACCCAGCGGGGGGGCCAGAGAAAGACCGCTGATGCTGGTGGGAACTTGAGGCCACGGAAGCTTCCAGGAGCGCCAGCTGCCGGGAGTCGGGGAAGAAGGGACGGAGGAGCCACCGTGGACCGGCACACGCAGGCCATTCGATGAGAGATTTCGGGGGACAGACTAGAGGAGCAACAAACGCCCGGCTGCAGCGGCTGCAGAGAAAGAAGGGAAGCAGCCAAGACCCACGGAACTCTGCTGTCTCCCCGATGCCACTCAGTGCCGCCGCCTCCAGGAAGCCCTCCGGGGCCCTCTCCTCCGGTCACTGAGGCCGTCCCGTGAGGGCCGGGCCGTCCCGTGTGAGCCGGGTGGTCCCGTGAGGGCCGGGCCGTCCCGGGGCAGGGCTGTGTCCGTCGCCTGCTCCTGGCACCCGCTGGCGCTCCCCGGTCAGACGGCAGGGAAACCGCTGACACGGTCCCAGAATTCTCTTCTCCCAGCACTGAGTCACGCCTCCCCACGCTTGGGGTTTGTGCATCGCTGGAGACTGTGATGA
This sequence comes from Pipistrellus nathusii, assembly GCA_963693515.1. Lineage (NCBI taxonomy): Eukaryota > Metazoa > Chordata > Mammalia > Chiroptera > Vespertilionidae > Pipistrellus > Pipistrellus nathusii. Next base: position 1,407,595 of record OY882869.1, on the reverse strand, counting down.
GGAGACCTAACACGGCGTTAATTTGGCTCGTTAACTCGCTGATTGCGAAGTTGTTTTAATTCAATCGGCTCCTCCTGTGTTCTGTCAAAACGCCCACAAACAGAGCAAGCGAATGAGTTTCAGAGCAGACGCAACACTGGTTCACAGAAGGGGGGGCGGGGGGGTCTGCAGCTGCCCTCCCGAGGGAGAGCGCGGGCGGCAGGTGTGGGCGGACACGGAGCCCTGCCACCCGGGGTTCCCTGCCATTCCTGGGGTTCCCTGCCATACCGGGGTTCCCTGCCACCCTGGGGGTTCCCTGCCATTCCCGGGGTTCCCTGCCACCCTGGGGGTTCCCTGCCATTCCCGGGGTTCCCTGCCACCCTGGGGGTTCCCTGCCACCCTGGGGGTTCCCTGCCATACTGGGGTTCCCTGCCACCCGGGGTTCCCTGCCATTCCCGGGGTTCCCTGCCACCCCGGTGTTCCCTGCCACCCGGGGTTCCCTGCCATTCCTGGGGTTCCCTGCCATTCCCGGGGTTCCCTGCCATTCCTGGGGTTCCCTGCCCTGGACGGATAAGGAAAGACATGGTCGGGGTGTGGGGACCTCGGAGGCCCAGCCTGTGCCCACACCCCGCCTGGCATCAGGCAGGGCTGGCTGACAGGTAAGACTCCTGACCCCCCCCCCCCCCGCCCCCTCCCAACCCTCTCCCCAAATTAACCCTCAGCACTCAGACTCGGACCCAGGCCGGAGGTGAGGGGCGGTGACTCCCAGGTTCCCCGTGCCCATGGCTGCAGGAGGCACTGAGGGGTGGGGCGCAGGGGGGGCCGAGCCCTGTACCGTCAGCCCCCACCCCCGTCCCCGGACCCCGCGTGGCTCAGCGGCCTGGGGGAGGCCTAAGAGCCGGCTTTCCAGCGAGCGACCCGGTGTCGATGCCTCTGGCCCAGCCCGCCCGGAGGACCCACTTCCCTTTGGGGGCCCAGCCCACAGCCCTCCCTGGCCCTCTCCGGCCCCTCGGGGGGCCAGGGGCCTCTGCTAACCTGGGGTCCATCCCCACTTTCCTCTCCTACTCCTACCACCGCCTGCAAGAGCCCAGGCCCGTCCTGAGCCCCCACCCCCTTCACCTTCCTCTCCCCATCACCCAACCCCCCACCCCTCCCTTCACCTCCCCCCCATCACCCAACCCCCACCCGGCTCCGGGGACCTCCATCACCTGACTCACTGCGCGGCCAGCCGGCTGCCTCCGCCTCGCAGTTCCCGCGGCCCGGGCACAGCTGCTGTGGGTTCCCGTCTCCCCCACACCTGGCCGGCTTCTCAGAACCGACCTGGGAACAAGGCCTCCCGCCTCTGCCCCCAGGGCTGGGCCTCTCCCAGCCTCTGCTGAGACTCCCCCCCCCCCCCCCCCCCCCGCCCCCGGAGCTAGTCCCCTCCTCCCCTGACCTTGGAGCTGGGGAAGCTGAGCTGAATGCTCTCTTTTTGGTTACTCCTCCCCAGGATGCTGTCCACCGATGTTTAGGGCGTGGGAAGGAGAGGAAGAGACAGAGAAACGCTGGCGTGAGAGACATGGATGGTTGCCTCCCTCACCCACAAAGGCCAAGGATCCAGCAGGCCACCGAGGGACGTGCCCTAGACCAGCGGTCGCCAGTGCATGGTCCGTGAGGCCGGAAAGGTGGCGACCGCGGCCCAGGACCAGAATAGGGCCCCTCAGCCCAAGGGCGGACACTCTACCCTCTGAGCCGGCAAGGGCCTGGGTGCTCTCAACTCGCAGACCAGGCTGAGCCCAGGCTCCCTCGTCAGCCGGCCCCAGCGTTTGTCTATCCACCAGCGAGGCCTCTGCTGCCAGGGACCGGGGACTGAGGACCAGGGACCAGGGACACGAAGACGGGTCCTTCCCGCCAGGGTTTCGGTCTCCCTGGGAGGACACATTAACACAGGGACACGGTCCGAGCTCAGATGCTCAGTACTGCTCTCCAGCCACTGGGAAGAGCAGGCCGCACAGACAGCAGGAACACGAAGTCGACTTTTGAGTATCCTCCTATAGCATAAAAGGCTAATATGCAAACCGACCAAACAGAACGACCGGCCGCTATGACACACACTGACCACCAGGGGGCAAATGCTCAGCCAGAAGCGAGGCTCTCTGCTGATGAGCGCAGCACTCAGGATGTCCGTCTGCCGGCTTAGGGCTCTTGGACTGTGAGAGGGTGCAGGCCAAGCTGAGGGGACCCCCCACCCGCCCGCCTGATGGCACGGATTTTATGCACCAGGCCTCTAGTTTATTTGTCTTTAATATTCGTTCACTAATTAGCATTATGTGAGCGCGTGTGATTTAGTCTTTCGTTCTGGCTGTTCTCACAGCCAGCTCAGGGAGACAGGTGAAGGTGAATCCCCCCCAGTCCACATGCTGACGTCCCCGTTCCTCGGAACGCGGCTCTTTAGGAGCGGATGGTTAACGAGGTGATTGCCGTTAAATGAGATCACATGGGCGTCCTGACCCGGGCTAACGGGCATCCTGATAGGAGGAGATCCGGACAGACGCCCGGCAGGGACAGCCCCAGGACAGGGCGCAGCCAGGAGAGGCCGCCTGAGGGCCAGCCCGGCCGGCACCCTCCTGGACTCCGGCCCGGCTGTGGGAGAGGACGGGGGTCAGAGCCGCCCAGCCGGGGGCTTGTCAGACCTAATCCACTCCCCAACTCCCAGCACGAGTCCTTGGCGCTCCAGCGGGCCTTCTGGCTCCCACCGCCTATCGCTTCCCGTCTCCCTGACCCGGCCGCGGCCCCGCCAAGAGCAAGGCCGAGCCTCACTGTGAGTCATCAAACGCTTTTTTGGGGAAAGGCCAGAAAGAAAACACTAGCCCGGTGGCTGTGGCTCAGGGGGTCAGCGTCGACCTACCAGCCAGGAGGTCCCGGTTCGATTCCCGGTCGGGCACAGGCCTGGACTGCAGCTCGCTCCCTAGTGTGGGGCGCGCAGGAGGCAGCCGATCCCTGATTCTCTCTCGTCACTGAAGTCTCTCTCTCCCTCCCTTTCTGAAATCAATAAAAATATGTATCTTCAAAAGTGACATACTTCAGCTCCAGGGAGAAATCTGGTCCCCATCGCACCATTCCATTCTGCCATCGCAGCGCCAGCCAGGACAGGTGGCGTGGCGAGCGCGATGGAACTGTGTGGTGCCATGGAAACACCGACAGCCCGAAACGAAGTTGCCCTGCTAGGCCTCCCTGGGCCTCCCCCGCCCCTGGGCCTCCCCCCTGCCCCTGGGCCTTCCCCCCGCCCCTGGGCCTCCCCCGCCCCTAGGCCTTCCCCCCGCCCCTGGGCCTCCCCCCACCCCCGCCCCTGGGCCTCCCCCCTGCCCCTGGGCCTCCCCCCTGCCCCTGGGCCTCCCCGGGAGTGGGACTAGACGGGCCTGGATTCCTGAGTGAGCGGGGTGGGGAGGAGGCAGCCACCTGCTGAGCCCCCCACCCCCCACCCCGGACGTGGCCCTGGGGAAGGTGGCCGTGCCCAGAGCAGCCCCCTCCAGCATCCTCGCCCCACCCCTGCCTACAAGCCCTTCCTCTCCAGCTCCTGGGGCTCCTTCCCCTGCCCAGACGGTGCCGTCCGCCTCATGAATCATCCAATCAAGCCCATTAGATCGACAAATGGACTTGGTGGAATTGTTTAATCGGCTGAAATGAGGGCTTTATGTAATTTCCACGTGTCACGGGATATAATTATCCTCCTGCTCTGCTCTGAGACTCTCTCAGCGCGGAGCCTGCCAGCCTGACCCAGGACCAGCCTCCTGACCACAGGCCCCCCTCCCGCCGGCCCTTCCCCCCACCCCTACCCCGCTCCGAGGGAGGCTGGGCAGTGCTGGGCCCGGGCATGCGTGGATCCAGAAAACCAGGTCACCAGGACCTTTCTTGTAGGCCCGTCCACCGTTTGCCACGCGCGGCCTCACTCCCAACGGGCCTGCCTCCTGGCAGCCCAGGCCCAGCCCCCGAACCCCAAGGCAGGGGCGAGCCTGGCCTCCCGACCCCAACGCCAGCCCTCAGGCAGGGCCAGGTCGTGGCATCTGCGTGGAGCCGGGGCCAGCGCTGTGCCTGGGGGACGGGGATGGTGGGAACTGGGCAGACGGTGCCCTCCGGACCGGACTGGCTCCCCGCCCCTCTGAGCGGCCTCAGGAGCCCCTCCCACCCCAGAACCCATCCAGTCCCAGTGCTGTGCTCCGGTTTCCAGCCCCTTCGCTCACATCCTGTTACCTCCCACCCTATTCCCTTAAGTTCCCGGGGCCCCAGGGCCCCGTGTTCCCAGTCATGTTTTATGTGACTGTGCTCCACGCGTAGGGTCATGTGTGGCCGGGACTGTCCCAAAGGGTCCCAGCCCAGAAAGACGAGCACTGTCCTCTCCCGGCCGGGAGGGTGGGGGTGGGAGGAGGGCCAGGGAGGGGGGAAGGGGTGTTTCTTAGCCCCCATTCCACTGCGGGGGCAGGGGCTGTGTGCAGACTTTATCCAGGCTCAGGGTCCGACTCCTCCCCTCTTGCAGACTGAGCCCTCTCCCCGAATCCAGGGGGTGCTGGGTCACCCTTGGGCAATCCTCAGGGACTGCTGCTCGCTCAGCCTCCATGGGCACAATCTGTGCCCGCCTTTTCTCGGGGAAGCCTTCACCCATTTAATGTATCGCCGGCAGGAGCCGCCTGGCCAAGCCCAGGGGTTGTCAATGCACCCGTGGGCACGGCAGGCTCGGCCATCTCATGTGGGGGACACCCCCGCCCCCCCCCCAATGATGACACAGCCAGGATCAGGGTGCTGACACCCACAATGCACCAGGCGTGCCCTCTGCAGCGTGGGTGGGGTCCTGTCAGTCTCTGGTCTGAACAGGCCCAGCCATGTACCCCGCTGCCGTAGCTACCAATTCTCCCCGATCCTCCCCAATCCTCCCCACCTCGCAGCAGCTCCCGGCCTGGTGTTCGCAGAGTTCCAGCCAGCGCCAGTCTCTGGGCAGCTGGAGTCACAGGGCCTGGCCGCCCAGCCGGAAGCCAGGTTCACATGCAATGAGTGCCCCTTAACTGAGAGTGTATGTTGGGGCGGGCCTCAAGGCCTCTGGGGCAGACCAGAAGCAGCAGCAGCACCTCCAGATACCTTCCAGCTGCCTTCCCGGGAGCTGGGGCCGGGCCGGGCTGTCTATGGAGCCACAGGCCAGGCCAGGGCGGGAACTGCAGCTGCAAGTCCAGGAGGAGCCTCGCCAGCCAGATGGCGTGTGTGAAACGAACCGGGATGAAGTTACCAACATCGGCTCCCGGGCTCCTCCCCAATGGAGCCAGCAGGTCCGGGCGGCCTAGCCTGCCCCTCTCCCATGCCCGAGACCATGCAGGCCGGCTGCCACCGCAGATGCGGCCCTGAGGTATGGTCTGGAGGGGGAGGGGGGGCCTGGCACAGGCGGATGGCAAGAGGGGACGTGGGCCCTGGAGCATGGCTGCCCTGACACCCCAATGGCGTCACTGACCTGGCAGCACATCACTGACATCTACCGGGTGCCGCTGGGTGCCACGCTCTCCGCCAGGTTCCTCCTTCGGAACAGGCGGGCCCCCAGCCCCACCTCTAACACTGCCATCTGCCTAGAGCCACTGATTAACTCGCTCCACGTGTGTGTGGCTATTTAAGAGACTTCCAAGTGCTTCCAAGTATCAGTTTCCCTTTAAACAGAGAAGTGGGACCCTCAGACCGAGGTCTGCCACGGCACCTCCTGTGCCCTTCCCGAGGTGCCCTTCCCGTGCAAACAGTCACGGCCATGCCTGTTTATTTCTGGGTAACACACTTGAGACAACCTGATGAACTTAAAAAAGGGGCGCACATCACATAAATTTATTAAGAGGCTTTATACAATAAATGGCGGCAGAGGCCTGTATGGTGAAGAACCGAACCCCAGTTCTCAAACAGACCCCCCCACGTTAACCACTGGCCCGAAGGACTGATGGACGCCTGCTGGCTGGTGCTCACTTCTCAAACCATGTTTGGAAAAACCATTTGGAAGACTTGGTTTTACCACTTCATCGAGCACCATGTTGGCAGGACAATTTGAAAGGGAACGCAGTCCTGTCCTGTCCCCCAGCTGTCAGCCCTCAGGGCCGTCCATTCATTGAAGCCAAGGAGATGCAGCTGGAGGTTTGGGAAGTGAAGGACACAGACCACCACACGCCCATCCAGGTGCCCGGCTATTGGCACGAACCACACCGCAGGGCCCAGGGACTGAAGCTGAGTCCCCTCCCTCCATCCCTACCCACGAAACAGCCTGGGCTCAGAACACAAAACAGCCCAGCTCCTCCGCGGCGGCAGCCGGCTCTCGCTCAGGTCTGAACTGGTCGATGAAAAGGAACCTCACTTCGTTAAAGAAAAGAGACACCTGCTCGGGGGCAGTGTGAACTGAGTGGCTCCCGCTGGGCCAGCGGAAGGCTTTGCATTGGGTGTGCCAGCTCCTCAGTCCGGCTGGAGGGCCCGGATGCAGGCAGGACAAGCTTTGCTTATGGGCGGGTAAAGTGCCAATATTATGTACAAATAAGTAAACTTTACAGTCTGCTTCGAAGCAGCGAGGCTGGCCGCTTCCCGTGGCCGAGTGGTAGGAACTAAATGCTTAGCCTGCGGACCAGACGGCCCACGTCCCCAGCAGAGCTGCTGGAGCGACCGTGAAGTTCCGGCCCCTGCCTGCTGGTCAGACACGGACCGGACCCGGACAGGAGCCTCCACAGGCTCCGAGGAGCTTTGCCTAGTTCCCTCTAGCTGAGACCAAGGCCATATGGGCTCATGCTAGGGCAGCCAGTTCTAAAGCTGTCACTAACAAATGTTAACGCTGCAGCTAGCTGCTAAGAGGTAATGTCACTAATTTTTTTGTCGGTTTTTTTTTTTTTTGAAAAGGGAAAACACAGACACACCAACCAGCAGAGAGGGGCCCTCAGAAGTCGGCGTCCAGCGTGAAGGAGTTCTCGGTCGGGCTGGACATCACGCCCATCCGCTGGTACTCGCCCACCCGCTTCTCGAAGAAGTTGGTCTTGCCCTCCAGGGAGATGTTCTCCATGAAGTCAAAGGGGTTTTCCACCCGGAAAACCTGGAAGGGCACGGGACGTAAACATGGAGCCTGCAGCCACCAGAGGGCCCAACACCCCGTCCCGCTGCAGGGGCTCAGGGTTCGATTCCCCGTCAGGGCACCTGCCCAGGTTGCAGGCTCGATCCCCAGTGTGGGGCGTGCAGGAGGCAGCCAACCAGTGGTTCTCTTTCATCACGGGTATTTCCCTCCCTCTCCCTTCCTCTCTGACATCAATAAAAAGTATACACTGAGTGTGTGTGTGTATATATATATATTCCTGAATGGGCAGTTGGCTGGCCTGACTGCTGGTTGAACTCCTGGTTGAGGGGACAATTTGCATATTAGCCTTTTATTATATAGGATACACACTGAATGGCAAGATTATTCTGCATTCAGAGATCATCATCACCTGGCCACTCCGTGTTATTAAAAAACCACACGCACACGCACACACGCCGTACCTTGCTGAAGCCCAGCTCCAGCAGGAGCCTGTCGGCCACGAACTCGATGTAACGCTTCATCAGCGTGCAGTTCATCCCGATGAGCTTCACGGGCAGGGCCTCGGTGAGGAACTCCTGGGCCAAGCACAGCCGCCGGTGAGCCGGAGGCCGGGGACCCCGGGCCACAGGGACCCACCCGCTGCACCCACGAGGCTCTCGCCCCGCCCACCTGCTCGATCCGAACGGCGTTGGTGATAATCTCGTTCACCCTCTGCTCCGAGGGCTTGTGCACCAGGTGCTTGAACATCAGGCAGGCAAAGTCACAGTGCAAGCCCTAGGGGGAGAGGTCGGAGGTCACCATGGAGCCGGAAGACGTCATCGCGAACACACAATCCCAAACGGCCCATCCTCTCTGCATGCGCTTCCCCCCTCCTGCTGGCCACCTGCAGCACCAAGGGCTGCTGCCTGTGCCTCCCCCCAACAGGCTCAGCCCCACCCAGGCTCCCAGTGCTGCCCCCTAGGCGCCGACAGCAGGCCAGTCCTCTCCTGTGTGTGAACTTCACTCAGCTCCCTTCTTTCCTTCTTTTCTAAATATATATTTTATTGATGTTTTACAGAGGAAGGGAGAGGGATAGTGTTAGAAACAACAATCAGCTGCCTCCTGTACACCTCCTACTGGGGATGTGCCCGCAAACAAGGTGCATGCCCTTGACCGGAATCAAACCTGGGACCTTTCAGTCCACTGAGCTACACCGGCTATGACACCCTTCTTTCTATAACCGCAGGCAAACACGTGTGCTCACATGGAGGCTGCTGAGAGGCAGAACTCCAACTCTTCATGCAGGACACGCAAACAATTTCAAGTGAGTCACCCCTGCATGTGTCAGTGCCGAGTCCGTCCAAGGTGCTGACTGGTCTAAACTGGAACCGCTGGCACTTCCCCTCCCCTCCCCTCTGCAGCTGATCCCGGCGCTTAGAGACACGCTGGACCAGAATGGGTTCTGGGTCTGCCAAGATGCTCCCCAACCCTGCATTCCAGCAGCAGAGAACACCAGGAAATACGCCACTCCTTAGAAACCCGTCCTCCGGGGAAGTGCCTGAGTGTGCGAAGACTTACTGACTGGCTGCTGCCTGAACCGGACTCACCTCGTCTCTGCTGATGAGCTCGTTGGAGAACGTGAGGCCCGGCATGAGGCCTCGCTTCTTGAGCCAGAAGATGGACGCGAAGGAGCCGGAGAAAAAGATGCCCTCCACCGCGGCGAACGCCACGACGCGCTCTCCTGTGGGCGTGACACCCCCGGTCCCCGTGAGTGAGTGCGACACCCCCGGTCCCGGTGAGCGGGCGTGACACCCCCGGTCCCCGTGAGCGACTGTGATACCCCCCAGTCTTTGTGAGCGAGTGTGACACCCCCGGTCCCCGTGAGCCAGCGCTCATGTGCCCAGGAAGGGCGGGGCAAGGGGCGAGGGCCGGGGCCCTCACCGTAGGTGGCCTCCTTGTCCCCGATCCAGCGCAGGGCCCAGTCCGCCTTCTTCTTGACGCAGGGCATCGTCTCGATGGCGTTGAAGAGGAAGTCCCTGAGGGCACACGGGGGGTCAGCAGCCCCACCCAGGTCCTGGCCACCTGGCTCGGGGCCACATTCACAGATTTGCTCTCCCTTCTCTGTGCTTTTTAAAATCTCACATTAATGAGGCTTGGTTTATGCTAGAATAAATGTAGGGTTTTTTAAAAAGTGTATTTTTATTGATTTTTTTTTTTTACAGAGAGGGAGAGGTATAGATCAGCTGCCTCCTGCACACCACCTACTGGGGATGTGCCCGCAACCAAGGTACATGTCCCCGACTGGAATCGACCTTCAGTAAGACACCGGCTAGTGGGGCAGATTCCTAGTTCTTTACAAGACAAGCGGCAGTCCTCATGGTATCCCCACCCTCTCTTCCCTGCCCCTGCCTCACACTGTAGCTAAGATTTAGGTTTGACCTCACCGCTTGGAGCCTTGGAGCCTAAAGGCTTTCGGGAAGATGACTATCTCATCCTCCCACCCGTGCTTGTAGGTGACTGCTAGCCCAGTGGGTTTAGGATTCTCTCCTCAAAGGAGAGCTTGGTCCGGGAACTCCCGTGACTCAGTCACTACCTGCCCCTCCGGGGACAGAGACAGGCCTCGCCATGAACAGCGCGTGAGCCCGCAGCGCGCTGGGCCGCGGCGGCACGCACCTCTCCTTGGGGTCCTTGATGTAGGTGTCGATGAGGAGGCTGTACATCTCCGAGTGGATGTTCTCCATGGCGATCTGGAAGCCGTAGAAGCAGCGGGCCTCCGTGACCTGCACTTCCTGGCTAAAGCGCTCCACCTGGTGGCCGACACAGGAAACGCAGCTTGGAGGACTAGGTGCCAGTTTGGGGGCGGGCTGGGCTGCACCAGCTGCCTTTCCTGTGCCACGTCAGGGTCTGCCTCTCTGTGGACTTCTTCCTTGTCCTGACAAGGCCGGGCACGCCCTGCCGCCTACAGAGGCCCCCGTTTGAGAACCTGTTTGGGCCTGACAGGGTCTGGGCTTCTCCCGCCCGGGAGATAATCCTGAGGAAGGAGTAGCTGGGAGTGTGTGATGGGCCAGGAGGTGACAGGTAAACCTAGCTGACAGGCATCTAGACGTGCAAAACTGAGGAGAGGAGGGAGAAGGCCTGGAGGGGGTGCCGGCGGACTCGGGGCGGGGCCCTCACCAGGTTCTCGTTGACGATGCCGTCGCTGGCGGCGAAGAAGGCCAGGATGTGGGAGATGAAGTAGCGCTCCTCGGGCTTCAGGGCTTCCCAGTGCTGCAGGTCCTTGGACAGGTCCACCTGGCGCGGAGGCCACGGGGTCAGCCCGAGGACTCCCGCCTTCCTGCCTGCCCCCCCGGGGTCCTATACCCCTTCCTGGCCACTTAGAACGTGGACCCCCTGGGCCAGGATGCTCCCGCCCCCGGGGAGGAGCCCAGTCCGCCCAGGGCGCCCGCGGCTCCGGCCGCTACCTCCTCGGCCGTCCAGAAGGAGGCCTCGGCCTTCTTGTACATCTGCCAGATGTCGTGGTACTCGATGGGGAAGACCACGAAGCGGCGCGGGTTCTCCCGCAGCAGCGGCTCCTCCTGCGCGCCGGGGGCGGGGGCCGGGGCCCTCTGTCCGGGGAGAGAGGAAGGCTGTCCCGGGCCGTTCTCCCCGCCCGGGGCCGGCCCCCAACCGGCCATTTCATGCGGTCCCCACCGGGATCCATCCTCGGGGAGGCGGTGGGAACGGGGGTGCGCGGACCCCGCAGGGACCCCCGGGGAGGCGGTGGGAACGGGGGTGCGCGGTCCCCGCAGGGACCCCCGGGGAGGCGATGGGAGCGGAAGCCGGAGCGGGGCCGGCGGATGGAGGGAGGCTCACTTGGCGGGAAAGGGGAGGGCGGGGCAGGAACAATGCGGCGGCTTCTGGCCCGGGGCCGGGCAGGCTCCCCTGGCGCCCCCTACCGACCCCCGGCCCCGCCCGGCCCGCTCACCGGCTCGGCCGGCTCCTGGAAGATCCTCCGCGCCGTCTTGCTGGCCAGCACGCGGGTGCCATTGAGGCTCGGGGGCTGCGGGGAGACGCGCGGTGAGGCCCGCCCGGCCCCCGGCCCCCCAGCCCGGCCCCGGCCCGGCCCGGCCCGGCCCCGCCCGGCCCGCTCACCGTGTTCTCCTTGTCCGCCAGGCTGAGCCCCTTGAGGGGCGAGAGCTGCAGCTGCAGCGGGTCGGCGAAGGGGGTGAGCGGGGCGAGCGGGCGGCGCGGGGACAGCATGGCGCGGCGCGGGCGGCGGCGGAGGAGGAGGAGGAGGAGGAAGAGGAGGTCGCACACGGGAGGCTGCGCGCGGGCTGGGGGCGCCGCCGCCCGTCAGGCTTTAAAGCCCCTCGGACCAGCCCCTCCGGGGGCCGGGACCTGCTTCCCCATTGGCTGTTCGGGGGACTGACGGCTCCGTCCGCCAATGAGGCGGCGGCCGGCAGTTTGCAAAGCGCGCGTTTTTCGAAAGCGTCCGGGTGGGGATGCCGCGCCCGGGACACGCCCCCGGGGCAAGGTCCCGGCGGGCGCCGGCGGGGTGCGGGCTGCGGGGCCCCGGCCACGGCCGCGTCCCTGGGAGACGTCACAGGGTCTGAAGACTCGGTGAAGTGGGTTTTTTAAAATGTGCTTTTCAAGTTGGTTTTAGAGAAAAAGGGAGAGAAACACTAATGAGAGAGGAGCAACCAAGTGGGAGGAACATCAATTGCTGCGCCTCTGTGCGCCCCCTGGCGGGGAGGGGCGAACCTGGGTCCGGTCCTGGCCGGGATCGAACCGCCACCTCCAACAGCGGAGCCGCCGGCCGGGCCAGGGCTGGTGAATGGGGAGTGAAGCGTGTGGGAGGCAGCCCTATGCGCCTTCCCGCCCGCCGCCCCCGGGGAGGGGAGAGGAGGGGCCGCGCAGGAAGGGGCGCGTTTCGGCGGCTGCAGTTTTCGATTTGCCCGGCGGCAGCGCGGCGCGGGGGGCGGAGGGCGGAGGGCGGGGGGCGGCTCCACGCGGCGCCGGAGCCATCGGGCCCGCCTGGGGCCAGCAGAGCGAGGCTCCGTCCTCAGCTCAGTCCCCCAAACCCCAACCCCAACCCCAACCCCCGGCCACCGAAACGCACACGAGCCCGCAGAACCGGGGAGAGCGAGCAGCCACGAGGCAGGGAGAGGTCGCCCTTCCCGTCTCCATCTTCCTCTTCCCCCTCTCCTCCTTCCCCCTCCCCTCTTCCCCTTCCCGCCTCCATCCTCCCCTTCCCCCTCTCCTCCTCCCCTTCCCCCTCTCCTCCTCCCCTACCCCCTCTCCTCCTTCCCCCTCCCCTCCTCTCCTTCCCGTCTCCCTCCTCCCCTTCCCCCTCTCCTCCTCCGCGGCCCCGGCACCGCCCCGGCCTCCTCCTCCCCGGCCGCGGGGCAAGGCGCGCCGGCAGCGGGGGAGCCCGGGGTGTCTGCCTTTCGGGCTCCGCGCGCCGCGGCGACAGCTCCCGGGGCGGCCCGCGATTGGCCGGCCGGGGCCCCGCCCCCGCTCCCATTGGCTCCATTCATTCAAGAGACGCGCCGACCGGACCGCTTCCGGCGCCCGCGTGGCTCTGGCCCCAGTGGCGCGCTTTCCCCTGGGGCCGGCGGCAGGGAGGTGTCAGCTGTGCTTGAGCCAGCCGGGAGCAAGGCCTGGGGGGCAAGGAGAGCCCAAGGTCACCAGCTCCTGAAACTGCGGGGCTAGAACACTTCTTCCCAGCTTTTTATTAAGGTTCTCAGCATGAATGAATGAATGAATGAATGAAAATGGAATGTTCTCAGCAAACAGAAAAATGGAAGGTTCTACAGTATTCACCCAGCCTAGGGTTGTGCAATTCCTATCTATCCATTTTGCGGAATCTGCTTGAGGTCCATCTGATTCCCAGCCAGTGGGCAGCAAGGCCGGCCCTCCACACGGTGACCCCTCCCGGTGTGGCCCTGGGCACCTTCCTCCTCTGACCTGGACACTTCCCTTTCCGACCTTCACCTTCGGGATGCCTGGGACCCAGAGGAGGAAGGTGTGTTCAAGAGGAGCAGGGAGATGGAACGCTTCCCCCCAGGTGTGACTTGTCAGCCGGGGAATTTCAAGAGCAAAGCAGTGGCCTCTGGGTAGTCAGGCCAGCCTCCCCCTGCTAACCCCAAAAACCTGCCCAGGGACCTCTCTCACACAAGTCCTCCTTCAGACTCCCCACACACACACACACACACACACACACCCCTCAGCTTCCCCAGGACCCATCCCTGCTTCTCCCGGAGAGGGTGGGCCGGAACACAGGTGCAGAGTCTCAGCCACCTAGCGGCCTGGACCGGGCAGCCCAGGCTGCAGGGCTGGAATCAGCTGGAATCAATTTGTTCCAGTGGCCCCTAAAGCGACATGAAAAGCAGTGCGCCCCTTTGCACCCACTGAAACGGACATTTAAACCTTCTTATCTCGATGAAGTAATTGCAGGTGATGCAATTTCCAATAAGGTGCAAATGTCAGCTTTTTTCTTCTTTCTTTAATCCTCAGCCAAGGATATTTTTCCACTGATCTGAGAGTGGAAGAGAGGGAAAGACAGAGAGAAACATCCATGGGAGAGAAACACATCGTATTGGATGTCAATCACACAAGCCCTGACCGGGACCCCAGGAGCCTGCATCCAAGGTACATGCCCTTGACCAGAATCAAACCAGGGACCTTTTGGTCTGCAGGCTGATGCTCTATCCACTGAGCACACCGGCTGTTGCTTTTCTTTTGAAGTAGTTTTACTTTGGCTGCTGATCACATGCTCCCCTGAGGGGGTAACTAGGAGGTATCAGTCCAGCCCCTCAGGGGAGGACCACCTCCCCAGCCAGCACCCCAGGCCTCTCCAGGGGAGAGGAGCCCCTCCCTGGAAGGAAGTGCCCCCCCCTCCCCGCTGGGCCTCGGGGGTAGGGTAGGAAGGGCTGTTCATTTCCTACAAGAGGTATTTTTTTTTCTTTTTTCTTTGTTTTAAATTTTTGGCCTTTTACCTTTAAATCACACAATACAATACACTTTGGATGCGTTATAGAACTGTACACCTGAAAGCTATATCATTAACCAATGTCACCCCAATAACTTAAATATCCTTATTGTAATGAAATGGTACTGATGGGGGGAAATGAGACATTTTGGGGGGGCTAGCAATCTGAATCTAGTCACTGCCCCTTTAATTACCTAGTCCAGCAAGGCCTGTTGACCCAAAATACTGCCCCATTGTGGAGAGGCCATAAACCATCCCCAGGCGGAGTTACCAGTGCTGGCGCCAGGCCTGAGGTGTGGTCCCACTGCCCCCTCCCCAGCACACAGGCTTTCCGCAAAGCCTGAGAAAGGTCCGGACGTCTGATCCATATGGGGCGACAGAGACCGAGAGGATATAAAACGGGGAAGCCTCCTCCACGTCGGGGCTCAGGGTTTGGAGAGAAACAGACTCGGCTGCCGGTCCACAGTCCCTCCTTATCGGCTGTGGGTGCCGCCACCTTTGAGGGCGGGGCAGTCACTTAGCATATTCCCTCTTTATTAGATAGGATGAGTAGGATTGACTATGGACATCTATACTCTTGGAACTTCCTGGCATTCGTCCCATTGGTGGTGGGTGTTGTCATTTTCATTCTGACACAGGTGCTCTGTGTCGGTGGTGCCTCCTGCTCTCTGACATACGTTGCAGTTACTTTGCCTGGTTTTTCATTTATGTCTTCTTTTCTCTTTAAATTATAACCTTCTTATGAAACAGTTTCAGACAGGGAAGTTGCAAAATTAGTAACGAGTTCCTATGTACCCTTCACCCAGGTCCCTGTCTACACGTTGTCAGAACCAGGAAGCTGTCCTGTGGCAACCCCATTGGTTAATGGTGAATCTGCTGGGAGGTCCCGGTTTCCACAGGCCCTGGTGGCTGTGTGCACGGTTCCTGTGAGTGCCGATCTGAGGAGTCAGAGCAGATGCAGAACTGTCCGTCCACACAGTCCCAGTTAGTCCCTCGCGGTCACCCTGCCTGCCCCCCCCACGCCCCCAACTCCTGGCCGCACCTGTCCGGTCTCCATCACCAGAGAAGCACATGTAAATGGAATCACAGTGCGACACCTGGCGCCTGGCGCCCTTCACCCATAAAGCCCTTGGCATGGGCCCAGGTCGCCCAGCGGCTCAGTAACTTGTTCCTTTCTGTTTGAGTGTTCACCATGTGCTGCTTTGCACAGCTGGTTTCCCCAGGTTTGGGCCATTAAAAAATAAAGCTGTGCCAAAACCGGTTTGGCTCAGTGGATAGAGTGTCGGCCTGAGGACTCAAGGGTCCCAGGTTCGAATCCAGTCAAGGGCATGTACCTTGGTTGCAGGCACATCCCCGGTAGGGGGTGTGCAAGAGGTGGCTAATCGATGTTTCTCTCTCATCAATGTTTCTGACTTTCTATCCTTCTCCCTTCCTCTCTGTAAAAAGTCAATAAAAAAAAATATATATATATATATATATATATATATATATATATATATATATAGCTGTTGTGAATATCCGTGAGCAGATCTTTGTATGAATATGTGTTTTCACTTCATTTTTAAAAAGTAGTAACAACGCTTTTTTTTAAAAAAAAAATATATATTTTATTGATTTTTTTACAGAGAGGAAGGGAGAGAGATAGAGAGCTAGAAACGTCGATGAGAGAGAAACATCGACCAGCTGCCTCCTGCACACCCCCTTCTGGGGATGTGCCCACAACCAACATACATGCCCTTGACCAGAATCGAACCTGGGACCCTTCAGTCCGCAGACCAACGCTCTACCACTGAGCCAAAACTGTTTCGGCACAACCCTTTTGATTTAACTTTCAGCCATTAACTTCTTTTCTTCTTTAGGATCCACCTCGCTTTATGGAGTCGGCTCTGCCCTCACCCCTCTCACTTTGTGCCGTGACTCCTCCTCTACTATAGCTCTTAGTAGAGGCCCGGTGCACGGAGTTCATGCCTGGGGGGGGCTCCCTCAGCCTGGCCTGCCCCTCTCCCAGTCCGGGAGCCCTCGCAGGATGTCCGACTGACGGCGTTGCCCCGCGGGAGCAGGCCGAGTCGGTCTGTGGGGCATCCCTGGCGCTGCCGTGGAGGCGGGAGAGGCGCCGGCCACCGCGCCAGCGTGAGCCCAGCTCCTGGCTGATGGCGCTCCCCCGTGGGACTGAGCACCAGGAGGCAGCTCCTGCGTTGAGTGTCTGCCCCCTGCTGGTCAGTGCGTGTCATAGTGACCATTCGGTTGATTTGCATATTAGCCTTTGACTCTATAGGATGTCAGGGAGCCAGCCAGGGGCTCGCTGCCTCCCTCACCTTTGGATCTGCAGTGCCCACACCGTCAGCTGCACGGGTCACAGCTTAGCAATTGTCAGTGACTCTGATTCCATGTCGTTGTGGTGACTAAGGGGCAACAGATGCAGCAAAGTCCAGTCAGAGTGGAGTGGTGGCAGCTGTGTCTGGCTTAAGAGTAACCCAGCCCATTAACTTCCTAGGACTATCTTTAAAAATATATATTTTATTGATTTTCTACAGAGAGGAAAGGAAAGGGGTAGAGTCAGAAACATCCATCAGCTGCCTCCTGCACACCTCCTACTGGGGATGTGCCCGCAACCAAGGTACATGCCCTTGACTGGAATTAATTGTCCCGTAACCCTGCTGTAAACCTTGCACAAGAGCCCGGAGGCTCACAGGAGGCGGGGGGGGGGGGGGGGCGGGGGGAGGAGAGAGGCTGTGGCTTTGGGGCAAGGCCCTTGGAGGAGCCAGGCCTGCGGTTCCCTCCCCACATCCGGGCTTGTCTGGCAGACCTGGCCCGGTGCCCGGTGTGGCAATCCTGAGTAAGTGGCAGCTGTGATGGGGGTGGGGTCCCGGGGCTTTGCTTGAGGGTTTGTTTCCAAGTGGCACCTGGACACCCTCCCACCCGCTGCTTCCCCAGCCCGAAGCCAGCCGACCGCAGTGCTGCCTGATGAGACGGGAGGTCCCTTTCCTTCTCTGCGGGCATGGGCAGGCCAGGAGGCTTATCTGGGTCCAGCCGGGCAGGCAGGAGCCCCGAGAGGACAGTGCCCTTATCGGAAGCTGCAGGGTCGCCCTGAGGGTGGGAAGCGTGGGCTCCAGGAAGCAGGGGGCGGAGGGTGTAGCGGGTAGAGCATGCATGGGCCTGGCTTCCACACCCAGCGCCAAACCTAACGCTGTGACTTCCCATCTCCTCTCCCCAAAGCAGAAGCCCGAGTCCTCCCAGGCCCACAGCCCAGGGCACTGAGCGGGGTAACGCCCCCTGCGCCCCTGCCCTTCTGAAAGCCGGTCCAGGTCCTCACTGCCAGGGAAGGCTTCCCGCTGCACGGGGAGCCCCGAGGGGACAGGCCTCCACGTAGAGAGCGGGCGGAGAGGAGAGGCTCTGGTCAGGGCTCCGGCTGCCGTGACAGACACCGTGGTCCACCTGCATGCAGAGCCCAGAGCCGCCCTGCACGCCTGCCCTGCCCGCACCCGGCAGTGCCATCAGCTGGGGGCACCTGCCCCCTCTCCGCGGGGCTCCTATGCCGGCCTCCCCCCTAAGATCTTACACGGGGGGCTCTCCTCACCTCCCTGCCGCCCTCCTCAGACACAGTGTGGGGGACCCTCATTCTGCTTGGACACAGGAAACAACAGAAAGGAGCACAAGGCAGTCCGGGAAACATCGGACCAGGACCCCAAGTTAGTGTGAGTGGAAAAGCCGATGGATCTTTGTCAAGCTGAACGCTTTGCTCTTCATGAAAGAGACCAGTGATCAATGCAGGGCCTGACAGCAGCCCCTGGCATTTACACAATAATCCCTTTATTTAAAAAAAAAATTTCTTTTAATCCTCACCTGAGGAGTGAGGGTTTTTTTAGAGACAGAGGAAAGAGTGGGAGGAGGAGGGGAGAGAGAGAAAGATTGATGTGAAAGAGACACAATGATTGGTTGCCTCCCAGGTGTACTCAGCTGTAAGTCAGGAGGAGGAAGGCCGCGGAGGGATTAGAGAAAAATGGAGAGGATCTGAGGAGGATAACTTGCTCCCGGAGGGAGGAATTGGAGCCGGAGGGGTGAGGGTGACGGAGCTGCAGGTTTCTGGGAGAGTCACAGACACCGTGCAAAGGCCCTGAGGTGCCGCGTGCCGGCTGGTGGAGGATGGGCCAACCTGGGGGGATGGAGAGGGGTGTGAGAAGGTGATGGGGAGTCAGGTGGCCAGATTCCGGATGGGCAATTGGAAGCAGACTGAGGGGATTGCTGATGGTTTGAAGGTGGGATGTGAGAGAGGAGGCGTCAAGGATGACCCCAGGGTTTGGGGCCAAGTAACTGAAATAATAAAGAATTTAGTCCAGCCCTGGCCAGTGTGGCTCAGTGGATAAGGCATTGGCCTGCAGACTGAAGGGTCCCAGGTTCAATTCCGGTCAAGGGCACATGCCCGGGTTGTGGGCTCGATCCCTAGTGAGGGGTGTGCAGGAGGCAGCTGATAAGTGATTCTGATCATTGATTTTTCTCTCTCTCCATTCCTCTCTGAAATCAATAAAAGCATATTTAAAAAAAGAAGAATCTAGTCCAGCCCAGCTGGCATGGCTCAGGGGTTGAGTTTGACCTGGAGGTCACGGTTCGATTCCCCTTCCTGTCAGGGCACTTCAGCCCGGGCTGCAGGCTCAATCCCCCGTGAAGGGCGTGCAGGAGGCAGCTCGTCAGCGATTCTCTCCCATCACCACTGTTTCTGTCTCCTGCTTCCTTTCTGAAACCAACACAAACAAGTGTTAGGGTTTAGAACATCTCCAGCAGTAAGAGGCCAGCTGTCCTCTCTCCCCGTGGCCTCGGGGAACCTTCGCCTCACGGTCTGGGTGACATGGCTTCACCAGACAGGGCAGTGGGAGGGGGATCAGGCACATGACAGAACTATTTCACAGTAGTGTTGCAGCAGAGACGAGAGCCAGGGCCTCCTTTTATTTTCATGGAGAAAAATACACGCTTTTAAAAACTTTTTATTTTAAAATATTTTAGACTCAGAAGATAGCAGTTTCCACAGAGCAGCTGCGCCCTCTACTGCTAACACATGGTCCAATCACAAAGGCAAGACATTCACTTGGTGCAGCAGGATTCCCTAACCTGCAGCCTTTCTTAGGGACCCCCGCCCCCGCCCCAGTCTGCCGGGACCCTCCTGGGTCCTGTTGTCATGTCTCCCGGGCTCCTCCGATCGGAGACAGATCCCAGTCTCCTTGGCCCAGGCCTGGTGGAGTGTGGGCAGCTGGGAGCTCTGGCTGCGCCCTCCAAGGACCAAGAGAAGAGAGGCATCTCCCTCACGGCCAGGCCACCGGCCTGGGCCCCCGCTCGCCACAGGGCTCCCCTCGGGACCTGCTGGTGTGGCCTTCAGAGCTGAGGCCACGCTGGTGGTGCTGGCACTGTCAAGCCTGGAAGACTTGGCGGCTCAGTTACCATGGAAACCAAGGTTTGCAGGAAGGGCAGCTGGGGTCCAGATCTTATTTGGACTCAGAGACAGATGCACCCGAGAGACTGAATGCTGCCCCATATCGCGATGGTGCAGGCACCACACACGTTCAAACACATCCCGCCGCTGACCGCTGGAGGTGGGTGGGTGCCAGCTGGGAGAGGGACTGGGGTCTCTCCTGTGTGGGCTCCCTGGTCTGGGAGAGGCTCCTCAGAGGAAGGGACACGTGCTTTCCTGGTGCCCTACAGCACCCCATGCAGCGGCTTGCTGGGCTTAGCTGGGGTGGCTCCGTGATGCCGGAGGCCAAGGCCAGGGGCCAGGACACGGGGACTCTGCAGCCAGATGGATCCCGCAATCCAGGTGCCCTTGACCGGAATTGAACCTGCGACCTTTCAGTCTGCAGGCGTCACAACACTATATCCACTGAGCCAAACCGCTTTCAGTGGAACCAGTGACTTTTTTTTTTTTTTTTTAATATATTTTATTGATTTTTAACAGAGAGGAAGGGAGAGGGATAGAGAGAAACATCGATGTGATCAATCAGCTGCCTCTTGCACAACCCCCACTGGGGATGTACCCGCAACCAAGGTACATGCCCTTGACCGGAATCAAACCTGGGACTCCTCAGTCCACAGGCTGATGCTCTATCCACTGAGCCAAACAGGTTTTGGCACTAGTGCCTTTTGATTGATGCTCAACCACTGTTTAGTATATTCCTAGTGTTGATCCTTGTAAAACTGGACACCAAAAGCTGTCTCCCTCTTATTTCTAATTGAATAAGAGAAAGAACAAGGGGAGGGAAGTGCTTTTAACATCTTATCTCTGAGAAGAGAGAGAAACTCAAAGCAGGAAAATACAGATGACTCTCAGATCTGGCTTCTGGGCCAGACCAAAGAAGGAATTTAAAAAGTGGGAAGCTGATTCACCTCCGACAATCTTTTCACTTTGGGTTTTATACCTTAACAAGCTCTCGGGGCCGCAGGGGGAATGCCGGGCAGACATGAGGACAGAAATAAGTTACTGAAGCTTACAGCTGGTTAATATTAACTCGCTTTCCTTCCTGAGAAACCTCGCCATGCGGGGCTAATGGGCGAGACTCAGGGCTTTCACCGAGCCCGAATGCAAACACCACCCGACAGCCGGGTCAGGCTCTGCAGGACAAGCAGCCCGGGCAGCGGCCACTCCGCCCTCCCCAATCCCGTAAGGTCGTCACAGGGCACAGCGTCTCCAGGGCCCGCAGTCCTGATGTCATTTCTTGCTGAATGTTAAAATGTAGCCTGGCCGGTGTGGTTCAGTGGTTGAGTGTCGACCTATGAACCAGGAGGTCACGGTTCAATTCCTGGTCAGGGCACAGGCCCAGTGTGGAGCATGCAGGAGGCAGCTGATCAATGACTCTCTCTCACATTGATGTTTCTATCTCTCTACCCTTCTCCCTTCCTCTCTGAAATCAATAAACATGTATTTAAAAAATAAAAAAGTGTTGCCGGAGCCGGTTTGGCTCAGTGGGTAGAGCGTCAGCCTGGGACTGAAAGATCCCAGGTTCGATCCCGGTCAAGGGCATGTACCTAGGTGCGGGCACATCCCCAGTAGGGGGTGTGCAGAAGGCAGCTGATCAATGTTTCTCATTAATGTTTCTACTTCTCTATCCCTCTCTCTTCCCTCTGTAAAAAAGTCAATAAAATATATTTTTTTAAAATAAAAAAGTGTTAAAAAGTAGCGTAGCATTTTGTAGCTGCAGCTAGATAAGGGTGGGCTGGCAGAACTCAATGGGATGACAAGACAGCTCTCCCGGAGGCAGAGCTTCGAGTGGGTGAACTACCTTGCAGCAGCGCATGTTGTTTTTGAATAGAGCTCCCCCCCCACCTCCGGCCCTCGTGTTCCACAACAAAACCCGCCAGAGGCACCCAGGGGTGGGGGCGTCCGTGAAGCTTCACCTGTAAAAGCAGGCAGAGCCTGGCCGTGTTCTCAGTGGTTAGAGCACCGGCCCCAGCACCGAAGGGTCTCGGGTATAACTGCGGGTCAAGGATACTGACCTGGGTTGCAGGTTCAATCCCCGGTGCCAGGAGCCTGTGCCCAATGAAACCAATCCATGTCTCTCCTCCCCACTCCCACTCTAAAAATCAACGGGAATGTCCTCAGGTGAGGACTGGCAAACACAAAACCAAAACCAGGACCAGGTAGGAGCTGGATCTGGCCCCTGATCTAAACACTCCGTCTTCAGCTCTAACTGTCCCCTCTCTCTCTCTCTTTCTCTCTCTGAAATATTTTTATTGATTTTTAGGTAGAGAGAAAGAGAGGGAGGGAAATATCAATGAGAGTTGCAAGGACTGGCTGCCTCCTGCACACACCCTACTGGGGATCCAGCCCTCAATCCGGGCATGTGCCCGGGACTTCCTGGCCCACGGACGACCTGGACCCACTGAGCCACACCCGCCAGGCACCTGTCCATTCCCTTAAACACACAGGCACCTGGAAAAGGAGGCTGTGTGGGCCCAGTCCTCAGGTTACCATGGTGTTTTGATCATTGTAACGTTAACACCAAGAATCAGATTGTGAGCGAAATAAACCACAGCTCTTGGGGCCTGGAGGCCAGTGTGTGCGGCCAGATGGCCGTTTCGGATCCAGAAGGATGCTCACCTCCTGCTCTATGACCTCCCCTCGCCCCCTTACTCACGTACCCAGCCCTCCAGGTCCCTAGTGCCGGAGGGGCACCAGCGGGCTGTGCTGGTTACTCAGCTGGGAGCGCAGAACCGCCCAGGGCCTGGGGCTGGCACGTGCCCAGGAGGCCCAGTAGAAATAGTAACTTTAAAAGAAAAGCAGGAGGATAAATGTGCTGCTTCTACTACTCATACGTCTTTATTATTGTTACTATTATTATTTTGTTGTTGTTGTTAATCCTCACCGGAGGAGGTTTCCCCACTGATTTTAGAGTGGAAGAGGAAGGGAAAGCCAGAGAGAAACATTGATGCGAGAGAAACACATCAACTGGCTGCCTCCTGCATGAGCCCTGACCAGGGCTGGGGAGGAGCATGCCCTTGACCGAAACTGAGCCCAGGACCCTTTGGCCTGCCGGCCGACCGACGCTCTAAGCACCGAGCCCCACGGCCAGGCCCTTCCGCACAGATTCCACGTGGCCTGCTGGCTGGGCAGGCTGTGCAGAGCAGCAGAACCAATGGGGTGCTGCTCTGGGCCCAACAATCCCGATGTTCACGCCAACTCCTCTGCGCGGGAGTGTGGGTTCCATACCTCTCCCGTCGTCCTCAGTGGACAGTGTGGGCTCTTGTGAGGGACCCCAAGACCAAACGCAAAGCCGGGCCGCTGTGCCCGGAGACCAGGCGGTTACACGAGACGCGGCCGCGCACACGCCAGCCCCACTCTCGGGTTACCCTGAGCGCTAACATGGAAACCGGCTGCCTCTGCTCCCGACCTCACTCCTCACTGAGCGCGGGCCCAGCGTTCTGCAGCAGCCATGCCCAGCCCGCACCCTGCCCGGCGAGGCATGGCCGAGGGGCGGCCAGGGACGGGCACATCACAGAGGCTGGGCGCAGGGCGGGGCGGGGGCCTGAAGAAGGGCACTGGAGGGGGCTTGCTGGCGGCGCTGTAAGGGGGCGGCTGGTCCCGGGCCGTGGTAAGGGGCAGATGCCAGGCTAGTCCAGTTGCCAAGGGAAATGCCACTCGGGGACACTTCCTGCTCTGAGTACCACCAGCTGCAGCTCTCCCCTGAAGTGACTTGTTCATTGCAAGGAGGTTCGCACTTTCCGGGCGTCAGGCGGACAGCTCCACCGGGGGCCTCGTCCTCACCCCCTCGCCAGCCACCACCCCGCTGGCCAGGTGTCCCCGCCGGGTGCTTGCTTAACACACTGCGGGCGGATCACGCGCATTCCCGTTTTCACCTTACAGGGTGTTTTACAGAAACGTTAAAGGCAGGCCTCAAAATGAAATACCCATTGCATCTTGAAGTTATTTCTTACGCGTTCTTACAAGCTGATGCTCTTTAAAGTGTGGTCCTCTGTAAAACTTGTTTCTGTACTCGTTCAGTAGAAACTTATCTGGCCACTGGGTAAAGCCAGCAATGAAACTACTGGTGCCCAATGTGTTAAGGGGAATTAGACCCCGCCCGGCCGGTGTGGCTTAGTGGTTGACCTCTGAAGCAGGAAGTCACGGTTCTATTCCCGGTCAGGGCACAGGCCGGGGGTGGGGGCTTGATCCCCAAGTGTAGGGCGTGCAGGAGGCAGCTGATCCACGATTCTCTCTCATCACTGATGTCTCTCTCCCTCTCCCTTCCTCTCTGAAATCAATAAAAAATATTATTTAAAAAAAGAGGAATTAGACCCCATTTTCAATGTCCCATATTCCCAGGGCTTGGCCATCCTCCGGGACAAAGGGTTCTTGTTTATTCCTGGTGGCGGCCTTGGCCGGGGAGCTGGTGAGCGGGCTGTTTGCTCAGGGAGCTCCTAACACTCTCTGGGTGAGTGTCTGCCGGAAGCCCGTGTCCAATGGGGCCGACTGGACGTGTGCTCTCAGGGTGGAGAGAACATGGGCCTGGCACCCTCTCGTGGAGCTCGGGGAGCGACTGGGATGCATCTGGGGAACGGGCGTGGGTCCGAGGGGTCAGGAAATCCACGCCCTGGGAGGCCAGCCCTGCCCCGGAGGCGGGAGCCGGGAGCCGCGGGCCGCAGTTGCACGGCAGACATGTGACCAGCCTCCCTCTGCCAGCACTGAGGCATGTTTTCCTTTAAATGATTAAACTTAGTTGAACTTCGTTCAGGAAAAAATTTTCCATCTGAACACTGTTTTCCAGGCTGAAAGAGTTTCCAGAGGAGGTTTGTTTTTCTTAAAGAGAAACCTGGTGTCGACGGCTTCCCGCATCTGGGGCTCAGCACCCCCAAACGATACCAAATCGTGTCTCTGGGCCGCCTCCTCCCCCCGCCTGGCTACTCAGCGCGTCCAAAGGGAAGAGAAAGACAGGCAGGAGGTTAGAAACACGTCCCGGCCTCTCGATAATACAACCAAGAGGCTCTGGACCTGATCCCACGTCTACCCGGCTACCGTGGGCATGAGGCTAAGGCCACCCCGAATGTCCGGGGCCGGCCGGCGAGGGCTGCCCAGTCTGCACTGGGCTCATGTCGAGTCAGGACGTGAGGGTGAAGCCCAGGCCTGAGCGCCCAGCTTCGGGGAGGGAAGGGGGGGTGCGGGGCGGGGAAGTGGGGGCAACTAGTCCCAGAAAGACAAGCGTGACTGTCAGCTCCCCAGGCTGCTCCTGTTTGCCGTCACTGCGGTCACTTAAAGACAACAGCCTGTTCTTTCTTTCTCTCTTCACTGCCCACGACCAAAAGCCAGGGTGAATCATGACCAGAAGCTGCTCGGGCTCCCTTTGCTTTTTTCCTGGGGGGAGAGGATGCTTTTTCTGCCTCCCTCTTTTACATTTTTTTTCTTTCCCAAACGTGATTACTTCACTTCTTTAATCCTCTCCCGAGGATATTTTCCATTGATTTTTAGAGCGAGTGGGAGGGGGAGAGACAGAGAGACACAGGGATGGGTTGCCTCCTGCACGAGCCTGACCAGGGCCAGAGCCGGGGAGGAGCCTGCAACTGAGGTGCGTGCCCTTGGCCCAGAATGGCCCACGTTCTACCCACTGAGCCACACCGGCCAGGGCCGGGGCTGCTTCTGGATGAGGTTTTGAGCAGGAGGGAGAGGGGTGCATAGCGGGGGAAGGAGGCGGTCACCCCGCCCCGCCCTCGTGGCCCCGCCCACCGCTACCCGACTCGGATCCACCCTGCCCCGCACCCCCAAACCCGCGGCCCCCCAACCAGCGCTCCCATCCCCGGCCGCTCCGGCGGGCGCCATGGGCAGCGGCAGCAGCCGGAGCGGCCGGGCCCTGCGGCGCCTCCGCGGCCCCGACAGCCGGCCGGCGGGCCCGGGCGGGGCGGCCCCGGACTCGGCGCCGGCGGAGGCCCGGGAGGAGGTCCCCGAGGCCGCGGGGGCGGCGGCGGCGGGTCCGGCCCCCGGCCCCACAGCGCCCCCCGACTGCCGGGACGAGACGCTGCGCCTGCTGGACCAGCTGCTGGCCGAGTCCGCGGCCTGGGCCCCGGGGGAGCCGGCCCCGCGGCGCCCGGCGCGCCCCCCGCCCGCCGCCGGCGCGGGCAGCCGGGTGAGTGTCTGCGCCGCGGTCCCCCCGCCCCGGCCCCCCGCCCCCCCTCCCCTCCCCGCCGCCCCCGGCCCCCCCGCCGCCCCGGCCCCCCCGCCGCCCCCGGTCCCCCCGCCGCCCCCGGTCCCCCCGCCGCCCCGGTCCCCCCGCCGCCCCCGGTCCCCCCCGCCGCCCCGGTCCTCCCGCCGCCCCCGGTCCCCGCGCCCCCCCCCCCCGGTCCCCCCGCCGCCCCGGTCCCCGCGCCTGTCCTCCCCCCGCCGCCCCGGTCCCCCCGCCCCGCGGCCCCGGCGCCGGGGCGGGCTCACCTCCCGCACACGCACCGCGTCCCGGCCTGTCTCCTCGGGCGCCGCCTCCGTTGGGGGATGCGGGGCGGGCTCCCCGGGGCCAGGCCTCCCCCGGCGCGTCTGCGGCTTCCGTGGCCCCGACCCGCCTCCCTCCCCGGGACGGGCCCCGCTCCGCTCCGCGCGGCCCCGCGCCTCCCAGCCCCCCCGCCCCCATGCCCCCCGGGCGGCCCGGGTGCCCCCCACACACACCCCGGGTGCGGGCGGAGGGGCCCCACACACCCCGGGCGCCCGGGTGCCCCCACACACCCCAGGTGCCCCCATGCCCCCCAGGCGGCCCGGGTGCCCCCCACACACACCCCGGGCGGCCCCGGTGCCCCCCACACACACCCCAGGCGGCCCGGGTGCCCCCACACACCCCGGGTGCGGGCGGAGGGGCCCCACACACCCCGGGCGCCCGGGTGCGGGCGGAGGGGCGCCGGGCCCCACAGCGGCGCCCCGGTGCCGGCCAGACCGGCTGCGGACAAGGCGTGAACGGCGGCCCCGGGCGCGGAGGCTGCAGGCGGCCCTCCCCGCACCCCACCCGCCCGCCCCCCTCGGCGGTGGG
Organism: Pipistrellus nathusii; assembly: GCA_963693515.1. Classification (NCBI taxonomy): domain Eukaryota; kingdom Metazoa; phylum Chordata; class Mammalia; order Chiroptera; family Vespertilionidae; genus Pipistrellus; species Pipistrellus nathusii. The sequence goes on along the minus strand of OY882869.1, from coordinate 1,381,140 downwards.
GCCCTGAAACCTCCGCCCGGAGGGAGGGAGGGAGGGAGGGGGGTCAGGGCCGCCTCCTGTCCGTCCGCCCGCCCCGCCCGCTGCCCTCCCGGCGCCTGCGGTTCGGCTCGGCAGCCTGGCCCGGCCCGCAGGCCCTCAGGCCGCATCAGGGCGCTTGGGTAACGGACGCGGAGCCGCAGGGGAGACGCGGGGAAATCCTGGCTCCATGGAGGCGGTGTCTGATGGCTGGGACTTCAGATGGGAAAGCAACATGGACCCGCCCCCATGTCGCTGGGTACGGCTCGGGGCTGCCCGCCTCGCTCTCCTTCCGGTCCCTCTCAGTGCCCTCTGGGCTCCTGCTGGGCCAGCGGAGCTCTGGGGAGAGGCACCCAGAGGCGCGTCCCTGTCCGAAGCCGCAGTCTGACGGGTGGGGCGGGGAGAGCTGCAGGCAGGACGAGTACAGTGCCGTCTCCATCTGCAGGGCCGAGGCTGGCTCCGTGCCTGGGCGTTGACCTCTGAGCCAGGAGGTCATGGTTGGATTCCCGGTCAGGGCACAGGCCTGGATTTCGGGCTCTATCCCCAGTGTGGGGCGTGCAAGAGGCAGCCGATCAGTTATTCTCTCTCATCACTGATGTCTCTCTCCTGCACCCTCTCCCTCTGAAATCAATAAAAATAAATTAAAAAGGGAGGAGCAGCTGAGCAGGAGCAGCAGCTGAGCCCGGGGAGCCGGGCGGCCTCCAGGACAGGCTCACCTGAGTCTGGCAGACAGCGGAGGGAGCCCTGGGGCAGGGAACCCCCTGTGCAGAGGCGACGGCGGCCTGGGTGCGGGGACACGGGGGGCTGGGTGCTGACTGTGGTTGGAGGAAGCTGGTGTGGAGGGGCCAGATGCCAGGCCTGGGGGCACGGGAAGGTGCAGAGTGAACTGGACAGGATGTCCTGGGTGGGCACGGCCCCGGAGATGCTGCCGAAAACGTGGCCCAGGAGTCCGGGTTCCCAGGGGGCTGGGACGGCCCTAACTAACAGACTGGTGAGAGGGCGGCAGAGGTGCGGCCAGCATGGAGACGCTCCGTGCCAGCACCTGGAGCCGCACAGGGAGGGCAGCCCGGCCCAAGGCCACCCGCGCCGGTTCTCGCCGGACTCTGCCGCCCAGGAGCCCGTGGGCAGCGCCCTTTGGCTCCTTGGTTTCTGGTTAATCCTCACCTGAGGATATCTTTCCATCGAAGCTTAGAGAGAGGGAGAAGGAGAGGGAGAGACAGGGAGGGGAAAACATTGATGTGAAGGAACCATATCGATTGGTTACCTCCTTACGCGCCCCAATTGGGGCCGGGGGCCGAGCATACAGTCAAGGCACATACCCTTGACCGGAATTGAATCCAGGCCCTCTAACCTGTCCACTGAGCCAAACCGGCGAGGGCCCCTCTGCTTTCCTGAGAGTTTGAGAACCCCAGGCTGCTAAGGTGAAGGGACCTTAGCGACCGCCTAGGGCTGCTTGGCATTTATAATAGAGGCCATGGGGCCCGGCACAGTGACTGCCCAAGCCCCGCCCCCAGCCTCCGGGACCGGAGCCATGCCAGGTCATCTCTGGGAGCAGGATCATGTTGGGGAGCACAGCCAGGAGGGAGCACACCCGGGGGGAGCACAGCCGCCCGCTCAGCACTCAGGGAGTGTTCGCCGGCTGCAGGCTGGGGAGAAGTATTTGAAAATACATGCGAGTGTGCTTTTTGTTCTGTGTTGTTATTCCTGATCCGAGGATATTTCCCCCGTTGATTTTTAGAGAGAGTGGAAGGGAGGGAGGAAGGGAGGGAGAAACGTCAATATGATTGGTTGACTCCTGCAGGTGCCCCGACTGGGGCCGGGGATTGAACCTGCAACCCAGGTAAGTGTTCTTGACGGGGAATCCGGGAATCGAACCCATGACCCTTTGGTGCAGGGGCCGATGCTCTAACCACGGAGATACACACACCAGGGCGTGAATGTGCTTTAACAAGTGATAACACTCCCTGTGAGTGTAATTTATTGTCACTCTCCTCCAGTCCCGCCCCGTTAGCTTCTCGGGTCTCCCACTTTCTTTCTCTTTGGAAACACGTTCCTGAAGGCAGGTCCCGGGGGAGGCAGAGGCCCTGGGACGGTGGTCTCAGAGTCAGAGCAGCCTCCTTCCAAAAGTGCTTCCTCATTTTAGCAACTGTCAAAACAGCTGTCCCCCTGGCCCCACAGCCTCTGCGAGAGGCCTGTAAGTGCGGGCAACAGCGCCCTCTGCTGGTGAGAGGGCCGCACCCGACTGGCAAAATCGGGTACAAATGAGCTGAGGCTGGGAGTAAGGTACCCGGAACCCAGTCCCTGTTCTCTCCGCTGGAGGTGTTCGCTGTCCACAGTGAAACCTAAAAAAGCAACCCAAACCTGGCCTTCAGAGAAAAGAGAACTCCTGAGCCATGCCACCTGGTGGACCCCAGAACCGCAATGCAGACTGAAGGAAGCCAGCCAGGAAGGGTGCTCCGTGTGCGAGCCCAGCAGCTAGGCTTCAGGGAGAGCACCTGCAGGGACGGGAAGCGGACCCTCGGCTGCCAGGAGGAGGAGGTGGAGGTGGAGGAGGAGGTGGGAGGTGGAGGTGGAGGAGGAGGTGGGAAGTGGAGGAGGAGGTGGAGGTGGGAGGTGGAGGAGGAGGTGGAGGTGGGAGGGAAGGAGGTGGAGGTGGGAGGTGGGAGATGAAGGAGGCAGCAGAAGGCAGGAGGTGGAGGCGGGAGGAAGGAGGGCGGCCACACAGAGCTCATTTAGTATGTCATTGCAGTGAGGGGTTAACAGGTGTACCCACATGTCAAACCTACGGGACTGTGCCCTTCAGACTCCTGCCGCTGTGACCGCGCACCTCAGCTGACCGGTGCGCACAGAGGGCGGGTGAAGGGCGGCTCTCCGCTGTGAGTGTGCCCAACACTTTTCCTGTCTTTTTGCTTATTGTTATTGTATTATTTTCCACCCGAACCGTAAACCTATTTCCCCCCACGCTGCATATTCATACACGAGTGTTGAGAGCTAAGGGGAGAACTCTCAGGCAGAAGCAGCGGGATAGAATACATTCTGGTAAGATATGCAGTGGATTTCCTAAATTAACTATTGATATTTCTCTGTTCTAAAAACACACTCTTGTAAGAAGTCAGATGAGACGTTCAGAGATCATCTTACTTCACCCCTCCTGTTGGGTGTGGCTGTACAGTGCCTCCATGGGATTTATGTTTTTTAAAATATATTTTTATTAGCCGAAACCGGTTTGGCTCAGTGGATAGAGCGTCAGCCTGCGGAATGAAGGGTCCCAGGTTCGATCCCAGTCAAGGGCATGTACCTTGGTTGCAGGCATATCCCCAGTAGGGGGTGTGCAAGAGGCAGCTGATCGATGACTGGAGAGGAAGGGAGGAAGAGAGAGAGAGAAACATCAATGATGAGAATCATGGATCGGCCGCCTCTTGCATGCCCCCCACTGGGGATCAAGCCCATAACCCGGGCGTGTGCTCTTGACTGGAATCAAACCTGTGACCCTTCAGTCCACAGGCCGACGCTCTATCCACTGAGCCAAACCATCTAGGGCAGGATTTCAAGTGAGAACATGTCTCCACCCCACCCAGACACAGCGCCCTCCCTGAGCTCAGCCAGGTCCCCACACGCCAGCCCCGGTTCTGCCCTCTTTGGGGTCCAGCTGTCTGACCTCCCGGTGGCATTCTGCCAGCTGTCTGGTGGCGGACACTTGTGTCTGCCCAGGGCCTGCAGCAGCCACCAGGGGCCGCTGTGTCTCCGCTTCCCACCAGGCTCCCCTTGCATCTTCTATAAGCTGTAGTCTGGGAAGGCCTAACATCGCCCATCCCATCGGGGAGGGTCAAGTTAACGTCCAGGGCGGGCGGCAGGGAGTTCCTGAGGAAGGAGTGTGCCTACCTTCTGAACGCAGCCTCAGGGGGTCCAGTCCGCGGTGTGATGGTGCGCCGTCCGTGCGCCGTCCAGGCCCCGCGAGGCGGCCAGCCGCTGTCTGTGCGGAAGTCTGGTCCCACCGCGTGCTTTCCCCCGTTGTCCTGATGGGAGAGACTGTACTGTAACAGCCCCACAAAACCTGGCGGCGAGGGGGACAGCAAAAGCCGGCCCAGCAGAAACCGGCGAGCGGGAACTGAGGATTCACAGCCACAGCTGAAGGGAGCGAGCGTGGGTACAGGTGTTGTTTAAATTCTCTGTGGCCCCTGAGGATACATCCAGGCCAAGGAGGCAGCCCACGGGGACCGGAAGCCCGTCTCGCACGGAGTCCTGTGCACCCATGTTCACGGGAACGTTAGTCTCAACCGCAAAGGCAGGAGCGACCCCCGTGTCCGTCGCCGGGCCGGTGAACAAAGTGCATGACGAACATACGGTGCCATGGCAGTGAGAGGCCACCTCGCCCTGTCAGAACGGCTCTCATCCACAAGCCCCCTGTGCTGGTGAGGACACAGAGGGAACGCTGGTGCACTGCCGGTGCGAATGCAGCCGGCACGGAAAACAGTGCGAATTTCCCCCAAATTAAAAACGGACCTGCCGTGTGACCCAGGATTCCACTTCTGGGTAAATACCCAAAGAAACCTGAAATACTAATTCCAAAGAGCGTATGCCCCTATGTTCACTGCAGCAGCATCTACAACAGCCCAGGTACAGACGCAGCCCGTGGCCATCCCTGGACAAGCGGCTGAAGATGCTGGGGTGCCTCTACCCGATGGGATACTCCTCGCCCCCCCCCAAAAAAAAGGGTTCTGAACTGTTTCCGGCAGCATGGACACAGGGTGCTATGCTAAGCAAAAGAAGTCAGAGAAAGACAAACCCCAGGATTTCATGTATGTGTGGATCTCAAGAGCCATATAAAAAAACGAAACAGAAGCAGACCCCTAGACGCACAGAAGGAAGTGATGGCCGCTGGGGGAGGGCGGTGGGGCTGGGGGAGGGGGGAGGGGTGGAGAGAAGTGCAGATGGGCAGCTACAGGCAGACACGGGAAAGTTAAGTACAACGTAGGGACTACAGTCATAGGAACAGCTGTGCGGGGGGCCAGGTGGCACCATAAATAGCAGGAGGCACTCTGTAAAATGCGATCCCCTAACCGCTAGGCTGTGCACCTGAAAGGAATACAGAGCAATGCTGACTGTAGCGGGAGGAAAATGAGGATACACTCCTTAAGAAAAGTGGTCCGGTCGTCCGTCGGTGCCCACGGGGGTTGGTTTCAGGGTCCCTGCAGACACCACACCCTTCAGATGTTCTAGTCCCTTCTTTAAAATGGTGCAGTGTTTGTGTATAACTTCGCAAATACTTTCTTTAGACCAGCGGTCGGCAAACTCATTAGTCCTCAGAGCCAAATATCAACAGTTCAACGATTGACATTTCTATGAAGAGCCACGTTTTTTAAAACAAACTTCTTCTAACGCCACTTCTTCAACATAAGACTCGCCCAGGCCGTGGTGTTTTGTGGAAGAGCCACACTCCAGGGGCCAGAGAGCTGCCTGTGGCTCGCGTGCCGCAGTTTGCCGACCACCATCACCGGATTACCTATCACACCTAATACCACGTAAACGCTGTGTAAACAGTCACCAGGCTGTGCTGTTGGGGAATGATGATGAGAAAAAGCCTGACTGTGTTCAGCGCACACACAACACTGCAGCCTGCTACACAGCGCACTCAGCAACCTGAGGCGCTCCTTCTATTCTGGACCCGTTGGTTGGTTCTGGATGCAGCACCCGTGGATATGGAGGGCCACTGTGTCCACACGCAGTGGGATGGTGCCCGGTCCTGGGCTGACACACGCAGTGGGATGGTGCCTGGTCCTGGGCTGACACACGCAGTGGGATGGTGCCCGGTCTTGAGGGCTGGATGCGGCGGCCATCGGGGTCACAGGAAGCCGGAGCGGGGGGAGGCTCGCCAGCGGTCACCTTTTGATGCCTCTCCCTTCTGTCCTCCTCAAGGTGTCCCCCGAGTGCAGTGCCGAAGACCACCCGGAGAGCAGCAGCGCACCCCAGTAAGTCCGGGAGTCACTGCTGCCGGGCTCCCCCTGCCCTCAGCCTCTGGGCCCAGGTCCCCGGACCCAGCTCATCCCACGCAGCTCCCCTTAGAATGCAAAGCTCTGGCTCGTGGGGGGTGGGGGGCGCAGGCCCAGCCTGGGACAGCGCAGACCCTTCCAGTCCAGCAGCTGGGACCCTCCTGAAGAGCCTGACCCATCACTCAGGCGTCCCGAACCCGCCCCTCCCGGTCGCAGCCGCACCTGTCACTCGGGATGAGACGCCCACCTTGGGAGATGACTGCCCAGAGCACTGGGGCCCCTCTAGTCCCAGGAAAACACTTAACCCCCCGAAGGGGTCCCCTGAGGACCCCGAATTGACACCCTGGGGCCCCTGTGGGACAGCAGGCTGCCTGATCCCCTCTGGCTTGTTCAAGAGACCCTGTGCCCTTGGGGTCTCCTGCTCCATCCGTATTCCTCGCCCGGGCCACCTTCCGCGAGCCCCCGAGGGGACCGCACGGACGGGACCTCTCTGCCCAGCACTCCCAGGTGCCACGCTCCACGTGGACACGGCATTGGCATTTCGGCTCACCCTCAGGCCGGCATGCGGAGGGGTCTCCCCTTGTCCCCCCCAGCAGCTCCTGTGGGACCCTGGAGGTGGACGGGCAGGGAGAATCGGGACAATGGCTGTGGCGCCCCTGCCCACACTTGCCAAGGGCAAGGTTGTTACAGGTGTCCATGCCTTCTCCCTCATTTCTGCCTCCGCAGGAACCTGTGCACACAGCTCCTTTAGAGAAAAAGGAAGGCCACAGAGCTCGTTCGTGGCGGGGCCGGGACTGGAACTGGGCCCTCCGCTCCGGCCTCGCCCTGAGTGCCCAGGCCCTGGCTGGAGGCAGGCAGGGGCTAGGCCTGCTCCGGGGAAAGGGCGAGTGCGGGAGGGGTCCCCAGGGCAGGGCTTCCTGGTTTGGTCCCAGGTGATCAGAATCCCCTGGCGGTTTCCCAGGAGAGAGACGAGCTCCGAGGCCACGTCTTGCCTCCTGATGCCATGTCTGTTCTGGCCTGCAGAGCCCCTGGCAGCGGCCACCAGCGGCCGGAGAGGCGATCGGTCATCGTGTACGACTGCTCGGAGGAGGAGCTGATGGCCAGCATCGAGCAGGAGTACTGCCACTGAGGCCCGGCCCGGCGCCGGGAACCTGGGCCCACACACAGCGACCACGGCCTTCAAACCGACCTGTCCACCCGCCTCAGGTGCTGCTGCCAGGGGGCCTGGGCGGCCGGCGGAGGGAGTCGCCTGGGTTCTGCGGTGGCTGTCCCAGAGGCGGAGGCGGTGGCTGTCCGGAGGCGGTGACTGTCCCGGAGGCGGTGGCTGTCCCGGAGGCGGTGGCTGTCCCGGAGGCGGTGGCTGTCCGGAGGCGGTGGCTGTCGGCTGTCCCGGAGGCGGTGACTGTCCCGGAGGCGGAGGCGGTGGCTGTCCGGAGGCGGTGGCTGTCCGGAGGCGGTGACTGTCCGGAGGCGGTGACTGTCCCGGAGGCGGAGGCGGTGGCTGTCCGGAGGCGGTGGCTGTCCGGAGGCGGTGACTGTCCCGGAGGCGGTGACTGTCCTGCAGAGGCGGTGACTGTCCCGGAGGCGGTGACTGTCCGGGAGATGCGGTCCAAACGCAGACTCTGACCCGGTGGGGCGGTTTCTAACAGGCTCCCGGCCGCCCCCCACCTCCCCGAGGGGCAGGACTGGGGACCTGCGCGGAAGGCTGACCCCCAGAGGGACAGCACGGGGCCTCAGTTTCCCTCTCCGGAAAGGGAGTGCTGGCGGCTCTGCCCACAGTGACAACCAGGGGTCACAGGGTTCCAGGCTCCCGGCTCCTCTGGTCCCCGCCCCCTCCCTGCTGAGGGGCACCCGCCCCCTGGGCCCGGAACTGCCCCCAGGAGGGGCTCCCCACCCCCGGAGAGGCCTCAGGCCGCCGGCCCTCACCTGGCAGCGCCCGCGGGGCCTCGGCCTCGAGGCACACAGCGGCCTGGCCCAGGACGCCCCTCCGCCGAGGCAGGGCCTGCACTGCAGCATGACGGGAAGGCGGGGAGGCGGGACTTCCGGCGTGGCCCAGGTGTGGCGCTCCCAGCAGCGGAAGCGGAAGCGCAGGGAGAGGAGCGGTCAGGGCCCGGATGCTGCTGAGGGCACGTGGCGGGGACAGCGGTTCTTGCCGAAGCCGGAAGCGGCCCCAGCCAGTCCCGCATGGACCACCAGCACAACGGCCTCCTGGTGTGGCCGGCAAACGCAAGAGCATTTTTTTTTTTTAAACAATTAAGCAAGATCGGGATAGAAGAGATTATTCTTTTTTAAAAAATTAGTTTATTTTAAAAATATATATTTTATTGATTTTTAATAGAGAGGAAGGGAGAGGGATAGAGCGTTAGAAACATCGATGAGAGGGAAACATGGATCAGCTGCCTCTTTCACACCCCCCGCTGGGGATGTACCTGCAACCAAGGTCCATGCCCTTGACCGGAATCGAACCCGGGACCCTTCAGTCCGCAACTAGTTTTGGCTGCAAGAGCATCTTACCGGAAAGACCCACAGCCCGTGCCATCGGGCAAAGGGGTGTTTCCGGGAACTTGGCTGCTTTGGCGAGAGGGCCTTTGACCGGAGGGTCCATAGCCGGGAGGTTTCTTCTCCGGAGTCAGGACGGAGCCATGGAGCGGGGAGGGAGGGCTCAGAACCCCCACCGCGGGAGCCGTTTCTCACCCACGCCCAAACCCTTCCTTTTGATACAATGATTAAAGCCGTTCCTATTTTAGTAATACACACGCTTCTTTTAATATTTTCGTTATTTTTTAAGTCCTCACCCACAGATGCTTGATTTTAGAAAGAGGAAGGGAGAAACATCAATGTGAGAGAGAGAGACATCCATCCGCCGCCTCCCACACGCACCCATCCTGGGGACCCAGCCTGAAACCTAGGGACACGCCCTGACTGGGAATTGAACCCACAGCCTTGTGGTGTTCAGGACAGTGCTCCAGCCAAGTGAGCCACACCGGCCAGGGCACAAGTGCTGCTTCTTCGTCGTCTTCTTTTTTTTTTTTTTTTTTAATATATTTTATTGATTTTGTAAAGAGAGGAAGGGAGAGAGATAGTAAGCTAGAAACATCGATGAGAGAGAGTCATCGATCAGCTGCCTCTTGCACACCCCCTACTGGGGATGTGCCTGCAACCAAGGTACATGCCCTTGACCAGAATTGAACCCGGTCCCTTCATTTTTTTTTATTTTTTTTTTGTCCCCCCCCCCCCCCCCGAACCCGGTCCCTTCAGTCCCCAAGCCGACGCTCTATCCATTGAGCCAAACTGGTTTCGGCACAAGTGCTTCTTTTAAAAGGAGCTGGCATTCCATTTCTCACAACCTGTGGCCGCCGCCCAGAGCAGGAGCAGAGGGGGAGGCTCCAGGCGGACTGCTAAATGCAAAGCCCATGAGGATCTGGCCTCCCCAGCACGCCTGCACACACATGTTCACACGTGACCAGGACCAGCGTGGCCCACGAGTCACACCTGTGTGTCTGCCACCATCACATCCCAGGATGGGGCTCTGGGAGGCCCTGAGCCAAGAGGACTGACTGAATGTCAAGTGAGCTCAGAGGCCAGGGCGGCTCCAGCTGCACCTGACACCCTGAGGGTGGTCTTGCTGGTGTAAGTCTATTTTTATTGATTTCAGACAGGAAGGGAGAGGGAGACACATCCATGATGAGAGAACAACTAATCGGCTGCCTCCTGCATGCCCCACACTGGGGATCAAGCTTGCAACGCAGGCATTATCCTTGACTGGAATCGAACCCAGGACCCATCAGTCACCAGGCCGCTCTACCCACCGAGCCACACCAGCCAGGACTTACTGTTCTTTTCAAAAAGACAAGGGAGTCAACTGTGAGAAAATCTAGTGCTGGGAGATGAGGAGCCTGGTAGTTTTGGACAAATAGGAGGGCCGAGACCTGACCCACACGTCCCTGGCAACACCCACAGCAGCTCCTTTAAGGGGACACAGGTGCAAAGCCCAGCCCGAGTGGGTGCGAGAGAGAACGTACCCCAGGAGCAGAGTGAAGACGGGGGCCGCGGCACCTCTAAGCCTGGGCTGAGGCTCCCTCCCTCCCACCTGTTGGCACAGGAAGAGCTTGAGGAGGCAGCCACGGGGCCACCCCGCACCCACGGTCCTGCCAGGCCAGACCCAGCACCAGAGCGGCCCACACGGCGCTGCCTCTTCTCACCGTTCTCTCAGAGACCCAATGCGGGGGATGGGAGCAGAACGGAACCCAGGAAGCGGAGAGAAGGCGTAGGCTGGGCCTAGACACACTGGCTTTGGTTAAGTATGGTAAGTTATGGATTTGGTAAATTATGACTGGGGCAGTGAAATGACAAGGGACACAGGTCCAGTTTGCAAATCAAAGGCATTTTATATGATTTTATACGATTCAAAGAAAAAAGTTACATCACACATATTCATTTAAATAACAAGTCAACGTCTGGTGGTACAGGAAACACAATTCCAAGACATTGCGTTTTATTACTGAAACCACTTAAAAGGCTCAGAGTCAACAACAATCAAGCGGGACGCTCCGGAAGTCAAGGGCACTGGGGGGGGGGCTGCACGGGAGAGGGGGGGGCTCTGCGGGGCTCCACTCGGAACCCCACACGGAACCAACCAAGGGTGGCTCTCGGGACAGAATGTTTCAGACAAAACTGTTTCCCAACCTCCCGGCCTTTGGGGACAGACAGAGGCAAAGGAAGCATCTCCGGGAGGCACTGCTACGTCTGACCAGGAAGGGAGCGCTCGTCAAAACCACGGGCAGCACGGCTCCTCAGACGACGCTGCTCAGAGGATGAAAACACCCCCTGTGGGTCCCCGCCACCCCGGCAGGACTGACCTCGCTTTGCATAAGGAAGGGAACTACCAGGTGTGCTGCCGCCTCGGACATGCACGTGGGGTGTTCGTGCTGATTTGAAGGTCCGAGTGGGAGGAGAAAGGGCCGGTGCTGTAGCATCTGATGGTTGTTCTCGGGCACGAACATCATTCTATTTATTACATCCCCCTAATGAAGGTGAATGCCAGGCCCCAGGGGCAAAGGCGAACTCTGCACACCGGGCCAGGGACACCGCCCTCCCCTCCGTGCCTCCTGCGGCCTGGATTCCCAGCACCCCCTAGGGCAGGCGCTGTGGGGCGAGGGCCTGTGCCCACAGCCTCAAGGTCGGTGCCCAGGGTCTACTTCCAATTGAACTGCAAACACCCCCTCTGCATGGAGTTTTCCGTGATCACACACGAGTAGAGGGGCAGCTGGTGGCACCACGGCCGTTCAGCGTCACGTGTTTCCTCCAGTTCCCCATCGCCAAGGAGCCAGGCCTGGCTGGCCGCCGGCACGCAGCCTGCGCCTGGGTGTGCCAAGCTCAGAGCTGCGCTGGATGGGAAGCTCCTCCCGCCGTGAGGCCGCTGCCTGCTGCTCTAAGCAGGGCCTCTGCCCACAAAGTGCTGCGGGCCAGACACATAAGCCCCCGATGGCTGGCAGGCAGCTGCGTTACGATACCTTTTGTTCCCGAAGTTTGAGGTACAAACGGGGAACTGTGAATGCCGTGTTCTCCACAGAGCAGATAGAGCCTACGAGACCCCCTGACCGCAGGTGTCTGTCTGTCTGTGGAGTGTGTTTCAGTCATCCTCTGGGTACATCCTGCACAAGTCACACTGCGACACAGGCGACTAGCTCTATGCAACCAAAACCTTGATCTTTGGGCCACAGCAGCAAAGGAATGGCTGCCTGAGCATCCCCAGAGAACATCATGAGGGAGCTGCCTGCTTCTCTCCCCGTTTCTCTAAGGACCCTGCCCACCAGTTCCGATCCTAAAACATTCTTCCCTCTAAAAGGCCTGGTTACAGACATGTGATTATTTTTCCCGGCTGAAGGGTTCTTATAGAAATGTGAACCATTGGAAAGACTGCAAACCCACTGATCTAGAAACTGGTGATCGGAGTAACAACAATATAAACCTTTTCATAAAAAACAGTACAAAGTCATACCCTGCCTCAGCTCTACAAATAGAAAGGCTGTAAAAAAAAAAAATCCAGGTTTTGTAACATTTATTGCTGAAATGTTTGAATGCTGGTGATTGAGATGGTAAAGTTTTCTTCCATTCCCTTAAAAAACTTCTCAAACTACAAAAGACACGGAACAGGGTCTCAGCCAAACAGAGAACAGGTAACAGACGCTCCTCAGAGCCAGCCTCTGCTCTCCCAGCCCCCAGGACAGGGACAGGGGCTGTGGAAGAGACCAGCACCAGCCTGTCCTTGAAGTTCCCACGGGCACTCCCCGCCGGCCCTCAGGCGGAGGCCGGCCTGCTCGCCAGCGGGCTCCTGGGCGTCTCGGCCGAGGCGATCCTGCTCAGTCTGCCGGCCTCCGCCGGCCAGCCGGGCGGCTTCTTGGTGGCCACGTGCCGCCGGGCGTGCTTGGTCAGGTGGTCGCTACGCATGAAGCGCCGGTCGCACACGGGGCAGGCGAACTTCTTCTCGCCGGTGTGCGTGCGGCGGTGGCGGGACAGCTCGTCCGAGCGCGCGAACTTCTTGTCGCAGCCGTCCCAGCTGCAGCCGAACGGCTTCTCCCCTGGCGGCGGGAACACACGCGTTACAGAAGACCGGGCGCTCAGCATCCCCGCGCCTGAGTTCTTTATTTTTACTTTACTATTTAAAAACAATATCGGTCTTGATGTCAGAGAGGAAGGGAGAGGGAGAGAGAGAGAGAGAAACATCCATGATGAGAGAGAATCGCTGATCGGCTGCCTCCTGCATGCCCCCTACCGGGGATCGAGCCCACAACCCAGGCCTGTGCCCTTGGCTGGAAATGAATCCGGGACCCTTGGGCCCACAGGCCGACGCTCTGTCCACTGAGCCAAACCAGCTAGGGCTAACCCCAGTTGTTTTGAAATTTTGTTTCTCAAAACCTAGGACTACAGTAATACCCAGCTACACGGGTATCAGGCTACTGAGAAGCCAAGAAACCCTCCAAGATGCACTTCTTCCTGCCACGCCTGAGAGGCAACGTGGCAGGGCCCAGGGACGTCAGATCTTCCAAAGCTATCTTTAAATAAACACAAATGCTCACCCCAGCTGGTTTGGACAAGTGGATGGAGCGTCGGCCTGCGGACTGAAGGGTCCCAGGTTCAATTCCGGTCAAGGGCAATTCCGGTCAAGGGCACATCCCCCCAATTCCAGTAGGGGATGTGCAAGAGGCAGCTGATCGATGTTTCTAACTCTCTATCCCTCACCCTTCCTCTCTGTAAAAAAATAAAAAATTTATATTTTTTAAATCAATCAGTCTTCACCCTAGCCAGTTTGAACGAGTGGATAGAACAGCCGCCTGCAGACTCAAAGGTCCCAGGTTTAATTCTGGTCAAGGGCACATGCCCAGGTTGTGGGCTCGATTCCCAGTAGGGAGCATGCAGGAGGCAGCCAATCAATGATTCTCTCATCATTGATGTTTCTCTCTCCCCTTCCTCTCTGAAGTCAATAAGAATGTATTTTAAATAAATAAATCTTCAACTGTTAGCTTGTGGTAAGGGGAAGACGTTTTTCCTTAGTGAGTATTCTTTGTTTAAAACGTTGATACTGCCGAGACCGGTTTGGCTCAATGGATAGAGCGTCGGCTTGGGGACTGAAGGGTCCCAGGTTCGATTCCGGTCAAGGGCATGTACCTTGGTTGCGGGCATATCCCCAGTAGGGGGTGTGCAAGAGGCGGCTGATCGATGACTCTCTCTCATCGATGTTTCTAGCTCTCTCTCTCTCTCCCTTCCTCTCTGTAAAAAATCAATAAAATATATTTAAAAAAAAATAAAACGTTGATACTTAGGCTAGAATGGTTATCGCATCTCTAAATCGATCTGTCGTTCCGCTCGCCCACCCGCCTCGGCCTACCTGTGTGGGTGCGCAGGTGCGCCTTGAGGTGGGAGCTTTTGAAGTAGGTCTTGCGGCAGCCGGGGACACCGCACACGTAGTTCCTCCTCCGAGAGAAGTCCGCCGGAGGGGCGCCGCCGGGACCGGCGGCGATGAACACGGGGGCCGGGGCGAGAGGCAGCAGCCTGGCACCGCCCGCAGCCACGACACCCGCGGGGGCGCCGGAGGCGGGCGGGGGCAGCGCCCCCGGGGGCAGCACCAGCATCACGGCTCCCTGAGGCACAGCCGGGCCCATGAGCACGGGCGGGGGCCCGGGGGGCGCCGGGGGAGGGGCCTTCAGAAACGCCGGCAGCACGGCACTCTGTCCGGTCAGGGGCATCATGTGGCAAAGGACGGGAGGGCTGGGGGCGGGGACGGAGGGCAGAGGCAGGTCCCCTTCATGGTTCTTCGGTGAGCGGGGTGGGACTGCAGCCGGCCGCCCCGCCTGCTGGCCTTGGTCGGGGGGGCCCGGGTCCCCAGACTTCTCGGAGCGAGGCGGGCAGGGCCCCAAGTTCAAGGTGAGAGAAGGTTCTCCGAGGTGTGCGTCCCGCAGAGCTCCCACGTGTCCCCTGCCGTCTGGAGGCGGGGTGGCAGCCACGTGGCCGGGAGCGGGACCCCCCAGGGCGTGGGGGGTGGCACTGGCCACCACAGCCCTGCAGGGGGCGCCAGGCGCCGGCTCCAGCAGCTCTGGCTTCGAACCCAGCAGGCTCCTCTGGGCCCTCCGGCTCGGGGCGCTGGCGGCTCTGGCAGCAGGAGGGTGGGAAGGAACCAGTGGTCTCGTCAGCGGCTCGGTGAGGTCCGGGCTCTGAGGCGGAGTCATGCACTGGTGGGAAGGAAAGGGCTGTGGGAAAGGCCGTACAAGGCAGTTACGTCGATGGGGTGCTCCCGGCGCCTTTACAACACTGGCCAGCGCCTCCACTTCCCGGTCTCCCCCTTTCTGACCGCCCACACCGAGCCCTTTGCTCGGCTCTCATCAGCGCCCTCCTGGGCCCGCACAGGGATGGAAATGAGCGGGTGAACACGAGGACGACAATGAGAAAACACATTTACACTCAGCGAGGGCTTTGCACCATCATTCCGGGTTCTCAGAAAGGCCTGTGAAACCCTGAGGCTCTCACTGGATCCACACTCACCAGGGCCCACTAGGTGAGGCCGGGCACACCCATCAGAGCGATGACGCCCAGGGACACGCTCTAACGGTGTCTGCCTACTCCAAGCCTCTGCTGCCCCAACAATTCCCGCTCCTCAGCCTCCGGGGAGAGCCCATGCCAGAGCCCGAAGGGGCTCAGCAGCCAGGCCGCCTCTGCAGTCCGCTCTGCCGCACACACAGCCCTCTCATCCCTCTCCAAGCGGCTTCCCACGGCTCCTCCCAGCGCCAGCTCCCGCCCAGGACAGCGAGGTGACCACGTTCACTTCTGCCAGCAGCAGACAGCTCTCCCCTCTCCCCCTGCAATGGCACGGCGGCAGCGAGTTAACAAAAAACAGTGCCTGCTCGCAGCCAACTCACTCACTAAGAAGTTGGCGGCCACAGGGAAGCAGGGGCCACAAGCCAACTCAGTTCAGGCTTTCCCCGACCGACACCACTGACCCTGACCCTGGACTTGGTCATGGCGGGGGGGGGGAGGGGGGTGCCTGGTCCCCACCCTGCAGCTGCCCAGGGAAATGAGCACATTTCACTTCCTCAGATCTATCATCTGAGGGCTTTGTCCTGTGCACATGTCAGCCCTGTGCCTGCAAGCTACGGCCAATCCGGGGAAAGACCCTGCTTCCCAAAGACAAAACAAAGCTGCTCTCAGCTCCTCCACGGGGAGGCTACGTGCCCAGCCTGCCCACGCGGCCTCAGCTCACGCACGCACCCGGCCTGCTAGCCACCGCACAGCACACCCCTCCCGCCTCACCAGCGTGGACAGGGCGGGGAAGTCCTTCGGCTGCTCCGGCACGGCCTCGTCCGCCAGCAGGGGGGTGGTGGCGACATCCCCAGAGTCAGACACGGGTGTGAGGGGTCGGATCTTCCAGAGGTCGCCGGTCTGGGACCTCTGACCCCAGGAGCTCATGCAAACAAGAGCCTCGACGGCTTCGATGTCATTCAGCTCCAAGAGGCCGCAGGCAGCCCGCTTCCGCTCCAGGATGGACTCGCATATGTCCACGATGTCCACCTACAGGCGGGCGACACCGCAGCTGCTCAGTCCCGGGGAACAGAGGAAGGCAGGGGGACACGCGCACCGGGGCCTGCACTCACACCCAGCGTGCTCCGCTCCGGGGAGAGAGGTCACCGGAACGTTCCACCACTCTGCTTTCAGGCCCACATTCTGATGACTGGGCGTAGTGGGCAAGACGCTTCCACAGAAAACCTGGTTCCTGCCCAAGCCGGTGTGGCTCAGTGGATAGAGCGTCGGCCTGCGGACTGAAAGGTCCCGGGTTCGATTCCGGTCAAGGACATGCACCTTGGTTGCGGGCACATCCCCGGTAGGGGGTGTGCAAGAGGCAGCTGGTCAATGTTTCTCTCTCATCGACGTTTCTAGCTATCTCTCTCCCTTCCTCTCTGTAAAAAAATCAATAAAATATGTATATTAAAAAAAAGAAAACCTGGTTCCTAAAAAGGCTCCTGATATGAAGGTCCTGCTCTGGGTAGCTGATGGGAAAGACATTAACTCCAGGGGTGGGGCCACAGTGGCTCTGACACCGGGAGGAAGGAAGGAACACGGGCTCCATCCATGGGGGAGCGTCCCTGCGGGTGCATTTTGGGCCACATTCCGGGGCCTTCTCCACGGCCCTCAAGCAGAACTTTGGGGCTGGAGGCTGAACTCCATGGGCACCGGCGTATAAAGCTGTGGCTGGTCTCGGGGACCTAAGTCCTCCCTTCATGCCTCAAGACTAGCGGGGGAGGGTGCGGGCCGGGTGAGAAGCGTCCGATTCCCGCCTCAACCCAGGAGGCTGTCTCCGGGCCCGAAGATGCCACAGCGGCTCCCGCAGGGCACACGGGAGGGGCGGCGGCCTTACCACCCCTCGCCCAGCTCTCCGGCCTGGGACAAGCTGGGAAGCCACAGGCGTGACCTCACGGGGCGGCAGAGCCCCCGACCGGCTGGCCGGCCCTCGCGACTCCCCGCCGCCCTCGGGGCGCGACTGCGGGAGCCCCGGCTGAGGGCGGCCCGATCCCCGCCCCGCCCGCCCGCCCGCAGCGCGGGTTCCCACAGCCCGGCCCGCCCCGCCGCCCGCCGCCTCCCCGCCAATGGCCACCGCCCGGCCCGGCGACGTCACCGCCGGACTCAGCCCCGCGCCCTCCGCCCGGCGCCGCTGCGGGCGCGACACAAAGCTGCGGGGGAGCCGCGGGGCACACGCCCCCGCCCCCCGGCGCCGCCGCCCGGCCCGGCCCGGCCCTCCAGGGCGGCCGCGGCGAGGCCCCGCGCCCCGCCCTGCACCCCCGCCGCGCCCCGCGCCCCCGCCGCGCCACTCACCGCGCGCGCCTCGCCGGGACCCGCGGCGGCCGGCGTGTGCATGGTGCCCGCGCCCCGACGCCACGAAGCGCCGGCGGGGCGGGTGCTCCGGGCGCGGCGGCGGCTGCACGTGCGCGGCGAAGGCGGCCTCCGCGGCCCGAGCTCCCGGGCCCCGCACGCGCCTCCGCCCGCTCCGCCCGCCGCTCTGCCCGGGCGGCCCCGGCGGCGCGGGAGGGGCGTGGCCCGCCGAGGGCGCGGCCGCGGGGCGGGGCGGGAGGCCAACCAAAACACGCCGGGGCGGGGCCGGGGCGGGGCTTGGGGCTCGCCAGCCAATCGGCGCGGGCCCCTGTTCCGCCGGCCAATGGGCGCGGCGGGGAGCCGCGTGATCAAAGCCTGGCCGCGGCGTGCGCGGGGGCGGGGCGCGGCACGTGTCCTGTGGGCGCGGGGGGCGGGGCCTGGAAAGTAGGGGAAAGGTCCCGGCGGCGGCGGCGGCGACGGGGAAGTCCTGGTCGGATTGGCGCACTCGGGAGGGGACCTCGTTTAAAGGGGCCGCCGCCCGCCCCCCGTGAATGGAATCAGGCCCCAGAGGCCTCAGCCCGGCCTGCTGGCTGTGTTTTCGTGTAGATGAATCCGCTACGGCCGAGGAGGGCGCCGCGGACCGGAGGAGCGTGGGCATCTGCTCCTCCTGCAGAGCCGGTGCCCAGGCGGGTGTCTGTCTGTGCACCCCTCCCCATCAGCTTTGGGCCGCAGTGTCCGCTCTAAGATATTTTCTTAGTGATTTCAGGGAGGAAGGGAGAGGGAGAGAGAGATGAAGACATCAGTGATGAGAGAGAATCATGGATCGATCCGCTGCCTCCTGCACAACCCACACTGGGGATGGAGCCACAACCGGGCCTGTGCCCTGGGTGGGAACTGAACTGTGACCTCCTGCTTTACAGGTCCAGGCCCAACCGCTGAGCCACACTGGCCCGGCACAGTTTCCACTCTTAAGTGAGGTCAGGAGGAGCCAAGACCGGTGATCAATCACCTGAAAGATGCCCAGTGAAACCTGCCCCTTCTTCCCAGACCAGGGTCAGTGTCCCCCCTCTGGGAGGGGTCAGGCGGGAGGAGAGAGAGCCCAGGGCACCTTCCCCCCTCATTCGGAGAGGGAAACGCGGGGCTCAGGACTCCGCCCTGCTTGTCTCCCATGGGCCTGCTCTGGTTGACAGGGTGACCCCATTCCTCAGGTCCTCACAGCACCTCTGAGGAGCCGTAATTCCTCTTTTCTTTTTTTTAAATATATTTTATTGATTTTTTTTTAGAGAGGAAGAGAAAGAGAGAGAGTTAGAAACATCTATGAGAGAGAAATATCGATCAGCTGCCTCTTGCACACACCCACTGGGGATGTGCCCGCAACCAAGGTGTGTGCACTTGACCGAAATCAAACCTGGGCCCCTTCAGTCCGCAGGCCGACGCTCTATCCACTGAGCCACACCGGCTAGGGCAGTGGTTGGCAAACTCATTAGTCCACAGAGCCAAATATCAACAGCACAACGATTGAAATTTCTTTGGAGAGCCACATTTTTACAACTTAAACTTCTAACGCCAATTCTTCAACATAGACTTGCCCGGGCTGTGGTGTTTTGTGGAAGAGCCACACTCAAGGGGCCAAAGAGCCGCATGTGGCTCTCGAGCTGAAGTTTGCTGACCAAGGGGTCAGGGCAATGCTTGTTTCTGTAGTTATTTGTTAATTGGCTCCACAATTAACCCCGCAAGGTTAGGGAGCTTGTTCAATTCACTGCAAACCCCTCGCCCCCCCTCCACCCCCCAACCTGGCTCACCGCAGATGACAGTGACTGTCAGTTGACAAAGCGAATAAAGGGGAGCACCTACAGGCCCCCAACATGGCTCTCCTGCAGGCACCTCCCATGTCATATCCAAACCTGGACTTCTCACCTCCCGCCTCCCCAAGTCCAAGGGTCATCTATGACTCCTCCCTCTCCTGCACCTGAGTCTCCTGCCAATCATCTCAGGCCCTTCTTCCTCCGAAATCTCTCAAACTTGGACAAAAATCATACACCTATGGATGAGGGCAGCGGGGGGGGAGGGTAAGAGGAGGGGGGGGGGACTGGGTGGAGGGGAGCTATGGGAGGGAAGAAACAATTGTAATAATCGGAACAATAAAGATTTATTAAATTAAAAATAAATAAATAAATCCCTCAAACCACTCACTCCTCTCTGCGGCCCCTCCTGCCTTCATCTGCTACCGCCCTCTCTCGCCTGACTTACCGCCATTGCCTCCCAGCAGGTCTCCTCCCTCCAGCCTCGCCACCTGTCGTCAGCCCCTCTCTCACCGTCCGAATGACCGTCCATCTTCGGGAAGTGGAGAGGGCAGCGGCCGGGCCAGCCCTCCGCAGGAATGCAGGCGGCTCTGGGCCTGGGGCTGCGCCTCCCCGCATCCTTCCCAGCCAGTCCTCCCGACACAAAACCTCCAGACACAGCGGTCCTCCTGTGCCGGGCCCAACCCTGCCGTCCCGCCCGCTCCGTGGGCCCGTGCGGCTCCTCGGGGAGCCTGTCCTCACTCCCCACACAGGCCCCCGGCAGAGCCAGGGCCTGGGAGCCAGACCGACCCAAACCCCAGTCCTGCAGTGTGGCCACCCCGGCCTGGGGGTCTCACTTCTCTAAAACAGGAGGTGGTCGTGGCGCCCCAGAAGGCTGGCACCCCAGGAGGCTGGCCCCCAGGAGGCTGGTCCCCCCAGGAGGCTGGCCCCCAGGAGGCTGGTCCCCCCAGGAGGCCGGTGCCCCAGGAGGCCGGCGCCAAAGCTCTCAATCGGTTTCGGTTTCGGTTTCCGCTCCCTGGACAGTGGCAACACCTGGCAGCTTAGGCCACGGGCCGGCTCAGGGTGCTCCAGGCATAAGGCCCTCTTCTTCTCACGTCTAGCCTGTGTTCCGGACAGACAGACAGAAAGGTCTTCACTCATGGTGTCCATCCTCCGTTCTCCCCCACATCAACCCAGGCACCCCATGTTCATGAAGCCTTTCTACACGCACACACATGCGCACACGCACACCCAGGCTGTGTGGTTGCTGCCAGGCCCTGGCTGCTGGGCCTGCCTGTCCAGAGGGATGTGGATGTGTTTCAGACTGAAGCCCGGCACTCAGAGACCTCCTGAGCCTCGCGGTCAGAGCCGGCGCTGGCAGGCAGACTGGACACGGGTAACTGCTGTATGCAGTCGATGCCATCCTGTCCTGTGTGTCTTTCCGGGCAGAGTGTGTGTGTGTAAACATATTGTGACACGGGACAGCCTTGGGTCCCCCGCAGAACCTGTGATTGGCGTTTCTACCAAGTTTCCAGATGCCGCTGACCCTGCTGGGCCCGGGACCATGCTGTGAGCACAACTGGGTTCGTCCAAGGGCCTGGTTTTGTGGAAACAGACCAGGAGAACAGAAGCAACTACCCAGCCACCCTCTGAGTGGGAGCGAGAGAGGCCTGGGACCCATGGCTCCCAACAGCACCCACACGGGTTCTCCACCAGGTTACAAGGCCACCTGGACGGATGCCCCCCAGATCAGCCCAGGAGATCCCCTTTGGAGGCCAGGGACGCCAGGCCATGGCACGCACCACCTGTGGCCCGGGAAGTCGGCCTAAGTGCCCATGGCCGCCAGCCCTCTGCCCAGCCAGCTGCCTGCACCTGGTCTGCCGCCAGCCCGGCTTCCCCAGTGACCCAGTTCGGCGCTGGAAGCAGCCCAGCCAGGTCAGCTGGGCAGCTGGGCAGCCGGGTCAGCTGTGCAGCAGCTCCAGGCATTGGCAGAGTGGCCAGTGGACACGTGTCTCGCGTGGGACACCGTGGGCCTGGCAGGGGCCTGAGCCAGGATCTGTTGGACCCTGCTCCTCGCTCCCTGGGGGCCCACGCTGGCCAGCCCCTGACTCAGCACAGAGATGGGTTTAACCCTCACCGTTGCCAC
Source organism: Pipistrellus nathusii (assembly GCA_963693515.1). Taxonomy (NCBI): domain Eukaryota; kingdom Metazoa; phylum Chordata; class Mammalia; order Chiroptera; family Vespertilionidae; genus Pipistrellus; species Pipistrellus nathusii. Next base: position 1,359,850 of record OY882869.1, on the reverse strand, counting down.
CCCCCAGCTCAGAGCTGGCACAGCAGGACCTGAGGGGCCACAGCCTCGCCCTGGACAAGGAGGATGAAGTGAACAAGTTGGAAGTACTAGCTACGTCATCGCCAACGATGTGCCGGACTGCTGGTATTTTCCCACGGCCTGGGTAGCTTACGTAGACTTTGCCTCACCAGCACCCCAGGATGTGGGCGGGGGAGACACGTGGAGGCCGGGAGGGGTGAGGAGCCTGTCCAGCCAGGCTCCAGTTGGCGTTGCTGGGTTTTAGGTCATGTGTTTATGCTATGCTGTCTGCCTCACACGTGGCTTGCTGCTCACCCAGGGTGTCTTGCCACCCAGGCCCTAAGGACAGCCCCGGTCCGTGGTCTTACAGACCCTCCGGGGGACCCGGCATCCTGAATCCTCAGCATCCTCCGCTCCTAAGTGGGGGGAACACTCCTCCCTCGCCGAGTTGTCCTAGGAGCTAAAGGTGGAGTCTACACCACGGCCTCCTACAGGCAACCCACCGTCCCCGCCGGGGAGGACATTTATGGCTGGACCGGCCCAGTCCTCCCCTCGTGTCAGCCTGTGTGTGTGGTGTGTGTATGGTGTATGTGTGTGGTGTGTGTATGTGTGGTATGGTACGTGTGTGTTGTATGTTGCATGTGTGTATGTGTGTGTGTGCTGCTGTGTGTGTGTTTATATTCATACTGGGGAAGAGGGAGCAGCAGGGATCTCCCCTGCAGAGGGCAGGGCCTGGGGCGACTCCATAGCCCTCTCCTGCCCCCGCTGCTCTGGAGATAAGGCTGAGCCAAAACCGAAACTCAACCCCCCCTCCCCCCAGAGAAAGAATGCCCCCAGACACACACACCTTATCTCCCAGTGGCCTTGTCTCTGCAGGTTGTCTGAGCTCAGCCTGAGGGAGGGGCACAGGGAAGGGGGGGTGGTCCTCAGAGGCTGACTGGCTTCTCACCCTCGCCCTGATGTCCTCATGGCTTGAAACCAGCCGTGATGGGAGGCTCACTCCACCTCGACCAGCAGAGCCCTCGCTCGGAGTTTGCTTGAGAGGGTCAGGCCTCCCCGGCTCTCTCCTCCGAGGGTGCCCTGCACAGCAGTGAGGGGTCTGGAGGCCGCCTGGGGTCGGTCCCCAGCTGGGGCAGTGTCTGAGGGCAAGTTCCACCACCTGGGCCCATTGCACATCCTTCCTAGGCTCAGTTCTGTTCAGCAAAGGAGTGCAGCAGCATGGGCACACACACCTACACGTGTGCGCACACACATGCGCACATATACAACACACGTGCACACACAGGTGGCCTGCGGTCTTCAGATGGCCACGCCCTGAGTGCTGGTGGATCTGGGTTCAGGGCTGGGCCCGGCGGCCTCTCGCTTCCCAGGCTCAGCCCCGGGCTCCTTCAGACCGTCAGGCGCCTCCCTCGGGCCCAGCAGCTGCCGGGGAGGCGAGGTGGACCCTCTCAGGGTGACCACTTCGGACACAGTCTTACCGCCCCGAGTGGAAGCCCAGGCACTGGGGGAGACGCCGAGGACCTAGTGGGACACACCGTGGCGCCATCGGCTCTGCATGTGGGGGACAGGGAGAAGGGACACAGTAGTTCTCGGGCAAGGTCCAGGTCATCTTAAAACACTTAAAAACAGCTTCTTGGAGGCATAATTCATACACCATAGACTGCTGGTACTTAAAATCACAGTGTAAATCTGACACATGTATACCATCACCCCAATGTTCCCTCGTGCCCCCTTGGGACCCCCCTCCTGCCCCTCCCGGTGCCCTCCCAATCCCAGGCAATCCGTTTGGTGTGTGTGTGTTTAATAAAAAGGACTTTCTTCGTAATGTCAGCATCACATTAAAACAACAGAAGCCGCTGATGGCAGCAGGGTTGTTGGAACTGGCCCAGAAATACTTCCCAATCGGGACTGGGTGTTGAACATGGCCTTTCCCAAGAGTGTGGAAATAATGCTGTATTTCCTAGAGTTTTCTGTGGAAGGAGTCATACAGTACATTGTCTTCTTCATCTGGCTTCTTCAACTCGGCACCATTACTCTGATTTACCCACGCTTTGGGTGTGCCAAAGACAGAAGCTACAGGATTCATTCAGGAAAGATGCCACGCAAACAACAAACCCGGGAAGGAGAAGAGTCTGAATTCCACAATAGCCACATTCCACGGTGTACAATGTTCAGTTTCCACAACAAAAAGACACACAGATGCAGAGAGACGGAGAAGTAGGGCCCACAGACAAAGAAAACAAAGCCAGTACCAACTGTCCCAGACACTGGACTTACTAGACAAGGACTTTAAACCAGTTATTTTCCATCTGTTAAGAGGTGAGTTCACAGACATAAAGGGAACCGTGTCTAGAGAACTAAAGCATGAGAATGATGTCTCCCCACACAGCGGCCATGGGGTGCGGGGGCTGCCCAGGCCTCTGTGCCCTCTCTCAGCCTCTCAGAGCTGCCTGGGCATGGCTGCCACTACGAGTCAGGGCTGGGGGCGGAGGGTAGATGCCCCTCAACCCCAGAGGGAGCTGGAAGGAAGGCAGCGGCCAGCCAGTGGGGCACCCTCTGCTTGGAGGAGAGAATGGAAGTGGAGAAAGGGAGCAGCTGTTGGGAGTGGAGGGACTGGGAGGGACACCGTCTTCGGGCAGCCAATGCCCGGGCGCCCTGGGACTGTTTCTAGGCCGCCAACTCGGGCGGCTCTGCTGTGTGTGAGGTGGAGCGGCCACTGGCCTCTTTGAGCATTGGCTTCTCAGGAAGGGGAGATAATGACCCAGCCCTCCCCCTCCACAGGGAATCAGAACCTTCTCCCCCGTGGTCCTCCTGAAGAGGGGCTGCTTACTGCCCCCAGGGCACCTCGTCCTCGGGGCCACTCAGCCTGCCCCCACCCCAGCCCTCCAGGCCTGCAGGCTCTTATCACAGCCAACAGGCAGCCAGGGCTGAAGGGCTCCGCGTGGCCTCTGGTAACGGACCTGTGGCTGCCAGGTCACGTCATGCTCCCTCTGCAGCCGAGGGACAAGGCGTCCACTGCCCGCTCTGTTCTGGAACACGGATAATGGAGGGGAGACAGGGGGTGGGGGACCCCGCGGAAACCTGGCCTTCCGGAAGTGGGGGGCTACGGCGAGAGCCCGGCTGGCTTCCGTGCCCACACAGAGGGAGGCCAGGAGGCCGTGTCCACCTGGACCACCCTCCCTGCAGCCCTGAGACCCAGCTCTGGGCAAGCAGGCCCCCACATCACCCAGCTTGGGAACAGGGTCACCCCCAGAGGCTGCCCCAGGCTGGGGAGCTTTGGGCTTCATGCCTCCGTCAGGACTGTAACGGCTCTCGCGGCTACATTTTGGTTAACAGTTGAAACTTATGATTATTATCTAGGGCCCCTCACGGAACCATCACTGGGACCATTTCAGAGCCCTGGAGGGTCACTCAGATGGGGGTGAGGCCGAGGCCGAGGCTGGGCACAGCAGAAACTGCCAGGGAGGCCCGGCTCGGCTCTGCCTCTTTAAGATCTCAGATCCCGCAGGCCGGCCTGCCTAACAAAAGGTCACATTCAAACAGAATAACAGGAAATGACATCTTTGAGATAGGCACATAAATTTAATCCCGTTGGCTTAAAATGCATCTTCAATGACACCATTAAAAACAGTAAACAAGGCACAATCAATTTCATAAAACACAATAGAAAATATTGTCATACGACCCGTGTCCCATATTCTTATTTTAGAAAACCAGCAATTCAGTTCACATACTTCATTAGGATATTTTAACACAAGAATGCAACTATCCGTCCTACTTCTACAAACTAGTTCCCTGAACCGACAGATACCCGTGATCTTATGTTATAAAATGACACTGTAATATTCCTATACTCTTAAACATGTGTACAAAACGCCCCCTGCCACGCGAGAGTGTCCTACACCCGTGACCGCTTCTCCGCGGGGAGTGCACGGATGACCGAGGGCCAAGTCTGCAGCGCGGCAGAACGCCCTCCCCCCAGCAGGAAGACCGGGAAGGACAGAGCTGCCCCATCTGTGGCGGCAGGAGGGCGCAGGCTGGCGTCCACGCCTTCCCTTTACTTCATGTGTAAACAGTGCGGGCCAGACGACAGCAGCCCTAGCGCGAGCTGAGCCCCTGAGCGGCCCGGAACGTTCCGCTCGGGACGACTGCGTGCTCTGGGTTCCGCCGAGGGTTCCATCTGCTCGGTGGACGTTAATTACCCGGGTAACTCAGCCCGCGGCCGAGGCCGAGTCTCTCAGGTAGCTGTCATCCATCTCTCCGTGTCTGCCCACGGATGCTGCATGCATATATTATCTATCTGTATGAGACACGTATGTACACATTTACAGACGGGCCTTGGGAACTTATTGCACTTATGTACACAGTGGCCCCGAAGATCTGCATGAGAAAGGCAGCAGGTGTTTCAAGAGTCGAGAGGGGAGGTTCTGGTAACACGCTCTGCTGGAGTAAACAAGTATGTGCGGGGGGTGGAGGTGGGGAGGGGGACAGCCACAGGAGAGGGTGAACCCTTTGTTCTGGGACGTGGCTTCCACCACCCTGAGGCAGGGAGTGACACTGAGCTCAGGCTGAGCGCCTGAGCCTGTGGCCACACCCACCGCCTCTGACTGTAGTGGGCAGGCCCGCTGACCCTGAAGACATGGGACACCCCATAGCTGTACGGTCTGGCCATGGTGCTGCTAGCATACACCTGAGACTAATACCACCAAATATTGGATTGACCGTGTAATAAAAATATCATTATAAATACTGTAGCAGATATCCTAAAGGTTCCCAGAGAGTCCATTAAATCTTGGAACAGAGTTTTCACTTTAACCCCAAGTATGTGTATCAGAAAAGGCAAGCGTATAATAGAGTACGGGTTTCTCTCATCCGAGAAACGCCAATGCCGTGTGCTCCACGCCCTCGCCAAGCCCGTGCAGCCCCACCTCCAGGCGGGAGTCCTGCCCCCGACGTCGCCGTGATGGGCACGAGGCTGACAGTGGGCTGCGGCCTGGCAGACAGCGAGACCTGGGCAACACCTTGGTGAACCGCGGGGTCTGCGGGCCCGGCGCCCTCAGATCTCCGTGAGGGTGAGTCTGTACGACCCCCCCACCTCCTCCATCTGCAGCTGGAAGGTGTCCTCGTTGGAGTAGTGCTTCACGATGTTGTCGTCCATGTTCACCAGGATCCTGGGGGGAGGGCGAGATGGGCACTCAGGCTGCCCCCCAAAACCGGGGCGTCCGCGTGCAGCGGGCTCTGCTGCCTACTAGCTGTGACCCGCCAGGCCGTTATCTCAGTCCCTAACCCCACATCGCCCGTCTGAGACGGGATAACAGTGCGCGTCCCAGGATTCATGGGGACTCAAGCAAAACACTTGCGACAGTGCAGGGCGTGGCTCACCAGAACACACGCTCCTTTCCTGTTCTCTCCTGTGAATGACCGCAGTAGCGCAGCTGTGGTAAAACAGCGAGGCGCGGCAGAGGGCTTCATGGGGCCAGCTTCAGAAAGCCTATCAGTGAGACCAACCTACCGACCTGCAGCCCGGTCCCCGACAAAGGCCCTTCCCTGGCACGTTACCCTCAGCATTGAACTGACCAGCACTAAGTCCGCCCTTCCCACCGGCCCACCCGCCAAGTTCCCGTGAGGATTTGCGTTAGAATTCTCTGCCCTCTGATCCTGCCAAACAGCAGACACTCAGAATGAAAATGCTTTCTGGACAAGGACGCCTGCTCTGTAGGTGCAAACACGACCCAAACAGAGAGGGGGGATAGCAGCAAAGGTGGGGCCTTGGTCAAGACTCACTGGACCCCTGGACTCAGCCCTGGCTTGATCTGGGGCAGGTCTCCTGCTCTGTGCCTCGGCTGCTTGCCCTATACCCGCTAAACCCTGCACGGGAACACCCAGCCCCAAGGGTCATGTGAACGTGCATCACGTGGGAAGCACCTGACCCAGCCTGACCCTTGACGGGGCTCTGCAATGGGGCAGTAACCCTCAGTGGGCTCTGCTGCCAAGGAGAAGAGCAAAACCCATCAGGGGGCTGAGACCGGGAGATAGAAGCAATTTCAGAAAATTTTAGGAAAGGCACGTCCTCCCAGGAATGCATCGATGAGGCTCTGGACTGGGCCCCAGCGTGCTTGAGCAGCAGTCACACTGAATAAACCCGTCTGACTCAGTGCTGGGTGCCAGGGAACGAATGCTCACCCTTTTTTACATTTCTTGAATATTTTCCCAATCTTGTCATGGGGGACATCATATTTGTCTGAGATCTAAAAGAGAAGAGCACGGAAAAGAACGATAAGATGGCATTTTACTGGCTTTCACAAACAACTGTGTCTACGAACCTAGTGGGACAGTCACTCAGTTCTGAGTTTCAGAGTGCTTATGTCTTCAGCCTGGGTGGGGGCAGCCCCCTGTGGTGGGAGCTGGGAACTCTGCATCCCGAGTACAGATGTCCATGGTGTATCACGTGTCAGCTGTCTTGTTATTTAAGTTTTGACTGCTGACAGGTCAGAGTGTAAAGGGCGTTCCATAGAGCAGGGTTAAGCCGTAGACAAGCTGGGCAGAAGCACAAAGCTGCTCCCCGTTACTGGCTATGAACTACCCTCTCACATCAGCGCCCTGCTCTGGCTGTAGGCAAGGAGCTACGACGTTACGAGTTAAATCTGCCGTGTTCATGTGTCCCCTGTGTTGGACATACATGGGTTTGACAAGTGCTCCGAGACACACGTCCACACAGTCACACGCATTCCGAGCACGTGACCCGAGGCCTTGCTCTGGGGCCAGACGATTCCCATCAGCTGCGCGCCCTCCGCTGGGGCTCGAGCCTGGGCACTGAACCGGGACCTCCTGGCTCCTCAGGGGATGCCCACCCCCGCCAGCCCGTCAGGGAGCTTTACTGCAAAGTGCTACTCACGGCCTCCATCAAGCCCTTCAGGGACGGAGTCTTGAGCATCAGGGCGTCGAAGACTTCCTCTGCCTCCTTCCGCACGTAGAGCAGCACTGATCCCCCGGGAGTGAGGAGGAGAGAGGGGGAAAGGACACAGGTCACGCATAGAGAAAACAGGAGGCAGAGCCTGGCACTGGTTAAAATAGAGGCGTCCACACCACGGATGCCACATGACCCCGTCTACCATGTCCAAGGGCTCAGCTTTCGGCTGCTGAGCCCTGCCTTCGTGTAGGCTCTCACCAGGACGAGGTCATCAAACCGGACAAGGCTGGTTTGAGCACCTGAGGCTTCTGGCAGGTTGAGACCTCGCTTCCAACGCAAAAGTCCCACTAAGACATGAGCCCAACGCACCTCTCTTGGGCTCCTCGATCCGGTTCAGCTTAGCGGGCGGGGGGACCACAAAATCGTCCTCAGACCCGAACGGCCCCCTTTTCAGGTTCGAGCTGGGGAGACAAGGCCGGCGTGTGACTTCCAAGGCACGTGCGAGACCAGATGGGCCTGGGGCTGGGCTAGGCTCAGACTTGGGGTGACCCTCCCTCCTCTGCTCCCCCTCCTTATTGTGGACACACTGAGGCCCCGGGAAAGAGACCGACTGAACAGGGCTGTGTGGGAGGCAGCCAAACTCTGTCTCTCTCTCACACTGATGTCCCTTTCTGTGTCTGCCCCTTCCTTCCACTCTCTCTAAAAATCAATGGAAAACTATCCTCAGGTGAGATTAACAACAACAAACCCAGGCGTCAGTGGAAAGGAGGAGGGGAAGCTGGAGGAAGGAGTGAGAAGAGGGCGGGGCTGGCTGCCAAAAGCTGCCATGGGCTGACGCTGTGAGGCTGGGAGCGGTGAGCAAAAACCAGGGGAGTGAGTGAAAACAGAAAGGAGGGAAGGAGTGCCTGGCTTCGAGCAGGATCAGCGTTTCAAGAACAGGGCTGGGTTTTAAAATCCTCTGTCCCGGCTTCTGGAACCTCCGAGGCCTCCAATGACAGACAGCACAGGGAGTGCCTAGGTCTGAGCACCGCAGAGGTGCAGAGGCCATTGAGGCACCATGCGGGGGGCTATGACGTGGCCCAGAGGGCCTCACCACGGGGAGCACTGCTGCCAGAGCCCAGAAGCTCACAGGGGCCCACACCCAGTGCCCAGCGGGTCCGGGCCGTTCACGCAGAGCAGGGTCCGGGGAGGAGGGAAGCACCGTGCCCGGAACAGCTGCCCGAGGTGGGGGAGCGCCAGGCTCCGGGGTGGGGGGTGGGAGGTCATGTCGGAGGATCCGGGAGCCACTGGGGGCTTTTGCCGGCCTCGAGGACAAGCTGAGCAGAAAAGTGACAGTGCTGGCTACGGCTTATTGAGCAGAACTGGAAACCACGAGCCCACAAAGACTCCAACGCTGGAGTCAAAGACTCCAACGCTGATATAAATAAGGGGTACGTTGAAAGTGTGATGAGGGAGGAGGGATTCACAAAGCTACAAAGCGCCTTCCCCACAAAGCACTTATTAGAGGAGAGGAGGCTGGTGACACCCCTGCATCGGCATCAGCGGGCAGGGGGCCGCCCACAGGCCCCCCGGGGAAGGCAGTAGCTCAGCTTCCTGCCCGGGTGCACGGTCTAGTCTGCCCAGGAGGTGACACTGGGGGGCGGTCCACAGAACCGGAACCTTCCATGGCGTTAGCTCCGGGCTGAAGGGGAGATGGGCTGTGGATTGTGGGCGTGGAGGAGGGGCAGCTAAGTGCACTGAGTGGATCCGCGCTGGCCCCTTTCCGCTGTGAGGGCCAGGCTGCTACAACGGCGGGACCTGGGTGGGTGAGTGCGGACAGGGGTCGTGTCTCAGGGCCGCTCTCCTGTCACGGGGGAGCATCCTCGTCTCCGGATGCAGGAGACAGACACCCAGGTCACACGGCTCAGAAAAACACGAGCTCCATCAGACTTGCAGTTTCCTCCATGTCTGAGACGGTTTCAAAGTGAAAAGGACTTAGAGCAGAACAAAGCGTGAGCCTTACCCTTCGCCCTCCAGCTCCTCGGCAGCGACGGAGAGGACCTGAAACAGAGCACGGTTCAGACCAGTCAGCGATTCCTCAAGCGGACACAGTCTTTTTTTCTTTCTTTCTTTTTTTTTTTTTTTTAATATACTTTTATTGATTTTTTACAGAGAGGAAGAGAGAGGGATAGAGAGTTAGAAACATCGATGAGAGAGAGTCATCGATCAGCTGCCTCTTGCACACCCCCTACTGGTACATGCCCTTGCCCGGAATCGAACCCGGGACCTTTCAGTCCGCAGGCCGACGCTCTATCCACTGAGCCAAACCGGTCCCGGCAGCGGACGTGGCCTTGAACCTGACCCAGCCAACACCACCTTTCGCCTGTTTTTCATTGACCACTTCTTGGAGTCGTGCTGGACTCCTCCACCTCGGGGGCAGCCAGCCTGGCCCCCCGGGCCCAGGAAAGCAAGCGCTTCCGGCCCGTGGCCAGCGCCTCCCTGTGGGCTGAGATGCCGGCGTTGGCACTGCGAGCGGCGGTGACGTCGTCCCAATAGGGGCCGTGTGGCCACAAACACCTAGCCTGTTTATTACTTGGCCCTGTGCAGAAGAAGTTTGCCAAAGCTTCTCGTTAGAACGGAATACACTGGCAATGGCTTCCCCAATAGTCCCTACAAACCGTGAGTCCACACCAACCCAGATCTGTCCACTCGGTGCACAGCCCGCCTCTCCCGTCCACCTGCCTCAGCGGGAAAGCCGCTCCGCTCAGCTCACACTCCCACCGCCAGCCTCCGGTCGCGGAGACACGGCTGTCTGTGCGCAACGGCGACCCAGTGTCAAGACCTTGCTCTTCACGCCACGAGGCTGCCTGGCTCCACGCACCCCTCTGGCTCTTCCCTCCCGTCAACCCATGGAATTTAAATCCCCAGGATCAAAGACTCCAACTCCAACTTCTGTGACTCTTCTAGCACTTTGTAAACGAGTAAAAATCGAAATTAACAGAACCGGGCCTGGCCGGCTTGGCTCTGTGTATACAGTGTGGGTCATGGACAGAAATCCCAGCTCGGCGGGCCCTGGTCTGGGCCTGTGTGGTAGGCAACCAATTGATGTGTCTCTCACACATCGATGTTTCTCTCTCTGTCTCTCCCTGTCCTTCCCACTCTCTCTAAAAATCAATGGAAAAGTGTCCTCGGGTGAGGATCACCAATCACTCCACCACCACCTCCACCCAGCGGGTTGAGGTGACGGGTCTGGCACTGCGTGTCCAATGGCGCTCACACACCCCGTACTGCAAGGACATCGCGGCACCACGGACACACCAAGAGCCAACCAGACATTGGCACACTCCCTCCGCTTCGGCTTCTGTTTACACAGCCTTCCTCTGGGACCCGGCTACGTACGTGGGTGCCCCGCTGCAGGTTGGCGAAGTGCACGTCGGGAATGAAGAGGACAGGCTGCGTGTCCAGGTCGACAGAGGGCTTGAAGACCGTGATGTCCATGCGTTTGTGAGTGGGGAGCAGCGGCACCTTGACGTCAGACACTGGAAAAGCGAGGACACGCCGTCAGCAGCTTGTGCGTGCAGACCGGAGCGGCGAGCAGCTCCTCAATGGTCAGAAGCTGCAACCGAGGCCCGGGGAGGGCAGGCCATCCCGGACCCCGGAGGACGCGGTATGTAAAGGTATGTGCCATTGGTGTTTCGTACACTGAAAGAACGTCTTATCGAAAACAGAGGGAAAAGGCATCTTTACACACACACACACACACACACACACACACACACACACACACACCCCGATCAGGAACAGACGCAGAGCACAGCCTTGACGGAAAGGCTCAAAGGTGGGGATGTATGGACAGAACTCGGGCATTCACTGTGGCTGCCGCATCGAGGAATTCACATTCTAACGCGTGACCTCTTCTAGCTCCGACACCCCTTCCTGCGCCTCCCTTCAGCGAGGCCGAGGGCATCTCTTAGGAGACTGCAGGGCCCACTGCCCGCCCCGGAGGCCTCGGACAGCTTTCCCAGGAGCAGCCGCTCCTAGGAGCGAAGGGGCGCCAACACTGACAGCGCGCCGCCCGAGGGGAGGGTCTGCGGGGCCTGGCCGGCGCCATGCCCTGGAGGGAACTGTGGCCAAGAGCAGCACTTCCCTGTGGAGAGAGGCTTTGGGAATGTGAGTGTTGGTCACAGGGAAAGGAAAGGCTTTCCTGAAAGGCCAGGCGTCCAAGCTGCGCTCCGCAGCCTCTGCAGACGTGAGGGTGTGGGACAGGAAAGCTGTCACTGGAGTGAAGGCGCCTGCGCTCTCGGGGTGTAACTCTGTTCTTAATGACCCAGGCAAGACCCCGGGTGCACTCAGCTGTCCCCCAGCTGCCACCACCACCGCGGGACTGACAGCCTAACACAGGCAGGCAGGGGCCCCCTGGCCCGGAGAACGCCCCGAGCCACCCTGGGCCTCGGCCTGTGGGGGAAGCCAGGTCCCAGCCTCAGCGGCAGCAGCAGCAACGAGCTCCTGGGAGAGCTCAGGCAGGACAGGACAGGGCGGAGCCCGGAGCCCGGAGCCCGGGCCTCAGCGCTCACCGGGCAGCCAGGCACTTGCCTTTTCTTTTGCTCTGTTTTCGCTCTTCGTCCCGGATTTTCCGTTCGGCTCCCTGTAGGTCAAGGCAGGACAAGAGAAAACATGCTTCTGTTTACCCGATCCTCAGCAGGACACACACACACACACACACAGCTCCCGTTAGAAATGGGCCCATGGCCTCTTACGTTCCTGGAGCTTAGCACCACAGTTTCCTCTAAAAAGCCTATTTAAAAAAAAATATATATATATACACACACACACACACACACACACACACATATATATATGCATATATATATTTTAATGATTTCAGAGAGGAAAGGAGAGGGAGGTAGAGAGAGAGAGAGAGAGAGAGAGAGATCAATGATGAGAGAGAATCATAGATCGGCTGCCTCCTGCCCACCCCACACTGGGGATCGAGCCCACAGCCCAAGCCTGTGCCCTGAGGGGAAATAAAATCGTGACCTCCTGGTTCACAGGTTGACGCTTAAGCCCTGAGCCACGCCTGCCAGCCGGGCTAAAGAGCCTCTTCTTAAAAGCATGTTTAACTCCGGAATCCCAGGGAAGCAGCAGCCACCCCCTCCACCGTGGCTGTGCCAGCTACATGCACAGCTGGGAAGCTCGCCGGCGTGCCACTGCCTTAAAGACACAGGAGCGTCACAGCGCAGGGCTGGGAATCAGACATGGGAAACAGTGAGTTACCGTTTCTCTCCGAGGACACACCGGGCTAAGAGAGAGACAGAGAGAGGAGCTCACAGAGAGGGGGGGAGGGAGGGCTCTCTTGGAGAGCGGCACTGCCTACAAACCAGGAGGCTGAGGGGCCGCCAAGGACGGGCACAGCCTGGCGTGGCCCTAGTGTACCCCTGGCTCTATCAGACATACCCAGCAAAATGCCATTTTCCCACCCGGCCGATGTGCCTTTGTGCTTTAGCTCTGACCCATGCATGACCCAGGAGGTCACGGTGTGATTCCCGGTCAGGGCACACACCGGGGTTGCGGGCTAGATCCCCAGTAGGGGGCATGCAGGAGGCAGCCAATCGATTATTTCTCATTGATGTTTCTATCTCTCTCTCCCTCTCCCTTCCTCTCTCTGAAATCAATAAAAACATGTTTTTAGAAAGTGATTTTCTGTAAGAACAAGATTCTTCTCTTCCCTCCATAACGTATCCCTGCAAGGCTGAGCCAGTGAGGGCCTAGCCTCCTCTCCATTAACAGCACAGCGGCGCGGACACAGCGCGGGCACCAGGCTTGCCCCCGCCGGGCCCCGCCGGAGGCCCACCTTGTCGCAGAAGACCTTGATCTGGCAGATGGCGCGGTGCACCGGCTTGTTGCTGCGGTGGTTGTAGCTGTAGGTGTCGATCTGGATGTTCAGCGGCAGGCCCTTCACGCCCTTCTGGGAGGAGAAGTCCGTGCTCAGGCAGTTCACGGAGATGAACACCTGCAAGGGAGGCCCGTGAGCTGTGAGACGCAGACGTCAGAAATGCCCAGGCTGTTCTAAGTGAGTGCAGCTGCTCAGCGAAAAGACGTTTTTAAGAAAGGGTTTATTTTAGAACCACATTTGGTCAGAGCGACGGCAGACTCTAACGGGAAAGGCAGCCGGGCGCTCTGACTGCTGTCAGAACACGTATGGAACGTCGCACAGGGACAAGCTGCCGTCTGCGTGTAGCACAGGTTCCCTCCCAGCGGCCTGACCGCTTCACACACACGCTCTGGGGCCGGCCTGCGTGTCTGTCTGTGTCTGAGGACAGCCTGCAGTATCCGAGGCCCGAAGGTTCTGGACTTTGTGACATCGGGTGTGATATCCTGAAAGTGGAACTGAGCGAGTCCCAGCAAAGCTACTTCGGCAAACGAACACGCTCCATTCCCTCCTATTTCTGTGACTGGATTCCAGCCTCCCACACGTGGTCCCTGTTTTCTGAGTTCCCTTTCAACGGAGACTTAGAATTCATTTCTGATGTGTGAGCGCCACACGGTGGATAATACTGGAATGAGTTTTATTTATTTATTTTTTTAATTTTATTTATTTATTTTTAAAAATATATTTTATTGATTTTTCTTACAGAGAGGAAGGGAGAGGGATAGAGAGCTAGAAACGTCGATGAGAGAGAAACATCGACCAGCTGCCTCTTGCACACCCCCTACTGGGGATGTGCCCGAAACCAATGTACATGCCCTTGACTGGAATCGAACCTGGGACCTTTCAGTCCACAGGCCGACGCCCTACCGCGGAGCCAAACCGGTTTCGGCTGGAATGACAGTTTTAAAAACCAGGCATATGTCACAGACCAAAGACCCTGGACTGTATTCCTTCCAGTCCACGGCGACAGCCCCTCAGCCCAAGCAGCCAGGACCAGATCTACAGGGGACTGGTGTGTCCTGGCTGCACACAGGCCAGACAGAGACCATGTGAGCTAGAAAAGGGAGAACCTACCAGAGAGGGAGGTGAGGAAGGGTGGGGCAGAGGCAGAGAAAGGAAATCACAGCTGGTGCCTGAGCATGGGTCTGGAAAGCACACAAACGACTGAGATAGCGCTTCACTCTCCCTCCGGTCTGTACACGGCTCCTGAGGAGGACAGGACCGAACAGCCAAAAGCTGAGAGCCTGTCCACACTGACAGGTGTAGCCTCCTCCATCCTGTCCCCCCCAGCTCTCTGCTCACTCTGGTCTCTGGAGGGAGCTGGCTCCGGCCCCTCCCTGTTCCCGTCCTTCTCCCCGACCCGTTCCCCTCAGGGCCCCCATGGGACTCTGCCTCTCCTCACCTGCAACCAGTCAATCCCACCTGCACCCAGGCTGTGCCACGGGCCACAGCAGGGACACCCTCACTGAGCACTGATGCTCCAGACCAGGCTGGTGCGTCACACACGGGGTCTCCTTCCTTCCTCCCCAGGGCCTGGAGAGGCAGGCCTGTCCTCTTGCTTACAAGGAAAGGGAGAGAGTTTTAAGTTGTCCCCCAGGGAGAGGGCATGGGTGTGTGTGTGTGTGTGTGTGTGTGTGAAGTGAGGCCAGCGGGGTGTGTGTGTGTGTGTGTGTGTGTGTGTGTGTGTGAAGTGAGGCCAGCAGGGTGTGTGAGTGTGTGTGTGTATGAGTATGTGAGTGTGTGAGAGTGTGTGAGTGTGTGTGTGTGTGTGTGAGTGAGTGTGTGTGAGGGTATGTGAGTGTGTGTATGTTGTGTATGAGTATGAATCCTCACCAGAGGGTATTTTTTTCCATTGTTTTTCAGAGAGTGAAAGGGAGAGAGGAAGAAAAGAGGGAGAGAGAGGGAGAGAAACATTGATGTGAGAGACAGTGACTGTTGCCTCCTGCGTGCACCCCACCGGGCCAGGGATTGTGCCTGCAGCCCCTTGGTGTGCGGGCCAGCACTCTGGCCAGGACCCAAATCAACTTCTTATCCCACCCCTGGCTTGGCTTCACCCCCTGGAACACCTGCCGTTTCCCCACGCCACGTCCCAGGTCCCCAGCTGGACTGCACATCCGTGGTGGGACATCCATGTTCTCTGCCTGGGCCTTCTGGGCACAGTCCTGGCCTCGGACGCCCTGGCTTGCCCACTGTGACCTTCCCTTCCATTCAACCCGTTTTTTAGAAAACAAGCACCCAGATTTAACGTTTAAATACCTAAATCCAGACGATAGGCAGAAAGTGGTACACATGAACTTCAAACCCATTACAGAGACTTAGTGCTCCGGCTGTATTTTTGGAAAACACTTCATATACGATCCATAAATTCAAGTAAAGGAGGTGTCTATGGAACAGATGAAAGACAACGCAGACAGAACGGCAAACAGAAGGCAGTCTCTGAACCAATGGAGCAACCACCCCACTGCAGTCTTCCTTGCACCGCCAGGGGGAGCCCGCCTTTTCCCTGTCACCCCGACCCAGGGCTCACTTCCTAAGGCGAAAGCTGCAGCCGTAATTATCCTTACGTCACGGCGAGGCAGACAGGTAACGTCGTCTTCCCTTGGTGGTCCGGATCCCCACTTCCACCAGTGACCTCCGGAGACGACACCGGTGTCATCCACCCCTCGGGGCACCAGGGAGATGCTCAGCACGTAGGAGTCTTGATTTAGGAAGGGGACGAGCCCCGGTCAGAAGGACCCAGAACAGACGGGAGGGCGAGCGTGGGAACGCAGGCCCACCCTACTTTGGTCCTGGGCGGCAGCACAGACGGGGTGCTGTTCCAGGCAGTGCCCCTGCACACCAGCTCTGCCCAGAGCAGCCCGAGGAGCAGGGCAACGGGCCGTCTCACCAAGTCTGGGCAAAACCAACATCCAGACCGTCCTCACCACGTAGAGAGATGGTCTCTACAATGTGATTCCGGAAACCCCAGGATCTCCCAGAGTGGGAAAGAGGCAGAAAGTACGCTGGAGCCCTGGCGGGGGGCTCGGTAGGTTAGAGCAGCGTCCCAATGCACCAAGGTTGCGGGTGTGAGCTCTGGTGAGGACACATGCAAGAAGCAGCCTGTGAATGCGCCCCTTCCTCTCTAAAAATCAATCCATAAAAGCTTTTATTTTTTTAAAATATATTTTATTGATTTTTTATAGAGAGGAAGAGAGAGAGAAAGAAACATCAATGAGAGAGAACCATCGACCAGCTGCCTCTTGCACACCTCCTATTGGGGATGTGCCCGCAACCAAGGTACATGCCCTTGACTTTCAGTCCGCAGGCCGACGCTCTATCCACTGAGCCAAACTGGTGCCGGCCAATCCATAAAAGCTTTTAAAAGGCATTATGACACATTCACCTCCTTGTCTATAAAACACACGTGTATGCCTTCTCTCTCCCTCCCTCCCTCCGTTTCTCCCTCCCTACTTCTGAGCCTCAGGGAGGCTGAATGCCACACCGTCTCCTCTCGGGATAATGCAGACCTTTAAGCCCTCACAGGTGATGCCCTTTCTGTTTTCATCCTTTCTCCCATGGATTCCGAGGAAAAGTCTGACTTTATTAAAATACTCTGTTCCTGCCCACGTCACCTGGAGCGCAGGAGTGACCGCTCAGCAAGGGGAGCCGCTTGGCAGGTCCTGCTCCATGTCGCCCATTTGCCTAAGACCGTCCTCACTCCTGACCGGGCGTTCCTGCACTCACCGCTTTCCAAATGAATTACTCTGTTTTCAAACCTCAGCTTGCCAAGGAGAGAAAACAGCGAAACAAAGGTTCACATGCTCAGAGGATTAAGGTGCATGGGTTTTTCAGTCCCAACGCTCACAAGCGCAGAACCAACGAGAAGGAAGACCCGGTGCCTTTTCCAGAGGCTCGTGGCACCCACACATGCTGTTCACACCGCTGGCTGCTTTGCCCACAGCGCCTCCTCCACGGGGAACACGGAGGGGGAGGAAGACGCGAGAAAACAGCGTGTCCACACACAGGTGGCCAGGAGGCGGAAGCACCCGGGACCAGTGTGATGGATCGCTCTTCAGATCCCCCTCACAGACCGAGGCCAACCCCAGACAGTATGCCGGCTGTCTCCGCTCCACAGACCCGGGAGCTTTAGCCAGTCAACTCCACTTGCGGGGAAATCAGGGAAGTGTTGTTCACCATCAGAAAGAGAGCATGAACAAAGCACCTGGAGCCCAGGCTGGCTGCTCAGTGGTTAAAGCGGCGGCCTGTGGACGGAGGAGTCCCGGGTTCGATTCCTGGTCAAGGTCATGTAATCTCAGTTGCAGTTTCCCTAGCCCTGGTAAGGGTGTATGTGGTGTCTTTCTCACATCAATGTTTCTCTCTCTCTCTCTCTCTCTCTCTCTCTCTCTCTCTCTCTGTCTCTGTCTCTGTCTCTCTCTCTCTCTCCCTTCCTCCCTCCCATTCCCTGGAAATCATTGGGAAAAATATCCTCAGGTGAGGATTAAAAACAAAACAAAGCACTTGGAATCTGTCAGTCAAGTTACCAAAATTGCAAGTAGTTGAGTCAGAAGCTAAATGACGAATCGGACTCACCCATGTGCACAAGCCTAGGTTACTGCTCATGAACTCCCTGAAAGGCTGTTCCTTTAAAAATGTATCAGGGCAGTGATAGCCATGCTATATCCATGTACAGGAGAAGAACCCAGCATCCAAAGAATACAGTCTTACTTTGTTTCCTCACTGGGAGAGTTAGGTAGAATTCTGCATGTTTTCATAAAATTGCTATTAAAATACTGAAAATGACTTCTTTTGACTTTCATAATATGGTTTTTTCAATGAATAGAATAAAATTATTTCAGAATGTGAACCTTTAGTCTAGCCGCTGTGGCTCAGTGATTGAGTGTCGACCTACAAACCAGGAGGTCACGGTTCGATTCCCGGTCAGGGTACAGGCCCGGGTTGCAGGCTTGATCCCCAGTGGAAGGCGTGCAGGAGGCAGCCGATCCATGATTCTCTCTCATCATGGATATTTCTGACTCCCTCTCCCTTTCTCTCTGAAGTCAGCAAAATACATTTAAAAAAAAAATGTGAACCTCTAAGAATATGAACCACCCTTATGACAGTTTGGATAAATTTTCTTCTTGAGTTTTTATTAAGGGACAAAGTGTTCTTCTTAAGGGATCTGGTTTGTAAACTAAAATAGAGGGACAAAGTGCTTCACTCCTAAGAGTGGCAGCCTCTGAGCTCTGAGCAAGGGCCACACTCCCCCACGCCGCCGAGGGCGGGGGAGGGACCACTGAGCGCCAGACACGGCACCTGTGTGTCACCTGTCACTGCCACCCTGCCGTCCCTGATGGCAGCGGCTACGTGTTCCTTTACTTCTGACATTTCTTCCTGTGTTCAGTGCATTCCCCCATGCCGAGGACTAAATGGTGCTGAATTCAATGCTGGTAATAAGAGACAGGAAAAGGATGACTATAAAAAGCCTACATATTGCCTAGCCAGTTTGGCTCAGTGGATAGGGCATTGGCCTGCAGACTGAAGGGTCCCAGGTTCAATTCTGGTCAAGGGCATGTACCTTGGTTGAGGGCACATCCCCAGTAGGAGGTGTGCAGAATCGATGTTTCCAACTCTCTATCCCTCTCCTTCCTCTCTGTTAAAAAAAAAAAAATCAATAAAAAAATATATATTTTTAAAAGTCTACAGATTATCTCCAGTGTTTTTTAATGTTTTTTTATTGATTTTTAGAGCGAGAAAAAGGAAGAGGAATAGAGAGAAACACAAATGAAAGAGAAACATCATTAATCGGCTGCACGCCCCTTACAGGGGAATCGAGCCAGTAACCCGGGAACGTGCCCAGACTGGGGTTCAAATCAGCAACCTCTTCAGAGCGTTTGCCATCGCCTGTCTCCTTACACAGAGAGTAAAATCTCTTTTGAGGAGAGGTTTATGTTTGAGTCATTTATTTATTCTCACAGTGAGAAGTGCAGTGAATGCTCTGCTGAATGAATGAATGAGTGGATGAATGTATAGTTAAGGAAGTCTACTCCTTGCAACATGACTTCTTAACCAGTCCTTCCACATAGTTGCAACAGATTAATTTCCTTGCACACAATTTCCTATGAAGCTGTTAGAAATGAGTTAAATTGATCAATAATGACAGAATTGTGAGCAAGGACGGAGACAAAGCCAGGCCCCATGTCTCCTGCTCTCAGCTCAGCGCTCTCGAACCCACACAAAAGCAGCAGCCAACCCACCAGCTGTCAGTGAAGCAGGGAAGTGGGCAGGAGCCCTCTCCCCGCCCCCACCACAAAGGCACCCGGTCACATCAGTGCTGTAGGAGCCGCGTGCTTACTCCGTGTCACGGGCCTGATTCGTCAATTAAGCCCAACAGACACCAAGGCTGAGTCAGACACTCAGAAGGAGGATCCAGTTTCACACCAACTCATCGGACAATCCGAGGGTCACACCTCCCGCAGCTCAATGGCAGGAGATGATTAAGAAACCCCACCGCACCCCTAGCTGGTCTGGCTCAGTGGATAGAGCATTGGCCTGTGGACTGAAGGGGTTCGATTCCAATCAAGGGCACGTGCCCAGTTGTGAGCTTAATCCCCAGCAGGGGGCAGGAGGCAGCCAGTGATTCTCATCATTGATGTTTCTCTCTCTCTTCCTCTCTGAAATCAGTAAAAATGTATCAGAAAGGAAAAAGCAGCCCTACCCCAGAGAGATGTCAGCACGGACTGAAAGCCTTCAGATGTGCAACTAATACGTGTGTCACTTCTCACGTGATCCAATGACTGGCCACAAAGGGAAGATAAAGAACTGGGGGTGGGGGGGCGGAGAGGGTGTGGGAAAGGCAAAGCACTAACTCGAAATCTCCTCACGTCGCCTGGGGCGTTTCCCTGCAGAAGAAACCAGGACGGAGTCATGGCCCTCGCTGTTGCCTCAGCTCCGCCCTCCACCCTCCCCGCCCCGGTTTCTGCGCGGTGGCAGAGCCAGGGAGAGGCACAGCGAGGGCGGCAGGAGAGGGCAGACACTGGCTGGCTGGTGCGAGGCCCTGCGGCGGCCGCCCTGGCACACCCGATGAGCAGGCCTGGTGAACCTGAGGACACTTGGCAGACGCAGGGATCTGGCACCTGTTGGCCCAAATAAGTATAATGTTTGCTCTGAAATATGCAGACCTGGTGCAGGTGTGACAGGCAGCACAGACCGCATTCCAGATCCCAGGCCCAGAAGGGACAGGGAGCGCCTGGGTCACTTGGGGACTGGCAGGCGCGCCGACTTCCAATCGAAACGTCCACGTAGGAGAGGCTTTCCCCTCTGAGAAGCCGAGGAAAAGCCCGTAGGGGTGGGGAGGGAGAGAGCTCGAAGGGGCTGCAGTGGCGAACAGGAGAGGTGCCAGGTGCAGGGAACCTGCTCGTCCGGCTGCACAGCCCTGGCACCGCCATTCAGGGGACGTTCAGTTTTTATGGAAACTGTCAGGCCGCAGGCAAAGCTCTGGGGGTAGCTCACAAGCAGCAAAGCTGGTGAAATGACAGACTCAGAAAGCCTCTCGGAGGGCATTTCCAGGAAGGAGCAGGAGGAGGGTAACGTGACAGCCGTCAAGGCCTGAGCGCCACAGAGGAGCTATTGTTTGACAGCGGCGGGGGAGGGAGGAGTAAACCTCACACACAAAGAGGATGGAAAGAGAATCCAAGTGACAGCACAGGTCGTGGCTGAGCGGACAGGACGCCTCACCTGTTTCTCAAGACGCAGTTTCGCTCCCGCCCAGGCCTCCTCCCGCCTGCCCTCCCGGCCAACCAGCAGCCTCGCCCCGGCTGAGCAAGAAAATGGGCGCTATTGTGGCCTCCAGGCTCCGGGATTCGGCGCATTTATTTTATCCTCCTGCGTGGACAGGCGAGTGTGCTCTCTGTGAAGCGCTCTAACACCGACTCTAACAGATCTGCTAAGAGAGTTTCAAGGGGACACTTTCTGGCACTCAGAGCTGGAGGAGACTTTTCCGTTTCCAGTTAGAGCATCTATCCCATCCCGGTGAGGGGAGGCTTCCCCACACATTTCCCATCAGGAAGACCGTCCTGCCATTTCCATACGGACCCACCCGTTCCTAGAAGGAACAGGACTATCGTTGGGGCACCACGTGAGCGTCTTGTTTTTCACTTTGATAAATACGTCTTCTCCAGCTGCGCGAAGGGAAGCCCAGGAGTGGAATGAAGTCATTCCGGAAGCGTCCGTCAGAGGGGTCGGGGACGGGACCGGCCGTCCAGCTCATGGCGGAGCGCGCCTGCCTCGCCGTGCGGCCTCTCCTCCGGGCTCACAGGAACAGCTCCCTGACTCCCCTTCCACTCGGGAGGAGCGCACGCTGTTGTTCTAAATGCCCACACGGAACTGCCATTACAAGACGCCTGACTCACCGCTCCCCCTCCTTCACGGGAGCTTCAGGCTGGACACCAACCAGCCTGCCCGCCTCACGCACCCCACAGGCCATGGGCGCCATGGGCGCCACGTCTACGGGCGCCGAGGCCTCCCGGATGGGACCCGTAAAGGCGAGCGATGCGCTAGGTTCAAGCCAACGGAGGCCTCGCTCACAGTGAACTCCAGACGGTACGCGCGGACAAGACGGCAAACTGCATCCCACACGCACACACAGGACGCCCATGAGCCCTGGGAGCCACGGCCGCCCCTCAGCGCCCCGCCCCTCAGCGCCCCTCCCTCAGCGCCCCTCCCCTCAGCGCCCCGCCCCTCAGCGCCCCTCCCTCAGCGCCCCGCCCCTCAGCGACCCTCCCTCAGCGCCCCTCCCCTCAGCGACCCTCCCTCAGCGCCCCGCCCTCAGCGCTCCTCCCTCAGCGCCCCTCCCTCAGCGCCCCTCCCTCAGCGCCCCTCCCTCAGCTCGATCAGAGAGACTGAGCTTGCTGTGCGCTGTGGCCACACAGCTGGGGGACTGTGACCAAGCATGTTCCCACCCCACCACAGCCAATGCCGCCCGGGGGTGTGACAGGGCTCCCTCCGACGTGGCTGCCCAGTTCTCACTGATTCCACACACTGTGCTTTGGTCTCTAATTTCCACTCCTCTGGAGTTCAAGGCCACTCGCCCAACCACCACGGAAAGTGCCCTCTCGGGAGCAGGGTCTCCTCGGCGCTCTCCACTGGCGAGCAGCCCGCGCTTTCCATGTCCTCCCCTCAGACCGTCTCTCCAGGCAAGGCCAGTCCCGCCCCTGGGCCGCATTCCCACGGGGAGACAGAGCAGGCCTGCCCTCCGAGTGTGAGCACCCGGCGCCCGCACACACAGCCTGCCAAAGGAGTCCGTGCCCTCTCCGTGCCTGGCTTTCCTCCATTTGCTTAAATCCTTGTAATATTTTTATTGATTTCAGAGAGAAGGGCGAGAGAGGGAAACATCAGTGATGAGAGAATCATGGGCCAGCTGCCTCCTGCACGCCCTGCACTGGGAATCAGCCCACACCCCCGGCCTGTGCCTCCTGGGTCACACGTCGACGCTCAGCCACTGAGCCCCACCGCCAGGCTCCTCTAGTTACGTCAGACCTGAGGCTGGGGGAGGCCCTCACTTCATTTCGCTACCAAACCTCAGCCCTGTGTGAGCGCTTGGATGGAAGTCCGGCCCAGGCGTGCGGCCTACCCTGAATTTCCACTTGGTTCTGGAACAGCCTCGGTGAGCAGAACAATCCCGATACATAAATCACGTGTGACTTCCAAGTGCCCCGGGGGGCGGTGCGCACCCTTTTCCTCAGAGACCAGGATGCTGCAGTGAGGTCTCAGGCCAGCCCCCAAAAGCCATTTAACCCCCACGCCTGACCACAGCCCGTGTTCCAGCCGGGACCGCGCACAGGGCCCGGACAGAGCAGGACTCAGACCGCTGGGCGAGGTGAGGGTTCCTGCCCGCGGGCAGGTGCACAGAGGGCTCTGGGGAGGGCTCTGCGGGGAGATCTCTGCAGGAGCCCCGTGGAGGCGTAGCTTTTTCCCGCCCTCCTTTACCAGCCCCTCCCCCCACTGCTTCCAGGGACCTGCTTCTTCCTGCCCGGCTCGCCCCCCGGCGCTGCGCACGCAGGAGGGCCGCCATGCGATTAGCTGTCACACAGTGAAACGCGAGCGTCTGGTCACTGAGCTCACCCAGAGGTGTCTGCCTCCGGAGATGCCTGACGACCCAAACCGCTCTGTGCAGCACAGAGAACGGAGAAGCAGATGCGTAGGCCTGTCCCGTGGAGAGCCAGTGCTCCTGGGGCCGTTTCCAAAACGTCCCTGCCTTTCTAAGCAACATCCTCCCACCAGCCACTCTGCAAACGAATGATGTTGTACCCGGTCCAGTCCTGCCTCAAGTTCCCATGGTAATGGCAGGTCTGAGGACGCTGATGGAGGTGTGCAGGGGCAGGAGTCTAGCCTTCAGAGCACCTTCTCAAACCAGATTGAAAGCCAAAGGTTCAAGACTCAACCAATTGTGAGCAGGAGCGGCAGGGCAGACAGACCTGTGCCATCGCCGGGCCAGAATTCTGGTTTTCCTCAGCCTGAGTTCCCTTTAGACAGAATGGGAGGGGAGGGGAATGCCACCCATCTCCAACAAACCTTCGTGTTTGTGGGGGGAGAAGAAACGAGTTGAGAATCAACAAACAGATCCTAAATTAGAACAAGAAAGCGGATGTTTCAGAAATAAATTAAAGACCCTACAGGATTCTGCATGCCCCTGTGCTCCCTTCTCGGAGCCCGGAGGCACCAATTACTCTCAGTGTAAAAACAGCAAACACCAGCCCGGCCAGGGGCCTGCACCGGCTTTAAAGGCAGCGGCTCATTAAGAACCGCACCGCCATGGCAGTCAGTGCCGGGGGTCCGGACGAGAAACGGAACCGAGGTGAGCCTGGCCGATTCACAATGCGATTAAGGCCGCTTAGGGCACACCCCAACACTGTTTCTCTTCCGTACAAACACGAGGCCTTCCAAATGCCAGGAGCCATCATCCCCACCCGTCACTGTCACCAGCTCCCGGGCCTCCTCCCTGAGTGACACAGCAAACAGCACCTGCCCGCCCGTCACCAACGCTGCCAGGACCGCCGCGCTCTGACAAGTGGGCCTCCCCGACCACACACCTACAGGACGGGGGCCGCCCTGAGCCTCTTTCTTTCCTGGCGGCCAGAGGGGAGAAGCTGGAACCAGAGGACTAACTCAGGGTCACAAGCAGTCAGAATCGTGACCTCCTTTTTCTCAGTTGGTCCCTACTTGTGCCATTTCTCTGATTTTCGGTAAGAACAGAAGTACCCGAGGGCGTTGGGCCAAGCCTCTCATAAAGGCTGTTAGGAGCCAGCACAGAGTCCTATTAGGTTTAATTTCAAAATTGCTGCAGCACAATTACAGCAGACGGAAAGTGTGCTTTCCCTCCCGGACTCCTCCGCAGCGAATTCACTGCCTCACCGCCCGGGCTCTGGCCTGGGTGGCCCGAGGTGCCAGCAGCACCGCAGCGCTTCCTGCAGACGGTGGCCGCTCCCACCCGCCTTAGACACACACTGCCTTCCAATGATGCTGCCACCACTCACAAATCCTCAGGCATCGGGCCGTGTGGCTGTTCAGAAAAGTAAAAGTAAAACCCTGCGGTAGCTCAGCATCTACCACAGCGTGATTAAACCAACGGAAAGAAACAAACCCAGAACTCTAACCGTGTAGTGAGAGAGGAATTCCTACTGCAAGGGGAAGCAGAAATGACGAAGAGAATGCTGACTTTTCCTTAAAAGGCACTAAAAACTCCCATCATCCACATGACCTCTGAATTGGGGCACTCCTTCACTTGTGATCACGCCTAAGTGACTCTTAAACGACTGTCTTCAAAGGTGACACCGTGAAACACTACTGCCACCGAGACTTGTACTAGGGCCTTCCTGAAGACGGGCTGCCAGCTGCAGACTCGGCGGCACACCCCTTCCCCCCCTCCCCGGCCCTGAAGGAGGGAGGAGACGCATGCCCGTCCGTCCGCTGGCAAACGAGGGAACGAAGCACAGGGAAAGGGAGGTGTCAACCCCCTTCCCCCCACACCAATCTCCGCTGGCCCACTCCGGGGCTCACACACCGCACCTCCTATGTTGAAGGGGGCTGACAAGAACTGCATGGTCTGGAGGAAGGAGAAGATAGAAGGGGAGGAGGGTAGTTTCATAGCACCTGGGAAAGAGCTGTACTTTCAGGAAACATGAAATCTTGAAGGAGAAAATGAAACCCCAGCGGGCGCAGGTCCCGGGGAAGAAAGCACAGGCTGGGGAAATAACAGCTCTTCTTCTCCCCAAACCACCCCCACCCCTCCCCCCGCCTGGTCCATGCTCATCCCGGTTTTCGGCTCTAGCTATCTTCCGGCCGAGCTAGTCTCCCTGTTCCTTAGCAAAGTCCTGACAACGTGCGGCCCCAGCCGGCGGCTCCGCTGCTTGGAGTGTCGTCCCCATAGGCCAAGGCTGCAGGTTGATCCCTGACCAGAGCTCTTACAAGAACCAACCAACTAATGTGTAAACAAGTGAACAGATCGACATTTCTCTCTCTTTCTCTAAAAATCAATATATATTTTTTTAAAAAATGAAAACTCGCAGAACTGTAAAAACATCAGTTGTCAAATCACTAAGCCCCTCCCACCCCACCGGCAGGCGGCGGCACAGGGTCCGGCGGCATCGCCTACCTTCGCCTCGTCATTGATGTCCCAGGTGAAGGAGATGGCATTGTAGGCGATCTCCTCGATGTTGCTGATGGTGTTGAAGCTCTCTTTGTAGTCGGCTACGAGTGACAGAGAGAGTGGCCTTTGTGATCTCTCAGTCCCCGTGAAGGCAGGCCTCGGTGAGATCCATGTTTCACATGATCCCCTCGGGTCACTTGCATTAACACTTTGTTGAGTTGACAGAAGTTTAAAAAACCAAGAAAGGTAGTTTCTGTAACTGAGCAGGCTTAGAGGCCTTTATCTCACTGTGTAATTGGAGGCTCGATGGGCCACAGATGGGTAAACCACTGTCCCCGGCACAAAGCCACTCCGAGTGCCCCGAGGAGGACCCGGTTCCTTTCAAACGGACAGAGAGCATCACCAGAGGCCAACAGCGGGAGCGGTACTAAGTTAGGGGCCGGCATACGGCACAGACTGAAAATGTGGCACACGGCAGGAAGGGGCGGGTTTTTGCGCAGGGACTGCACTCTGGATGGGCTCTGCCGGAGAGGCTCTCACGGACAGGGAGCCCGGCGCAGGCAGGTCAGTGCTGCCTTTACCTGGGCACCGCCTCTCCCTCTCCCTCACCACCACCTCCAGGTGCTGAGACCCCGCCAAACCGTGCCCTCGGACACCTGCGACCAGAAGGCGGGCACCTGTGTGAGCTGCTCTGCCGGTTGGGCCCCGGGGCCACGCAGAAAGCTGCAGGGGCCCCAGCCCCCCAGAAGGAAGCATGGGTTCCAGGAGGCGAGGACAGCTCTGGAACGGGCCAGTCGCTGGCACACACATTCCCGCTTCTGGCAGGAAGCTGGTCGCTGCCAACAATAACTGAGGGGGCACTCGGAGCTACATACCAATGTCAATGCACCTCTGCTTGGCTGTGTGCTGCCGGGAGTGCCAGTACTTCCAATGCCTCAGCTGGTCCTCCCTGGTCTTGTCCTCGGCGAACACCACCATGATCACGCTCTGGGAGAGAGAACTCATTTCAGCGGGAGGGCGATGCGGGGAGCATCTCGGGGACGGCGCCTCCGGGTCAGGGTCCACAGGAGAGGCTCCGCGCTGCCGTCTGAGACCTGGACCTGCCCCAGGCCTGGCCGCGGGAAGCGCCGAGAGCTGGCCCCGGGGACTCACCCGCACTTTGCTGATGGGGTGGTGGATCCCCTCGTTGCTGCTCACTTCCTTCAGGGTGACGGGGTAGAACTGGCCTTTGTTCAGGTAGGTCATGGTGCTGTCCCCCGGCTTCTGGCGGAGTGACTTGGAGGCTTCCAGCGTGTACTCGAAGTTGTTCCTGAAGAAGAGAGAACCGCCGCTGGGACCGCTCCCTGGGAAGCCCCTCCAGCTCTAGCTCAGTCTCAAAGCGCGGCAGCGTGGACGTATGAAACGGCGGCCCCCCGGACACGTTCTATGACTGCGTCCTATGACTCAGAGCAGCTTTCCCCATGATAAGCCTACTCTGAGCTACACAGAAAGCCTCGTTCCACCCACTGGGACTAGAGGCCGTGGGAATTCCACGAGGGATGCTAACAGGGAGAAGCTGGGAGGCGGAGAATATTCCAGATGCTCAGATGCGGAAAAGGCTCTGGAAAGAAGCCTCAGAGATAGATGTCCTGCAGCTCCTTGCCAGCAGAGGCCCAGCAGGTGGCCGGGCCCGTTCGCTTCACTCCGCACAGAGCTTTCTGGCTGTTCCTGCTGCAGCTGGACGGGCCTCTGCATTTCCCGTGGCCTTCGAGCCCATCCCCAGAGCCCCTGCAGTTGGCTCATCATCTGTCTAGGCCTTGGTTGGCAAATCACACCCATGTCTATGAATAAAGTGAACCTGTCTTTGTAAATAAGATGTAAACTGTGTGGAAGACAGGCACGCCCTAGGGTTCGAGTCATCGGCAGCTGCCTGTGTGCGGCGGTGGCGGCAGCTGAGCCGGGCCTTGCGACAGGCCGCCCGGAAGGCCCGGGGCGCTGGCTCTCTGATCCCCAGGTCAGCCTGCCCCAGCCCGGGCCCGGGAGCCCTGTGCGTCTGAAGCTCCTGCCCCAAGGCAGGCCTTTACAGGAAGTCTCACTTCCCATCAAACCCTAGACTTTATTATTTTTAAAAAATCCCAGACTTTTAAATACAAAAATTTTAACATCAAAATACACACACGTAAAAAATACATAAAGCAAAACTATAAAATGAAATCTTAAACTCTTTCAGAAAAATCTGAAGGTGTTGCCATATGTTCCTACTAACTTGGGAAATAAATATCCATGAGTGCGAGGTACCCTGGGGGAGGTTTAGAGAGGCATCAGGTCAGAAAAAGCTGGCTTGTGGGTGTCATCCCCAGCGAGGGGGCGAGGCTAACTGAGACGTGGAAGCCTTAGCCCCGGGATCATCCCACTCTTAGGAACAAGGAACCTCAGCTCTAGCTGACGCCCCCTCCCCCCTCACAGCTCCACAGACCCCGTCCCAGAGGAACCCCAGGGAGGAGAAGCAAGACACCAAGAAGGGGGCGTGGCCGCAGCCCGGGCTCCCACGGAAAGCGCAGCCCCGTCCACAGCAGAGAGAGGCACCCTGCCCGGAACCGCAGCGAGCACGGAGAAAGCCCGCGAAAGCCACCTGCAATTTTCCAAGATCGAGTGATCAAAACAGAAACGTCGCAAAAGCCGAAAGTTAAATCAAATGAAAAGACAACTATTACCCAGAAACACTGTCAAAAACAAAGTCCTCTGAGTTCATGCCGGGCATCCGCAGACTGAGGTCCGAGGGGAAGAAAACCTGCAACATCAAGGGGATGGCCACAGCTGTCACCGCTCCAGGTTGCCAGGGGCCAGCGTCGGGGCCAGCACAAGAGCCCGTGGCTACAGCAACCCACTACTGGTTCAACATTCGTTTGGAAACCTAGTTTTACCTCTACAAAGACTTAAAAAAGACAATTAAAAAGAAAGCATCCATTGCACATGCCACCCAATTAAGTGAAAACCATCTGAATGAGTAACCCAAGTGCTTCGCCGATTCCCTTCCGCCTTTCCCACACAGCCTATCCTGTTCAAGTTCAAGAGCCTGCAACCAATGTCTCATAACCGTCAGGAGTCAGCGCCGTCGTGGCACCACGATGGGACAGGGTGTCAAGTTCACACAGGGCTGGGGGGACTTTCTCAGGAGCGTTACTCCTCCACTCCCGTCTCCGTGAGCAGAGACACCCCCTCCCCCAACACCCTGGCCCACCATGCAATCCAGCTCCAAACGCCTTCAGTGCTAACTTCTACCGGAGGCGATGCTCACCCTCCACCTCAGAAGCATTTGCAGCTCACACAGCACACCACCTCCCTGCCAATACCGCCGAACCACAAACACACGATAAACCGTTTTACACAGAGACCAGCTGCAGGGAGCTGGCTCTGGCCTAGAACAAAAGCCAGAAACACGCTGGGGATCTCTCTGTTGTTGATGAAAAACTGCGTCTGGGGTTTCTCCTTCTCCTTCTCCAGCAAATCACGGTGCTGATATCGTAATTGTTAACTCAGCTGCTGGTAAGATTAGCCATGCGCCCCTGATGATAATGTCTGGTTTTATAGGTTTAGTTTACAAATTACAGCCAGGGGCCTTTTCTCTTAAAAAAAAAAAATAAAAAATAAAAATCCCAAACACTTTTGTCCCTAATCCACGCACTCCAGGCTGAGTTTCAGGCTTACGTAACAAGGAAGAGGCGGAACCCGATACTTAGACAACCGCGGCCCCCTCGGGAAGATGCGGTACCTCCTGCACGCCCTCCTTGAAGGGCTCTGAGAAAGTCGAGTCTGGCGTCCGCCTCTGCGCATTGGGGGGCTGGGCCGCAGAGCTGAACTGGTCCGTGCTGAGGTTCCGGTCGAAAACCACCACCCGCTCGGTGGGCTCGGGATGGTACACTGCCGGAGGGACCCCCACCGCGAAGCCGTGCGGCTGGGCTTCCGTCTTGATGGAGTGGGTAGGCATGGTTGCTATGGAGACGGTGACTGTTGTGTCTGGAACTGTTAGGTGCCCTCTCTTGTCGATGCCCAGTTGGTTGCTGTGGGGAAGGACGATGTTGAAGGGCACGTTTTTCAGAACTTGCACTCTGTTCTCTCCGGCAGAAACGAGGGGCTGCTCCGTCACATTTGGCATGCTGTTTCTTAAGAAAGCAAAACCTGTTTCACTGCCAATCCAGTACTTCCACCATTTTTATTACTTATTTACTCATTCATTCATTCATTTAAAATCCTCACCTGAGGATATGTTTGTGTTGTTGTTTTCTGTTTTGTTTTTAAATATATTTTTATTGACTTCAGAGAAGAAGGGAGAGGCTAGAGAGATAAGAAATATCAATGATGAGCTGAAACTGGTTTGGCTCAGTGGATAAAGTGTCGCCCTGTGGACTAAAAGATCACAGGTTCGATTCTGGTCAAGGGCATGTTCCTTGGTTGTAGGCACATCTCCAGTAGGGAGTGTGCAAGAGGCAGCTGATCAATGATTCTCTTTCATCGATGTTTCTAACTCTCTATCCCTCTCTCTTTCTCTCTATAAAAAAACAATAAAATATCTTAAAAAAAAAAAAAAAAAAAAGAAATATCAATGATGAGAGTCATTGATTGGCTGCCTCCTGCAACTTCCTACTGGGGATCTAGCCTGCAACCCAGGCAAGTGCCCTGACAAGGAATTGAGCCCTGACCTCCTGGTTCTTGGGTGAAGGCTCAATCACTGAGCCACACTGGTATGTTTTTATTGATTTTAGAGACAGAGAGGAAGGGAAAGAGAGAAAAAACAACACACTGATGTAAGAGAGAAACATCGATTGGTTGCCTTGCATACACCCACAAATGTTTCGCTTCCTCTCTGAAATAAAGAATGTTTTTTTTTAAAAAGTTGAAGAAGCCAAAAGTAGATTAAACAAGAGGAATTATGTTGTAACTATTCCCACATAAAGGTACATGTGGGTTTATAGTATTTCTCTCCTTTTGCTGTTTGAATATTCCCATAATAAAAAGTAAAAATAAAAGCCATAAGCCCTTTGCCAAGGGGTAATTATGAAGACTAAACAGTAACATGGAACATACTAAGTACAAGAACGCTTATACCAACCCCTATCTGTGACTACAACTCAACCACATAAAATATGCACACAGACCCAAAGGGTAAACACAGACACTGTCAGCACAGTGGGTTCTGAGTGGCTATTCTTTCTCTAAAACTGTTCTAATCCTTATTACTAACTAGAGGCCCAGTGCACAAAAATTCGTGTACTTGGTGGAGGGGGGGTTTCCTCAGCCTGGCCTGCACCCTCTCGCAGTCCGGGAGCCTTCAGGGGATGTCTGACTGACAGCTTAGGCCTGCTCTTTGTGGGAGGCAACCGGGCGGGCCAATTAGGGGACGGCACTGGCCAGTGAGCATCTGGCCCCATCCCCATCACCCTGCCACTGCCACTGCCACCAGCCTCCCTCTGCGGGAGGCGACCGGGTGGGGACAGGGTGGGCCAATCAGGGGATGGCTTCAGCCGGTGAGTGGCCGGCCCTGTCCCACCCTCCATAACCCCACCACTGCCACTGGTCACCGCTGCCTCACCATCGCCATCTCCTCCCTCTGCCTGCTGGCACATGCCTTGGCTGCCTGGCCACACCTGCTTGCCAGCCCGGCCCCCCACAGCTGGTTATTCCACCATTCGGTCAATTTGCATATTATGCTTTTATTATATAGAATACAACACAGGGCAGTTTTTAACCTTCACCAGAGGATATTTTTCTATTGATTTTAAGAGAGTGGAAGAGAGAACGAGACAGACAAAGAGAGAAATGTCAATGTGAGAGAGACACATCAATTGGTTGCCTCCCACACATGCCCCAACCAGGGCTGGGGATGGAGCCTGCAACCGAGGTATGTGCCTTTGATTAGAATTGAACCAGGGACTCTCCAATCCACAGGTTGACTCTCTACCCACTGAGCCACACTGGCTAGGGCAAACATAGGGCAATTTTAAAGGTACATTTAAAAATTTTTATGGCTATAACATCAAGCCTTAATTTAGTTTTCTGCAAGTTTTAACCTAAAATATATTAAAAAACAAACAAACAAACAAAAAAAAAAAACTTCAAGAGGAGTTTGGAATACAGTCGCATTTACTTTATTAAGTTTTGCTTAGGCAGTTGTTCAAGATCGTTGGTGCTCTGTTTTCCTAATGGACCCCTCCCCCCTTACTGCTGTAAGCCACATCCTTCCCAGAGAACATCCAAGACAAATAAGCAGGCACTTATGTTAGCACTGACACACGCCTCTGGAGGCAGAGAAAGGCCCCGCCTCCCCAGGACCGGCCACTTGCAGGGCGACGATCACACGGTGAGAGGCCAGCCGTCAGAACCCACACACCCGCCTATCTACCAGCACTGTTCCCCTGAACAGACCCCCCTCACGGCCACAGACAACCCCATTTCTCGAGAATTGCCTGTGCTCCCCGCAGACTCACCTTTTGCTGTGCTCGGCTTCGGGGTGCTCCACGTCGGCCTTGGCGGCAGATGACCGCCTCTCTCGCGGCACCTGAGGCAGTGACACACATGACACAGTTCAGTCCTCACCCCGCCAAGTGCAGGCCCAGCCTGAACCCCAGGCTCCGGGACAGAACGAGCAGCGCCTGCCCCCAGAGCTGCCAGCCTCCCCACGTGGATGTGCAAAAGCCAGCACTCAGCTGCTGGACAGACTCAGGCACACATCGGCTGCCCGAGTGCGGGTTTCCCCGAGGAGCAGCACCGCCGGCCTGGTCTACCCACAGATCCACATAACGAAACAGACAGGATGCTACTGGGCACACTGGGCTCTTTCAGCGTTCTCGCTGCTCTTCGCTGCTACTCCTTCCAGACCGAAGGTCAAGCCAAAGGGATCGGTCACTCAGCCGTGCCTCCGAGAGCTGAAGGCTGGCTTCGAGTGGCCAGCTTAGATACTGGGGGATTGTCACGGTCCATTAGAAAAGGGCAAATCGAACCCAGTTTGCTCTATTCTTTCTGTTGTTGTTGTTGTTAGTCCTCATTGATTAATTTCCCATTGATTTTTAAGGAGAGTGGAGGAGAGAGGGGAAGATAGAGAGAAACATCGATGTGAGAGAAACACATCAATTGGTTGCCTCCTGTACGCGCCCTGACCAGGGCCCGGGTTGGGGAGGAGCCTGCAACCAAGGTCTTTGACCAGAATCAAATCCAGGACCCTTTGGTCCGCAGGCTGATGCTCTATCCACTGAGCCAAACCGGCCAGGACTCTTTTTTTTTTTTTATTCTACTCTTCCTTGCATAGGCGTTGAAAGCAGGCAGACATTCCAGGGAGTACTGCAGACATCAACCCAACTGAGCCTTCCTCCCAATGTGCACTCCAAAATGGCCAAGAGGTTTGAAACGTATTTTAGCCTTGAAGGAAAAAAAAATGTATTGTCTCCTGTGTTAATAACGTGCTTTTAAAGCGTTACCAAAGTTGTTATGTAAGAATGACTGATGGTTATACTTTAAAAAATGAAACATATAAGTCAGTTCATTTAAAAACAAACAAACAGCCCTGACCGGTTTGGCTCAGTGGATAGAGCGTAGGCCTGCAGACTGAAAGGTCCGGGGTTCAATTCCTGTCAAGGGCATGTACCTTGGTTTTGGGCACATCCCCAGTGGGGGTGTGTGCAGGAGGCAGCTGATTGATAGTTCTCTCTCACTGATGTCTCTATCCCTCTCCCTTCATCTCTGTAAAAAATCAATAAAGTATATTAAAAAAAAAAATAAAAACAAAGAGCCCTACCTGTCATGAGCAGTGTGGCGCAGAGCACTACGAAGATGGTCTCCCTTAATGCGCAGACACAAAAGCTTATCTCCTCCTCCTCAGATGTAAAATACGCTTAGGGCCCTTTATTTAACACACACACACACACACACACACACACACACACACACACACTCTGCCTCTAGTATCCTGGCATCAGTCTTCCCGGCACGCTCAGAAGTCTCAGTTATAAACATGTAACTTCAAATTCCTAATGAGCACTTAGGAGCTACGGCTTTACACTGACTGAGTCAGTGAAACAAGCCATCCAGAGAGCAGATGACGTAATAAGTTCCACTACAGGGAGCCTGTAGTGGCTGCTGCCCGGACAAGGGTTTCTCCAGCATCACTAGTTACTACGCAAGCTCCATTCATAGTCAGAGAACAAAATGATGCGACCTCATCCTGAA
Organism: Pipistrellus nathusii; assembly: GCA_963693515.1. NCBI lineage: Eukaryota > Metazoa > Chordata > Mammalia > Chiroptera > Vespertilionidae > Pipistrellus > Pipistrellus nathusii. The sequence goes on along the minus strand of OY882869.1, from coordinate 1,326,214 downwards.
GCACAGCACGGTGACCCCGTGACCTCCTACCAAAAATCACATCTTCATGTAGGCCCCACCCTCATTTTGATAACCACACTGTCTTCTCGGCTTTCCCTCTGCATCCCTTGTGTTCGGGAAAGGAAACTGGGCCGGAAGGTACCAGAAGGCAGGCAACTGGTCAATCCAGGGGAAAGCATGAAGGAGCGAATGCCCCTGGTTTTTTTGAAGCTTCCTATGGGTTTGAAAGTTTTCAAAACAAAACGATGGCGAAACGGAAGTGCCATCAGCAGCCGCGCCCAGTAGTACCTGCTATTGGCCAAAAAGAAGCACAGCACATCCCCCGGGAGACAGCAGGCACACCGGAGAGGATCGCTTTGGCACACACCAGCCCAGGCCTGAAACTGGGTAAATACACTGCAAGGATTCTGGAGGTATCGGAGCGACACACACAGTGTGAGCATGTTCAGAGCAACACACACACTGTGAGCACGTCCAGCAGAGTCCAGGGGACCCGTGAGAGGCAGGAGAACGGCTAGGACAGAAAGGAACACAAAGTGGTGGTGCCACTCGGCCGGCGTGGCTCAGGGGTTGAACATCAACCTAAGAACCAGGAGGCCATGGTTCGCACAGGGCACAGGCCCGGGTTGCGGGCTCGATCCCCAGTGTGGAGCCGATCCATGATTCTCTCTCATCATAGATGTTTCTCTCCCCCTCTTCCTCTCCTTTCCTCTCTGAAATCAATACAAATGTATTTAAATAATAATAATAAATAAATAAAACAGAACAGGGGTGTCATGTATGTGAACACCATGTGAAACGCCAGCCAGAGGACAGGCTGTTTAATTAAGATGCATCCAAATCTCTAGAAACAGGAAATAAAATCGATCCTGACCCGAGAACTAGGAAGTCCAAGACTAGCAAATGTAGTTGGTTTTTCCTGAGTCCTGCAACCAGACCAAATCCAATCACAGGCATACTCCACAACCTCCTTTCGGGAAAAGGAAATGGCCTGATGACGCTGGAATGAACCCTGCCGCTCTGACAACTCCGAGAACCGCCTCCAGCCAATGGTCGGGAACCCCACCATCTTCCTTCACGCGGCTTCCCCTTCAGAGAGAGCGGGGCAGCTGGCCACCCTCCCGACTGAAAAACAGCCCTTTGATTCCAGGACTGGCGATGCTCGGCTTTGAACCGGAATGATTCAAAGCACTCATTAAACCATTTATGGTCACCACAGAAGCAATTCGCAGGACATCCTCCAGCAAATTACTGTTTTAATGCCGTGGAGCCTGGCGCCCGGCGCGGGCTGGGGTGCGGCCAGCGCACGGACCTTGTAGTAGTCGTAGAGCAGGCCCAGCGCCGCCGCGCTGTCCTCGTCGCCGTTGATGCTCATCATGGCCTTGGTTGCTGCCGTGAGAGGGTTCTCCAGGAAGGACTTCCAGGCTTCGTCCTCGCTGGTGTAGGAGCGCCGAGGGGGGTACAGGGCTTCATTCTGAAGAACCAACACCGGCCGTTTGCTTCGGGGAAATTAAGAAAACAAACATGTGTACACGTTTCTACTGCAAGGCATCCTAAGCTAGTTTTTAAAGAACTACACAACCAATCCATTGATGTTCCAATAAAAGAGTCCATTGTTTCGTCAACAGCCCAATAAAGTAAATTAAGACAAGACCAGAAGCCCGGCCTGGGCGTGGCTCAGTTGTGGAGAGCTGACCTATGAATCCAGGGGGTCCCGGTTCGATTCTGATCGGGACACAGGCCTGGGTTTCGGGCTTGATTCCCAACGTGGGGCATGCAGGAAGCAGCTGATCAATGACTCTCTCTCTCTCTCACTGATGTTTCTCTCTCTCCCTTCCTCTCTGAAATCAATAATGTATGTGTGTGTGTGTGTGTGTGTGTGTGTGTGTGTGTGTGTGTATAAAACAAAACCAGAAGACAGCCCACTTAGTTGCAGGCCGATGGGTCACCCAGGAAGATGGAAGGTTATGTGGGCAGCCGGGGAAGCTGCAGCTAGCCCACACATGGAACCCAGGACGTAGACACTACTTGGTAGGGGAGAAAGATACTTCAGGAAAATCCAGGCTATTCAAACACTTTATATACGAAAAAACCAAGGACACCAAGCGAGGCCAAACTGTTGATTCTGTGCAGAAACGCAATCAGGCTGAGCCCTCTTACAGAGAACATGTACGGCTCAGGCATCATGCTGCAACACGTTACTCCCGCGCTCCCCTGTGAGGCCGTGCCTTACAAACTCCTGCGCCAAGGAGAGAGGAGGGGGCGGGAAGAAGGGATCCTCCGAGTAATCCTCCGGGGGATGTGAGAAAGAATATTCCCCTGCTTACCGGTGGCCTGAGCAGGAATGTGCCAAAGGGGGCTGTAAATCAATACGCAGGCACAATTTTCTGGCCTGGGAGCTAACTGTTTATCTTGGAGATAAACGCATAAGAATCTACAACCATCCACAAAGCCACTAAACAGAAAAGTTTCTAAGCAAACAGGAGGGGAAATCTGGTTTTAAATTTTTTATACCATTTTTTCCACACGGGCGAGACCTGTTTCATTTTAACCCTGTAGTCGGGTGGGAAAATAATCCAGAGAAAAATCAACGTGGGTCTTAGTGAACTCTTAGAGAAGATTTGATTTAAGAGATTAAAGCAAACAGGACTGATTTAAAAAACTTGAAATGCAAACAGTCTCAGTTTGGCACTATTGAATAAGTCAATAAAGACAAAAAGCAGAACACTCGCTCCAGCCAAGAGAAGTGTGTTTAAGGGAAAAACAATGTTTAAATGTTCAGAACTACTCTGAACGATCACTATTCTGACAAGCAAACTTAGGTCCTCATTGCGACACACCAATGAAATCCGTGCACTGCCTAGAGGCGACCTCCCTCCTCTAAAAGTGAATGCAGAAAGAGATTATCTTCTCAGGCAATCAACAAGGGCTTGGCAACCACCCAGGCCCTTTAAAAACAGATACGGGTTTTTAAAACAGGAAAACACCTTTGAAAAGGGGAGGTGGGGGTGGGTGTAGGGAATCCGACAACTTAATTTATCCCCAGTCAAAAGTAAGTCTTATTTCAAAGCCGATGTGTTTCCGCATGCCTGGGCATACAGTCACGGGCGCTGATACTTGGTAGGAAAGGAAGTCTAGAGGTGGGGTGCTATCCTAACCCAAAACGAACCCCAGCGGCCGTTTGGGAAAGAGAGGAAGAGGAAGCAGCATTCGAAGCGGGGGGCCTTCCCCCGGGCCGCCAGGAGCAGAGCACCCCGGCGGCCGGGAACCGGGGAGCCGGGATGACGGTGGCGTCCGGCTAAGCTGTTATTAACAGTGCTAATAGCTGCTCCCAGCGGATTGTGACAGCGCTTGGCTCATCCCAGTCCCATAAAGCGAGTTTTTCAGCTTCCCCTCTCCCACGCCTCCCCGCCTGGTGGAAGCAACAGAAAACCCAGCAGTTTTTGCGAATCGTCTCACGTTCCCAAACGGTGCCCACGGCCAGGAGGCCGGCTTTGGACCTGTGCCTCATTAATCGTTTGCGTTAAGAAATAACCACCAACCCGGCTGCCTCTGTCCGCTTTCTCCGGGGACACGCCATGGCCAGTCCTCAGGCTCACCCCGCCTTGGGGGAGTCCTCTCCTTGGGTGACTTCCGGGGATCCCCCAGAAGAACCAGAACACCCAAGGGCCTAGGCTACAACCAAAGATCAGGATTCATTCCGCACTTAAACATCGAACCTACTCCTCTGGGAAAGCAGCACCCCGACACCCTGCTTTGGCTCGGTGCGGTTCTTTTCAATATATATATTTTTAAATTCTGGAACCATTTTATGTTTACAGAAAAGCTGCCAAGAAAACACAGGGCTGCCCCTCACCCCGTGGCCCCTCCCCGGAGCCGCTCAGGCGGCCACCACCTTCCGCGGCCAGAATCCGCCTTCATCACAAGCTCCGAGAGGCCGGCCGCCCGGTACCCGCAGCGCGTCCCCCGACGGCGCCGAGGGCTCCGGGCGCGGGGGCCGGGCTGGGGGTCCTCACTCCCGGGGGACGGCGGGCCCGCGGCCGCCCTGCGCGCACCTCCCGTGGCCAGTGTCCCCGGCGGCGCCCCGACCGGAGCGGCGGGCTCACCGGAGCCCCCACCTGCAGCCGCCCGCGGGCGCGTCGCCGGGCTCCGCGGGGCAGAGGCCCCGAGGGCGACCCGCTGGGCCCCGGGGAGAGAGGGGGGCGCCCGCGGTGGTCCCCTCAGACGAGGGCGCTGAGGCGGCGGAGGGGAGCGGAGGGGACCCCGGAGTCCGGTCTCCACGGCCAGGGCCCCCAGGGGGCTCCGGCGGGACCATGGCGCCGCGGGCGGAGGAGGAGCGGAGCCGGCCGCGCGCCCCCCGCCCGCCGCCCGCCGCCTCAGCGAGGGGCCCCGGCGCGGGCCGGAGCAGGTGCGGCGGCGGGCCGCGGGCGGCGGGCCACTCACTTGTCGTACTCCTGTGTCATCGCGCTCCTCGCCGCGGCGGGCCGCCCAACTGGACTTTCGGGTTCGGACGGTACAGCCGACCGGGGGGGAGGCGGCGGCGGGTCCGGAGCGGCAGCCCCGACGGGTTGGGTTCGCTTTTCTCGCTCTGAGCGGGGCCGCGCCGGCCGCGCGCCTGGGGGCCGGGGGCGGGGCTTAGGGCCGAGGGCGGGGCTTAAGGCGGGACTTGGGGCGGGGCTTCGGGCGGCGCCTCCTGATTGGCCGGCGCGCGGGGCGCCCGGACGGGACCGACCGGGCCCGCCGCACCTGACGGGGCGGCGGCGGGGCCTCCCGCCCGGGACATCCCGCCTCGCGCGCACCTGCCGCCCCGCGGCCGCCTCCGCGCGCCCACCCGGGCGGCCGGCCCCGCGCCGCCCTCCTGGGGGCCGGGCCCGGGCGCCGCCTTCCCGGGCGCGGGGCGCTCTGCCTTCGCCGCCCTCCCGCCCGCGCCCTCGCCGCCGGCGGCCGCACCCGCTCGGCGCCCGCCCCCGCAGCCCCGTCACCTCCCGGTTCGCGTCCCCTCGCTCAGGCGGCCTCCGGCTTGGCGCCCGGGAGCACCGCGTCGCCTCCTCGCCTGCCCGCCGCCCGCGCCCGGCTCCCGGCCCCTGCGCGCCCGTCGCACGTGGCCCCCGTGGCAGCCCTCGGCCCTCCGCGGCCTCCTGGCCGGTTCCCCTCGGGTGGAGGCGGGTGGGCCCCCGCCGTGTGGCCTCCCTGAGCCGCCCGGTCCGGTGTTGCCATTCCCCTCTCCTGGGCCCGCCTCACTGCGGGACCCGCCAGGCTCCCACTTCCAACCTCTGCCTACCCCCTGAGCCCTGGGTCCCCTGGCCTCAGCTCCCCCCCCCCCTGCAGGCCCCTCCCTCCAGTGCTCCTTCCTCCGGCTCCCTCCATCCATCCATAGTCCGCCGGCCCATCCATCATCCATCATCCATCCATCCATCCATCCTCCATCCATCCATCCATTCATCCATCATCCATCCATCCATCATCCATCCATCCATCCATCATTCATCCATCCATCCATCCATCGTCCACCCAACCATTCATCGTCCATCCCTCCATCCATCCATCCATTCATCCATCATCCATCCATCCATCATCCATCCATCCATCGTCTGCCCGTCCACCAGTCCTGCCCCCTCGCCTCCAGCAGCGGTGCTGGAAGCCTGCGATGGTGCGGAGAAAGCAGGACCAACGCCTGCAACTCGGGCTGGAGAGGGGCCGGCGGAGGAGGCAGAGGAGGAGAACGATGGAGGGGGACCCACCGCTGCAGGAGGAAAATGGGAGCCGAGAGAAGAAATGAGACCGCGGGTGGTGTGGTCGGAGGGTCACATGCTGCCAGGGGACGAGGCTTTAGCCACACGGAGGCCACGGCCTTCATTCAGCTCCAGCGGCCGCTCCTCTGCTCCCGGCAGCTCCCTGCCCCGGTGCTGGGCCCCTTGAGACGCGGACACTCTGACTGCACCCTCCTGCGTTTGCAGCTGCTGTCCCTCAGCCTGGACAGTCACCGGAGCACGGAGCCTGTTCTTCCTGATTCTCTGCGTTTGGTTTAAATACAGGACATTTTAAATGATCTGTTTTCAGAAAAACATTAAGTACATTTCCTTCTCCATCCGACCCTAACATATATTTCTAAATGTGTGTCCCAGTCAGAAGCCCTCCCCCCCCCCTTCCCCTCCCAGTGCCTGGGCCCCGACACCGTGTTCCCCCAAACACCTCTGGGGACCTCAGGCCCCCAGCCGGCACGCCATCACTTCCTCCCCTCCCTCCCATCCCCCGTCTGCCCACCAGGCCCACCTCCATGCCTTCTCCTGCCAGCGCCCAGCCAGCCATTCACGCAGTGCTCTGCCTTTTGCTGACTCCGTTCTGCCTGAGTCTGAGGAGGCGCCTCTGAGTCCATCAGAGCTGGGTTCGAATCTCTGCCCGCCTGCTTTTACACTGAGCCTCTGCCCCTCTGCCAGGCCCGAGGGCTCGTCCCCACGAGGAAACCTGGGCCCGCTTCGTGGCGCTGAGAGAAGGCAGTGGCGCCCACAGTGCCAGGCGCCATGACACTCCGCCGTGGCCATCCTCTGCGGAGACGAGGGGGCAGGGGCCCTGGCCAGTTCCTCGAGGGCTGTGTGGGGTGGCCGGGTGACCGAACCCTAACCTGGCCAGCCCCTCGCATGCAGGGCCACGCCCTGGTGAAACAGCGACCTCCAAGGGCCCTGACGTGGCTCCGCACAATGGCCAGCCTGCACGCCTGACATCCGACGGCCGGCCCGCCCGCCCCGTCCGTCAGCGCCGCTGCGAGCCGAGAGCCGGCCATCGGGAGGGACCGGCGTGGCGGGGACAGGGTGGCGTCCCCGCCCTCCTCGCAGCTCTGTGACTCAAGGAGCCACTTCACGTCTGAGCCCGGTGTCCTTGGCGGGGACTGTGGGGTCACGACCCCTCTCACCCACAGGGTGGTGGGTTTGGTTTTGTCCCGGGAGGTGCCTCCAACAGCGCCGGGCCCGCTGGGCTCCATCAGAGTGAAACGTCTCACTGCCGTGTTTTCTTACAGCGGGGGACAGACACCGCGTCTCCTCCCAAGAATCCGCTCACAGCCTGGCACGGGCACCTGCGTGTGATGGGGCCGTGGTCGGCAGACTGCGACTTGCAGCCCTGGAGTGTGGCTCTCCCACAAAACACCACGGCCTGGGCGAGTCTGTGTTGAGGAAGTGGAGTTAGAAGAAGCTTAAGTTTAAAAAATGTGGCTCTCCGAAGAAATGTCAGTCGTCGTCCTGTTGATGATTGGTTCTGTGGACTGATGAGTTTGCCGACCGCTGTTACAGAGGATCGGTCCTTTATACTCAGGAAGTAATGACACTAGACTTCCTCTGGCAGAGTTCCCTGTGCCAAGTGCTCCCGTGCCTGAGCTCATTGGATTCTTAACACACCCCTGTGAGCCCGGCTGGGGTGGCTCCGTGGTTGAGCGATGCCCTATGAACCGGGAGGTCACCTTTGATTCTGAGTCAGGGCACAGGCCCGGGGTGTGGGGCGTGCAGGAGGCAGCCAATCCATGATTCTCTCTCATCAGATGTTTCTCTCTCCTTCTCTATCTCTGAAATTAATTTAAAAAAAAAAAACGTTTTGAAAATAAAATAATGTCCATTTAAAACGGCTGAGCTGTTGCCCCCACTTTGTAGGTGGGAAACCAGCGAAGAGGGTAAGTCCCTCCCCAAACCTGCCTTTCATCGCAGCGGCCCTTCCCCGGCGGCTTTCCTGGGCTTTTCCAGTGCTGTGGGCCTCGCTTCTGCCCGTGTGGAGGGGCTGCTGCTGGTGAGCACTGTCAGAGAAAAGCTGGCAGGTAGGTAGGCTCGAGGCAGTGGCAAATCCGGAGAATTTGTGGCCAGCCACTGAGCCACGCTGGCCACCAGGAACTCTGTTAACATGTAGCTTGAGGACCAGGCAAAGCACACAAAGTGCCTCTTAGTGCGTGCCCGCTCTTTACAGCAGAGCACACCTCCCCGCTCACTCTCCCTGACAGGCCCAGGGTGGCCCGCACTCTCCCGCAGGCTGCGGGGGAGTGGACGGGAACCAGTCCGTGGCTACAGAGCGTGTGGGAAATGTTGCCCATACTGTTTATCTTGGTGAATTCTGTTTCTCGCCCAGGTCACTCATGTCTTAGCCGCCGGATCTCCCGCCCAGCCCTCGGGGGTACATGTGCATGGCTGAATCACGGTCCAGCACTCAGGCTGTCTGACCGGAGGCCGAGGCCCAGGGGCGGGTGCGCTCCGGAGCTTGGGGAGGAGGTGGGGAGTGGAGGAGAGGGCGCTGCAGCAGGGTCCCGGAGGGATGGGCTCTCCTGAGAAGAGAATAGCCAAGGCCTTGAGGTTGAGACATCCCCCGGGCTCAGGAGCCCCTTGCCTGAGGCTGAGGGAGCAGGGCAAGGGAGGCGACACTAATGGAACCCCCCCACCTCCACCCCACCTCACCCCACCCCACCCCACCCCACCCCCGCCCGCCAAGCCATCGGCTGTAGGCCGCAGGAGCGAGGACTGGGAGTGAGGACTGGGCGCCTCCCCGGGTCAGCAGATCTATTTGGGGCCACCTGGGAGAGGCATGGCAGGGTCTTAGGAGGGAGAGGCTCTTGCAGCCCACAGGAGCCGCATGCTGGGGGCCTGCGCTGGGCAGGGACGCCTACAGGCCTGGAGAGTCACCCGGCGGTGGAACCACCTGTGAGTGACGGGTGAGCTGCGGGGGTGACAGGGAGGGAGGGGCTGGCGGTGGGTGACTAGGCCACGGGCTGCGATGAGACACAGGGTGCTAGAGGACAAACAGGTTTGGGGGTGAGGATATACCCCAGCCATAGGTGCTGAAGTTTCCTCTTTTGGAGAGAGTGGCACTGGGGTCCTTACATTCGAGCCTGGCATGGCCGGGCCAGGGGGTTACCGGGGAGGGCGCTAAGGCCTCCGCGGCTGGGAACCAGATGCTGGAGCGGCAGCCGGGACAGACCGGCTGCTCCTTGTCTGTGAAATGACAGAGACCATGTCGTAGGGTTTCTGGGGGGAAAGAGGCGAGGTGCCCGCAGCCACGCTGGGGCCTCGCTCAGGGTTCTGGGACCTGGGAAGAGGGCTCCTTCGTCCTCTGAGCAAAGCATCCCCGGTGAGGAGGGGCAGGGCGGGTTAGCACTGATTCTTTCCCTTCTTCTTAGGCAGCTGGGTGCCAGTGGAAGGAAAACACCCAAAGATAACAAAGACCTGGAGACACCCAGCCCTGAGCTGGCCTCCTCTCTGGGCGTGAAAGGCCCCGCTTGTGTGGCAATGGCAGCCTGCCGCCCCCTCAGGGAGATAAGGCGCCTGGCTCCTCGCCCTGCCAGCCATCATTACATCCCTCACTGGTGCTGGCTGACCCGACGGGCCAGGAGCCAGCGCCGTCAGGAGACACAGAACCTCAAGCTGCCTGAAGAAACCGCCTTTTCCCCAAGGATTAAGAGGGGGGACCCCACACATAACAAACCTGTGTTCAAAACGTATGGGACGCCCCGGTGGATTAATGAGGTTTGGGGGCCAATGTTCTGTTTTCTCGTGGGGATAGACTCTCATTGTACATTCGCTGATTTAATTTTTTTACTTAAAAAAGCTTAAAGCTTTTGTTTTAACCTGCTGTGCCTAAACCTTTAATTGCTACAGTTGTAGATAGATTTCTCCAGCTATATGAAGTGAGAAGTCATGTAAAATGTTCAGTACAAGGCAGGTGTGTAATAACTGCTTCACATGATGCTCGGATGATCTGCATTTGATGCTAAGCCCACGAACACCATGAGACGTCACTCAGCTCCTGCACATCCGCTGTGTTTGCATGGCTGTGAGCTCAGAGGCCCGGAAGCCCAGAGGCCTGGAACACGCATTCTCCCCACAAGGGTCTGCCTTCCACTCGCAGCCCCAGGCGCCTCCCTTTCCCAGTACGATCGGCGGGTCTGAGACCAGGGAGATCGCACCTCAGTGGTAGTTATGTTTCTCTGCAGTGGTGTGGAACTTAAAACGATAAATAAGATTTGTTCATAAAAGGGATTCCCCCCAAATCAGCAAAGATCGAGTCTAGTGGCGAACACGCCTCGCCGCCTGAAATGACATGGCGCCAGGGAGCGTGTCTCGCAGGAGTGAGGCTGCCTCCCGCCCCGTCCTTTGTCCGGGCTCTCTCCGTGCCTCCTGGTTCAGAGGCATCTGTTCCGTCTCTTGCACACCCGGCGCTCCGCTGATCCACTCAGATTATTCCTTCAAGTGCTACCCCTTCTCCTTCCATTCCTGCTGGCCTTCGACTACAGACACATGACCCATCTCGCCTTCTGCCTCTGGTTCCGGGCTTAGGAAGTCCTTCCCTGTTCCAACATCCCCAGAGCCTCCAGGCCTGTTTTCCTCTAACGCTTACAAACGACCAGAATGTTTGATCTGTGATCCAGCTGGGGTTTACTTTGGGACATAAAGAACAAGGAAGTGATCTAGTTTAAAAGGCAAATTTAGCTCTAAAATAGAATGAATAGAAATATCTGGATACCATTTACATAACATTGCTTTTTAATTTTCTCAAAAAATATTTGTAATTAAAAAAATAAACTCAAAGCTCATTTATATACACATTATAAGCACAATCGACATATCTATGTACTATATGTATGTGTGTCTATGTATGGATATATAGGCAAAAAATTCTATTTTCCATACTTCTCTGGACCTGTTATATTACAATTTGATATTACTGTCACTATTAAAATATTTTTCCTAGGAAGTTTCCATCTTGCTTTTCTCATTTTCGCACTTTCCTGGATCTTGAAGGTTTCGTTTTTGGTTTACTGTATTTTGTCTTAAAAAGTCTCTTTTCAATTAAGCTCACTTCTTCGTGGAGGAAGTAGGTCTTTATCCTTAGCAGGAACGAGAAGAGATTTATTATAAACTGGTAACTCAGCGAGAAGTTGGACTCTTCATAGGTCGTCACATGCTTACAGTAGCTAGAAGGAAGCAGAGATGATGTTATCTGCAAATGGCCACCTGGAATGCCTGCCTCTGCCCCATCATCTCCCCCATAACTGAACATGCAGATACGTTTTGGCTCAGAACAGGCATCTGAGCTGAAAGGAAACAGACACTGTGGGAAAACTCCTGTACCCACAGGCAAGAGTGTGGCCCTGCCCCTGGCCACCACTGCAGGGACAACGGGGGACCGGAGCCAGCCCTCCCAGCTCCTGGCCCAGGGCTCTGCCACTCCTTCCCAGGCCCCCACTTCTTACCACGACCCAGGCAACAAAGCAGAAGGCAGCGGTCCGGGACCCATTTTAAAACAAATAAAAGAAAGCAAATGCTCCCCACTCCTACCCAAAAGAAGACACCAGACGTGATGAGGCAGCCTCCAACCCTGTGCCTGTCACAGGGACAGTCCCCGCAGCACCCTCTTCTACAGCAGCAGATCCTGCCTCTGACACAGCCCCCAACTTCCACCCAATCTCTCCTCAAATCGCAACCTCACTGCCCCGAGGCAGGCCATGCGGGGACACGGGACCGTGACTCCGTCTCTCTGTGCGGGAAGCTGTGCAGAACTCATGACCTCATTACTCAGCCAGCAGAGTGCACGGGGACAGGAGATAAAGGAGGAATTTACCGACTAACCACCTACGGCATATCTCAGCCACAAGCAAGGTATGGACAGCACTTGGATTCCGGGTTATTTAAAAAGTACATGGCGATCGGGAATCTAAAAAGTGACTGCATGTGTGATAATATGAAGGGATTATTATTAGTTTATTTTATGTCTGATCAATAGTATTATGGCTTTGTTTTAAAAACACATATATATTTTTAGCCAGGCTGGCGTGGCTCGGTAGTTGAATATGGATCTATGAATCAGGAATCACAGTTCAATTTCCAGTCAGGGCACATGCTTGGGTTGTGGACTTGATCCCCAGTGGGGGGTGTGCAGAAAGGCGACCGATCCATGATTCTCATCATTGATGTTTCTCTTTCCCTCTACCTTCCTCTCTGAAATCAATGGAAATATACACACACACACACACACATACACCCTCACACACACACACACATTTAAATCCTCAGCCAAGGACATGGTTTTTTAAAAAATATTTTTATTTTTAAAAAAATATAGATATTTAAAAATATATATTTGTATTTATTTCAAAGAGGAAAGAAGAGGGCCAGCACCCGTTTGGCTCAGTGGATAGAGCGTCGGCCTGCGGACTAAAAGGTTCCGGGTTCGATTCCGGTCAAGGGCATATACCTTGGTTGCGGGCACATCCTCAGTAGGGGGTGTGCAAGAGGCAGCTGATAGATGATTCTCTCTCATTGATGTTTCTAACTCCCTATCCCTCTCTCTTCCTTTCTGTGAAAAATCAATAAAATATATTAAAAAAAAAAAAAAAAAAAAAAGGAAAGAAGAGGGAGAGAGAAACATCAGTGATGCGAGAGAATCATTGACTGGCTGCCCCCCCCCCCCCCCCCCCCCGGGATCGAGCCCACAACCTGGGCATATGCCTCTGACTGGAATCAAACCTGGGACCCATCATGGAAAACTCTATCCATTGAGCTAAACCAGCTAGGGCTAAATGTATTTTTATTGATTTCGGAGAGGAAGGGAGAGGGAGAGAGAGAGAAAAACATCAATGATGAGAAAGAATCATTGATCAGCTGCCTCCTGCACACCCCACACTGGGGATGGAGCCCACAACTCAGGCCTGTACCCTGACCGGGAATGGAACCATGACCTCCTGGTTCATAGGTCTACACTCTGCCATGGAGCCATGCTGGCCGGGCTGTATGTGACTGTTTTAATTAGAGAGAATGCTCCTCCAGGGCAGGCTAGAGACTGTGTCACGTTTCGCACCCTCTGCCTCTGCGGGCCACCCACCTTCTGCAGAACCTCTGAGTGCTCAGCCAGTAGAGCGAGTTCCGGGTCCTGAGCGAGCGGCCTTTCCTGCACAGGATGCCCCGGAGGCGGTGCCCGTGGAAGCAGACTGCACCGGGGCCCTCTCCCGCCCAGCGGAACTGGAAACTGGAAGGGCTGTGTTTGGCAGCTGTCGGTGCCGAGTCAGCCAGCGTGCTGAACTGTTTCTGCAGGTTCACCACCATCTCTGGAAATGGAGGGAAAGGGACGGAATAAGGAAAACCAAAGTTAATTCCAATAAAATCGTAGTTCACTTGATAGCAATGCCCCAATGCTGGTTTCTTAGTATGACCATGCGTCATCAGTGACACTGGGAGACAGGAAGCGGTGAGGGGTGTAGGGGACTGCCTACAAAGGCTGAGATGGTAACTGTTATCACACACACTTCACCGCACTCATGAGTAAGACAACCTGAAGGCAACTCTCCACAGAGTTCTGGAAGGCAGAGGAAGTGTTTAGATTTGGGGGAGCCTCCGCTATTTGGCTATTTGGGGAAGTAGCTTCCTGAGGGGTTTCCTGGGGGGCAATGCGGTCTGGGGTCCCAGGAAGCATGTTGTGGGCACTCACTTCCAGCCGGGCCCTGACACACACACACACACACACACACACTCACACACACTCACACACACTCACACACATCACACACACGCTCACTCACACACACACATACACACTCACACACACACACTCACACTCACACACACTCACACACACTCACACACACTCACACACACACACTCACACTCACACACACTCACACACACACACACACACACACACACACACACTCACACACACACTCACTCACACACACTCACACACACTCACACACACACACTCACACACACTCACACACACACACACACACACACACTCACACACACACACTCACACACACTCACACACACACACTCACACACACACTCACACACACACTCACACACACACTCACACACACTCACACTCACTCACACACTCACACTCACACACACACTCACTCACACACTCACACACACACACACTCACACACACTCACACACACACACACACTCACACTCACACACACCCCCCCCGCTGCTGCTCGGTGCCGATGAGAAAAGGCAGCTCACCCCGCCGCTTGTGCGCCACGGACCTGTCGATGGGCGAATGGTAGAGCGGCTTCTCGCTTTTCCACACGAACCTGTGGAGGCAGACCCGCTGGGCAGAAGCGGACCCCGCCCCTCAGCGCCGGCCCGGCCCGACGCTCCCAGTGGCACAGAGTGAGGGTCCCGCCAGGGAGTGCCCCTGCCTCTCCCACAGCGGAGCCACCCAGGGGACAGCGGGTTCTCCTGGCTTCGCCCGCGGCCCTGTGCTGAGGGAAGTTAGTGGTTCTGGTTCTGATGCCCAGATGTGCCTGGAGTCACGCCTCTCCTGGAGAGGAGGAGAGGGGAGGAGCAGGAGGGGGAGGAGGGGAAGAGGGGAAGGAGGGAGGAAGAGGAGGAGGAAGGAAAAGGGGAGGGAGAAGAGGGGAAACAGGTAGGGGAAGAGGGGTCTGGGTTCCAGCATGACAGTCCCACCAGCCCCTGCACTGATCACCCTCCGCACCTGGGGAGCCAGCCAGGGCGGTGCCGCTGTAAAGTGGAGGTGCTGCTCCCCAAACACACACAGCGTCCCCTCCAGAGCAGAGGCCAAGGGCGCATGGGCCCTCCCAGGCGGGTGGCAGCCCAGCAGGAGCGACAGGCTCCGTTCGAGTTCCTGCCTAAGGCGACGGCTTTCCCGACTTACAGAGTAAGGCCTGCCTCCTTCCCGCCCAGCCCGTTACCACTCTGAGGGCGTCGCAGCAGCCAGGGACCGGCTCGGGGCCCAGGCCCTGCCCATTCCCAGGCATGACCACAGGAGCCACAAATGCTGGAGGTCCGAAGGCAGAACCGGGCCCTCTCCCGAGCCCCCAGGCTGGCGGGAATGGCACGTGGGAAGGACTCGGTTGAGTATTTGGTGAAGAATGACTGGACAAATAAGTGAACAAACCAAAGGATTCCACATCTCTAAGTCTGCCCACCTTCACAGGTGAGGGCCGCTGTGAGGAGAGGTCAAGGTCATGCCATAACCCCGCACCCTTGTTAGAATCAGTTCTTACCCAGTGCTGACCAAGGGTCTGGCTAGTAGACACTCAAGAAATATCTGTTTTTTTACCCAAAAAAAGCTGGTAAGGAACAGAGAGCCAGAAACCGAAGGTACATTTAGGCGCAAACTCCGTCCCGGAGGCCACGGGTTAGTAACCTGCCCGCAGGCTCAGAGCAGGCTCTCCCCTTCACCACAGCGACCCTCGTCAGAACGAGAGCTCACAGCCACGGGGACAGACCCTGGGAGGGCCGTTATCGCCGGAGAACTTTCCAATGAAAGAAAAGCTATTAGAAAACAGCGGCTAGTGTCTCCAGAACAGGGGGCACACCGCTGACGAGTCAACTGCTGGCACCTCAGCTTTCACATGTGAGAGACAGGCTCGGAGAGAGGAGGGGAATCGAAGATCTGCGGGATGACGTACTTTGCCCTGGCTTCCTCCCATTTTTGTTTTTTCTCATCAAAGGATTTCTTCATAACGTGGTACCATTTTCTGAAATCAAAACATGGCTTATCTGAAAAACAAACAAACAAACAAAAAAACACCCATGATAATCAAATTAGTCAATCATAATAACATAGTTATTCACCTGGATCTTCATTCACTGACACAATGAAACAGCTATCCATTAGCTCTCGGAAATCACAGATGGAGTCCACTTTCGGCTTGTCTGCCTGTGGTGCCTGCAGCACCTACTGTAAGTCAAACAGGCTCCATGTGCTTGACAAACACAGACACTCGATGAGGGACAGACATGCTCAGTCCACGGGCTGCAGTCAATGTGCCGCACCTCTAACAGAAGTGGGACGGGAGCGGCTGGGCAGGAGCGATGATTCTGACTTGGACAAGGTGATGGGGAGCAGGCGAGGAGAGGTGTTGGGTGCACCGTGAACAGTGCAGATGGACTTGCAGGGGCTGGGGATTGGGGGGTGGACCTGGGGGGCAGGGGGGAGACGGGAAGAGCACTTCGGGTAGGAGAGCCAGTGTGAGCAAAGGCTGAAGGCACAGTCACAACACTGCCCGGACGTTCACAGCCTAGCGTGGCTGGTGAGTAGATGCCGGGAGCAGGAGAGCAGCTGGCCTTTGCACACAGTAGGACAACTATAACCAGGTCACTGTGTGAAAGAGTCCCGGGACAAGGCACCATTTGTCCATATGCATCTGTACAAGTATATTTCCAAAGTCTTCTCTACACTTGTTGATCTTTCCACCCACTGCTTATCTCAGAACTGGATTGATAAAAAAAGGAAGTACCTTCTCTGTTCTCTTGGTTATAAGTCTCAGCAATCTCCGACAGAGACCTGGAGACGGCAACAAACAAGTCAGCTGGTTTGGAAATCACTATAGGAGAGTGGAATTTGGATTCAGCGGAGAGACAAGAACGAGCAGTCCTTGGCACGGACGGGAAGCCCTCGCTGACGGGAGGGGGACACCACCCGGGCTGCCTCCCGGCTTCCCGAAGGAGCTGAGACGCACAGGCCGGGAGCCCACGGGCCCGTGGAGGGCGGGAGCGGGCTCTCTAGGACGTGCAAAGGTTAAAACGCAGGAGCCAGTGGAACATGAGAAACGTGCATCTACCCAAAAACTAGCAATAAAGCACGCTACACACAACGCGCTGCAGACACAGGCACGGAGTCAGGACGGCGCCTGACCGGCAGCCGAGTCGCCGGCTCACAGCCCAGAACGCAGAGGGCCTCTCCATGGAGCGCGTGGCCTCCCCCCTCTGAATGGGCAGAGCAGCCCCGCCCCCGGGATGGGCCTCCCCCCTCTGAACAGGCAGAGCAGCCCCGCCCCCGGACAGCGGGAGGGGCCTCACCACTCCACGTGGTCGTCCAGCAGGAAGAGCAGCTTCAGCACCACCACGATGATGGCCGCCGCCTGCACATCGTACTTCACGGCCCGCGCCCGGGTGCCGATGGGGTCGAAGGTCAGGATGTCCGCCTCCCCGAGGCCGGCCATCTGCACCACCTGGCGGGTGAGGTCGTGCATCTCGTCTACGGAAGGAAGAGCAGTGAGGCAGGAAATAACAAAAACACGAGCTTTATCCTCAAACACGGGGCTGCCCGGTCGGCCGGCGTGGCGCGGTGGCTGAGCGTTGACCTGTGGCCAGGAGGTCACGGTTTGATTCCTGATCAGGGAGCAGCTTGGGTTATACAGGCAAAGTCTCGTCTCACAAAACTTGGAATGGGAACATCATCATCATTTTTATCATTATAAAGAATGGCATTTCTTGAAAACTATTTTAAATTAATATCTTAAACTGCTTTTCTTACATCAAAAGTAGAAATAGAAAAGCAAACGGCCCTGGCCAGCATGGCTCAGGGCTGAAGTGTCAGGCCCGAGAGTCTCGGGTCTGATTCCAGGTCAAGGGCACATACCCAACTGCAGCAGGTTCAGTGCCCAGTGGAAGCATGTGCCCGTCCCCTGCACGCAGCACACGGGCTGTCAAACCGCCGTGTACCATGGGTTACATGTCGGAAGCATGTGCCCGTCCCCTGCACGCAGCACACGGGCTGTCAAACCGCTGTGCGCTCCCAGCACCGCCCACACCCACGGAGCGCGTCCCCTCCGAGCAGCCCGCGCTTGTCAGGGGGTTGAGGTGCTTTCGAAGGATGTGAAGTGAAGCTTTGTGTTGCGACGGCCCTGATGGTCTGGGACCTGCGAGGATGCGCCATGTGCTCCCAAGGGTTCTAGAAGCTTCCTCACTACAGACACCCTTTCTTACCGGGAAGGTTGACTTCCATCAGGTACTTCCGACACAGGATGTTGGGGTGGAGGTAGCAGTCCTCCGTGATGGCCGGGAAGCGGGGCAGGTCCAGGAAGGTGGCGACTTCGATCATCTTCCGGTGGATGTCCTCGTAGCTGGGCCACGCCTGGAACAAAGCCGCGGCAGCCGCCATAGTGAGCGAGCGTCCGCCAGTGAGTCCTCGCATGCGAGGCTGGGGCTGTGGGGAGGAGCGTGGGGAGCAGGCACACAGCCTGGCACCCGCCTAGAGCTCAGACAGTAATCGCGCCAAATGGAAAGGCCCTAAGAGTCCATCTGGCTCACCAGACTCGCTGGTGACGTGGTGAGAGCCTGACTTCTTGCCGATCACGGAGAATCGGCACAGATGGCGCTGCGGGGTCTCCACGTGGCCACACCCCCTCTAACCGGGCCAGCTTCACTGACCGTCCAGTTCACGGCGCACACGGAGTTCACGTCACACCCTGTCCGCGTGCTTCCCGGGATTCACACGGAGGCTGCACCCATGTTCACAGCATGGAAAACCACCGAGGTAATTACACAGACACTTATGACTGCTAGGGTGATCTACGCTGACGTTTAGAAATGTATTGTGCACAGGCCACGCAGGGGAGGCCTCACAGGAGCTGCCAGGTGTCCATACCACATCTCGATGGCCTACCGGAATCCTGGGGTAACCAGAGAGAACGGCATCTATTCTAAGCTGGACTTGGATTATCTGCTAATTAGTCTAATTCTACCTCAACTACTTTGTGGAACAAGCTGGAGAAATAAAAGGAAGAGACAGAGAAATAAGACGGGACTATTCTGCTCAAAGCACCCTCTCTCAGAATCCTTTGCAAGATGCTTATTAAAAAGGCACATTCCGCCCTGGCTGGTGTTGGTTAGTAGTTAGAGTGTCCCCCCTCGGACCAAAGGGTCGTGGGTTCGATTTCTGGCCGAGGACATGTACCTGGGTTGCAGGTTCAATCCCTGGCCCTCGTTGGGGCAGGTTGTGGGGCAACAGATAGATGTGTCTCTCTCACATCATGTTTCTCTCTCACCTTTACCTCCCTTCCACTCTGAAAATTCAATAGAAAATCAAACACACATTCCTACACCTCACACCAGACTTACTCAGCACTGACAGGGGCTCAGACAAGCTCTCCAGGCTATTCTCACACAACACAAACGAAGTGAAGCGCACGCTTCCCCACTTCGCCCCTGCCGCCTGCGGAGACCCGCTCACGCTGACCCACACATTCCAGCGGTGGGTGCGATGC
This sequence comes from Pipistrellus nathusii, assembly GCA_963693515.1. NCBI lineage: Eukaryota > Metazoa > Chordata > Mammalia > Chiroptera > Vespertilionidae > Pipistrellus > Pipistrellus nathusii. Next base: position 1,307,223 of record OY882869.1, on the reverse strand, counting down.
TGTGGGAGGCCCGGAGGAAAGGAAAACACCAGTTGGTTTCTCCTCCTGTGCCTGGAGGAGGGCGGTGTGGGGGCGAGGGACTGAGAACACCTGCTACCCTGACACTCACCCCAATTCCTCCCGGGAGACCTCGGCCTGTGCGAGTGTCACCCTACCAGGGCGCGCACAAACACCCCAGGAGCTGCGGGGGCCTACGGGGATGGGGGAGCCAATCGGAGTGAAGTGAGGACGCAGAGTCCTGAAACTCAGCCTGTAGACCGGCACCTGTCGGGCGGGAAGTGGCTGCGGCCCCCAGCTTTCCCCCAGCGGACCCAGTTTCACTGGGCGAGACGCTCCGGGCAGGCGGAGTGAGTCACCGGGCAGCGTGCCCGCCCTCGGCGGGGCCGGCTGAACCAGCGTGACACCTTTTCTTTTCACTCCTTCAGACATCAGAATGTTGTTGATCAACATTCAAACACAGGAGCAGCGCTGGGGGGGACTCCCAGCCCCTCCCTCTGCGGAGCGGGAGGGGGGACTCCAGGACAGGCGGCCTCCAGCACACCGTCAGGGGCACGGCAGAGCCCGCTACCAATGGCCTGTTTGCAATCGGTCTGCGTGTGAGAACATACAAAACCGAAGCAAATCAGGCTGGAAGGACAGAAGCCGCCCGGTGGCAGGAAACGCTGCATCTGTGCCAGAGCCCACAGTGACGGGTGTTTGATGCCTGCATAGGCGGGCTGTCCCCCGAAGAGGCCAGATGTGCAGCTCTTCCCACCACAACTAAGATTTTTGCTGGAAGAAAATGGTGCTTCGAATCAATGCCATACTCCAGAAACAGTGGAGGCAAAGGCAGGTAAAGAAGGAGGTCGTCTTCAGGTTAAGTCAGTAAAAACCCAAGACGGAAAGAAAAGCTAGCTACCTGGAGTCGGGAATCACAAAGAAAACACCAAACTGAATTCGCACACCTGCCCTCCCCCAGCGGCCCTCCCTCAGCTCTGCTCTCGGGGGTGGGGGGTGGGGGTGCAGAGGCAGGAGGCTGCGGGAAGGGAACAGAAAGTACCCCGCAGTTTCGCACCCCGCACCCAGGCCTGGGCTGAGGAGCCTGAAGCTTTGTTTTCCTGGGACGGGGGGCCGCTCCGATGCTGACAGAGCAGCTAAAGGAAAGACGCAGTTCGCTGGGACACAGCTTTAGGTCTGTAAAGCTCTCTCTTTTCTGCGTTGTTTTCTAAGGTGTGCTCAGTTTCTGGAATAACAAAAACAAATAAACAAGGGCAGAAGGAAAACAGGCCCAGGAGCCCACACACTCCTGGCTCATCCCGCCATCGCCCAAACAATCGCTCCTTTTGTCGCCGCTGGTGGAGGCGCAGCTGCCCGGAGCCAAGAGGCGGAGAGGGAGGCAGAGGAGGAGAAAAGGCTTCCTTTGTTGGCGAAAAGCGTTTCCATTTAAGTTTCGACACGCACCCCGTGGAAGAGCAAAGACCGGGCGTGCCATGAGGACTCCTGTCAGTCACTCACGGTCCTCCCCTTTTCCTGAAAACCGAGGGCACAGCCAGGAGGGAATGTGGACTGCAGCCTGCAGAGGCCGAAGACACGTCTACGGGGTACATATGGCCCTGGCCGGTGTGGCTCAGTGGATAGAGCATGGGACATTCCGGGCCAAGGGCACGCGCCTCAGTTGCAGGCTCCTCCCCAGCCTGGGCCCTGGTGGGGCCTCGTGCAGGAGGCAACCCATCGACGTTTCTCTGACATGGATTTCTCTGTCTTTCCCTCTCTTCCATTCTCTCTAAAAACCAGTGGGAAGATATCCTCAGATGAGGATTTTAAAAAAATAACAAAGGGTACATACATACAGAAATGTGACACTCTGGGCTTCTTGCGTGGTACAGATTCATTTCACAGAGTGAAAACCACACGTGTGCGTTCTGGAAGACAGGAGGCTGGACCAGACGGTCCCCGCCTGCGTAAAAAACGAGGCTTGGGAAAGCTTTTTACTGAATTTCACAAATATTTCAGCGCGTTTCTGTTCCTCATGAGGCAATGCCCTGAGGCAGGTCGGGACAAGCCCCAGTTTCTGTTACACACAGGCTGTGATAACGCCTGCGGTGCCTGTCAGAGGTGAGCTCCTGCCAGCCTCCCCTGTGCCCACTGTTGTTCCACAGCAGACGCGGCCGAGAAGCTGGTGCCCGGCACCTGCCAATCCGAACGCAATGCAGGGCGGTGCCGGCTCTGCTCTGCGTGCTGGGAGGTGCCATCCACACACGGGGAGCCACCAGCCGCTCGCCTCGCCTCTCAGCGCCAGGATTATCCTAATGGTGTAAGCCTGCCAGGCGTCACAAAAACACTTTTCTGTGTCCAAGTCTCGTCTGCCGGGCGTCTGCCTTCTGTGAAATGTGGTCCTGGGGTGAGTTTAGAAATGGTGTCAGCTGCACAGACAGACAAATCTTACAGATACACACAAATGTACGAACTAGCGGCCAATGAAGACTTGCCAGTTTGGCTCAGTGGCTAGAGCGTTGGCCTGCGGACCAAAGGGTCCCGAATTCGATTCTGATTAAGGGCACATACCTTGTTTGCAGGCTCCTCCCCGGCCTGGGCCCTGGTCAGGGCACATGCGGAAGGCAACCAATTGATGTGTTTCTCTCACATCGATGTTTTTCTCTGTCTTTCCCTCCCTCCCCCTCTCCCTAAAAATCAATGGGAAAATGTCCTCAGGTGAGGATTAACATAAAAAGAGAAAGACTTGCCAACGAATGGGAGACAAGAATTTGTTTGGCCCAAGGATCAGAGCGAGGGAAAACCACGGAGTCCTTCTCCTCCATTTTATTTTATTTATTGTTAATGATTTCAGGGAGGAAGGGAGAGGGAAAGACAGAAATATCAGTGGTGGGAGAGAATCAATGATCAGCTGCCTCCTGCATGCCCCCTACTGGGGATGGAGCCTGCAACCCGGGCATGTGCCCTGATCGGAATAGAACCATGACCCTTCAGTCTACAGGCTGCCGCTCTATCCACTGAGCACACCAGCTAGGGCGAGTCCTCCTGCGTGAGATCCTCTGTTCTTTGACTTCTGCTGATGCTGCAGGACGTGTTTGAACCACATCTCTGCCTGTGGAGACGAACAGCTGGCATCCAGAAGAGCATAGAACCCCCAAATAACTCCTACTTGGTCCCGCAGGGCTACGGGTCACTTGTACAGCAATGCACCTGTGTCACCTCAGTCTCCTGTACACTAGCCCCGGCCTGGCCCGTCTCTGCTCCTGGAAGCAGAGGTGAGGGCAGGCAGGGCTGAGCACGCCCGCTACTGGAAGGTGCTGGCCCAGAACCAAACTAAATCACAGCCAGTCCCCGAAGGAAGGCGCTGGTCTCAGCAAACATGGCGTGTGATGCTCCCAAAAGAAGTATCGTCAGTGTAGCTCACACAGACATTTTCTGACCGAAGCAATTCGCTATGGGTTCAGAATATTAGTAAAGAGCACAATTAACTTTCAGATTACCTATCTCACACCCTGGTTTTCATGAGTGATACTGACACGCCCAGATTTGCATTGTTAATATTCTTGCTTATAAGCAGAAATTATATCCCTTAGATATTTATCACTTAAACATTAACAGAATGCTTTTTGTCAATCAAATGCCACTACTTAATGGCCTCCCGATATATATAGTAAATACGCTGGAAGCAGTCTGGAAGTCTCCTGCTTACGTGGGAAAGCTCCCCAAAGGATTAATTTGCGATCTTCTAAAAATAAAGTATTTAAACCCATTCTATTTTCTTCAGCAATTTCAAATCACTTTGTCAATTAACATGGCCTGAGTCCTGACCACATGAACAGAACTGCATCAGGTCTATGGAGAGGAAGTATTAAATGTGGTCCCTACCGTCACAGAGTACTGGGGGTGCAAGACATACACACATAAACCCACGCATTACACGCCGCCTTGACGCCCCTGGGTCAGAAATTCTACTTAGACAACATCCTCTGGCTGCCTTTAAAATCTTAAAGGTTACAAAAGAATGCATGTAGCATACTGTAAGCCATGTAATAAATGAACACCCGTGGGATGACATGTTAACAGTTGAATCTGGGCAAAGGGCATATTGTAATTTTTTTTTCAAAATAAAGTTTACTTAAAAACGAAAAAACTCTTCAAGACCTAAGTGCAAAAGGCAAAGTGTGATGGTTATTGTTACCAAGACACAACACGTAACTGGTATTCCAGGAAGGACATTCTTTCTTAGACCTGTGTTTCCTACCACAATGTGTAAAGACACTGCTCACCCATTCACCCAGTCCCCTCACTAAAAACAGCCAACTAAAGCAAGTATTACTAGGAAAAGAATTCTGTGTAAACAACAGCCCATGACCAATAACATGGTCAGCTGGGGAAATGTTTAAAGCAAAGAGTAGACTAGTGACAGCATTCATGAATAGAGATTGCAATTTTTAAAAAAACCCAATAATAAATGAGCAATGAGATACTTTTAGGCATTAAGAAAAAAATATTACTGACTCTACTTCTAAATATCTAAAAATTAGCATTGGAACACTTGTTTCTGCTATGGAGGACTAAGTGCTGACAATCCGAGAACTGGAAGAAAACATTTAACATCACAGTTCCCGACACTGGCCAACAGGAAGCACGGGGCCAATCTCAGAGCAAACAGAGGGCGCCGTTGACTGCCTGAGGGCAGATTCCCAGCTGCAGCCCAGGGAGGGAGGGAAGTCCAGTGGTCGGGTTGACCTGAGGAGACAACACGGTCTCTGTAAGCTTCGGTGGCTGATTCGCAGCAGATACCAGAGGTATGAGTAATAAATCAACAATGGAGATCAAAGGAAACCAACAAATCTTAATTCAAAAGAAAGAAGGAATGCCCGGCCAGTGTGGCTCAGTAGTTGAGCTTTAACCTAGGAACCAAGAGATGACAGGTTCCATTCCCCATCGGGGCACATGCCCGGATTGCAGGCACCATCTCCAACCGTGGGCACTGCCTTCCCTCTCCTGGGTCTAAGTGAACAGGGACCGTCCCTGAGAGCCACCTCCAAGCCAGTGCTGCGTCCCTGTCACGGGCGCCGCTTCGCTCACGTCGTCCTGAGGGCAGAGCCCCTGGGTTTACAAATCCACTCTTCTCTACAGATCACTCCCAGCGAGCGACGTTCTAGCCCCGTGCGAAACACGTCGGTGTAAGATGTTCTGCATCTTGCAGACTTCTGTCTCGGTGTCTCCATTTTTTTAGGCGCCGTGCTTCAGCAGCACGTGACACAGCTATATTTTCACGGCACACGTGTGAGTTTTGGAAAATCGGGTGATGAGGAGGCAGAACAGCAGGCAATGGAGCAAAAGCTGAAGCAGCCAAAACCGGTTTGGCTCAGTGGATAGAGCGTTGGTCTGTGGACTGAAAGGTCCCAGGTTCGATTCCGGTCAAGGGCATGTACCTTGGTTGCGGGCACATCCCCAGTAGGGTGTGTGCAAGAGGCAGCTGATCGATGATTCTCTCTCATCGATGTTTCTAACTCTCTATCCTTCTCTTCCTCTCTGTGAAAAATCAATAAAATATATATATTTTTTTAAATGCTGAAGCAATGAGCCTCAGGCCTAAAGTACAAAATTCCCAGGCTGGGACCACCCACCGCATGGCCGTGGCCAGCCCCTCTGCCTCTCTGAGGTGTGTGCTCGCCTGTAAGCTGGGGTAAAGTGAAACAGTTCTCATACAGGGTTATAAGGTCACAAATGTCTCAAATTAAACTGCTACACGGAGGGCTGTGAAGGTTAGGAAGGCCTATGGAAGTAACGCCTGAAGTGGAAATGGAAGATACTGCTTAATTCTAATAATCTGCAGTAAACCAAACATCTCTGCTGATGGGAAGGGAAGATAGCCGCTGAGTAGAGTAAACAGCGATAAAGCCTCCTAATTAAAGGACAGAAGCCTTCCACAGGAGACAGCAGGAGCAGGTCCCGCAGGATGATGCAAGCAGAGGACTTGGACTCCTGCCTCTTGAAACAAGATGATGACTTTCTCCACAGCGACACAAATAGCAACAAGAACACCTGTTAGGGGGTCTGAAATTCCTTACAGGTTTCTCTGTAGAACTTTTAAAGTGTTATTCTATTCTGTGTCTCATTCGTGATTACCAAGTTAAAAAAAGAAAAGAACTTACCTCTATCGCAAAGATTCCTTTGTCACGCCCATATAGTTTCATCTCCTCTGGAAAATGCTCAAAAGCATTGACATAAGGAATATGGCCCTCTTCAACAAATCTGCTTTTAAAAAGAAAGAGTTCCAATGAGAGATATGCACTGACTTAGCAGAGTGATCCAAAGAGCTGAAAATGTATTTCAAAGACAAGGTCCCAGGACACTCTGTCTGTACTTATAATTTTTATATTTTTCAGAAGTTTCCATTGGTCCCGACTGGAAGTTTAACAAACCGGTTCTTCCCCGCAGACGATGTGAGAGGAACCTCATTTGAGTTGAGCGCAGCTGCTTGCAAAGCATCTCCTGCCCCAGCTCACCTGGTTCCATTTCTATCGCCACCACCTCGTCCAACCCACGGCCCCTGCCCCACGCGCCTTCCTGGACCCCATCTTCCCGCTGCCCAGGTGACCAAAGCTCCTGGGCCTCCCTGTCTCCCTTCTGCTGAGCATGCGTGTCCTCTGGAGCGATGGCCAGGCTGTGGAAGTAGACATGAAGGGCACTGAAAAGGGTGAATTTTATTGTACATGAATCACATCTCAATTAAAAGAATCCAAACTCCAGCTAGGCTAACGAAGACCTGTATCTGACCTCTGCGTATTACCGGTAGGTCCCTGCCCCGCTCCGACCCCTTCAGACCCGCTCCCTGTCCCACGGGCCTCTCCCCTGGAGCTCTGCAGCTCCGGCTGGGCACCTGCAGCTCCCTCGACCCCAGCGCTGGCCTCGTCCGTCCGACAGCCGCCGCTCTGCTTTCACTGGAAGTGCGGCGTCACCCCCACCTTCGAGGGGAGACCTCCCTAGGACCAGCCTAGCAGCCAGCTGTCACTGCCACGCCATCCAGCTTCCCCCTCCCGCAGGCACTCCGCTCCGGGTCAGCTTTTACAGCCATGTCCTGGCTCATCGGTTCCCTCGCCCAGTCTGGAACGTGGTGAGAGCAGGCACTTGATGTCTACGGCCTCTCAAGAGTAACCCCGCACAGGATCAGTGTTCAGTAAGCATTTGGGGCTGGGCGGTGCTGGCGGTTCACTATGCTGTCACTGTGGCCGGCAGGCCCTCTGAAGGTTAAGGGAAGGGAGGCGGACTTTTCCCGAGGACCACGGACGCCGAGGAAGGTGTAAACGGAGACGCGGGGATCAGTGAGACATGCAGGGTCGGAGCCAGGCTCGCCATATGTTCTCTGCAGATCACTGTCCTTTATCCGTTCAAGGTTGGGAGGGAGCTCTCCACTCAGCATCTACAGGGACCTCTCGGGGGCTCAGGAAAGCAGAGCCACAGGCCCACCCCCGGGGCGCCTGGTTCAGACGGTGAGCGCGGCCGAGGACCTGCGTTTCCCACGTTTCTCACGGGGCCCAGGGGATGCTGGGCCGGGCCACACTGAGGACCTGGACTTAGCTCTTCCCCTGAGGAAAGCAGAGACCTGCTCTTCTCCTTTATCCCAAGCAAGTGAGCTCAGTCCCCAGATCTGTGTATGAACCCAGCAAATAAAGCCCTCAGCCAGCGAGATCCATCTCCTTGAAGGCACTGTAAGTTCCCCTGGGAAGGAGGAGGGGACCGAGGGAGGAGAGAGGAAGGGATGAAGGGAGGAGGGGAGAAGGGGACCAAGAGAAGAGGGGAGAGGGAGGAGGAAGGAACCGAAGGAGAAGGGGAGGAAGAAGGAAGAGAGAGGAAGGAAGGGAGGAGGGGAGGGAGGAGAGAAGGAGGAGGAAAGGGAGCTGGGGAGAAAGAGGTGAAGAGGCAGCTTTCACCCTCCATCTCCCAACCACATATAAATTCCCGAGAAGAATCTCAGGTAAATGTTTATCTCCATCCGTTAGGTTTCCAGGAGAGTCCTGCTGGGAGCCTTACGGCCGCCTGGGGGGTGGCTAGCCTGTGTTCTGCACCCGCCAGGCGACCGGGCAGCTGTTCGGTAAGGTCCTCCGGTTAGGCAGGAAACGGAGAGGGGCACCACTGCAGTCCAGGGCCCCCCTGGGAGGTTGCTAAGCAACCCGGTGAAGACAGGCAGGGAATGGGGGAGAGGAAAGTGGCTCTGAGAGTTACTTTGCAAGCATGGCTGACGGGGTGTGTGCAGAGGGAAGAGTCAGGGCGGTTCCCAGGCTGCGGGATTGGGGGCCCGAGGAGGGTGTTACGAAGACAGAAATGCTGGTGGAGGAGCTGGGCCGGGGAAGATGAGCCATTCGGTCATGCTGATCCTGAGAACCAGAGACAGCCCAGGAGAGCCATCCGGCTCCCGTGAGGCACATGGGCTAACCTCAGTGGACAAGTCTGGGCTGGAGACAGACTCGGGCGTCATCACAGAGGCGGTAATTAGACCTGGGAGGTGAGGTCACCCCACGGGGCAGACAGAGCAAGACGGGGTTCCAACTTACAGAGAAGTCCCTGCGGCTTCTGCCTGGGGTGAATCACCCAGAAAAGCTTGTTATCTGGTTCATGTGGCCAAATTCAAAGGCACTCACCTCACTCACTGGAGGCGTTTATTTGCCCCCAGGGCCTTGTGCCAGGAATGATAGCGACGGTGGAGGAGGAGGCGGAGGAGGAGGAGGCGGAGGAGGAAGAGGAGGGAGAAGAGAAGAGGAGAAGGACACAGCAGCGGCACAGCACGGCTCTCCTGTGTCGGCCCTGGTCTAAGTGCTCTGTGCGCTAAGTCCTGAAGCAGCTGCCACCCCGCAGGGAGCCATGTTCCTCCTCCTGCAGCACCAGAAGGCAGAGGCGGAGGAATGGCAGTGACACTCACTCAGGGCCCAGGAGCGGGTCTAACCTGTGCTCTTACCCACTCCCCCCGCTGACGAAACCCAATGCGATCCACAGAATCCGCACGCATGGGGCCAGCGGCACACGAATGACCCGGGCGCATCCTCGCCGTGCTGAGAAGTCGGTCGGTACCCACGATGCCCTCACATATCATTCCATCAGCCCTGCAGATTATCCTGAAGATGTGAATGCCAGCTATCTGCATAACAGGTTCTCCAGCAGTTTTGTTTTCCATTTCCCACATAAACCAGGCAGCCTATGTTTAGCTCTTGAGAAACGACATTAATAACCATTTGCCAACGTGAAGGTCATCTGTTCATCTCCTCCCGTAGAAACAAAACCACTAATGCTGCCACTTGAAGGTCACTTTTCTTCTTCAAAGCGTTCGCTCACAGCGGGCCGTGGGAGGCGGGTGCCATTATCCTCTTTATAAACAAGGCAGCCAGGGAGAGGGCGAGTGCCAGCCCAGGAGGACGGAGTTACAGAATTAGAACGCCGGTCACCCATCTTTCCAGGCCCTCCCTTCATTCAGGCCTGGTGGGTCACACTGTCACGCCTGTCCCGGTCCGAGGGTGAGCGCGCACGCCCCGGCCCTTACCGCAGGAGGTCGGAGAGGGCGAGCGCCTCCCGCTGCCACAGCAGCGCCAGGCCGCAGAGAGCCAGGGTGGCGGGCACCGTCATCTTCACCAGCCCCTTCTCCTTGTGCAGCGAGTACTCGACTCCGTCCAGGGACCCAGAGCAGACGGAGGCCATCTCTTAAGAGGACAGAGGAGAAAACGTGACATCCAGAGGCATCTGAACCTGTGGTTCCCAAAGCATTGTCCCGGACCAGCTGCGCGGGGTCACCTGAGCCCTGAGGAGCTGCACCAACCTGCCCATAAAGCCTGCAGGGCGGAGGGAGAAAGGGTGGAGGATGGCTACAGTTTTAGAAAGGACCCCAAGGCCAAACCAGGGGGAGGGGAAGAGCGTACAGGCTGACAGCTGGGAAGCGTTTGGCCGGGCGATCGGGCCTTGGCAGTCCGGAAAGAGCTGGACTCGTTGGCTAAACCAGGGACCCCTGGCCACGGGGAAGATCGGGCTCACCCCAGGAGAACTAACTGCAGGAGGGTCTGATCAGATTGGCATCCCGGCGCCACAGCCCAAGGCCTGCCCGCCCCGATCTCGGCAGGAGATGGGAAGCTTCTCCTAAGAGCGGGAAGGCAGGCTCTGGGACAGAGGGAGGGACCTCAGTCACACTCACAGCCGAATCGGCATCTTATGAAAACGGGGGAGAAGGAGGGGTACATAGGGAGTCCTGAGACAAGCCCTCTCCCGGGCCCTCTTCCTCCCGCCCACTTTCCAGAACAGCCAGGATGACAGCCTCTGAACAGGAGCCTCAGCGTCTCTGGAAAACAGGGCCAGTTCCCGTCGGGCGGACTTCAGGTGGGAAAGCTGGAGGTCCCCTAAGGGAGGACCAGCAGCTCAGCCTCCCCTGGAGCCCAGGGACAAGACTCCCAGGGGTATAACTGGAGATTAAATCAGGTTTCCTTCCTCTGGCTTCAGTCTGTGCTTAGACACCGGCTGTCACCTTTGACCCTGTCTACGGCCAGGGCTGAGCTCTCTCTACTGGGCAGCGGCTTTTCTTCGGGACCCTCAGCCCACACATATGTGACCTTTCCTGAGCTGGCCTCCGTCTTCCCAGACCCTGACCGTGTGGCTCCCCTTCAACGTCACCGACAACATTCACCGGAGCCATGGGCCCCTGGAACATGGCTCTGAGGCTCCCTCCCGGCCTCTGCTCAGCCTGAGCTCTGCCAGGCCGGCCGCCTTTCCAAACGCGAGGCCCCAGCTCTCCCTGCCGCTCCTCACCTGACTGGGAGGCTCTGCCGGGCGGGGAGGGCCTCCCGCAGCCGTCAGCCCCGCTGTCGCCCAGGGAGGGGCCGCTGGCCTCGCTCAGCAGCGCGGGCTCGCTCTCCCAGTCCGAGGCGCTGGGGCTCCCCGGGGCCTGTGTGCACACACATGGTTACCACACAGGACGGTAGTTACAGGCATTGGCTCCCAGGAATGGAAAGCGCCCCTGACAGCACAGTCGGGGAGGCGGCCCTCCTCCCCCCGCCTCCCCGCGTCCCCGGACCCTTCTGAGGGACTGACCGCAGCCTTCCGTTTCCTGGTGTGAACCGGGTTTTCGCAGTACGCCTGCTGGCTCTTCTGGAGGTAGCGCTTCCACAGGTTATGTAACACTGGGCTCTGGGGAGGGAAGCGAGGGGTCTGTGTCCGGTGACAAGCACACTCGCCCATCTCCCCACAGCTGCTCTGGGCCACCCGGACGGCCCGTCGCCTATGCGGCCACTTCCCTAACCACAGCCTCCCGAGCCCAGAGTGGCGAGCCGACCACTAAGCTTCCCGTGCTGGAGTGACCACCCCTGCGAGACTGCCCCAGCAGATCCCCTCCACTACTCTCCTTGGGGGCACGGCCACCCCGGTTCCCTCCCTCCTCACCTGCCCCTGGTATCCCTCACTCCCTCTCCCCAGCGAGGCTGGTCTCCCACGTGGCTGTGGGGTGGCTGAGGCAGAGGTACAACCACCGCAGAGCCGAGGACTGGCTTACACAGTTCCTGAGAGGCTGCGAGCAGATGAGGAAATCCGAAATGCAGACTAGGACAGTCCCTCTCGGGGACACTCCTGAGAGGCAGCAAAGTTAAGGTGACCAGATTTTAACCTTGGTAAAGTGGGACACCAATGATGGGGGGGGGGGGGGGGGGCGGGGAGGGGTTCTTCTTGATTAAAAATTTGGTCTATATGGAGCAACAAAAATTTTCATAGAATGCAAAAATAGTATTGTGATATATTTTTTAAAATTTCAACATAAGTACAATTTACAAATGTAATAAATTTTTAAAAATTATGTATAGTCGTAAGTGTCACTTTCAAGGCCGGCGCTAGACTTTTTGCCACCACTATAAAATATAAATAACACAAGTACTGTCTGCTAAATTCAAGAAAATTTATGTAGTTATGAAATAAATTACTTACCTAAATTATCTGAATAGCTGATTTGTAATGACATCACTTGTTTAACTAGCTTACTAGCACACATCGTACTGCGTGCTAGTCTGAGAGACAGTTACAAAATGTTTTCGTTGTTGCCAATCCTAAAAAATGCCATTGTTCATTAAATCCAAACAATGGTGGACTAATTCTAACCACTGATCAACAATGCGCACTTTGATAAGCAGTTCTCGATAATCAGTTCTCAACAATTATTTGTTATTATTAAAGTTTAACATTATAAAATTAACAAAAATAATATAAAACTCATGTCCTGGCTAAATAGCCACGTGGCTGTCGAAAACCATCTATTCCCTTCCCGTTCTCCCGCCGTCCCCTAGCTTGTCGTGCCTTCTTTCCAAAAATCAGGACTTTTTTAAACGCCTCAGGATGCGGGACAAATTGTTAGAAATCGGGACTGACCCGCCAAAAGCAGGACATCTGGTCACCGTAAGCAAAGTCAAAGGATGGTCCCCGACCAGCCGCAGCAGGTCACCCGGGAACTTGCTGGAAAGGCCAGTCCTTGGCCGCTCCAGACCTCCTGCCCAGCAGCTCTGGACGGGCCAGCAGTCTGTGCTCCCCAGGCCCTCCCGGCTCCTGGCACACCCTCGCTGGAGACCACGCACTGGCTTCTGGCTCAACCCTGAGCCAGGCCCAGCCCCGGGCCCTGGGGAACAGAACCAGCACGCTGCCCTGAGAGGCAGCCGGAGCTTGCAAAGCTCCTCGTTTTTCGTTGTTTAAGTCAATGTTTCCTAAACACAGGCTGAGGAAGCCTTTTTGTTTTCTGTGATGCGTTGCTCTGTACATCCGGAGAAGGCAGTTCGGGAACTGCTGGTCTGATGAAAACACTAAAGCAGAAACATCAGCAGCAGGATTCTCCCGCAGCCCCGGTAGCACTGGCCAGCGTCACTCTAACCCTTACTGTTCTTCGCACAACCAGAGGGAGAGCAGCACCCAGGCCATGGACTCACCTTTACCTCGGGGCCCACCCCCAGGGCCTTGAGCGCCTCGGCCTGCTGACACAGAATGTGCTGGAAGCCTTCACACACGTACCAGTCCCAGCCTCTCTCTGAAAGACAGACAGACAGACACCATGTTTCAGACCTCCCTGACCACGGGGTGCAGAGGGAGTCTTACCGAGGGCACTCGCCGCCTGCGCACAGGCACGCTGTCCGACACAGGGACCGCGCTGTCTGTGTCCCGGAGCGGGGTGCCGGTGTGGGGCGTGCGGGAGGAAGAGCAGACTCAGGAGGAAGAGCAGACTCATATCCACCCGGCAGATATGTCCCCGAACGCTAACGCTAAACGTCATTTTTACCACCGATGAGAGTTTGTGTTTCACATTATCCATAACTGTCCTAAGATGTTAATGTAAAAGGAAGGAAGATAGTAGTCACCATGTTAAAGCAATGGAATGGGCTTTAAGAAGCCTACTGTGTGACCGATGCCCAGTAAACCGGCATGGGCACTCCGCGCCGGCCCGGCTTCCACGCTCTGCTCCCGCCGAGGAAGGCCGTGCCGCCGGGGGAACGGACAGAGCAGGAGGGTCCGGCCACAGGAGGGCGACACAGTCACTCCGGCGCCAGCCCAGCGGCACTCTGCCTCTCTGGGCACGGCTCCAGGACTCGGAACCTAGACCTCAGACCGCCCCGAGAGACGGGACGAAATGCGACGGTAAGACCGCAGGTTCCCGCCCTGCGGGACAGCTGTCCCTTGGAAGCGGAGTGGCAGCCTTCGCACACACAGCTCCGCAGCCGGCACCAGCTCCCAGTCCCTTCCTCAGCTGTCACCCAGGTTCTGCAGAGGGTCTGGGTGGCCCAGGAGAGGAACGGAGAGCCTGTCATTCCGACGCAGCCCAAGTGCAGGGAGGAGGGGCAGCCCTTCCACCTGGGCCCTGCGCTCCTCCTCCTGATCTCTTCCTCCCGCACCCCACACTGCTCTCACCCTCAGTGCTCTCACCCACCCACCCCGCTCTCTCTCACCCACCCCCCGCTCTGCTTTCACCCACCCACCCCGCTCTCTCTCACCCACCCCCCCGCTCTCTCTCACCCACCCCCCCGCTCTCTCTCACCCACCCCCCCGCTCTGCTTTCACCCACCCACCCCGCTCTGCTCTCACCCGCACGCCTTGCATCTGGGTGCAGAGGAAGGAACGAAGGTGAAAGTGGCTGAATATGACACCTGACATCTCCTTTGAAACACCTCAAGTTCCTGCAGCTACTGAAGTTTAACTATTTAACTGTTTACGTAGGTCAAATCCCAGTTAACCAGGCTTACCCTAACGAATTCAATGAAAATTAATCAGGTTTCAGCCTGAGAACAAGTCACTACTGAAGGCTCCACAGGCCAGAAGCTGGCACTGAGGCTCGCGGTCAGCCACCAGGGCAGTCAGTGCTCCCCGGAGTCCATCCACATGTCACGGTTCTATTCCAGTGGCGTGCCCTGGAGCCCCTCACGTGGAAGGAGCCGGCATGAGGCGGCTCACACCTGGGAACCTGGTCCTAGGGCATCGGTGGCGTCGTAAAAAGCATCAGGGAGACTACCTCAGGCTCCTCTCAAGAGGCCGATTCGTGCACTTCCCGAACTAATGGGACAGACTTCTTTCAAAGCAACCCATGCTGAAGGCCAGTTTCTTTTTCTTTTTCTTCTTAATATGGTTTTATTGATTTCAGAAAAGACGGGAGGGGAAGAAAGAGATAGAAGCATCCATGAGGAGAGAGAATCACTGATCGGTTGCTTCCTGCAGGCCCCACACTGGGGACTGAGCCTGCAACCCAGGCATGTGCCCTTGAGCAAAATCGAACCCAGGACCCTTCAATCCTCAGGCAGAAGTTCTATCCACTGAGCCAAACCAGCTAGGGCCTGAGGCTAATCTTCCCTAAAAAGGGTGTGCTCAGCCCTGACCAGTTTGGCTCAGTGGATAGAGTGTCCACCTGTGAACTGAAGGGTCCCAAGTTCAATTCCGGTCAAGGTCATGTACCTTGGTTGCGGGCACATCCCCAGAAGGGGGTGTGCAGGAGGCAGGTGATCAATGTTTCTCTCTCATCGACGTTTCTAGCTCTCTATCCCTCCTCTCCCTTCCTCTCTGTAAAAAAACAATCAGTAAAATATATATTAAAAAATAAATGGGTGTGTTCAAAATTCAGTGTGAGAAACGAGTTTCTGAAAGTTGAATATCAGGTTTAACTGGCCTAACCTGACAGTCCCTGCTGAATCATCTCAGAAAGTAAGCATTTTCCTTTAAAGCACAGCAAGAGCACTTCTCATGTGTGATAAACATAGAGCAGAGCAGCGTGCGCTGACAGACAGAGAGGCTCCGCTGCATCGTCATTGTTTTGCGTAACAGTTGCTCCACTGGAAGAGCCGCCTGACAACACGGGGTGAAGGAGGACACGCTGGCAGCACTGCCTCGTCTCAAATCAGTAACACCCACTGCACCTCCGCGTGGGACTGCCTGCTTAGCGTTCTGGCAACTTCTCCAGAATCTGTCTAACGTTCCATTCCACATCCCCAAATCACGGCGGGGAACCCCGAGGCTGGAGACTGCTAGGCACATATGAAGCATGAGCTTACCGTGTTTTTTCCTCACTTTAAGCCCCCGGTTGATAGCTTGTTTTTTAGCGTTAGGAATCGCCTCGATGTTTAAAACTTCCTTAGATCTCTGCAGAGAACGGAAACATCGTCATTAAAACCATAGCTTTGCGTCCCACAGGTTTCCAAGCTGTTCTAGAAGTACAATGAACCAACCGTGAGTGCCGGAACCAATGATGGAGCACCCTGATTAACCTCATTCAAAATTTCTCCCTGCCTAAACAGTGCCTGGAATACAGTAACACTGAATAAGTGTCTGCCAGATGAATAAACTTTTATTTCAAATCACTGTGTGTGTGTTAATCTTTTATTTTTAATTACTTTTTTAATTTATTGTGAGAGTATTACAGGTGACCCCTCTCCCCCATGCACCCCCTCCCCAGGCCTTAGCCACACTACAGTCTGTGTCCATGGGTAATGCATAAAGCACACAAGCACTTTGGTAAAATCTCTAATTGTTGCAAATCAAACCTAAAATCAAATATACTCATTTTTTTCTGCACTAAACACGCTTTGGAATTAAAATAATTTCTGTATTTATTTTAATCAGCAATGCTTAAGCTACATATCCTACTTTTCTGTATTTGAAAAATATTCTAAAACAGCTTTATTTATGAAATTATAAAAACAATACTCTTTATTTTTTATCCATTTATAGCATTTTGGAATGACTAAATGGTGGGTACAATTCATTCCAAAGTCTTCAATTCCAAGTGCTCTCAAGGAAGGGAACCTAAGATTCTGGCTTGCTCTCTGCTTATGGCTCTTTCTCTCTCACACATGTATTAAATCTTTCTTAAAATTGTATAAATGCCTCCAACATATACTTTCCCTAAGTGTTACACCAATAATATTATTTACAAATGAGCCATATTTTACAAATAACACACACACACACACAAAAAAAAACCACCCTAGAATTCAGATCTTCTAACACCTGGTCCAATGTTCTACTTTACTAACACTGAAATAAAAAGTTAGCCATTACTATATAATTATATAATTTTAAGAATTCTCTCCAAAAATGTATATATAAAAAATATATATAACATTGAATTACTTAATACTCTTAACATAATCGTAAATAATGTAAAAATATAGAAACATGATCAAGTATATGTTTTCTTAAATAAATCTCTTACTTCAATAGCACATGTATTTTCTTCCACATAATCAATACTTCATACCTTTGTTTATTGTCTTTAAATAACATGAAGGCACTTATTGCAGACATAACTTCATGTGCAAGTAACATGTAGACATTCTACTCATAAATTTGACTTTCCAAAAGCTATCAGCTTTTGTGTGTGTATATCCAAAACCATCCCCGTAACAAACTAACGAACATACCCTTAGCCCACCCGTGTCATCAGAGGAGCACTGATGTGGACACAGGACTGCCGCTGCAGACAGAAGGTCAACAACTGTCTCCAGTTCAAGCCTGTGTGACTGAGTTGCCAGCTAAACAAACCATTTTCTCAAGGAGATTTTTTTTTTTTTTTACTTGTTTCATACATTTTCCCAGGCTTTTTGTTGTTGAGGGGAGGAAGGTAAGTCTGGGTCTTGCTACTCCGTCCTGGCCAGGAGCGGAAATCGTCACAGTGACACTGATCTGCCCCAGATGTGCCTCGGAAGGGGATGTGGGGAGGGTAGTGTTGCTCCTTCCTGGCTCTGTGGACTCTGAGCGAATCCTCTCCCGGAGAGAAGAGTCATGACACGTTTATGTCCAATAGCGGGCTGCCCTCACTCTTGGCTCTTTGGGTCATGTTGCCCTGAGGGGTGTCACAGGACAGGACCTCGCTCTCCGGAGGGAAGGAGCCTCCCTGACCAGGCCACGCAGGACAGAATGGTAGTCTCTCCTCCAGAGGCAGGGGTGGTGGGTAAAATGAACACTGGAGTCAGGAGACTCACGGTCAAGTCCTGGCTCAACACTGCATATGTGTGTGGCCTTGGCAAACCCGCTCAAGTCCTGAGGCCTACCTGCCCTGTCTCTGGACAGGCAGGATAGTGTAGCTCACAGGGTGCTATGAGGAGGGAGGGAGGGACTGGGTGAGAGAATGCTTGGCAATCTGTAAGGTACTGTACAAAGATAAAACAATAACGAAGCCTATTTCCAACAGTCCTCCATCTTTCAACATTCCAACTTCCACACCTCTCAGATCCACCACACATTAAAAACTCTTAACTCATCAAAGAACTACAGTTTTGCCGGGACCGGTTTGGCTCAGTGGATAGAGCGTCGGCCTGCGAACTGAAAGGGTTCGATTCCGGGCAAGGGCATGTACCTTGGTTGAGGGCACATCCCCAGTAGGGGTGTGCAAGAGGCAGCTGATCGATGATTCTCTCTCATCGATGTTTCTAATTCTCTATCTCTCTCTTCCTCTCTGTGAAAAATCAATAAAATATATTAAAAAAACAAACAAAAAAAAACTACAGTTTTAATTATTTCCCCGTAAGACTACACCCAGCATGTCAAACTCAAAGGCTAACATGAAACAAATAAACAAGGCATGTGGCCCGCGGGCCAGAGTTTGACATGCTTGGACTACACAGTCTGAATCAGGAAACCAGTTATAAGTATGGCCCAAGATAATTTCAAAAACTCATCCTAGATCTAACTCACAGATTCCTTCACCTGTGTAAGCCCTTGAATACTACTGACAGCTGTGCAATTGGGGTATTGCAGGACCCATACGAATCGATCAACTTTTTGCTGCATATGAGGCTGAACCTGCAATGTTTGAAACATGAGCAAGTTCGAGGGTGAGATCTGTTACTTACGTCTGTAACATTGTGGCAGGAAGTACAATAGTATTTGCCCTCATCAGTCAGACCCCAAGACACTGCAGCGCACTGGGTACAGCGCTCTCTGAGCTCTTTCTGCAGGAAAAGAGGAGAGCCACGTTCAGCACCTCGGACCCAAACCCTGCAGTTCCACCCCACACACAAAACACCTTCAAAACCATAAAAAAACATCGAGTGTAGAAAATACGCAAGAGAGATGCTCTAGAAGCAGGGAGGACAGCAGTTCAAGTTCTTGAGCCGTTTGAACGGATTAAACGGTAAAAGAGTTTCTAAAACATGCAGTGAGGGTGATGAAGAAAAGTGGTCGGGGTGAAAAAGGAAAAAGATGAGTGAAACTAGTAAAACTCCTTGAAAATGCTGTGATGAAAAAAAAGATAGTAAAAGAGTTAAGTAAAGACTTAACAAATAGAAATAGCATACCATTTTTTAATAGTTTTTTTTTTTAAATTGATTGTTGAGAGGAAGAGAGAGGGAGAGAGAGAGACAGAAACATCAATGATCCTGGAGCAGCGACCTGGGCCTGTGTCCTGACCGGGAGTCCAACCCCAACCTCCTGGTTCACAGGTCAGTGCTCAGCCACTGGGCCACATCGGTGGGGCAGAGGCCAGATTCTTAATATAGTTGTTTCAGTTTATTCATTCAGCAATACACAGAGCATCAACAATTTATGTACTAGGCCTGTGGTCGGCAAACTGCTGCTCGCAAGCCACATGCGGCTCTCTGGCCCCTGGAGTGTGGCTCTTCCACAAAACACCACGGCCTGGGCGAGTCTATGTTGAAGACGTGGCGTTAGGAGAAGTTTAAGTTTAAAAAACTTGGCTCTCCGAAGAAATGTCAATCGTTGTGCTGTTGCCATTTGGCTCTGTGGGCTGGTGAGTTTGCCAACCACTATCCTAGGCATGTAAGGAGGCGATGAGGACTCCTGGGGGAGAGGGACAGACCTGGTCCCCACTCGCAGCAGTCAGGCTGAGGGTGTTGGAAGGTCCGGTGTCAGGAACTGACGTCACCCACTCATCGCTCAGTCAACAGCTACTGAGCATCCCCGGGAGTGAGGCCCTCTCTTCCCACTGCGCTTCTCCACGCCCCCGCCTGTCCTCAGTCCCGGTCCCGGTCCGCTGGCGTTGGACAGGATCTCTGGCCTCCGGACAGAAAGCCTCTCCACCGCGGAAGGCGTGGTGTGTGTGCCGTCCGCCAAAACGAACGCCCCGTTTCCTTTGGGGAGCCGGTCACTATCGTTCCTCCCTGGAGGCCCCCAAACCCGAATGTGAGGATGGCGGCGAGGAGTCCCGGGGTTACCTGAGGGCATTCCGGTTCCAACCCCGACCCTCCCTCCCGCCCGACCCCAAAGGGAACTGGCGGGCCGAGCAGAGAGGATGCGCCACGTGGGTGGACCCCCCCCCCCCCCACCGCTCCTCCTCTTCCCGAAGCACCACCCACCCACCCACCCAGGCCGTCACCCACCCCGTCTGCGCCCACCCTCCTCCGGCCGGAATCCAGCCTCCGCCCCAGAACACCGCCGCCCGGCCCGGCCCCGCGCCCCGCCCCGCGCTCAGAGGCCGCCCCGCCGCCGGACGGCGTCCTCCGGGCCCTGCTCCCCCGCCCGGGTCCCGCCCGCCCGCCGGCCCCCGCCCGCTCACCGCCTCCTCTCGGTCCATAGCGCCGCCGCCGCCGCCGCCGGAGCCCGTTACCCGGGCAGCGGGCGCAACTTCCGGGAGCGGCGGGAGCGGCGTTCCGGGCGGAAACCGAGACCCTGACTCTGAGTTCCGGCGCTTGCGCTCCCTCCCGGATGGTTCCAAGTGAAGGGAAGAGCTGGGGGCCTCCCGCCCTGGCCCCGGCGTTAATGGGGAGACCGGCCCGGGGAGCGCCCTCCGCGGGGCTTTGGACGGCGCGGGGACGGGGGCTCCGGAGGGAGGAGGACCGGTTGCGGTGCGACCGGGTTTCTAATGGCGGCTTCCCTGCTTCCGGCTGCAGTCTCCTCTGTAAAAGCGAGCCCGTGAGGCCCTCAGGGAGCCTCACCCACCTAAGTGCTCACAGATGTAGCTTTATGGTCCTTCCTGGGCGCGCTCATTCCCTGTGTTCCTTCAGCGGCGCTGTTTAGGTCCTGAGGGTTCCGCAGTCAGCAAAAGCTCCTTTTTGCTTATTCTTCATGGACGTCACACTCTGGTGGGGAGACCAGAAAGAGTTAAAGAAATCTATACTAATAGAAGCCTGGGTGGCTCTCACGTCATCACAAGATGGCTGCCCTTATGTCATCACAAGATGGCTGCCATAAGATGGCTGGCAGGGGAGCAGTTAGGTGTCAATCAGGCTGGCAGGGGAGTGGTTAGGAGCCAGCAGTCCCAGATTGTGAGAGAGATGTCCAACTGCCGGTTTAGGCCTGAAGCTGGCAGTCGGACATCCCCCGAGGATCCCAGTTTGGAGAGGATGCAGGCTGAGCTGAGGGACACCCCCCAAACACCTGTGCACAAATTTCGTGCACCTGGCCTCTAGTCTATGGTATCAGTGGTGATGAGTGCCAAGGAGAAAAGCAGGAAGGGAGAGTGGAAGCTATAGGGTGGTGTCAGTGTTCAATGGGATGGTCAGGCAAGGTCTCACCAAGAAGACCCTTGAGGCAAGGAAGGCAGGGTCCTGTTAGGAACATCACTCCAGGCAGAGGGAACAGGAAGTGTGAAGTCCCGAGTCCTGAGCCTCAGGTCATTTTAAGGATCAGCAAGGAGGTGGGTGAGTGGCTGGAACTGGGAGTTGTCTCTGTGCAGATGGCATTCACGAGACTAATGAGATCACCAAGGGAGTCGCTCTTTATTCCCTCCCTCCCTGTGGCCTTGTCAGTCCATTCGTCTCACAGTCGTTACACACCCACGGCGTGCCCGGCAGGGGCCAGCCATTGGGCAATGAGGGGGAAACGGGACAGCGTCCCTGCCTTGAGAGGCGCCCGTCCTGCGTGCGGACCAGCCCATCTCACTGTTTCGTCACGGCTCTGCGTGATGCTCTCACCGGCTGCATCAGCCCTGCCCTGCACCAGGCTCGGCTCCGTGCGGCTGCAGGCGCCGTCCAAAGCCCTTGCCCATCTTCAAAGCATCCAGGGTTGTCACAGGAGCAGCTGATCATAAGCCTTCTGTTTTCCCGACCGGCTCTGCCTTTAGTCGGTGCGGTCTGAGGAAGGGGCAGAGCTGAGTGTCGGGCTCAGAGGAGTGAGCGTCTTGAAGTCAAACAGCTCCATGACCTTGGGATTTGGGTCTCTTGGTTTATTGCTTTACACCCCGCGCCTGAAACATAGCGCCCAGGATGTGATCAATAAATGTTTGTTGAATGCACGAGTGACTTTGTGAGATTTTTGTGTATATGCAAAATATTTTAACAATGTTGCTATTGTTGTTAGCCCTTGCCTGAGGATATTTTTCTATTGATTTTTAAAAATATATATATTTATTGGTTTCAGAGAGGAAGGAAGAGGGAGAAAGAGAAACAACAATGATAAGAATCACTGAGTAGCTTCCTCCTGCACACCCCACACTGGGGATCAAGCCCACAACCTGGACATGTGCCCTGCACTGGAATTGAATTGGGGACCCTTCAGTCTCACAAATGAATGCTCTAGCCACTGAGCAACACTGGCCAGAGCCATTGATATTTTTAAAATGTATATTTTACTGATTTCAGAGAGGAAATGAGAGTGAGAGAGAGAGAAACATCAATGATGAGAGAGAATCATTGATTGGCTGCCTCCTGCACACCACCTACTGAGGATGGAGCCCACAACCCAGGCATGTGCCCTGACAGTAATGGAATATTGACCTCCTGGGTTCATAGGTGGACGCTCACCCACTGAGCTACAACTGCAGGCTCCATAGAAAGATTGGGAGTGAGGGGGAGAGACAGAGAGAGAGAAACATCAATGTGAGAGAGACACATCAATTGGTTGTCTCTTGGGGAACGGGGTCTGTGACTGAGGTGTATGCCTTGACTGGAATTGAACCTGAGACCCTTCGGTCAGAGGGCGAACACTCTATCCACTGAGCCACACAGGCCAGGGCGATATATGAGCAATACTTTAAGTGGAGAGGTTGGGTGTGCCGTGGAGTAGATGGGTCTGATGTTCCGGGAAGGTCATCTTCTGCTTTTTCCTCCTGCTGAAGTGGGACACAGGTCGCAGCTGGGCGCCCGCTGGACAAGGTTGCTACCTCTTGGCCATGGGAGAGTCGAGTCAGAAGTCAGGGCCCCGGGCATTCATGATCGTAAACATGGAGATAAGGCGTCCGCACACCCAGTCATCCAGCTGCTTCCTTGGTGAACACATCCCCGTGCCCCGAAGGGACAGAGGAAGCGTGTCCACAGCTTGGGAAGCAGCCAGGGGAGGGCTCGGTGGCCGCGGTCACCTCAGGAATACGTGCCTTTTTGTGTAAAAGGAAGAAAAGATGATTCATCGCAGAGTCTGACAGGCCTTTTAAGAATTTTGCTGTGAGATAGCCAACCGCCTTCTACGTGAGCAAAGAACTCTCGATCCTCAGCTCCCTGGAGGCCACGGACAGCCCCACGGCGGGAGGTCTCTGCACAAACCAACCGCATCCCCGGCCCCTGGGCCTCTCCCCACGGCCCCGTCAGCATGGGTCTCAGCGTCCTCTCATTGTCCCGGCCAACGCAGCCAGTCCTTCGGGGGTACGTGGACACAGTATATTGTTTGGGATTTTTTTTCTGTGTTTTTTTTTTTTTAATATCTTTTTAATATTTCAGAGAGGAAGGAAAAGGGAGAGAGAGAGAAACATCAATGATGAGAGAGAGTCATGGATCGGCTGCCTCCTGCACACCCCCTACCGGGGATCAAGCCTGAAACCTGGGCCTGTGCCCTTGACCAGGAATTGAACCGTGACCTCCTGATTCATGGATCGGTGTTCAACCACGGAGCCAAACCAGCCAGGGCAATAAAAGTACATTTTAAAATAAAAATTAAAAAAAAGAAAAATGACTGGGACCCGTGACGTGTGACACTCGGTTAGAAACAGGAGGTACTGGCTGGGGAGCGGGACAGAGGAGTCTGGAGGTCAGAGGCCAGGCGGGCTAGCGGTGTGGACGAGAGCGCCCGGTGTGAAGGTGGCAGTTAACGCTGGGACCAGTGCGGACCCGTGAGGGGTGAGGGCAGAGGCCTGGCAGCGGGTGGGAGGAGAGGCGGGGTTTCGGCTGGGCACAGTGACCTTCCAGGCAGGAGCTGGGTGGCGGCAGGAGCGGCTGTGGGCGGGAGGCCGGGTGGGGCCAGGGCCCGTGCGGGCGGCTCACAGAGGACGGTGCTGGGGGAGCCTTGGCAGGACGCTGGCGCCACCAGATGCTTTGGGAAGCGGGCAGGGCTGGGGATCGAGGAGGAGGAGGGAAGAGGGCACACGGGCAGTGTCTGCAGGGGCCGCCCGAAGGAAGCAGAGCCCGGACCGGGCCGCAGTGAAAGGAGAGCCGGAGGGCAGAGCCGGAGGGCAGAGATGGGTCGATGGAGAGCCGGAGGGCAGAGCTGGAGGCAGAGATGGGATCCATCTAGCGCCTCTGCGTGCCGCGGGCAGTGAGATACCAGCGCTGGGAGCGGAGCGATTAGGGGAGAAAGTCCTGTGTGCGTCACTCTGCAGTGACCAGGCCTGGGAATGGCAGGAATGCGGCCACCGTCCTCCAGGCGGGCCGGTCGCAGGGTGTGGCACAGGGAGCTGGTCCCACGGCCTCCTCCAGACCCCGGATGCCGCCCCGTCCTGGGGCTCGGGGCCCAGGACAACTCAACCGAACGCTTCGAGGAAGAGGCGGTACCAGTGCGGGCAGAGCCGAGTGTTCAGGGGCAACAGAGAGAGACTGCACTCAGGGGGCGGATTTATATTCTGGCCTGAGCCCTGGCCAGGGTGGCTCAGCAGACGGAGCATCGGCCTGTGGACCGACGGGTCCCGCGTTAAGGACACAGGCCCTGGTTGTCACTCGATCCCCAGTGTGGGGCATGCAGGAGGCAGCCGGTCCGTGATTCTCTCTCATCACTGATATGTCTCTCTCTCTCCCCTCCTCTCTGAAACCAATAAAAACCTATAAAAACATGAATTCATTAAACGTAAGTAAACTAATTAAAAATAAATAAGTAACTCCTGGCCTGAAACTCATCTGCTGGCTGGGTGGCCTGGACCAGCCCCTTCCGTGAGTCTGTCCGTCCGTCCGCCTGCAGCCGGGAGGCAGGGAGGTGAGCACAGCACTGAGGCTCCCTGAGAGGCTGGAGACACCCCTGGGGTGAGGGTGTGAGAGGCTCCGCCGAGGCTTTGAGATACGAAGGGTCACGCAGCTGCACGTACTACATCCTCCCCCCTCCGCCCCTGCCAGCTCGCCCACAGGCACAGCTCCAGGAGGGGCCTGTCTAGGGTGCACACCCTGCTCGCCCTGCCCCCCCTGTAGTTTTAACTCCTTAACTAGACTCCTGAGTCTCCTTCCATGAGGAAGGCAAGTCCCACTGCCTGGCCAGAGCCTCCGAACACCCTCGCAGACACGCGTGTGTCACGGCAAGGCCATCAGCTGGAAGCGGGGAGAGGCGTGTGCCGGTCTGTTTGCGGAGTTTCCATTGTTCCGTTCGTCCTTTGGTGACTTTTGGTTTGGGAGGTTCCTGGTAGGATTTTGTTTACAGACAGTTCCAGGGCTTAAAAAAAACATTATTGCAACATAATTTTTTTTAGTAGATTTTATTTACAGAGAGGAAGGGAGAGAGATAGAAACATCCACGAGAGAGAAACATTGAGTAGCTGACTCCTACATGCCCCCTAATGGGGATATGCCCGCAACCAAGGTACATGCCCTTGACTGGAATCGAACCCAGGACCTTCCAGTTCGCAGGCAGACGCTCTATCCATTGGGCCAAACCAGTTTCGTCTGCAACATAATTTTTAATGGCCAAGGAAGAACAATGTTAATGGGATTAAAATCAGATTAGAAAAGGATCGACCTAGTATGTCTTATGTCCCTCTTGGTGGGGGGGGTGGGGGACAGGGCGAGAAACATTTGTACAAAAAAAAATGGGGGGTTATATGTACATGTATCAAAACATTAATAGACATGATATCTGGGCAGTTAGATTGCAAATTGTTTCTAAACTAGAGGCTCAGTGCAAGGATTCATGCACCAATGGGGGGTCCCTCAGCCTGGCCTGCAGGGATCAGGCTAAAACCAGCTCTCCAACATCCCCCAAGGGGTCCCAGATTACAAGAGGGAGCAGGCCAGGATGAGGCACATGAGATCTTTGGTTAATCTCTTCTCACCCTCCTCCCTTCCCTCTGAGATTAGGGTCTTTCCCATGTTTCCATGCCTGTGCTTTCCGTTCCTATGTTGAGTGTCTGCCCCGTGGTGGTCAGTGCGTGTCCTAGTTACCAGGGGTCTGGGGATTTACTACCGTGTTTCCCCGAAAATAAGACATCCTCCGAAAATAAGACCTACTTATAGGTTTCCTTCTGAGTGAAATATAAGGCATCCCCCCAAAATAAGGCCCCCCCCCCAGCTTACCATGAGAGATTTGGTCCACTGATTCCGAAAGAAATGGAGTCACAAGAAATTCACCAGGAAATTCAGGAACTGGATTGTGAGGATGATGTTCCAGAAGATGATGACATGATTGTCACTGAATAAATGAGTAAATTCTTGATACTGTAGAATTCACAGTTTGTCTTGACAACTACCGTACTACCGTACCGTATACAGGGAATACATTTCCTTTGTTTTCATTTAACAACAAATGTGTACCGTATTCTTCTTCATGGAAAAATAAGACATCCCCTGAAAATAAGACCTAGCGTATCTTTGGGAGCAACAATGAATGTAAGACACTGTCTGATTTCCGGGGAGACAGGGTAGTAGGGGTCTCCTGGGACACAGAGCCCTCCGGAGGAAACGGAACCGCCTGCGGTGACCCTGGGTAAAACCGAAAGGCCGTGCGAACGTGACGGAGCACCTGGGACACACAGGACTCGGCCTCATCGGCGCCCCCTGAGGACAGGAACGGGCTCCTTTCTGGGCCGGAGGCAACTTTCTCAGGGGGCTCCCGCCTGCTTTAGGGCAAAGGAGGAGGTCGTGAGTGCTCTCACCTGCTGATTTCCAAGGGCCTTGTGATAGGTCCTCCCTTCCCCCAGTTGATGGGAGGAGTATGACAGGCCCAGACATTCCTGAGCACCTAACCGGGCACCTTATATGGACTGTACACCGAACCACCAATCAGCACCTGCCAGATACCCTAAGGCCCCTCCCCCCATTCCTAGGTCCCTAAGGGCCTAATCAGGTGCCCTATAGGAAACCACCAATCAGCGCGCGCCGAGTGCCCTAAGCTCCACCCTACCATTTCCCCCTGCACCTGTGCTCCCTTCCTCTGCCGGGCGGCGGGCGTGGCTCAGGGGGTGAACGCTGACCTCTGAACCAGGAGGTCACGGTTGAATTCCCAGCCAGGGCACAGGCCTGGGTTGCGGTTGTGGCTCAGTCCCTGGTGGGTGTGGGGTGTGCAGGAGGCCACCGATCGATGATCCTCTCTCATCACTGATGTTTCTATCTCTCTCTCCCTCTCCCTTCCTCTTTAATATTTTTTTTTAAGTTTTTTAATTAAAAACATAAACGGAAAACAGGGCAGTCCCAAACCAGGGTGGGAGAGGCCCGGGCTGTTCTCCAGCTCCGGCCTGTCCGGGAGGGGAGGGTGGAGGTTTGCAGCTGTGTCTGCAGAGGAGCCCTGGGCTCCGTGGGTGGAGGGTGAGGGGAGAGGGGGCGGGAGATGGGCTAGGACAGCACCCTCTCTTCCCGCAGCACCCACCTGCACCCGGCCAGGGCGGGCGGCTGTGAGCGGAGCCCAGGGCTGCGGGCCTTGTGGGCACTCCAGGGGGTGGCTGGGAGCCTCACCCACGCCCCACAGGCGGGAGCAGCAGGCACAGGCTGCGGGGCCCCAGGAGCTGTTCCCTGGCCAGGCAGGAGGCCAGGGCGGGGCTGGGGGCTTCCCCGTGGGGCTCAGGAAGGGTTTCGGGGAGCAGCGTGGTGTGGGGACGAGGCTGCTGGAGTCCCTTCCTCCAGCCCTGGCTCTCCCTGAGCCAGGCCACCCTGTCCCCACAGCCTCGTCCCCACAGCCCCGTGCCCATTGGCTCCTGTGCTGAGCTGGGACCTGGGTCTGGCCGCCACCTGCAGAGGAGCCCGGGCGCTGGGCGCTGCTGCCCCCTGGTGGCGGTGGCCGGGAGGGCCTCCGGGCTGGGATGTCTGCATCCCCCAGGCGCCCAGAGCCTGGTGTTGGGTGAGTGGGTGACGGAGCCGGAATCAGGCCGGGCGCCTGGCACCTGCGCTCAGAGATTAGACTGAATTTCAGATAAAGCAGCCGGTCTTCAGCGGGCCCGGTCTCACCGGTATCTCACGTGCTGACTGCTGTGCCCGGCAGCCCCCGTGTCCGCCCTGGGCCGAGCCTGCACGGCCTGGGCCGGTCAGACGTGGAGGGGCGGCTCCCAGGCACCCCCAGGGCCGGCACGTGAGGGTCATGCCAGTGACTGGCTCAGTCCGGCTCCGGCCCCTGAGCTTGACCCCGCTCAGCCCCCACCACCGGGACCACAGGCCGGGAGGGTCACCTGGACTCGGGCTCCCCCGCGGTGACCCTGCGGCCAGAGGCACGGACTGACCCTCACGACCTGACATCACTCTGCCCTGAACCTCCCGGAACCTTAGAGGGAGCCGAGAGGAGGTGCCAAGGGGGAAGCGGAGGGGGGCACCTGCACAGCCGTCCAGCTAGTGGGGGCTTCAGGAGGTCACCCCACACCACCTGTCCCCCCCCCGCCCGCAGGCCTGCAGCAGAGCAGACAGCACCCCACCTGGCCTTCGCCCTGCGCCCAGGACCCCACCCTCCCCACCTTCTCCCTGGTGCTGGGCCCGCGCTCCAGGGCTGTGCTCGCCTGCCCTCTGGTGGCCGGATCTGGAAGTGCTTGGCCATGGCGTGACCAGCTCCCTCCCCACAGCCCTTCGCACGGAGACGGGGCGAGTGGGTTGGGCGCCTCCTGTGCACCGGGGGCTGAAGTGGAGATCAGAAGAGAAGGACGTTGCCCTAGCCGGTGTGGCTCAGTGGATAGAGCGTTGGCCTGTGGACTGAAGGGTTCCAGGTTTGGTTCTGGTCAAGGTGACATGTCTGGGTTGCGGGCTTTATCCCCAGTGGGGGGATGGGGTGTGTGTGCAGGAGGCAGCTGATCAATGGTTCTCTCTCATCATTGATGTTTCTATCTTTCTTTCCCTCTCCCTTCTTCTCTGAAATTAATAAAAATATTATTATTTTTTTCAATTTTATTTTCATTTTATTGATTTTGTACAGAGAGGAAGAAAGAGAGATAGAGAGTTAGAAACATCGATGAGAGAGAATCATCGATCAGCTGCCTCCTACACACCCCCTACTGGGGATCTGCCCGCAGCCAAGGTACATGCCCTTGACCGGAATTGAAGCCGGGACCTTTCAGTCTCCAAGCCGACGCTCTATCCATTGAGCCAAACCGGTCCTGGCAAAAAATATATTTTTTTAAAGAGAGAGAGAGAGAAGGGTGTGTGTCTACATATTTAAAAGTTATAAACGGAGCTCACGAACCAGATTTCACGGCAGCTTCCCGCCTCCACCTCTCAGACGGACGGCTAACCTGACTCCCCAGCAGGTGAGGAGGAGGAGGCTGGGAGGTGACCTGCCAGGTGAAAGGGAGACCCGGGCTCAACCCCTCCCTGGCTTCCTGGCTTTGACTGGGGAAAGGCAGCATCCGGGGCTACAGACGAGGCCGGACGGTCCCAGACGCAGTCCTGGCCCGGCCACTCCCGGGCTGTGCCGCCTTGGGCTGATGGATGAACCTCTCTGTGTGTGCCTCACGTTTGTAACGTGACGGGGATGGTGCCCACCTCACAGAGCTGTCTCTGGACCTCACTGAGAGCCGCCCCGGGCGCCAAGAAGCCTGGTGCATGGTAGCTGCGGCTCCCGGGGCCGGGCCGGCCTCCCTGGGAGAGCCTGGGCTCCTGATGGAGCAGCAGTGGTTCCAGGTGAAGGTTATTTCCGGGTTTCCACTGCTTCCGGAGAGAGCACGGGAGGGGGAGAGACAGACGGCTGTGTCCTGGCGAGCGGGGCTGTCTGTTTGCAGATTATTTTCACCGGAGGCTCCGCTCCAGCGGGGTCCGGGCCAGCCTCGGCTGTGTCTGAGGAGGAAGCAGGCGGTGCAGAAGGAACTAGGAAAACCCGTGTCCCACGGGCTGCCCTCTGCTTCCCTCTGGAAACAACAGCGCCCTCTGGGGCACCGGACGGGCAGGATTTCCCCTTTGGGGGTGGGGTCCCCACTTCCCGCCGGCCCCGGAGCCAGGCAGGGGTGTCCACGGGCCCGGTGGACAGAGAAGAGCTGTGCTCCCCCTGAGCCAGAACACCAGTCACCGCTGGGGTGTGAGCCGGTCACCCAGGTGGGCCTCCCAGCCCCAGGCCGGTCACCCCTGCCGGCTCCCCAGCTCCCAGGCCCCCGGCTCCCACGAGCCTCCGGGTTCTCCGGGGAGGAGGGAGCAGCACAGGCCCCTGCAGGGGGCCTGCCTCCCCCAGCAGCCCCTCAGCCTCTGCTCCCCGTCTCCTCCTCCACCGCCCCACCCCACCCCAGCAGGCTCCTCTCCCCCCTGTTCTCAAAGCAGATTGCCCCTTGGTCCTGGGCAACCAAAACACAAGCTTCTTTCCCCTCTCAGGGAAGCGCCCGGAAGGAAGTCTGGCCCATGGTGTGTCCTGGGACCCCAGCGCCTGACACCCGGGCTTTCCCGCATCCGGCCTGGGCGGGCGGGAGGCAGAGGGGAAGAGCACAGCCCAGGCCATGGGCAGCTCTGAATAGAAGGAGGAGGCTTGGCTGGTGTGGCTCAGTGGATAGAGCGTCGGCCTGCAGACTGAAGGGTCCCAGGTTTGATTCCGGTCAAGGACATGGACCTTGGTCGCGGGCACATCCCCAGTGGGGGGTGTGCAGGAGGCAGCTGATCGATATTTCTCTCCCATTGATGTTTCTGACTATCTATCCCTCTCCCTTCCTCTCTGTAAAAAATAAAATATGTTTAAAAAAAAAACACACAAAAAAAGGAGGCTTCTCAGCCCCCACCTGTGACGCTCGGAACACGTGACCCGCTTCCCGGTGCTTTCCAAGGTGAGTAAGAAGCGCCAGCTGTTCCTACCTGTTGCAGCCTGCCTTGGGGTTACCGTGGCAACAGCTGTCCCCAGGAACAGGGCCTCCCTGCGGGTCACATCCTGTCCGCACGGAAGCCCGTGCTCCTGAGTGAAGAGCAAGGCCAGCCCTGGGCTGCCTTCCGCCGGGAGCTGCGTATTTATAACCGGGAGGAAGTGGCCGGAGGAAGTGGCCGGAGGAAGTGGCCGGGAGGACAGGATGTCCGAGCTCCCTGCCGCTTTACTCTCCAGGTTCCGTGAGGACTTCACGGGGAGAGCGGGCCCCGTTGGAAGGGGTGGCTTATTTTTAAAAATATTTTTTTACTCATTTTGGAGAGGAAGCGAGAGAGAGAGAGAGAGAGAGAGAGAGAGAGAGAGAGAGAGAGAGAGAAACATCAAGGGTGGGATAGAATCATGGACCGGCTGCCTCCTGCACGCTCCCCACTGGGGATCGAGTCCGCAACCTGGGCCTGGGCCCTGACCGGGAATCGAACCCTGACCTCCTGGTTCACAGGTCGCTCGATACTCAGACCCAGAGCCGGGCCGGGTGGGCCAGGGGTGCTTGTTCCTCACGCAGTGTTAGGCTGAGACCAGGAGGAGCCCCCGCGCACCCCGACAGACAGACAGGACATGGAGGCCCCACCGGGTGGTTGGCCCAAAGCTCCTGTCCTCTCTGGAAGGACGTCCGGAAGATGCCCGGTCTAATTAGCATATTACCCTTCATTATTATAGATTATTATCACAGATGCTGCAGCTCCATGCCAGGCGCTGCACAGCGGTCTCTGTATCCTAGCTGTACCCCAGCACCCCGGGGGGCAATCCTACGATCCCCGTCTCACAGGGAGACACCGGCGCCAGGCGTGGGTGCCTGGCTGGAGGTCACCGGCTGGGAAGCGGCACCCTGGGTCCAAGTGCAGACAGCTTGCTCTGAGCCGCCCCACCCCGGCCTCGCGCGCCCGGATGAGGCCTCAGGCACCTCTCCCTGGGGTGCCGTTCTCTGCTCTGCTGGCTGCTCCGGCCGCCTGGACCGCGCTCCCCGCCCCGGCCCACACCACGTCCCCGCTCCGGAGCCTCCTCTGAGCTCCCCGCCGCCTGCACCGCCCGGCGAACCCCTCCCCTCGGAATGGCGGGCCTGTTCCGTCTCCCCGCACTGCGCTCCTGGGATCTCCCGTCCCCCGCCGGGAAGCGTGTGCTGAGTGAGTGAGTGAGTGAGTGAGAGCCTGAAGGGACACGGCTGCCTCGCCCTTTGGGTGCGGCTGGTGGTGGCCCCAGGGCCCAGCCCAGGGGAGCCCCTAAGACAGCCGTTCCTGGGTCTCTGACATTCCACCAGAGGGACTCAGCTTGGCGGGAAGACATTGGGTTGCCATGGCGACAGATTTTTTTCTGCCCAAGCAAACACTTCCACACAAACCCAATAGAAGCCATGGTGCACCCTCCCTCCTCCTGCCCCCTCCTCCTCCTGCCCCCCTCCTCCTCCTGCCCCCCTCCTCCTCCTGCCCCCCTCCTCCTGCCCCCCTCCTCCTCCTGCCCCCTCCTCCTCCTGCCCCCCTCCTCCGCCAGCACCCCTCCTCCTCCTCCCACATCCCTCCTCCTCCTGCCCCCCTCCTCCTCCTGCCACCTCCTCCTCCTGCCCCCTCCTCCTCCTCCCACCTCCTCCTCCTGTCCCCTCCTCCTCCTCCCACACCCCTCCTCTTCCTCCTACATCCCTCCTCCTCCTCCCACACCCCTCCTCCTCCTCCCACACCCCTCCTCCTCCTGCACCCCTCTTCCTCCTGCCCCCTCTCCTCCTGCACCCCTCCCTCCTCCTGCCCCCCTCCTCCTCCTCCCACACCCCTCCTCCTGCCCCCTCCTCCTCCTGTCCCCCTCCCTCCTCCTGCCCCCCTCTCCTCCTCCCACACCCCTCCTCCTGCCCCCTCCTCCTCCTGCACCCCTCCTCCTCCTCCTCCCACACCCCTCCTCCTGCCCCCTCCTCCTCCTGCACCCTTCCTCCTGCCCCCTCCTCCTCCTGCACCCCTCCTCCTCCTCCTCCCACACCCCTCCTCTTCCTCCCTCACCCCTCTTCCCGCCTGCACCCCTCTTGCCTCCCCAAGCCTCTGCGCCCAGAGCCGGCCCTTCCCTGGGGGCTCTGGCTGGGTTCTCGCCGCCGCCCCATTGAATGCTGTGCCCGCTGTGCCCAGCTTCGCCTCATGCCGCCCTGGCTAGAGGGGGCAGCGGCCTCAGGCCGACCTCACTGGGCGTCAGGCCCCATCCCCCGACCTCACTGGGCGTCAGGCCCCATCCCCCTTGGATGGGAAAGGCCCAGGGCTCCTACCCTCCACCCCCAGCCCATCCCACCCACCTACTCACTCAGACCCAGACCATCCCCTCCCCTCCCCTCCCCTTCTCTTTCCTGGTCCCCGAGCGGGGGGCGGGGGGGGGGCGCAGGGCCCGTGGAGAGCCTCCCACGCCGACCTTCCTCCCTCCTCCCCGCTCCCTGGGATCTTGATCCACCGCCCACACGCTGGAGCCTGCCTCCCGGCGGCATCGCAGGCTCCCGTCTCCATGGCAACACTCCTCCCTGTGCTGGACCACAGCTCAGCTACCCAGCGCCAGCCTCGCTCTCCGCCGCCCGTTTGAGGGGGGGGCGGGGGGCGCCCACGCACCTGCTCAGGCCAGGACTTGGCGTTCTCTCAAGTCCCGCCTCCTCCCGCTGGCCAGGGACAGCGTGGGTGTCCCAGGCCGCTCACAGGGCCCACGCAGGTGCCAAAGCATCAGCCTCCCTGTCGGTCCCTGCACAGGAGCCAATAGTGCCCCTGTGTCCTTCGGAGGGGGGGGCATGCCCTGGGTGCTGTGCCTCTCTGGTGGCATGGCTGGCTGTCTGTCTGTCTGTCTGTCTGTGTGTGTCTCCAGCAGAGATGGGGGGGGGCGGGTGTGTCCTCCGGGTGTCAGGACCCACACGCCTTCTCTTCATCCTCCAGCAGCAGGCGCCGGCCCGGCCGCTCTCCCGGGACAGCGTTCGGCAAACCCTTCCGTCCGCAGAGTCCAACACCAGCAGCACAACGATGGGCATGCCTCTGGAGAGCCACGTTTTTTACACGTGAACTTCTCACGCCACGTCTTCCACACAGACGCGCCCAGGCCGTGGTGTTTTGTGGAAGAGCCACGCTCCAGGGGCCAGAGAGCCGCATGTGGCTCCACTCTCTGCTCCCTCTTGGCTGCTTCTGTGTCTGGCGACCTACTCACCCTCACGGCCCTGCTCCCGTGCCCCTCTCTGCCCCCTGGGGCCCCAGGGGAGTGACTTGCTGCCCCCTCAGGACGCCCTCCTCCCTCTGTGTCTGCCCCTCCCCTTGGGCTGCCTCAGGAAGCGCGTAGGCAAAGGCTGGACGGACTGGGTCAGGTTTGAAGCGGGCACAAGGGGATGGGGGGGGTCTGCATCCCCAGGAGGGACCGGCGGAGAGCACGGGGCGGGGGAAGCAGGAACAGGCCCGGAGCAGGCCTGCCCTTGGGCCGGGCTCTCCAGCCAGGCCGCCTCCTCCAACTCCCACAGCGTCTAAACCGGGAGCATGGTCCCACTTTCCAGACCAGGAGACCGAGGCTCAGAGGCGGGAATGTGCTGGGAAGTGGAGGTGGCAGAGCCGGACCCCGCCCAGGAGCCGCCCGGCTGCGGCAGGCCCCGGCCCGGCGCACACTAACACCGCGCGGAGCGGGCCAGGGCGGCGGCCGGCGGCCCTGGGACGGTATTTTTAGCCGCTCGGTCACCGGGAGGGGAGGAGGAGGGGAGCCGCAGGGGCTGGCACAGGCGGGGATGAACTCATGAGCCCGGAATAGCGGAGCCAGCTCAGCTGTCCGCAGCCGCTGCCCCGGGAACCGGCTGGCGCTGGTTTTCTCCTGGGCCCCAGACGCTCGCAGAAGGTTCTGGATGGAAGGACGTGTGAGCTGGAAAGAACTCCTCTCCTCGCAGCCTAATCCGGGGGCGGGGAACCTTCTTTCTGCCAAAGGCCATTTGGATACTTATCACATCTGTCGAGGGCCATATAAAATGATCAGTTTAAAAACCAGCCTGCTCTGCCCTAGCCGGTTTGGCTCAGTGGATAGAGTACTGGCCTGCAGACTGAAAGGACCCGGGTTCGATTCTGGTCAAGGGTACATGCTTGGGTGGCAGACTCACTCTCCAATAAGGGGCGTGCAGGAGGCAGCTGATCAATGAGTCTCTCTCAACATGGATGTTTCTCTCTCTCTCTCTCCCTCTCCCCCTCTCCCTTCCTCTCTCAAATCCATAAAAATATGTTAGCCTGCTCTGTTTGGCCAAGCATTTAATTTCCACATCTGCTTCCTCCTGTGCCTCCGGAGTGTCCCCGGACAGCCCATCCCGGGTGCCTCTCGGTGCGGGACAGGGACACGGCTTGTCTTCCGTCAGCTCTTCTGGGATGATCTGCGCCGGTTTGCTTTGGTGCCGAGCGCCTGTTCTGTAGCCAGTGCTGTTAGAGCCGGGAGCAGAGGTGACGGTCACAGGCGCTGACCCTGAGCGGCCGGCACCGTGAAGACAGAGGAAGGTGGACAGGCTGGGGACCATGTGTTCAGACTGACTGAGTGCGGGGAGGGGCCAGGCAGCCTACCTTTGGGGGGCGGGGGGTGACGTGTGAGCTGAGGCCTGAGGTCAGTAGGGGCAGGCTGAGCAAAGGAGCACAGAGCATGACCCAAAAGTAGGTGCTGGGAGGCCCCGGGGCTCACCAGGGCTGCGGGCAGGCGGTGAGAGGAGCGGATGGGGGAGGAGGTTGGGGGGGGCCGTGGGGAGGGGCATGTGGCTGCCACCCCCCTCCACGGGAGTCCGAGGAAGGAGACTTTGGAGGCTGCAAAGTGGAGGCCTTTTGCAGGAAGAAGTTTCTGGCAGCTTCTGGCAGCTTCTAGGATTTTTTGTGTGAGACCCCAGACGCCCTCTCCTCCCGGGTTGCTTTGTAAGACACCTTCCTGGGCTGGGCGTGTGAGGCTGAGAGAGAGGAGCCACAGCCGAGGCGCGGGGAGAGCCGGTGTTTTCCCAGCTGACTCCAGGCTGCGAGGCGAGAATTGCCGAGAGCATGTGAGGGCTGGGGGGGCTTTTCTCACAGCTGTCCTGGCCCCACCCCGGCCACACACACACACACACACACCCAGCCACACGCTGCCCGAGGCCTGGGCTGGCAGCGCTCAGGGAGGGGGAAGGACGGGGACAGGAGAGCAGGCCCGGTGTTTGCAGAGGAGGGTGCCATTCGGTTCGTCCTGCCTGTGCCTCCACCCGGGCTCCCCGAGGAAGTGACGGCAGTGCCCTGAGCAAGCCCCTCCGGAGTCCCTCTGGAGAGAAGCGGCGTGCGGTCCATTGGATTCTAGGGCGCCATGGGGTTACCGCGGTGACGGAGGATGGATGTGCCCAGAGCAGGAACCGCAGAGAGCCTCCCCCCCACCCCTCCCCGTCCCCGCCCCGGGAGGAGCAGGAAGGCGGGCTCTCACTGCGGGCATTCTAGACCATTCTAGACGGGGCTGCAGCTGGAGGGGCTCCCCGGCTCACATTGGTCTTGACTCCACCCTTCCGGGTCCCTGCGAGGATGGCCAGATTCAGCAAACAAACATGCAGCATGCCAAAACCAGCTGGGCTCAGTGGATAGAGCGTCAGCCTGCAGACTGAAGGGTCCCGGGTTCGATTCTGGTCAAGGGCAGGTACCTTGGCTGCAGGCACATCCCCAGTAGGAGGTGTGCAGGAGGCAGCTGGTTGGTGTTTCTCTCTCATCGATGTTTCTAACTCTCTCTCCCTCTCCCTTCTTCTCTGTAAAAAGAAATCAATAAAAAATATATTTTTTTAAATGCAGGGAGCCCAGTTCCACTGGAATGTCAGGTGCCCGGTGACAAGAGCGTGTAGTGTGTGTTCATGCACATGTTACTTGCTGTTTGTCCGGAATCCAGATTGAACTGGGCATCCCAAGTGGCATCAGCAGCCCCAGCGCCAGGGGCTGCACGCGAAGCTCAGATCCGAGCACCCGTTTCTCCGGGATGCGGCCGCTTCTGATTTTCGCACCTCCGTCTCCTGCTCACTGCGGCCTTCCTCTGTCCAACGTCTCGGCCTCCGCATCACTGCTTTGCCTTCTGCTTGACTGCTCCCCGGTCTGTGCACCCCGCCGCTTCTCTGTCCGTCCCGAAGGGAATGGTGAGGGCGCTGCCCCGGGTCCCCAGGGGGCCCTCTGCTCTGGAAACAGTCCTGTCTTTCTGAATGCGGTTCTTCCATTGTAGGGGGCGGTCCTTGCTTGTTTGCTAGGTCCTTCCTCCTCCTTCTCCTCCACTTCCTCCTCCTCCTATTTTTTTTTTCCTTCTCCTTCTCCTACTACCTTTTTCCCTCTTTTCCCTCTTCTCCCTCTTCCCCCTCTCCTCCCCCTCCTTCCTCTCCTCCCTTTCCTCCCCTCTCTCCTCCCCTTCTTCTTCTTCTTCTTCTTCTTCTTCTTCTTCTTCTTCTTCTTTTTCTTCTTCCCCTTCCCCCTCTCCTCCCTCTCCTCCTCCTCCTCCTCCTCTTCCTCCTTCTTCTTGAAAGAGCACCTCCTCTTGCTAACCCTGCCGCAGCCACAGGTGATTGGCCCAAAAGTGGACACTGGACCCAAGCAGGCCTATGAGATCCTTCCCCAGCTGCGTGTGTGTGTGTGTGTGTGTGTGTGTGTGTGTTTAAAATATACTTTCACTGACTTCAGCGAGGAAGGGAGCAGGAGGGAGAGAGAAACAGCAGTGATGAGAGAGCCTCCAGGAGCACCCACATTCTGTGAAGTGTTCATCCCGCGTTTACTCAGCAGCAGGGACCTGTTTGCTTTTGGAGAAGAGTAAACACTGGCTTTTGTAGTCACAAGCAAACACATCCTCAGACAGTGAAGCCCCGGGCGTAACCGTGCACTTTGCTAACTGTCCCGGCAGATCCACACACACCTCTCCTAAGCCAATGGCCACCGGCTCAAGTCACCCGCCTGGTGCTGTCTGGGCTGCACCCCCGCCTCCAGCTCTGCCACCATCACACCGAATGCTGGATGCAGGCTGGCCCCGACCCGTGGGAAGCAAGGCGGCCAGCAGCAGCGAGGGCAAGTCCCTCCCCAGGTCCCTTCCAGCACGGGAGGCAGCAGCCTGCATGGCTCCTGCAGAGGCTCTGTACCTTGGACTTGGCATTGGACCTGAGAGCTCAGCTGCAGCTAACGGCACCCAGGCTGTCCAGGAACTGTCCCCGGGCACCCTGAGGTGTGCTTCTGAGGACACAGATGGAGGGTCTTACTGTGTAAGAAAGAAGGGCCCTCAGTGGATGGAGCATCGTCCCATGGACCCAGTGGTCCCAGGTTCGATTCCCAGTCGGGGCGCCATGTGCCCGGGTTGGGGGGCTCAGTCCTCCTCTTCCATTCCTTCCAAAGCCCATCCAAGGCAGGCTCGGGGCAGAGCAATGCCCTCCCTTCATCCTGCAAGGCTTTCCGGCCCACAGTCCTCCTTCCCCATCCTGCACACTCCGCATGGCGTGCTGAGGGAAAGCATTCTGACGTGTTTTGATTCTGTCCCACTTCATGGTAAGAACACCGGGGCCCGTAGCGGCCCGGTGACTGGCCCAGGGTCACCGCCAGGTCTGCTACCTCAGACGTCCACGCTGTCTTTGCTGATCGCGCCCCCTCCCACCTCAGCATGTCCCTTTTGAGCTACCTCAGACAGGAGGGGAAGTGGCGGGGAGGAGGCGGACATACAGAAGAGAAGGGCTTCTCGGAGAAGAAATTATATGCATCAGCTGGTGATTTTTTTTTTTTTTCAGACCTTCGCCATTTATTTGTTCTGTTTGCTCGTGGAGGTGACCAACTTGGGCCAGAGACCCAGGACCCCTCCTTCCAGAGGGCACAGCCCTCCGCCCCCATGCCCTCTGCTCCGGGGACACGGCTCAGGGCTGCAGCTCGGATCTGCCTGTCTCAGCCATCTCAGGAGCACGCGGGGTGCGGGGCGGAGGGCTGGTGGGGATCAGGCCCGGCCTGCTTCAGCTGGTGATTTTTGCCACTGAAGGGCAAAGAGGTCCTGGGTGTACACACACACACACACACACACACACACACGTACACACATGTACACGCGCACTCACACACTCACCTGCTGACACCTTCCCTCTGCTTTTCCATTACGAGGTGCGAAGGCCCATGTGGACCGGGGACCAGCCGCCCGCGGAGCGCGGCCCCACCTCTGATGAGCTTGTGTTCCCGTGAACCAGGTGTCCCCCCGGAGGATGCCGGGCGGGAAGGACGCACGCGTGGAGGCCCTGGCGGGCGGAGGGACCAGCTGTGCCGCCCTGGGCGCTGTGTGCATGGGGCGCGGACCGGTCTCCTGCTCCAGGCGCCCCTGCCGCTGCAGGAGGCGGGCCCTGGGCCTCGGCGGAGCTCGGAAAAACTGCAGGGAGAGCAGCTCGGAACGGGGCACGGGGAAACAGCCGAGTTAGGCCCCCGAGACTTCAAGGTGGCCCCTCACATTTCCAGGCGCAAACTAGCAGGTCCCCTCCCTCCGGTCACACCCCGCAACAGGCATGGCACCACAGGAAGCCCACAGTGCCACCCAGGAGGCCGACGTGCCCCAAAGACACAGGAGCCTCCAGACCAGGCGTGTCAAACTCCAAGACTAACACGGGCCAAATAAACGAGGCATTCGGCCCCTGGGCCGTGAGTTTGACACGCTTGCTCTAGACGTCTCCACCACTGATGGGAAATGAGGGTGTCTGGTTTGGGTCGCCCCAGGAGGAGGGCCGAGACGAGGACTGGCGTGGGCAGTTTACTTGGGAGAGGGTCTCAGGAAAAAGGAGGGAACGGAGAATCGGATGGTTAGAGGTGGACCAGGAGACGGGAGATGGAGCAGGTGGTGTTGGGTAAGTTGGATGTGGGAGAGGTCAGGAGGAACTTCGGGGGGCCTCAGGCTGGGCCGTGCCTCTAGGGAAGGAGGGACCCAGCGCTGGAGCCGGGACAGGCCCTGCTTGCTTCTGGGCAGCTTTGTGAGGAAGCCAGGTACCGGGGAGGGCCTGGCCAGCTCCGTTCACCACGAGGTTGGCCTGGTGAGAAAGAGCCGAAATAATGGCGACCAGAGCTGCTTCCATCACAGACATCCGGTGACCCTCTCTCAGCACCTGCCCTCTCTCTCTCCCCACCTCCACCCCCCTTCCCCAGATTGCATGGGCGAGTCAACCCTGTGCCACGCCATCACAAGGGTGACCCCGAGAGAGGGCGGTGAAGGATGGAGAAAAGGCAGACGAGAAGGAAGCTGGGTCTGGGTGGGACGCTGTCCTCTCTGACGGAGTCTCTGACGGAGCGCGAGCGACAGCGCCATGGACCACAGGCCGTGTCTTCATTTTACAGCCGACGCCACGGGGCAAAGTTTACAACGTTCTCGTGGGCTTCGATCCTCCTCAACGACGCGCACCTGAACTCTATCAAGCCCACGTGGAGCCCCGTATTCGGACCACAGGTTCAAGCTCACAACCACAGCTGCTGGCCATCACTGTGCCGGGAGGCTCTGCCCTCCAGCTGGGACTTGCATGTGACTTTGCCGCGAGAGGACTGTGCCCTCTCATCGGTCCGAGGCTTGAACCTGTCCCAACGCTGTGGCCGCCCTCCACACAACACTGTTCTGCTTAGTGCAACCTCCTGGAGCCCTGCTGTGTGTCAGGCTGCGTGCTTGCCTGGTCAGGGTCTTCTGACTAAGCAACAGGTGTTTGAACGGCTCGCTCCACTCTGTGCTCTTCCCTCCTAGTGGGTTTGCATCCGACTGAGCACACAGTAGGTGCGCAGGGCACGCCAAGGCTGGTTCTGGCAACGTCCTTCGATGGCCTCGATTCCCTCCCCAAACACCCTCCCCCAAGGCCTTCCACGGGCTGGTCAGAGTCACCGGGGAGTGAGAGCCGTGAAGCTCTGCCCGCTGGAGGGTCACCGCCCCATGGGGAGCCTGGGGCGGGGGAAAGGGACACAGGGGGAGGAGGTACCCTCTCCTTGCAGCTAGATACCAGGAGAGTAGAAACAGAGACTGCTTCTAGATGAGCATAAAACCAGCTCTGACTCACTGGCCTACGTAAACTTAGCCACCCACCAGCTTCAGACAACTAAACAGTGTTCCCCGCCAGCAAGCCTCAGAGCTCAGAGCCTCCTCGTCCATGGCAAGACCTAGAGTCTCTCTCTCTCTCTCTCTCTCTCTCTCTCTCTATATATATATATATATATATATATATATATATATATAATTATTTTTTACAGAGGAAGGGAGAGGGATAGAGAGCTAGAAACATCGATGAGAGAGAATCATCGACCAGCTGCCTCTTGCACACCCCCCACTGGGGATGTGCCTGCAACCAAGGTACATGCCCTTGACCAGAATCGAACCTGGGACTTTTCAGTCTGCAGACCGACGCTCTATCCACTGAGCCAAACCGGTTTCGGCAGGACCCAGAGTCTTGTCTGTGCCCTAGGAGGCGGGAATCCCAGACTTGGTTTTGAACGTTAACCCTCTAGCTTACCGATGTAGACAGGTAATTCAACCGCCTTGGGCCTCAGTTTACCCAGCTGTGCAGTGGGGTCATAATCCCTCACTTGTGTTGAGGAAACCTTAAAGCCCTGGCCGGCTTGGCTCAGTGGATAGAGCATCAGCCTGCGGACTGAAGGGTCCCAGGTTCGATTCCTGTCAAGGGCACATACAGGCCTGGGTTGTGGGCTCCATCCCCAGTGGAGGGCGTGCAGGAGGCAGCCGCTCCATGAAGCTCTCTCAGCATGGATGTTTCTATTTCTCTCTTTTCTTCTCCCTTCCTCTCTGAAATTAATAAAGAAATATGTATTTTTTTTTAAAGGAAACCTTAAAAACAACAAACCAGCATTATTTCCATGAGACAAATACTTCTGGCAGGGATGCAATAGTTGATCCTGAAAACGAGCTGTGTCTCCTGTGAAGGAGCAGCTTTCAGGTGAGAAATGTGTCCAGCTGGAAAAGAGGCAGAGATGTGAAGAACAAAGATGCACAGTGAGACTTCTCAAGAAATGACACCCACCCCTCCCGCCGCCAGCTTGGAAAGCGGGGACATTTTCTGACGCGGGCGCTAATGTTTGGGGTTGAAATCATCATCATTCAGGAAAAAAATGGAAAAAAGGACAGCCCTACCCTCAGGAAGCTCACCAGCTGCAGGGGAGGGAGGAGGGACTGCTGGGCCATGGACATACACGTAAAGCTTTGAAGAGATAGCATATCGTTTGTGGAGTGAAACAGACTTAAAATACACTTGAAGTTTCTCTAGAGAAGCAGAAGAGGAGACGATACAGCAGGTCCTCGGGTTACGTGGGAGATCCGTTCCTATGGGCGACGAACTTGGTTTTCGCCGTTAAGTCAGAACCACCTTCATAAGCACCTACATCACTCACGTGGAGCACAGACCCAGCAGTAATGAAGTGACACATTAAAAAAAAAATTAAAGATAACAATTCCTGACCTTTACTTGTGGCAAATAAATAATAAAAAACATAAAGCACATATGTACAGATGTCGAAACGATGGAACCTCTTTTTAATAAATGAACTAGAGGCCCGGTGCACGGATTTGTGCACTGGTGGGTTCCCTTGGCCTGGCCGGCACCCACTGGCAATCCAGGACCCGTTGGAGGATGTCGGACTGCTGTTTTCAGCCCGATCCCCGCAGGCGAGGCAGAGGGACCCCACCAGTTCACGAATCTGTGCACCGGGCCTTTAGGATGCGTATAAGATCTTTGGTTAATTTCTTTCTGCCCTTCCCCCACCCCCATTCCCTCTGAGGTGTATCAATCTTTTCCATGTTTCCATGCCTGTGCATTGAGCATCTGCCCCCTGGTGGTCATTGCACGTCATAGCTTCCGGTTGAATGGTTGAACAGTTGGACAGTCGCTTAGGCTTTTATATATGTAGATGGGAGATGGCAATATAACCACAAAACAACATTTGTAGAGTCCAATGTAACCCAAGGACTGCATGTGGATAGGTAGTGTGGATGAAAGGGGTCACATGCTGACCTGGCAAGCTCAAGGGAGGCCTGCATGGTGGTCTTGCAGACTCAGAGACCTAAAGTCATCACCACCAAGGAAGATTTGAAATGAAACTAATTAAATGCAGTTATGGTGGGCAATACATCCCAGGCTGGTATCTTCACTGACAAGGTCAACCTTTACCTTAACTGAGAGCCTGTCCGTCTTTTTGCACCTATGATAACATACCCTTTGAAAT
The DNA here is from genome assembly GCA_963693515.1 of Pipistrellus nathusii. Lineage (NCBI taxonomy): Eukaryota > Metazoa > Chordata > Mammalia > Chiroptera > Vespertilionidae > Pipistrellus > Pipistrellus nathusii. The sequence goes on along the minus strand of OY882869.1, from coordinate 1,264,513 downwards.
GTCTGGGTAACTTGTAACTTCCCTTTTTCTGGACCCCTTGGGGGACAACCTAATGTGCCTGGGCAGAGACCACAAATTCCTTCATTGTTATGTTAATTGTTCCTGCACCCACCTAAGTATGTGTCTATCATTTTACTTTTTATCCAATCCCAGGGACACCCCCCCCCCCCCCCCCCCCCGCTTTGCTTTCTCCCACCTCTCTATCCCCAATGTAACCCACCTCCAAACCTTTCCTTTGATTGCAGTGTATAAATACAGGTGTAACCCGCCATTCTCTTGAGCATTATCTTAATTTGTTGAGGATCTGCATTCCAGCTTGTACCGGTGTTTTAACAATGGAAGGATTCGATTTGATTTTCCCCCGCAAGCACTCAAAGAGAATGGAAAGCCAGGTGTGGCCGAGGGGCACCCAGGAGATGCCAGGAATGGGGCGACGGGGCTCAGAGGGCTGCTGCAGGCACCAAGGACCAGCCTGGCACCGCAGGCCTGCACTGCCCTGGGCAGGGGACGTGCGGGAGGTGAGATCCCTGTCCTGACTCTCCGCCATCTCATGCAGGTAATGGACCGCGGGGCACCCTCCCGACTCTGAACAGGAGGCCTGAGAACGTGCCTGGGGATTGGCGGGAAAAGCCCACGCGGTGTGTGCTTGTTGGTACAACATCGTGTGCAGGAGAGGAGGAAGGCACTTGTGGATGGCCTGCTGCCCTGGGCAAACCCAGCCTGAAACCACTTACGCGATTTACTGAGTGAGCTCAGCGGGAGGGCTCCTTCACTCTGAAACATACGGGACATGGCCATTCTGCAGCCATTCACCCGACTCATTACAATTCCCTTCCGGGGGTACGCCTTCACCAGGTGTCTAAGGCTCCAGGGCCCTGCAGCACTTCGTGCTCCCCCCCACCACACCCCTGCATTCCAAGCCGAGGGAAAGAAGGAAAAACACATGACTATTCGCTATAGGCCAGTGGTCGGCAAACTCCTCAGTCCACAGAGCCACATATCAACAGGACAACGCTTGGAATTTCTTTGGAGAGCCACATTTTTTAAACTTAAACTTCTTCTAACGCCACTTCTTTAACATAGACTCGACCAGGCCCTGGTATTTTTTTTTTTAAATGCAACATACAAACTTTATTAAACAAAAGTAACAGGTAAAGTCAAACAGGCACTTACATTTAAGAGAAAAAGTAACTAGGAGAAATTTTATCTTAAAACACCCTACAGTAACCTACTTGTAGTTGCATTTAACTGAGCTCTATTGCTGTGAGGAATACAGCTCATGCACAGGTATGGATGAATGATTTGTACATTTTCAAGTATTTACTGAATACTACTTATACACACATACACATTACATTTGAAAAAGATTTAATGAACGATCCCCAATATCTTCATTTTTGTTGATCTTTTGGAAGAGGTCGTCGAAAGAGAAGAATATGTGGTTCTGGCTCATGAATCATGTAATGAACCCAGCCAAGGCTCTGTTGGACACCACATCTCCTCCGCTCCTCTTCTGACATCAGATGGGCTTTGGGTACTTGTTTGGAAAGTTCTCTGGGTAACATGACATGCGGGTACTCGTAGTGCTCGTCGAAGTACTTGTCTGAGTAGCAGATCTGCTTGTGGGCCATCCTGCCAGCAGCCACGGGGCAGGAGGAGGGGAGGAGCCGGAGGAACGGGCGCAGTGAACCAACCGTCCGTGTCTGGCCGAGGAAACGACTCGACTGCAACCAACCGACCACAAGTGGAACAATCCCGGTTTCGGGCCGTGGTATTTTGTGGAAGAGCCACACTCAAGGGGCCAAAGCACCGCATGTGGCTCGCAAGCCGCCATTTGCCGACCTCGGTCCTATGCAATAGCTCCACCGCCCCTTAGAGGCAGGGATTATGGTGTCGGGCAGGACACCGAGGCTCCGAGAGGACCATGGAGTCCAAGATCCAACCTCAGATGGAAAGCAGGGCTGGGATTTGGGATCTTCTGGCTTCCAGTCAGCGTCCTGGCAGCCTCTTAGAGAACAGTAAGGAGACCACCCAACAAAGAAAGAGCAGCTTCGTGTCCTTCTCATTCGCTGTCTGTTCCTGAGTCCTCCAGGGACAGCGGCCGGGGATGCACACCCCGTGGCCCGTTCACGAGGACGGAACCCCTAGAGGACAGAGTCTGGTCAGCCTTTCTGAGCGTCCCCCCAGCACCGAGCAGAGGCTGGCAGAGCCGTTACGGGGACGGGCCTCCAGGCTCGGGGCAGAGACCTGCGCCACAGGCTCCATCCAGGCTCTGCGCCCCATGAGCCGTGTGACTCTGTGCAGGACACCTGCCCTCCCTGGTCTGTGATCACAATAGCCCTGATGTCAGAGTGGCATCAGGCAAATTCAACGCTCGAGGACGAGTGTTGGGCCCGTGTGCTCATTCACTAGACGGGAGCTCTGTGTGTCTGCCTCCGGGCACCTCCCGAGCCTTCCGTTCTCAGCCTCGTTCTCCAGGTGCCGAGGAGTTTAGGTCTGAGCGCGCTCCTCCGTCCCCATAAAGCCCTTAACGAGGCCACCGGGTGCCATGGTTCCTGAGCAGCTTTCCCCCTGATTCCAGATGATCCTAATAAAGGAGCGGGCACTCAATACATATTTGATGATTGAACAAGAGCAGACATTTCAGGCTGAGCTGCAGGTGCGCAGTCACATCTCGCCCAAGGTCACCTGGGAGGTGGCAGTGCAGCCCGGCTTTCGACAAAGCATTCCTGTGCTTGTCCCCTCCCTCTTTCCCTCCCTCCTTCCCTGTCAGGGCTCAGGCCCTGACAGTCCCCGCCCCGTGCGCCCTTCTCCCCCCATCTACCTCCACTGGTCCCTCCCTGCCTGAGCTGTCTCTCATTCCAGTCACTGGTCACACAGAAAGCATTTTCTCTGACCTTCCACATGCAAATTCTTTCCAATGGGATTCCTTGGTGTCGGCTCCACCCCAGCCCACACGGCCATAAACATGCGTGTGTCTGCAGTCGGGCCCGGGGATTCCAGAAATAACAGCGGGGCCCTCCATTAGGACGCCGGGCACAAGAAGGCATTTCTGCAGGAGGACACCGGCCCCTCCCAGCCCGGCCGCCCTGGTCCGGTCCGTCACAGCACAAAGCAGCCTTTGCCAGCCGGACAGGGAGGGGCAGCTGGTGGGAGCATTGGTTTCTGAAAAGTCAGCACCTCCTGCGATGGGTCTGCATGCTCAGAGCTTGTTTGCTTGAGATGCTCTACATTTGCTCCCATCTCCACTTCCAATCTGAAATGCTTTCCTGGCTGTAGCATCTTTTGCTTTCTTTTGAAATTATTATTATTATTTTATTATTATTATTTTAATTATTATTATTATTATTATTTTAAATGTTTTTATCGATTTCAGAGAGGAAGGGATAGGGAGAGAGACATAGAAACTTCAGTGATGAGAAAGAATCATGGATCCGCTGCCTCCTGGACGCCCCACCCTGGGGATGGAGCTGCAACCCAGGCCTGTGCCCTGACCCAGAATCCAACTGTGACCTCCTGGGTCATAGGTCAACGCTCAACCCCTGAGCCGCACCTGCCGTTCTACTTAATTATTTTTGTCTATTTGGCATCCTTTGTTTTCAGGGGCCCATTCTCCCCCGGATGGGCTGGAGCGGGAATCGCGGCCAAGTGTGCACAGATGGCAGTGTTCACGTGCGGATGACACAAAAGCAGGTTTCTGGGCGCCCAGGACAGCCGCCTTTCCCGGGAGGGCACTGGGGATGTGCCAGGAGAGAAGCAAGGGCTGGAGGGCAGTGTCTCCCGGGCACAGGGAAAGGAAGGTGCCAGCGATGACCCCAAATTAACGGCATGCGGGGCAATCTTCCTCGGCTCCCAAGCGCCTGCACGGGGAGCCAGTCAGGAGTCTCCATCCAGGGAGAGGGTAGCTTTCCCGGTGCTCCCGCAAACACAAGGCCAGAACACAAAAAGTGTGCACACATAACACAACGATGTGGAAAATGTGCATTTAGACGCATCATCTGAGAAGGCCGGAAAGAACTATAAAAATGGTTGCTTTTTGGGGGTAGAGGGGTGGGGAGGGATTAATGGGTGTGTTTCTTCAAAATGATCTTTAATGTCATTTCTCACTTTATTTTTTTTCACTTTTCTCATTTTTTATTAAGGTATTATATGTGTACCTATCTTACCACTGCCCCCCCCCCCCCCCCCCATTTCTCACTTTAAAGAAAATCACGATACCTGGCATTGCCAGGGAGACCTGCCCGGACTTCCTGGGAGTGTTTTACAGGGGGAAGGCATTTCAGGTTTTCGGTGCCCAAGTCGGAAACACTTGCATTTCTCCAGCAGCTCATTCCTCCTGGGGGGGGGGAATGGGATCGTGTCTAACTCGCAGCCCGGCTCCCAGCGTCCTTCAGGGCCGGGCTCGGTGGAGGGAGCTCCAAACCTTTGTCAGGCACAGGGAGGGAGGGAGGCGGAGGAGAGAAAGGCGCCGGTGCAACCCCGCAGCCCTGGGTGTCTCCCTGGCGGCCGGGCCTGGCCGCGTGGGGCCGCAGCTGCCCCGGGCCGCGCGATGCCAGGCTCCTCTGCACCGCGGCTGCGGCGGGCGAGGCCGGGCGAGCCTCCGGCTCCCGGGCCGCACCCACTCGGCGCCGGGGACGCCGGGGAAGGCGGAGGGGAGGGCGGCGGCGGCGGCGGCATCGCAATGGCAACAGTGACGTCCTTGTACCCTGGATCTAATTGGAGGAAACCCCGTGGCCAGAGCCGCAGCCCGCCGGCCAACCGAGCTTGCCCAGGCCGACCCACCCTGCGAGCCGCCGCGGGCCCGCGCGCCCCGCCCCCCGCGCCCCCTTCCGCGCGCTCGGGCCCCATTGGCCGGCGGCGGCGCGGGGGGCGGGACTCCCCGGCGTCCCTCGGCGCGCCATTGGCCGGCGGGAGCGAGGCCGCGGCGCCGGCGCCCCGCCCTCGGCGGCGGGCTAGGCTGAGACGGGAGGGTCCTCGCCGAGAGCCAGGAGCGCGCCGAGGTGGTGGGACTCGCGCCGCGGCCGCGGAGACGAGAAGGTGAGCCGCGGGGCGTCCGCGCCGCCTCGGGCCTGGCGGCCGGGCCCTCGGGCGGGCGCGGACGGCCCCGGGGAAGCGGGCGGCCTGCACGCCGCTCTCCTTCGGGGCGGCTGCGGCGGGAAGGGGCGAGCCAACGGCCGCTTCCATCTTGGGCAGGGCCGGCCGGGCGGGCGGGCGGGCGGGCGCGGCCCTTCCTCCTCCGCCGCCTCCGCCCCCGCCCCCGCCCCGGGCCGCCTCCGCCGGGGCGCCCTCGCGGCCGGCGGGGAGCGGGCGGGGGAGGGAAATTCAACCGAGCGGCGCGCGGGGCGGACAAAAGGGGCGGCGGCGGCGGCGGGCGGCGGGCGGCGGGCATTGTCTGACGGCGCCGCCCCGCCCCGCCCCGCCGCCCGCAGGCCGTCCGCCCGCCGCCGCCGACCCCGACCCGCCGGTGCCCGCCCGCGCCCCTGCCCGCGCCCCGATGGAGAAGACGGAGCTGATCCAGAAGGCGAAGCTGGCCGAGCAGGCCGAGCGCTACGACGACATGGCCACCTGCATGAAGGCCGTGACGGAGCAGGGCGCCGAGCTGTCCAACGAGGAGCGCAACCTGCTGTCGGTGGCCTACAAGAACGTGGTGGGCGGCCGCCGCTCCGCCTGGAGGGTCATCTCCAGCATCGAGCAGAAGACGGACACCTCGGACAAGAAGCTGCAGCTCATCAAGGACTACCGGGAGAAGGTGGAGTCGGAGCTGCGCTCCATCTGCACCGCCGTGCTGGTGAGTGTCCCCTGGGCGGCTGCCCCCTGCCCTCCCCGGGGGGCCGGGAGACACCCAGGCGGGGTTCCCCGAGGCCGAAAGGGGGGCCTCTCGGCTCGCCCAGGCCGCCTGGGACCCCTGGACCCGCATGCAAGCCATCCCCGGGCTCTGTGCCCCGCTGAGAGGGGCAGGCGGGCAGGCGGGCACCTTTTGCAAAGACGCCCATGTGTGTGGGAGGCCTTCCTCCCCACGCTGCTGGCCGGGGACTTCATTTTGCAAATCTGAACGGGTCACTTCGTTTTTCAAGGGAGAGCTTATCGGTGGAGCTTTTTCGCTGCTCAGAAGGCGGGGAGGGGGCAGCTCGGCACCGTGGACAAGGCGCCGCTCCACCTAAGGGGGAGTCTCGGGTTTGGTGCCGTTTCTGCAGGGAGAGCGCCCACGGCGTGGCTTGCGATGCTCTGTGCGGGGCTGCGGGGCGGCCGGAGAGCTTTCCAGCTGCCGAGCTGTCCGCACTGGCCGAGCTGTCCGCACTGGCCGAGCTGTCCGCACTGGCCGAGCTGTCCGCACTGGCCGCGGGCGGGGGCGGCCGATGGAGCGGTGAGCGTCCTGGTTCACCCTTCTTGGCGCTGTCACTGCACGGGTCTTTTGAGCAAAGAGGTTTTTGAGATTTAAGTACCAGCGCGGCATCCTGGAGTGTTGAACTTCTCTCACCTACTTTTCTAACACAGTAATGTGATCCCAGCAGAGTCACGGAGATGGCTGGTGAGGGGGCAAGAAAGCCTTGCCCGGTGCGCGAGTGCCTTATTTAGGAATTAGTTGCGTGCGTCGTTGTGTTCATCGGTGTCTTAGCTTCCACCCCCTGCCTGGCACGGGGGAGGCACTTCACCCAGGGCGGGCTCATAGATTCCAGAGGTAACGGGGCTTTTCTATAATAGGTTTGGGGGCTCACGGAGCACATGGTGGCTCTCTTCAGTGATTACTTCCCAGTGTGTGAGCTGCCCTGCAGTCATCCCCAGCTACCACAGAATCTGCTCTTGTTCTATAGCAAGTTAATTCTGAGCCAAAGGAATATTTTTTTTAACCCACGGCTCTTAAAATTTTAGCATCTATGATGGCATACGGGGAGAGGAGTTTTGTTTAATTGCTAAGTCACTTGGTATAAAAAAAAATTGTCCTTCCCTGAAATTAGGACAATTTTTTGTATAAGTGAAATAGAAGAGTTTAACTTTGTCAATCTGAGGCATAAATAAAATATTTTATTGGTGAAATTGCCTGAGTCTAATTGTGACTTACTGGCCAACCCGTCATTAAAACCCTAGCAAAGGCTACTTTCCACTTGACGGCTGTATTGGAGAGCTTGGCTGTGCTCATGAGCAGTGCGAGGAAGAACACAGCTGAGCCCTGGTGTTTGTCCTCCAAACATAGGAGTGAATGCGAGAAAACCAAAACATAAAGGATAGAATTCCCGTAAAGTGGTTTTGAACAAGTTATGTGTATTTGTGTGTGTGTGTGTGTGTGTGTGTGTTTTAGTATATTTTTATTGATTTCAGAGAGGGGGGTGGAGAAGGGAGAGAGAGGTAGAAACATCAGTGATGAGAGAATCATTGACCTACTGGGGATGGAGCCCACAACCTGGACATGTGCCCTTCAGGGGAAGTGAACCTGGGATTCTTGCAGACCGAAGCTCTATCCACTGAGCCAAACCAGAGCTGTAGTTTTAAGGAAGCAGAACCCTCAGGAAAGGCTTCCCAAAGAGTGGTTTTGGGAGTGAATGTTGAGGGAGGAGGAGGGCGGGAGGGGTCAGTATTCCAGCAGAAGGAATGGACAGGACGGGGCTGACCCCGGGAAGAAGGTTCTGGGGGGAGCAGAGCGTGTAGAGCTGCTGAGGAGAAAGACCTGGAGAAGGGAAGAGCCACGTGAGCATGACGCCAGGGGGTTCCTCACTGGGGTGCCGTGGGGAGACATTGGAGATTTCTTGCTGACTTCGTAGCGGGGTTGGCAACACCCAGAGCCGTTTGTCAAAATGGTGAGGAAAGGAGTGAAAGCTGACATTGCTGCACATGGTGCCTAGTGAGGTTCCTTTCCTGCGTGAACAGGAAGGAAGACGGTGTGGGGGAAGGAGGTGCACTCCTACAGGAGACTGGTAATAGTAACAGCGGAGAAGCAAAATATTGGTCCTAAATAGCAGATTCTCAGCCTCCTCTTTCTCTTCAGAGAGTAGGTTGGGAGTGAGATTATTTGAACTATTTACTCAAAATGAACATGGTGGACAACTTAACCCTTTTGGTAAGCACTGTATTGAGAGGCTACTCAACTGTGGGGACAGAAAATATATTACAAATCCAAAGGAGCTGAAACCGGTTTGGCTCAGTGGATAGAGCGTCGGCCTGCAGACTGAAAGGTCCCGGGTTCGATTCTGGTCAGGGCACATGCCTGGGTTGTGGGCTTGATCCCCAGTAGGGGGCATGCAGGAAGCAGCCCATCAATGATCCTCTCATCATTGATGTTTCTCTCTCTCCCTTCCTCTCTGAAATCAATAAAAATATTAAAAAATAAATAAAGGGCCCAAATGACCAAACTGTAGATTAAATCAGATATTAGAGAAGATTTTATCAAGTTATCTCTGTGTCCCAGAGGATTGGGCTAAAATTTTTAGGTCTCTTTCAAGTCTGATTTTTTTTTGGGGGGGACTATAAAATTATATAGGCTTTAGCTGTTTTTTAAAGTTCAGTTTGGAGAACATATCAATGGTATATGAAATGTGGAAAAACTAATAATGGCTTTAGTGAAATGGTTTCAGGGAGGGGTATACAGACATCATTGGTAACGTAATTCAAAATTTAAGTGAAAAAGATTAAGTTGTAGGACAACCAAATGCGTGTGAGATGTGTGTCATTAAGCACTTGGGCATGAGGTCTGGGCAAACTGATGAAATCAAAGGATCCACAGAACCTTCTGGGACTTAGAACAATCTCTCTCCTGGACAAGACAACGGCCTTGGGGTAACCTTTGTCTCAACCCATGTTACCTCTCACGCTGATAGTCTTTCCAACAGGCTGCTTTGGCGATGTATTAAACCGTTTCAGGAGCTGAGGTCCATGTTCTGACTTTTCCAATATTAAAATGGTATATAGAAACTAAACTTGCTGTGCCAGTATGTGAAGGCTCTGTAAACTTTAATATGCTTGGCTTTAGGTAGGTTATAAATTAATCTCTTAATGACAATGTGTAGTGCTGGTTGTGATTTTGAAGTAAGACTGATAACATTTTTGATAGTTAATGAATCTTAATGTAATTTTATTGACATATTGAAAAAGTTATGGGCTCTGGAATCAAGACAGATTGTTTTTGAATCATTGCTTCATAACCGTATAGTTTTGTGACTGGACAAGCTTGTTGATCTCTCAGGCTCTGTTTCTTCATCCATAAATTAGTGATGATGGTGCCTGCTATTATAGGTTTGTAATTAAAACAATAACTGAGAGTTATTGGGCACTTATATCCGCTAACCACTATCTTAAGCACTTCACATACTGACTTTGTTCCCATGAATTAGGTTTGGTGTATTGTTTCTGTGGGACTGTGGAGAGGACTGGGCATAGGGAGTGAGGAACGTGTCCAGCACCCCAAGCCTGGTGAGAGGTGGAGCCGCTGGTGAGCCTCCAAGTAGAATGGAACATGTTTGTCCCTCCACACGGGGACTGACTGACGCGCACAGTGTGAGCCATGAGCCTTGGTTTTGAGGAATTTGTGTGGTTCAAGATAGACAAGACATGATGTCTGTAAGCTAAGAGAGCGGGGAGATTGCTCTGGTGGGGAAACTGCCAGAAGTGGCATTTTGAAGCCCTGCTCATTTACAGAATATTGCAATAAAATCCTCCTTGACTGTGGACCTTTCTGGCTTTTAGATTATAAGCTCCTTGAAGCCGAAAGTTGTGTTCTCGGAGAGAAATGGAGTGGAATATTGCGCACGCAGGCGTATGGATGTAAGTTAGGCCCGTGCCTCTCAGGCGTCTAACTTACATTTACCCAGGAGACACGGCCGTGCTGGAGACAGATTTGATGGGTGGGGGCTGCTAACATGATGAGTAGACGCCTGGACGCTTCTAAACATCACATGCATGGGGAAATCCCCACAACAGGACTTAACCAGCCCAGAACGTCAGTAATGCCGAGGTGGGAAACTCGGAGCTAGTAAGCCAGGGGAGCTGCTAGCCGGCACCGGCTGAACTATTTCAGTGGAACCGGTCTTTCCCACAGATGAGCAGGATTCCATGATCTCTGACATCTGGGCCTTGTGCTCAGTCGAATTGGGCTGAGTGGTACTAAATCACGTGTTGTATGCTCTAGTTCACTGACTGATGATGTGCCTGCCTCCTGGATGAGTGCTGCCGGCTTTCCTGGGAGAGAGGAGAAACTCGCACTGGTATAGGTGGTGAGGCTATGGCGATAAGGACCTGTAAGTGTAATGAATGCTTTCTTATAGGACAGCCGTAGAGTGCTGCTTGTGAGTGTCGGGTGATTCTGGGAAATAAGTGAGAAGGTATATGGAACCATAAAGATACTGCTTTTCAGGCCAAACTTAAAAAAAAATATATATATATATTTTATATATATATATATATATATATATATATATATATATATTAGAGGACCAGTGCACAAAATTCGTGGGCGGGGGTGGGGGGGCCTCAGCCAGACCTGTACCCTCTCCAATCTGGGAGCCCTCAGGGGATGTCCTACTGGCGGCTTAGGCCGCTCCCCGTGGTTTACTGCTCTCTGTGGACCTCCCTGCTCATTGTCGCCACAGGCCCTGCTGTCTGCTCTCTGCGGAGCCTGCTTGCCCTTCAGCATGGCGAGAGTTAAAAGGACTGGGGGACTGGGCGCTGCCATCTTGTGGCTATGGATGCGTCCATCTTTGTGATGGTCAATGTGCATATTTCCTCTTTATTAGATAGAATTTTTATTTCAGAGAGAGGAAAGGAGAGCAAGAGAGAAATAGAAACATCAATGATGAAAAAGGATCATTGATTGGCTGCCTCCTGTACGCCCTCCACTGGGGATTGAGCCCGAAAGCTATGCCCTGACGGGGAACTGAACCATGACCTGGTTTATGAGCCATACTGGCAGGGCATCAGGTCAGACTTTTTAAGCCCGAGTAACTTCCATTGATATTACTCATCTAGATTGAAGTGACTTTATCAAGCTACCCTATCCCCTAAGCCCCTATCCACAGGGACACATTCCAAAACCCCAGTGGATGCCTGAAACTGTGGGTAGTGCCCCCCTATCGAGACTGTGAGAACTGATGGCTTCTCTTTCGCTCGGTTGATTGCCAGCACCGCTGTCTGCTTTGGGACATCGGGAAGTAAAGTAGGGTTACCGCCCAGCCGATGCTGAGCTGGCTGCTACCGGGCTAACGGGCAGGACGTCTTCAGGGAGACACTGACAAGGGAGGGAGTGATGAGTGACATCCTGGCAGGACAAAGTGGTGCCGCACAAGATTTCATGACAATGCTGACAAAAGCATGCAATTTAAAACTTAGGCATTGTTTGTTTCTGGAATTTTCCATGTAATATCTTTGGACTGGGGTTGACCGTGGGTAATTGAAATCAAGGAGAGCAAAACTATGGATAAGGGGGCACTGCTGTGCTGTGGCACCATGGGGACTTTTATTTCTTCCTCCCCTTTCTTACACTTGCCAAAATATTCAAAGGTATTGATTTTGATGAAATCAGTTTTGTGGGTTTTTTTAAGTTGCTTGTGTTTTTGATGAAATACCTAAGAAACCATTGCCTGATCCAAGGCCATGAAAACTTACACTGGTGCTTTCACTGAGAGGTGTATTGTCTGGCTCTTACGTCATGGTTTTGGTTCATTTTGAGTTAATTCCAAGGCGGTTTGGCCCAGCCTTCGTTCTTTTCATGTGGCTGCCCAGTTGTCCCGTATGAAAAAGACTCTTGATCTGACACGTCAGCTTATGCAATAATCAGCAGTGGTTTGGCATAAAGTTAACTTAAGGAAAATTTATAATTACCTCATTCTTTGTGCTCCAGCTAAATTGTTTACCTAAACACTCCCGTATTCTGCTTCCATCCCACCACTGCTTTCTCGTTTGTAAAGCCTTTTCCCTTTCCTAAAAGTGGACATCGCACCTGTCCTGCAAGGTACAATGTAGGTGTCATTGCCCTCGTCCCATAGTCAGTTAAAATTATAACAATATTTCAGATCCCTTTCCTTGCCGTTACAGGTTTAGTTCCTCAGCTGGTCAGCCGTGAACTCAAATTCAGCTTTTCTCCTTCAGTGCTCTTCCCATCCCACTGCCTTTACTGGGAAGCCTTTTACACCCCCTGCTTCTAGATCAGTGTTTCCCAAACTTTTGACATATGTGTGCCCCTTCTATAATTTTCGTAACGCTGAGTACCCCTCGTACTCATGAGAACGTAGAATTAGGCGCAGCTAAGCACGGCGCAGTGCATATCCCCACCAAACTCCGGTGCAATGCGTACCCCCACCAGACTCCTCCCGCACCCCCGGGGGTGCGCGTACCTCACTAGATCATTCTCCTGTCTGGCTTCTGTCTGGTGTGGAAATGGTGGAGAATCACACCTTCCTGCATCCTAGCTCTTCAACCAGAGAGGCTTGCTTCTCTCTTTCACTAGGTGCTGGTTTTACTGGAAAGCCCGGGGGAGGAAGTAATGGCTGCTCTTAACCGTTCACAGTCATTGCCACACCAGGTGGGTCCAAGCTCCTTAACGGGACGGAGCCCCGGCCTTTGTCTGGCTCCAGCCTCCGCTCTCGCTGGTCTCCCCCCTCCTCAGCGGGGAGCTTCCCAGCGCGTGCTGTGTGCTCTCACCTTGGCTGATTCTCCCACATGAAAGAAGGTGCTGGCCGGGACCGGTTTGGCTCAATGGATAGAGCGTCGGCTTGGGGACTGAAGGGTCCCGGGTTCGATTCCGGTCAAGGGCATGTACCTTGGTTGTGGGCATATCTCCAGTAGGGGGTGTGCAAGAGGCAGCTGATCGATGACTCTCATCGATGTTTCTAACTCTATCTCTCTCCCTTCCTCTCTGTATAAAATCAATAAAATATATATTTAAAAAAAAGAAAGAAGGTGCTGCCACACGAATGGCGTCTTCTCTTCTCTCCACGCCGTCTGATGAGGCCCTCCGCCTTGTCTGGAGCTTGCGGGGTGTGGTCCTCTGCTGGCTGTGCGGTGCCACGCAGGCCTGCTGGTGAGCGGGCGGGCGGGCAGGCTGTGGAGGGATAAGAGCCGTTTCCCTCTGACGGCGGTTTCTGTGCTGCGCTCAGCAGTTCATTGACTATTCGCGGGAACCGCCGGGTTTAGCAGCAAGTGCAGTCCCTGCCCGGAGCCCTGTGACGGCGCTGTAGGCCAGCGGCCGGAGCAGAGGGCTGTGTGTGAGACAGCACAGGCCAGTGTGTGGCACGGGCTGGCCACAGGCGGGAGATTCATCTGTAGTCATGGGGTGATTACTGTAAGGTAGAAATGGCTTAATTCAGTTGTCACCGGCTTACAAAGACAGCTCCTGGGAAAGGGCGCTCTGTCTTCACTGGCACAGCTGTTACCCATCTCTAATAGCATTCTGAGGGTAAAGCAGAATGTGACCTATTTACTGAGCTAGCAAGGTGTTTGGCTCATTTGAGTTATAAGAACATCCTTTTTATTAGATAATCAAGATATCTGTCCAGCCGAAACCGGTTTGGCTCAGTGGATAGAGCGTTGGCTGGGGTACTGAAAGGTCCCGGGTTCGATTCCGGTCAAGGGCAAGTACGTTGGTGGCGGGAACATCCCCAGTGGGGGGTGTGCAGGAGGCAGCTAATCGATGTTTCTCTCTTATCCATGTTTCTAACTCCCTTCTCTCTGTAAAAAATCAATATCATATATACATACACACACACACACACACACACACACATATATATATATATATATATATATATATAAAAGATGTCTGTTCAGTTAGATTACTTATGACTAAACTGAGATTTGACTTACTGTTTTTGTTTTCCTTTAAAAAAAGAAAAACTTGTTTTTCTACTGTCATGTCTTTTCCTTCACAAACAGTGGCTGTAGTAGTTTCTGGACACCAGTAAATAGCAAGTATCTAAGGCCGTGTGGTTCTCAACCTTCCTCACGCCGTGACCCTTTAATCCAGCTCCTCATGCTGTGGTGACCGCAACCACACAGTTATCTTCGTTGCTACTCCATCACTGTAATTCTGCTGCTGTTATGCATCGTCATGTGAATATCTGTGGTTTCCGATGGTCTGAGGCGACCCCGCTAGTGGTTCTCACCGGTGGGCCGGCATCAGACAGGCTGAGAACCGCTGCCGTGGAGCCGCTGGCCGCAGAGCACAGAAGGGATGAGAGAGGAGAGCCCTAAGCCTGGGAGCGCCCTGAGTTATTGGATCCGTTGGGTGAAATGATAGGGCTGCCTCCGGTGTAGGAATAGGAATGGGCTGGAGGGGAAATGCTGTGGGCGTGAAGCCTGCTCAGGTGGGCAGTGGGCAGAAGAGTCAGGCAGCGCTGATGAGCCTGGTAGCTAGGAGCAGGTCTGTTCCTTCCTTCGTGGTTCCTAGTTAAGAAAGAGGAGCCAGCCGAGACCGGTTTGGCTCAATGGATAGAGCGTCGGCTTGGGGACTGAAGGGTCCCGGGTTCGATTCCGGTCAACCTTGGTTGCGGGCACGTCCCCAGTAAGGGGTGTGCAAGAGGCAGCTGATCGATGACTCTCTCTCATCGATGTTTCTAACTCTCTCTCTCTCTCCCTTCCTCTCTGTACAAAATCAATAAAATATATTAGAAAAAAAAAAAAAAGAAAGAGGAGCCATGTGCTCCCAAAGTAGTCTGTTATTTGAGAAGTTTTCCAAACAAAGTCTGGACGTGGAGAAAATTTTCATCCAGGGCTTGGATGATTATGAGGCCACAGAAGCATATGATTGCACCCAGATTTCTAACTAGGACGGCGCGGGTGATTCTCCTAAGACAGAAAATTGAAGGGGGAGGGGTGGTCCTCACCAGTAGATTGTGTTAGGAAGGCAGAACTAACGTTTTCTTAAATGAGTAAGTTTCAAGTTCCAAAGGCCTAGTCAGGTGTGTGTGTGTGTGTGTGTGTGTGTGTGTATCCTATATAATAAAAGGCTAATGTGCAAATTGTCCCCTTGACCAGGAGTTCGACCAGCAGGCAGGCTGGCCAACTGCCCATGTCCCCTCCCCCTGGCCAGGCTGGCTGGACCCCACCTATGCACAAATTCATGCACCGGGCCTCTAATACACACACACACACACACACACACACACACACACACTGAGTGGCCAGATTATTATGAGTTTAGAGATCATAATAATCTGGCCACTCCGTGTATATATGAGCACCCGGTCTGATGCTTAAGAGAAAGATTTGTGTGGTGGTGCATGGTGATTGAGCTTTATATACTAAGCATGATACTGAGCAATTTGTATTCACTTATTTAATCTTCACAACAACCCCCTAAAGTAGGATTGTCATTACTTCTGTTTTATAGATGAATAAACTGAGGTACAGAGCTGTAAAAGTAAATTGCCTGGCTAGGTTTGGGGCAGATTTGTGAGTAATTACCATGTAGGTAATTGGTTAAAAGTCTTGCCAATAAAATCTCAAATGGCCTTGGTCTGTGTGCTCAGTGGTTAGCGTTGGCCCACTGAAGGGTCTCAGGTTCGATTTCTGGTCAAGAGCACATTCCTGGGTTGCAGGTTCCATTCCCGTCCCCAGTGGGGAGCCTTCGGAAGGCAACCAATCTGCGTCTCTCTCACATCGATGTCTCTTTTTTCTCTCTTTGCCTCCCTCCATTCTTTTCTTCCCTCCTCCCCATCCCCCATAGCAATGGGAAAATACTCTCGGGTGAGGATTAACAACAACAAAATGTCAAGTGAACCCACATCTGGTCAGGTATCTTAAAATGGATAGTAGGCTATTGAAGTATTTGAGATCCTTGATTGTTCCAATGAAATATTTTCTCCTGGGAGCAGATTATAGTTGTCAGATTTTAGCAAGTTTAGCTTTATAGGCAGACCCTTACTTGATAAAGGAAAAAAAACATAAATGTCCTTAATTTTATTTATTTTTAAATGTTTTTATTGATTTGAGAGAGAGGAAGGGAGAAGGATCGAGAGGGAAACATCAGCGAGAGAGCAACATCGATTGGCTGTCTCCTGCACACCTCCCACTGAGGATCAAGCCTGCAATCCGGGCATGTGTCCTGACTGAGAATCGAACCAGTGACCTCCTGTTTCATGGTTCGCTATCAGCCACCAATCCACACTGGCTGGGCTGTCCTTAATTTAAGATAATCCTCTAAAAGGTTGGGAAACGTGCATTAATAGCCAACTCTCCTTTGCACACCCTGATACAAGGAACTTTTGAAATCCTGTCCTCTGTGAACATGAAGTAGACACGTGGCTACTCACTTCTAAGGACCTGAGTTACTCATCGGGAGAGGGGAGCCTCACGGGTTGTGGCCGGAGTTTTTAGTAGTTACTTGATGTTTAGTTGCTGTGGTTATTCTAATTGGTGACTTCTCTTTTATTCCATTAGTCCTTCCTACTCAAAGAAGATTCTCTCAGGAAAGATCTGAGAGGGAACTTCTGTCTTTGTCTGAAAATGTCTTCATTTTGTACCTGCTTTTATGTGGTGCCTTTAGCTGGTTATAGAATTCTACTGGACAGTTGTTTTTCTCCGCACTTTGAAGATGCTGATGGTTCTGATGAAAACATAATGCTGCTTCTTCCTTTGTGGGTAACACGTCGTTTGTCTGGTTGCCGTGTGTGTGTGTGTGTGTGTGTGTGTGTGTGTGTGTGTGTGAGATCCTTTCCCAGGGCCAGGCTAATCTTCCTGTGTCATTCCAATGTCAGTATCTGTTGCCGAAGCCAGCACTCGCTTTAAGAGTTTGTCTTGGCATTCTACAGTTTTTCATGGTGGTCTAGATATGAATTTATTTTTCTCTTCCTTGGGATTCAGTGTGCTTTTCCACTAGGAAAATATCTTACTACGATCACTGTGAGTCTCGGCCATTCTCTCTGAATCACACCTCTCCCCGGAGTTTGTTTGCATGTTACCTTAGGTGACCGTCAGACTTTGCTTTCTAATCGCATCTTGTGGCCACATTTTCCCTTCATTGGTGTTCTTGTGTTTTTTAAAAATATGCCTTCTGTTTTACCAATGTTCTGTGGGCTTTTTGTTTGTTTTTTAAATTATAAAAGTCCTTATACCTCCAAGCTGTCTTTTCTTCTTGATTCATTGTATCGTGTCCTTTCCCCTGGCTTCTGCTTCCCTTTCTTTAATCTCTTTGCTTATTTTAATAAATAAATAACCTGAATTTATAATTCAGTCATTATGAATTCTGTTTTGTTTATATTTCCACACATGGTCCTGCCATTATTTTGAAGCCAGTCTTGGGCATCATGTATTGAATCATAAATATTAAAATGCATATCCTTAAAAGGTTCTTTAGTCATTTTCAGCTTATTTCATATTTTATTACACAGCTTTCATGTTTTAGGTTCTTGGGGACTAGCACCTGTTGGTTTGCTGACCCTCATCTTGATGGGTCTGCCCCTAGGAGTCTGTTCCTTTAGTGATGGGATGGCGCTTTTGTCGGGGAGACTTGGTGTGCCTTGGGCGGGGGAAGTGTCTTTGCATGGGGTTCTGATGGTTTGCTTCTGTGGGCACACTGAGCTACATCCTTCTTACATGCATTTTTAGCCTGTAGCTTTACATGTGGTGCATGAATACACATCTGCATAGCACCTCACCCTTCTTCCTGGAGGCTGCACGCGCACTCACACACACACACACACACACACACACCCAGGGCTGACGCCGGGGGGTCCCAGGCCCTGTCCTCGCACTCCGTGTGGGGGAGTGTTGCCGGCAGGCCTTTGTCTCACTTTTCCAGCCCTGACAGCGTCCTGACCTCGGTGCTCTGCTGCATTACCCCTTCCGTCCTACCCAGTTCTGTGTAACGTTTTCATTAGTTAGGAGGGCGAGTCTGCCCCCTCTCACTGTGCCAGAACCTGACAGTCCTATTCTACGTGTCTGCCTTCGGGTGATGGTAAGTCTCCACATTGCGAGTGAGTGATGGGGTGTGTGTGTGTGTGTTAATGTGACACACTGCTCTTCGATAACATTTAACGTGTGCTAACCATTTCATTTGTCAGGTAGACAATCTGCTAAATACACATTCAGACTTTTATTCAATTATAAGTCTTCTGCTCATATATTTTATTTGTTCTAAAATTGAATAGTCATATCAACTTCTCATATTTGTCAGAAATGTTGGTAATCCTATCTGATTTAATATAATAAATACTAGTAAGTGCAGTTTTATTGCCAGACAAAATCTTTAAATACAGGAAGTTCATATGAGATACATCTGGAAAATGAACTAATTTCATTAACATGTAAAGACTCCTACAAATCTGTAAGGACATAATTCATTAGGAAAGGCAGATTAAAACAGTTAATAGAAAAGGACAGAACAGATGTTTAATTTCATTTCTAACATGCAATTTGTAAAATTAGAAAACGACAAATAAAACCAAAGTAAGATATTTCTTAGGAGATTGGAAACGTTGGAAAAGTTTGATTCGCTGTGTTCGGAAGGATATTAAGAAGTAGGGACAGCCGAAACCGGTTTGGCTCAGCGGTAGAGCGTCGGTCTGCGGACTGAAAGGTCCCAGGTTCGATTCCGGTCAAGGGCAAGTACCTTGGTTGCGGGCACATCCCCAGTAGGGGGTGTGCAAGAGGCAGCTGATCGATGATTCTCATCGATGTTTCTAACTCTCTGTCCCTCTCTTCCTCTCTGTACAAAATCAATGAAATATATATATTAAAAAAAAAAAGTCCCGATTAAAAAAGAAGAAGAAGGGACAGTCATACGTTCTAGCGGGAGGTAAGTGGCTTTGCCTCCAGGAGGACAGTTAGTTTATCTCACGGATCAGACGTGCGTTCAGGACATGGTGGGAATATCAAGAGATTTGAAGCAAGGAAAATGTTAGTCAGGAGACTATTTAAATAATTACCTTATTACAGTGGAACACTGTACACTATCACACATGTGTGAAGCAGTTACAATCCATGGACATGGAGTGCTAACATGAGGGAAGGAGGACACGTGGGGTTGCCTTGGCGGGGAGGGGAAGAACTGATGTGGATGAGAACCAGGAAGGGGAGAGAAATTTGCTCTTTCGCTTTTGAATTTGTGTGATGTACATTTGTTACCTGTCATTTAAGCTTCTTGCTGTGTGTGAAGAGAAGAGGCAGACAAGGGAGGAATAAGCATGTGGCGTCGAGTTTGCATTAGAGAGACCACTATGAAGCAATGACTTTTCAAAAAAAACTCCCCGAACTTCGCTGAAGGAGTGAACAGAATGGGGAGGCTTTTCATTAGAATTGTTAGTGTGAGAGTTGACTATTGCATGTTATTGTTTTGATAAAAAGTAAGACATTTTTAAAAAGTAATTCAGGGAAATGGCTGTATCATGTTAAGGTTGCACCCTGTGTGCTGCTGCCCGCACCCCAGCAGGCTGCCATCGTGGCCAAGGTCCGTCGGGTGGGCACCGTGCCAAATGCTGAACGGAATTTCATGAATGAAAACCACTAAGGACACGCTTTATCTGGACGTGGATCTGCTTACCGGTTGCCCTTTGGACTTACACCTTGGAATGACGCATTAAAAACTGGAGAGGAAATTCAGGAACTTGCTCTAAACAGACCCTGGAGTCAGATCATCATCTCAGCACTCACTCTGAAGTGCCCAGTGTCACAGTAAACGGGACATGGCGCCGTTCAAAGGTGCCTCCTCCCTCCTGTGCGGGGCCTTCCCGCTGCCCCGGCGCTGGCGGGCCCCTCCCCTGTGCTCTGCTGTCTGTGAGTCCTGTTTGCCTGTGAGACGCGGCTCTCTGGTGCTTCTGAAGAACAAGTCTCCCGATTGCCTGACAGCGCAGCTATCTCCTCGGCTGTGCTCCAAGGACCTTTCTGTACGCCTTCCACCGGCCGGTGTCCTCTCAGGGTGACGTGGGCGGGCGGAGAGCCGTGACACCAGCAGCCCTCTGTGCTGGGACTGTCCCGCTGCTCACCCACTTAGGCAGACGCTTACAGTTTTACCCGAGGCCCCGACCTAATTCTGTTTATACTTAAACAGAGCGTTTGTTTGTTTGTTTTTATGGTTTTAAGGCCTAAAAACTAACCAGGAATGCAACTACCATGTAAAAATCTAACATCTTTGTTTTGTTTGTAACCTGGCTGGTCAGGCTGTTCGTGGTGGTTGAACAGACCGTGCAAGTCTGTATTCACAGGTTCTTGGCACTGAAGGTGATTCTTAGAGTAACATCTGACAGATTTTTTTTTTTAATTTTAGAGGGAATGGAGAGGGAGAGAGGACATAAATGAGAACCCATCCATGGGCTGCCTCCTGCAAGCCCCCTGTTAGGGATTGAGACCAGAACCGTGTGCCATGTCTGGGAACAGAACCCGTCTGGGTGCATGGAATGGCACTTACCAGCTGCGCCCTATCGGCCAGGCATAGATATTTACATACTGAGATGCTTACTGTTTCATTATACATCACTCTCATTTCTACCTTTTATCTTATTTAAGACATGAACGTATAAATATAAATATATATATATTTTTAATATATTTTTATAATTTCAGAGAGTAAGGAAGAGGGAGATAGAAAAATCAATGATGAGAGAGAATCATGGATCGATTGTCTCCTGCACGCCCCCAACTGGGGATTGAGCCCGCAACCCGGGCATGTGCCCTTGACTGGAATTGAACCTGGGATGCTTCAGTCCACAGGCTGACGCTCTATCCACTGAGCCAAACCGACTAGGGCAATATTTTTAATTATTATTTAAAAATTTAATGGTGCCCCGTTTGACATTGGTGTCTATTTTAAATTGTATGTAAATATATTATTAGCTATTCATTTCATTTTAGAATAGTTAAGGAGTCACAAAACATTAGTTATGAAAGGGGTTATTATGTACAATTGGTTGTCTGAATGATGTGCAGTTGCACGGTCTGACACAGAAGACATTTTTTCATACGTCAGTTCTTGTTTAAACAAAAGTTCAAAGCTCTTGGTGTGGCATCACCGCTGGTTCTCACTATTCTTTCCTCTGCTTTGCTCATGTTTGAGGTTTCTTGGTATAGAGCATATTCTCAGTTACTGTTAGTTCATCTTAAACTGGCTGCACAAATCTTTCAGGTTCTCAAAAGTCCCTCCCTGTGTTCCACTCAGCGCTGGGGGAGCCCAGTCTTAGCTCTAGAACCTCCCAGAATCATAGGATTGGCTGGTTAAAAAGTTACAAATGGGGAATGCCTCCTTAATAGACAGGGATAACGTACCAGAGAATTGTGGGGAACTCAGTCATATGAATGTTACAGCTGATTCCTTTCCTCTACCTACCCGGACTCTCTACCTTATATGGGAAGATTTTCTTATGCCGTGATCCCCTCGTCATTTTGTTTTCCCTCTGCTCTGTACTGAGGCCGCTTATTATTATTTATTATTATTATTGAAAGTTGTCCATCACCTGGCTGGTGTGGCTCATTTGGTTAGAGTGTCTTCCTATGCATGGAGGGTCAAGGGTTTGATCCCCAGGAGGGGGTGTGCAGGAGGCAGCCGATCAATGATTTTCATCATTGATGTTTCTCTCTCTCCCCCTCTCCCCTCCTCTGTGAAATCAATAAAGAAAAAAGAATCTTAGTTTTTTAAGGGAAGCCAGTTTGTGAATGCGCCCACATCTGGTTGAGTGGCTTCAGGAGGGATTGGCGCTAGAATCAATCACATTTCTCACCTCAGACCTCAATCCAGTCAGACTCTCTGCTGTCACGCCTCCCGTATGTATCAGGAAGCGCCGGGCAGGAAGGCACGGTCGCCTCTGTGTGACCGTAAATGTCTTCCCGGAGCGGCACCGCTCCCCAGCCTCCATGGGCTCGTCGTCACTCACTCGGGATGAACGGCGGGTGGGCAGGCAGCTGCTTCTCCTGTTTGGTGTGATCGTGTGACCAGCTTCCCCATGGGAACTGATGGCTTGTGTGAGCCAGTGTTCCCCAGTGGCAGCCGCTGGCCCTGCTCCAGCGCATGCTGTGCGGGGGGGGGGGGGGGGGGGGGGGTTGTGGTGGGGTTGTGGTCACGTGACCACCGATGATGACTGCTGTCATTGTTAGTTCTTGGCTGTAACCATAGCCTCTCACGAGTGCCTAATGCTTCATTTCAGGAGTTGTTGGATAAGTATTTAATAGCCAACGCAACTAATCCAGAGAGTAAGGTCTTCTATCTGAAGATGAAGGGAGACTACTTCCGGTACCTTGCTGAGGTTGCAAGTGGTGATGATCGGAAACGTAAGTGCATTGGTTTATGGGTAAAGCTGAAATGTAAACTAGGAGGAGGGTAAATGGTACACTGTGGCCTTTTGTAACTTTTAAGAAACATTTTGGAATTTATATAAAAAAGAAAATGTTGCCTTATGTTTTCAAAAATGGATATATAGTCATGAGTTTACATTATGTGCTGTTTTTTTTAAATATAATTTTATTGATTTTGTACAGAAAGGAAGGGAGAGAGATAGAGAGCCAGAAACATCGATGAGAGTCATCGATCAGCTGCCTCTTGCACACCCCCTACTGGGGATATGCCCGCATCCAAGGTACTTGCCCTTGACCAGAATCGAACCCGGAACCCTTCAGTCTCCAAGCGGACGCTCTATCCATTGAGCCAAACTGGTTTCGGCCATTATGTGCTCTTTTAAAAAATTAAATGCGAGCTTTCTGATTTTAATCTGATGAGATTTTATTGAAAACAGGCTTTATGGCTCTTGCTTGAGGGTTTGCTGTACCGCGTGTTCAGCCCCGGTTCTCTGCATGTGTTTAGAGCGATCTTGTTAGGACCTTCAGTGTCATAACACCGGGAAACTTACCTGGGAGAGATGACACATAGAATAATAGTGGCCCAGTGCACAAAATTAAAAGGGAATTAATTAGAGGAAATATTTTAATATTGCTATTTGCCCTTTCTCTATAACAAAAGTGTCAGAGATGAAAGAAAGTTATTAAAATATATATGAAACTCTTCCTCCTGTCAGAGTCTGGGCGTGTCACGGGACCCAGAGTTAAGACCCAGCCAGCCCCACCCCCATCAAGTACCGCCCGTGGCGGGCGCGGCCTCACATTGTCTGGCCCAGCACTGCGGCGGAGGGCCTGCACTGGGGTCCCCCGTCAAGCCCCGCCAGGCAGGGAGTGCCGCCTGAAGTCCCTTGTCCTGACTCAGCGGCCACGCAGCCTCAGGTCCCTGCTAATTGCTCATTAAGGCTCATTACAGGAATTCGGCCTCCACTGTGGGTGCAGCCATATTGTTATGGTGTGACAGTTGATTTGCATATCTCCTCTTTATTATATAAATAGAAACAGGCTGTGCCTTTCTGTTTGACACGTTAGCCACTACCTACTTTGAAGGGTAACATCATCTATAACTGCATATAACCAGGTTTCTGAGGAGAGGTAAAGTGAGTGCTAGTGCCGTTACATAATTTATCAGAAAAACAGATATGGGAAAAGAATAACCCAATTGCCCAGCTTGATTGTTTAAAAAAATCGAAGTAAATTTATTAGCAGTGAACTCCGTCTCCTGGAGCATTGGTAGCTGAGCATAAAACAGATCCTTTTAAATTTTGTGTATGTTTTTGCTACAAGTTTTATTACATAAGATATACAGAGAAATTAGTTAACTCTGTTGTAACAAAATTTGTGTACTAAACTTACTGTGTTGTTGATGTATCATTTCTGTTGCCATAAAAATAACAAAACTGAACATGACAGAGCTGAACACTCAAGCATGAGCACGTTGGCCCCAGCATGAATCTGATCTCTCTTTCTGGCTTACTGGCATTTTCTAATCCCATGCATAAATTCGTTGTAGAGTTTGTAGAAGGTCTGTGTTTACAGCCTAGGAGCCGAGATGCTTTACTCGCTGTAGTGCTTCCTTGAGTGCCAGACACCGAGCTCCTTGGCGAGTTGTGCTAAACCAGTGTGTTCAGATCAGTCAGTGCCGCTTCAGAGGAAGGGAAATGTATGCGTTCAGGCCGCAAGGGGATCATTTCTTTAGGTCCCTATTTCCAAGGCAACATTTTTTCCCAGGAAGGTAGCATTTTTATTAGGCCAGTAACCAACTCTAGTCAGAGCAGCCTTGGTTGTTACGTGTTGACACTTTTATATTGCTTTTCACATAATACATCTTAATTGCAAGGATCAGTATTGTTTCTCCAAATAAGTCACAAAAACAGAGATTTTGGTGGTGCTGATGTTGTAAAGTGTTTTCACTATTTTGAGAAGGGATATTATAGCCAATTTCATCCCTCGCCCCCCAGCTTTATTAAGATATTATTGGCATGTAACAAATGATTTTTAATTGCTATGTTAGCCCCAGTGATGTAAAAATCTGATGTACTATATTACTTTTTGTTTGTTTGTTTGTTTTGTTAAGCTGATGATAAGCCAACAATATTATAAACTGGTTCTGAGTGCTCAGTACAAGGCAATGTTTTGCTTTGCTATGGTTTTATTTTTTATTTTTTAAAAATATATTTTATTGATTTTTTACAGAGAGGAAGGGAGAGAGCTAGAAACGTCGATAAGAGAGAAACATCAACCAGCTGCCTCCTGCACACCCCCCACCGGGGATGTGTCCGCAACCAATGTACGTGCCCTTGACCGGAATTGAACCCGGGACCTTTCCGTCCGCAGACCGACGCTCTACCACTGAGCCAAACCGGTTTCAGCTGTTTTGCTGTGGTTTTAAAGGAAGGCTGCAGAGAACAGTCTGGTTCTCCCAGGAGCTGGTAGCATAATGAAAGGTTTTAACATGCTGGGAACTGGGGGGTATTTTCGGTGTCCTGCTTTTTTATTTCATTCTTTTGCCTTCACAGAAACGATAGACAATTCCCAAGGGGCTTACCAAGAGGCTTTCGACATCAGCAAGAAGGAGATGCAGCCCACACACCCCATCCGCCTGGGGTTGGCTCTCAACTTCTCCGTGTTTTACTATGAGATCCTCAACAACCCCGAGCTTGCCTGCACGCTGGCCAAGACGGTGAGATGTGTGTCCAGAACCACCTCTCCAGCCAAGGCGATTGGAGATGACAGTTACTTCGCAGGCGTTTTATTTACTTGGCTATCCAGGGATGGTTTTTACTCTTCATTGGCTCTCTCCTCCTTTTTCTTACCATCACGACCGCCTGCCACCCACCGCCCCTCTCAGTATCTTGCTCTCTCCCAACTGTGGCTGAACAGCAGATGATCAGAGGAGGAGGAGGAAGCGGGGGGCAAAGCGCCAGGTTTGGCTGCTGGCACAGCTGCATTCCTGAGGCTTTCGAAAGGGAGAATCCGGAGAGGCTTTGCAAACACATTCTAGTTCTTATTGGTGAGAAGGTCTGTTGGGCACAGCCACTGTGCTGTGTCCTGTGAGAGCACCAGGAAGTGCTGTGCCCGGCGGGCAGCTCGCTGGGCTGGAGCTTACCCGCACCCCAGAAAGGCTGCAGGCTCCATTCCTGGTCTGGGCACATAGCTAGGGTTTGGATTCTCTCTCCTTTTGGGGCACGCAGGGGAGGAGGCAACAATTGATGTTTCTCCCAGCGATGTTTCTCTTCCCCTCTCTCTAAAATCAATAAGTATATCCTCAGGGGAGGGGGGAAAAAAGAAGTTCCTGTTTACTGATAAGTACACATAGCTTTTAAGTTTAGAGTCATACTCATAAGTTCTTACACTGAGAATCCGATTCCATCGTTTTATTTTTCATTAGAGCAGAGCATAAAAACAAAGTTCACCTATTTTTTAAAAATGGTTTGTAATTGTGGACTAGCCAGGTTGCGTTGAGAGGAATATGACTTACCATGGATGTTAATATCTAACAGGCTTTTGACGAGGCCATTGCAGAACTCGATACACTGAATGAAGACTCGTACAAAGACAGCACCCTCATCATGCAGTTGCTTAGGGACAACCTCACAGTGAGTTGTTCATATTTCTATTTCCTTTTCAGGAACCAAAGTGCTGTTTTACTAGAGGCCTGGTGCACAAAATTCATGCACGGGTAGGGTCCCTAGACCTGGCCGCTGATCCAGTTTCCCACTTCCTCCTCCCCTCGCTCCCTCGGTGCCCTGCAGCTGCAGCTGGTCGCCCACCATGTTCCAGGCCATCCCCTGGTGGGCAGCACATGTCATGACAAGCAATTGAACTCCCAGCGGAACTCCCTAGGGGACACTTTGCATATTAGCCTTTTCTGTATAGATTTTGGACTCCCTATCTCTTGGGGGTAGTTTCTAACAGCTATCCTTTCTCTTAGAAAATAAATTTATGGATACATAAATAAAAGTATTACATGCTTGTCAGGGTTTTATGTCAAATGGTCATTTTATCAGATCCTCCTGAGAAGGGACTGAAGTTGCAGGGACTCATAATCAGTTCATATCACTGACTGTTTCACGGGGTGGAGATGTTCAAGTCACTCTGGAGCTTGGTGGTTTCAGAGTTTTCTTCCTTTGGGCACAGTAGCCATGGCCAGGAAGGCACTATGGTAGGCATCTAAGCGTCTCCAGAATCACAGGAAGTGCTAATTACCTGTTCCTTTGCCAGCTGAACATAATGTTCTTAACTTGTTTTCTCTATTTCTTTTCCTACTACTTGGACAAGCAGATGATGATAGAAAAAATAATGAAGAAAAAATACAGGTTGAGCTTTACGTAGCTCCTTTTATAGGTTCAAATAAATGTGATATGTCAGAACCTTAGACCTACTTTGGAAGAAAGAACCCACCCTCCTGTCATAGAAATGGAGTTCGCTTTTGCTAGATAGGATTCTCCTCGCCCCAGCACATAGCCGTTCAGCTTGGATGAACAGGGAACTTGTGAGCACACTGTCTTCCCAGCCGTCAGACACCCTGTAGTTCTGGGTACAGAAGAACCATCAGCATAGACCGCTCCTGAGGAAGAAAGGCACGCAGAGCCATGGCCCTCTTCCCGACACATCGTGGTGCTGGCGGGGTCTTTACTGGTTTTGTTTTCTCTTGAGACAGTTCTTTGGGGATATTTGTTTTATTTATGTTAGTATCTTAACAATAGCTTAAAGGTTATGTAAGATTCCAGCTTTTCTGAAATTCAAGCACTGTCTTCATATTGGTCTATAATAATAGAAATCCATTTTGTGAGCTATTGATTATAGTTGATTAATATTGACTATCCCTTTTTCATTTTGTCATTCCATCCTAAAATTAGATCCTTCAGATTAGTTGGGTTTGTTTTGATGTCCTGCCTAGTTCATGAATCCTTTGTGTCTTCATGCACTTCTCTGCAGCGACGCTGAGTTAGCATATGGTAGCTCTGCATATACTTGGAATAGTTATTATGATCACAGTTCTTCACCCCCTTAAAATGTTTTTGCCTTATTAATCTCAAATTATATTTCAGTAGTGCTTTCATGAAGAGCTTTGTGCTGCTGGGAATGAGAGAACAATAAATTCTAAGGCTGTTCCCTTGCTTTTTTCTGAATTTGTAGTACTTATAAAGAAGTTGTCAAAGCTGCTCAGGTAGAGTGTGTGTGTGTGTGTGTGTGTGTGTGTGTGTGTGTGTGTGTGTCACTTTGTGACTGCATTGTGAACAGTCTGCAGGGATCCCTTTGGGGAGGAGCTGGTGGCATTTGGGTTTTGAGAACTAGCTTTCAGTCTTAGTCATCATCTCTGTTCAAATACTTGAGTGCTTTCAGAATTACATTCCGATGTCAGGGTAGGACTTGATGTAGCTGTCTGCTCCGGAAGTAGTAACCTAGTCCGCTCTCTTTCCTAGTTATGGACGTCGGACAGCGCAGGAGAAGAATGTGACGCGGCCGAAGGCGCCGAAAACTGACTGCCGACAGGGTAGTGTCCTCCTTCCCTCCAGAAACCTCCGTGCACATCTCCATTCCTTCCTTCATGTGGGTTTCCCGGAGCAAAGAAACCACCATGTGTATGGAATCAGCCGTTCGTAGTCTTTCACACGCAGCTGTGGGAAACTCCACTCCCCGATTTGTTTGTCTTGGCCTTCCTGGTGTGCAGTTACTGCTGTAGAAAAGTATTAATAGCTCCATTTCACATAAACAAGTACTCCCAAACGCGTATGTAGAGGACTAAAAATGTATTCGGTATTTAAGTAATCTGAACCAGTTCTGCAAGTGACTGTGTTTTGTATTACTGTGAGGATATGAAAATGTAGTTAATTACATTTAAAGAGTGTTTTACATAACTTCTTAATTCCTACATTCCCTCCCTTACTCTTCGGGGGTTTCCTGTCCGTGAGCAAGTTTCCATGTTCTTAATGTATTCCTTAGGGCGGGAATCCGGAAGCATCAGATTGAATGGGAAAGCGTTTGGTAATTCTGGGCTGCGGGTCACAAACTGAAAGCCTCCTGTGTCACAGGGTGGAGGTCTCGGTAGCTGTGACACCGGGAGTTCCTTATCCACTCATTTGCTGCTGTTTCAGTTGACAACTTCCCTTCCTAATAAAAACTCACACCTTCTGCCTTTGTAGTTCTGGTGTTCACTTTACTAGGTAATAAAGTAGCATGATGCTGCCAGAATACAAGCATTGCTTTTGGCAAATTAAAGTGCATGTCATTTCTTAATACCGTAGAATGGGGAAATAAAGTACACAAGACCAAGTTTAAAATTTTAGTACTTTTCCATGCAGATTTGTACACATGTGAGAGGGTGTCCAGTGTGTCTAGCGATTGTTATTTAGAGAGTTGGACCACTATTGTGTGTGGCTGATCATTGTAGTCCCAAACAAGCCTTGTGAAAATGTCATGCCCTATGTAACAGCAGAGAACCGTAAAATAAAATTGCATTTTATAAACCATTTCCTATGGCTTTGCAACATTGGCATACTCCGATTTTAAAGGACAGGTGAATTTACTACTTTCTGAAGTTTATTGATACCTCCCTTTATCTTCTGTAAATGTAGTGGGTCCCCATGCCTTTGCATTGTGATACACCGTCCAGGGGGCCGTGAAATTGGCTAACTAATTAGAGGGGGCGTTTAGCCACAGGCGGTGTGTGGACCACCTCTTCCTCAGATGTAAATGGTCTCCAGCTAATGCTCCATGGAATAAAGTGGACATTTTCAAACTAGCAAAGCCAACTGTGGTTCTGAATGCTTTAGCTGGTGTGGATTGTGTTTCAGTGGATAGTCGGCAGAATGGCAGAGGACAACATACCTTGTTTAGTTGTACCATTGGTGGTGAGTCCACGTAATTTTGTTTTTATAGCATCAAAGTCAATAGATAATCTGAGAAACCAGCAGTGTAAGATTAATTCTTTATCTCCAAAATGGGACTGCAAAAAGGTTTCATTTGCACTGGATCTGTTTCCTGAGGGGAAATGAAAAGACGGGTTGAATGCGACGTGGGGAACTACTCATTTAAATAAGGTTATTAGGGCTTTGGTCCCCAAAAACCTACGTCAGTAAGACCCTTTTACTTTGTGAAGTACGAATCATTTTTTGTTAATGAGGGAGAAGTATATCTAAAATTAGAACTTGACACAGGCATCTGAATCCATTGTTCCCTAACAGCTTGCAAACAGAATACTTCAAATTCCACACAAGATGCTGCAAGCCTGAGTTCACGCTGCGGTCTGGACACTGACTTTGGATCCTTTCCGCCAGAGAGGAAGTCCGTGAATTTCTCTTCCAGGTGTATGTTTTATGTTTGAGGGCAAAGAAAACATTGCCGTACTGCCTTTTTCTGAGGCCACTTTAAGAATCACTAAGATGACAGAAAAAGGGAAAAACTCACGAAGATGAAAACAGCAAAAGGAAAATCTAATGAGTCTTCCATTATAAAGCAGTCACTTATTGAATTGTTACTAAATTAACCAAACTACATATTCAGTGGAACATTTATAATCAAGTTTTCTCAGTGTTCTTGTTTTTCATTATATGGAAATTAAAGAGAAAAACACAATTTTAACTAAAATATATGAGGTAAATTTCTACACAAATAGCAGAATTTAATAAAATTAGTAGCACCTGAACCTAATTGCCTGGTTCCAACATTTGAAATCGTTTTGTAATACCAATGACACAAGCTCAGTATCATAAAAAAACAACATATTAATACCTCAACTAACTAAACAGGATGGGTCCTCTGTAACATACATGCAAAGACTGTAAAGAAAAATTTCAGCCCTAACTGGTGTGGCTCTGGATAGAACGTGGGCCTGCGGACTCCAGGGTTTCAGGTTCGGTTCCCGGCAAGGGCATGGACCTTGGCTTCGGCCACACCCCCAGTGGGGGATGTGCAGGAGGTGGCTGATGGATGTTTCTAACTCTCCCTTTCTCTGTAAAAAGTAAAAATATATTTTTAAAAGTTTCAGTAGGCGTGGGAGCGCCATCGTGGGATATTAAAAAGTTACTGCTTGCCCAGCAGGTGCTGAGTATCCGATTCCCAGTCAGGACACGTGCCCAGGTTGCAAGCTCGATCCCCTTTAGGGGGCGTGCGGGAGGCGGTGGTTAATTGTGAATTGCCCAAGTATCTGCCTGAAGAGCAGGCTATTTTGGCTCCCTGCTTTAAGAGTTGGCAACTTTATAAAGGGCCCAGCCCGTGTCTCCTCGAATCCCCAGCTCGGCCTCCTCACACAGACGGAGGGGTTTGTGGGACTCTGCGGAGAACTCGGTGGGAGAGGGGACACCCTCCCAGGTGGGGGGCGGGGGCGGTCTACATTTGGGGATGGAGGGAAGGTTTAAAGCCTTTGGAGATAGTGTTTACGGAAACTTTACATCTGTCTTGTAGTTAGAACATTTGACCGTTTTTTTTTTTTTTTTTTTTAAATCAATCTTTATTGTTCATATTATTACAAAGGTTCCTCATTTCTTCCCCCCTCCACCAGGTGTTTTTTTTTTTACCGTTTTTTCTTTAAAATATCACGTAGGAATTACGTATTCACAAAGCCCTATGCACCCCTATGTTCATGCCAGCATCATTCTCGGCGGCCAAGACATGGAAACCACCGGAGCGGCCTGCGGTGGAGACGGGATAAAGATGTGGTCCGTGTCCACACGGAACACCATCGCCGTAAGAAGGGATGGAATCACACCGTCTACAACAACATGAGTGACCTGAGGGTGTTACACTCAGTGAAATAAGTCAGAAAAAGCCAAGGGCCACATGTGGGGTCTAAAACTGAAGCTCCCGAACAGAGCGGCAGTGTGGTCGCCAGAGGAGGAGGGGGAGAAGGGGCCCTAATGTGAGGCACAGCAGATCTGACGACGTGAGCACACGGGCCGATACAGGTCTATCTGTTCGTGTTGGCCTATGTCGCCCCAATAATTTTATTTTTTGTTTAAAAATATATTTTTATTGATT
Source organism: Pipistrellus nathusii (assembly GCA_963693515.1). Taxonomy (NCBI): domain Eukaryota; kingdom Metazoa; phylum Chordata; class Mammalia; order Chiroptera; family Vespertilionidae; genus Pipistrellus; species Pipistrellus nathusii. The sequence goes on along the minus strand of OY882869.1, from coordinate 1,233,295 downwards.
TTGTACAGAGTGGAAGGGAGAGAGATAGAGAGCTAGAAACATCGATGAGAGAGAGTCATCGATCAGCTGCCTCTTGCACACCCCCTACTGGGGACATGCCTGCAACCAAGGTACATGCCCTTGACCGGAATCGAACCCGGGACCTTTCAGTCCCCAAGCCGACGCTCTATCCATTGAGCCAAACCGGTTTCGGCAGCCCCAATAATTTTAATTAAAATTATTAGTTTTTAATAAAATATTTGGTGGGGACTTTAAAGATTTTTAAAATTGATTTTGAGAGAGAGAAACATCGATTGATGGCCTCCTGCATGTGCCCGGACCAGGGATTGAACCTGTAATTCAGGAACGTGCCAGGATTGGGAATTAAACTGTCCTGGTTCATAGGATGATGCTCGGCTGAGCCACCCTGGCCCGGCCAGATCAGTGCTTTTAAAAACTTAGGTCCTGACCAGTTAGTTAGTGGATAGTGAGTCAAAGCCTTTTTTTTTTTTTTTTTTTTTAAGTGAAATAGAGTGGGAAATACATGCGTGTTAATAGGGTGACTTCTGAGAAATCAGGTTTTCTATATGTGAGGAGCAGATTGTGAGGTGGAATAGGTTTCAGGTGAGTGAAAGCCATTTCCTCCCAGTCTGTCCCGAGCTTGCCTGTGCGATGTTCCTGTTTGACAGGAGGGAGGAATGCCAGTTTCTTTCTTTTTTTAAAAAAATTTTTTAATTGATTTTATACAGAGAGGAAGAGAGGGATAGAGAGTTAGAAACATCGATGAGAGAGAGTCATCGATCAGCTGCCTCTTGCATACCCCCTACTGGGGATGTGCCCGCAACCAAGGTACATGCCCTTGACCGGAATCGAACCCGGGACCCCTCAGTCCCCAAGCCGACGCTCTATCCATTGAGCCAAATCGGTCCCGGCAGGAATGCCAGTTTCTAACGGGGGCACGAGGGTCTCCCACTGCGGGGAGCTGGCCCATGGGACACGCAATGCGCTGTCGGAAAAAGGGAGTGTTTTCAGAGCGATCCTCATCCTACATCCCTCCCTCCCTCCCTTCCCTTGTTAAGTAGATTGAGAGCCTCTTAGGAACCGTGGACGGTGCTGGGTACTAGCAGTTGTAACTTCAATGCCTAGTATCTCAGCTTCAGTTTCTTAAAAGATAAGCACCCACCTGCCCGGGAGCCCAAGTGCAGGACTGTCCCTACGTGTGTGGGGTGAGCTGGGGCGGAATACGGGGTGGGAGAGAAGTGAGGAGCGGGTCGGCCTCATTTCAGGATCGGGAAGTTCAGGTAAAGTGAACCCAGCCCTGTGGATAAGAAAGCCAGCCACACTTCCAGCAGACCTATTGCCCTAGATTTTCAAGGACAAACACAAAAAGAAAGTGACAGTGTAACTTGGGAACGCAGAGTTAAAAGGGACGGAACTATTAGGCAGCGGTCTCGCTCCTAATTAGCCTTCTCTGGTGGACCGGACCGGAGGCGGCGGAGAGACACCCAGAGCCTGTTTCTCAAGAGCCACCTGGTCATCGCTCCAGCGGCCCCCGAGGCCCTGCGGGCTCGCTCAAAGGTGCTGGGACGCAGGGTGCCAATGGCTGTGGCCGCTGGCCAGGACCTGGGACTTGGAAGAGTGAGGGCCGAAGTGCAGATTGATCAGGCGAGCTGCCCAGGAGGGCAGAGAAAATAGTGAGTGACAGGATTCTGGGGTTGTGCCCACCTGAAGGGAATGAATGAGAGGGTGGACGACGGGAAGGGGCTGGGTCAGGTATGCAGAAGACTCACAGGAGCCGCTGGTCATCTCCCCCTCCCCCCGCCCCCTCCCCCCCGTGGCCCATGTGAACAGTTTGCATTGAGGTAATGGAACACTTACTCCAGGAGAAGCTAAAAGTCAGGCGAGAGGGGTTGCCGAACAATTCCTGGCAAAACCCAGGAACCCGCCCCGGAGGGATCCATAGCCAGAACCATGGGAAGGACAAAGCCCACAGCGCTATCTGCCGGCTTGGCTCAGGGATTGAGCATCGACCTACAAACCAGAAGGTCATGGTTCAATTCCCAGTCAGGGCATGTGCCTGGGTTGTGGGTTCAATCTCCAGTGTGAGGCGTGCAGGAGGCAGCTGATCAGTGATTCTCATCATTGATGTTTCTATCCTTGTCCCTTCCTCTCTGAAATCAATCCTATATAATAAAAGGCTAATATGCAAATTGACCAGACAGTGGAACGACAGGTCGCTATGATGCACACTGACCACCAGGGGGCAGATGCTCAATGCAGGAGCTGCCCCCTGGTAGTCAGTGCGCTCTTGCAGAGCCCTTCCAAAGCCAGGCCAGAGGCAATCAAGAAAAAGCAATAAATTGTGTTAGAGTTTTTTAAAAAAAGTCCACTTACAAATCCTCTCTAATAAAGCAGGGATATGCAAATTGACCCATCACTCCATGCCAAAGATGGTAATGCCCGCGGCCAATAGGGAAATATGCAAATTGAGGGTCACTCCGCAACAAAGATGGCAATGGCTGGGCTGGGATGCTTGCATTGCTGCCATGGCGACGATGCAAGTGTTCTGCCCCGCCCACCTGCCGAGGGCCTGTGGGCAGCGTGGAGGCAGGCGTCCCACCGCACCCCCCGCAGCCGCTCCAGGCTGGTGGGCAGCATGTGGGGAGCCTCTGGGCGGGGGAGGTGGGCTGGCGAAGGAAGGCCTGTACTCCCCACATGGTGGTGCCAACGGAGCTTGAGGGCCTAGCTGAAGTAGCGCCTGCAGGCCATCAGTGCCCGAGGAGTGGCTGTGCAAGTCCAGCCCCGGTTCAGAGGTGTGTGTGATCGCAGGGACAGCCACCATGGTGGGCCAGATTGACGTCCTGGCCACAGCACGGGGTTGCAGATCTGTGCAGCGGCAGGCTTCCGGATTGTGCATCCTCTCCTCGCCCCCGGCACGTCAATGCCTCCCAGCGCCGTCACCCACGCGTGCCTACGACAGTGCCAGACCATGGCGTGTGCAGGTTCCCCCCTCCCCACCCCCCGCCACACTTTTATCAGCCCCAGTGTACCTGCGCCCCCCACGGGTGTGCACTCCCCTCTGGCACACTCACGCCCTTTGGGGAGTGTCCGGTGTCTGGTGCTGAGGGTGGGCGCCTGTGAGATGGCAGTGAGGGGTCGGAGTAGTGATGCCGTTTCCGCAGAGGCCAGTGCAGCGACGAGGTCGCCTCCGTGGGGCTAATGCAGGTGCTGAGGCGGGAGCAGGTGCAGACAGACACACCTCGGTCAGCGTTTGGGATCAGGAACCCAGAGGAGGCGAGGGGTTCCGTCCTCTCAGTGAACCAGTGGGAGAGTCGGGGCGACTGCAGGGGAGGAATGTGCGCTGGGGGGCTGGCACCCACGGGCAAAGGCCACCCTGACTGACCCTCGCCTGCTTGGGGCCTAGCGCACTCCTGCTGGGCAGCGGGTGACAGGGTGTGCTTTTCCTAGTTAATGAGCGAAAACATTGATTCTCCTGCTGCCCGCGAAGGTGGAAAGCGGAGTGGGGAGACACGTGGGGAGTGAGTGAGGTTCCCCGTCTCGGGGGTCCAAATCCGCCGTTGGTTCCTTTCACCGCTGACTAGAGATATACAGGGTGTCCCCCCAAATGTATACACACTTTGAATACCTACTGATTCCAATGGGGTAAGCATGAAGAGAAAGGAAAAACAATGGAGCTGTCATCTGTTAAAAGTGCGGGCACAAAACCAGTAGTCAGACATTCCCCAGGGGTACTGGATTAGAGAGGGCGCAGGCCGGACTGAGGGCCCCTCCCCAACCCCCACGCCCTGTGCATGAATTTCATGCACCGGGCCTGTAGTGAGATCATATACTGTTTGTCTTCCTATGACTTATTTTACTTAGCATTATGTCCTCCAGGCTCATCCAGGATGTTGCAAATGGCAGGACTTCCTCTCTCTTAGGGCCAAAAAATACTCCACTGCAGGTAGATACCACCACTTTCCCGCCGACCTGTTCACCACCAACCCTTGGTTTGTTTCTGTATCTTAGCTGGTATGAATGTTATGTCATGAGCTCAGGAGTGCAGACACTCCCCATTTTCTTCCATTCCCGTCAACGCTAGCAGAATTATCAGATTTAAGCATCCAACAACTGAGTGCAGGTTCTCTGAAGAGCGCTAAGTAGGCCAGGCCTTCAATTAAGGCCTTGGCCGCTGCAGAGCTGGAGGGTAATTGGTGCCAGGCTCCCTGTGGGGCCTGCCAGCCCAGGAGGAGGGACTCTTGGCCACTTCGGACCCGAGGTAATTTCAAACGTTTCCATTTTCCTCTTCGTCCAATCTGCTCTCTGTGATCAGTTTTTCATGTGGTTCAATTACTCAGGTCTCAGGGGACGGGGAAGGGTTTATAAGGAAAGAACCAACGCATCCACATATTTTGTATGGCATACGATATCTAGGAGATATGACACCCTGTTTACTAGTACAGGTCCGGGTTAGCCATTGCAAATAATTCTGTAATGAAGGCACGGATGCCTGGTAAGAAGAGTGATGAAAAATGGAGAAATGGTTACTAAAATTTTAGCAGTGAACCTTCTTGAAATAATACCTTCAAAGAAATGGCTGATTTCCTTTTCTTGTTGAACCTGAGGAAACATTATTCCAGCTTCAAGGAGGCCTGGTTATTTATTTTCTTGCTCATCATAACAATTCCCTTTATCAGCGAGAATCCTCAAGTATTCTGCTTTGCATAATATACTCTAGGCATAATATACTTTCCCATTTTCTTTCTAAAAACATCTGAAATAGATGACAATTTCTGGACTAAAATCTTGAGTTCTTGGTATGTGACTTTGTATATCCAACAAGTGGGTCTGTTGTCTGATGGAGATTTGTGGATTGACCCTTATTAAAGTGTTAGTTTCACAGGTTTATCAACTGGAAAAAAGCATATGGATCTAGAAATAACTAGCATTTTAGAAAGAGAGTAACAAATGCTCTATCCTATATAATAAAAGCCTAATATGCTAAGTGTTTGGTCGTCAGGTTGGCCATTCAATCAATCAAAGCGTAATACGCTAATGATATGCTAAGGCCATTCAACGGCTTGCTATGACGTGCACTGACCATAAGGGGGCAGATGGTCAATGCAGGAGCTGCCCCCTGGTGGTCAGTGCGCTCCCACAGGGAGCCAGGCTCAGTGGCAGTACTTAGGCACTAGTTTTGAGACTTGACCAGGCGGGACTGATACTTTATTCCTAACAACCGCTGTCTCTGAATGGGAAATGTGCTGTGTCCTACTTGCACCAGCTTTGGTTGAACCAAAATAGCACTACGCACCCATTATTAGCATGTTTTACTCAGCACCATCCACACTCGGCTCCGGAGCTAAGATGCACAGGGCTGCAATGCGAAGCAGCACACACTGCCTTGGAAAGTGCAGTCCCAGCTGAAGCGGCCATCGGACTGCATTTCAGTAAGAGCTGATGGAGTCTAGCGTGAGTTCACACACGGGGCGAGGAGGCCGAAGGTCCTAGTTTCTGGGAAAGCTGGCCGAGCCGCGAGCTCAGCGGGGCCACAGGGAGGAGTGCAGTCCCGCTGATTTCCCTGCACGAGGCCTAAGGCGCCGCGGGCCTGGCACAGGGAGGGGAGCCCATCGGCCTGGACGCACGCTCCCCAGGGGTGGGCGCCGCCTCCTCCGGGGAGCCGGGTCCTCGCCCTTCGATGTGGTTTTTGGGTCATTCCCTGCAGCACCCGGGGCCAGGCGCCCTCCCCGTCCAGGGCGGGGTCCGGGCGGTCCCCGCAGCTCCTTTTGGAAAACGGATCCCAACCTGCGCGGGGCCTCAGCGAGGGAGGAGGCCGGACGTGCCTTCGCGGGCTGCTCCCAGGCGGCCGCCTCCCTCGCGGCGGTCACCCGGGGACGGCGGTCACCCGGGGACAGAGGCGAGGGCCGGCGGGTCAAGCTGGGACGTCGCAGGCCCCGTCCGGACAGGCGCCGGCGGGCCGGAAGGGGCGGGCGGAGGGACGGCCAGGGGGCGGGGCACTGGCGCGGGGCGGGGCGAGGCGGCTCCTCCCGGCATGCCGCGCGGCACGCGGCTTCCGCCAGTGGGCGGTGCGGGCGGCGGCGGCGGCCGGAAGTGGGCTCGGCCGGCCTCTGGGAGCGCTGCCTGCACTTCCGGGGCCTGCAGTCCGGCCCCGGAGTTCCTGTAGGCGGCGCGGGAGGAACAATTGGCGTGAGGGGCCGGGCCGGGCGGATCCCTCCGGCCCCCGATGTGAGCGCCTGGCGTCCCGAACTCCGTCCGGCCAGGCTGCCCGCGGCGGGCCGGTGCCCGGGACCATGAGGCAGTGGCTGCTCCTCCTGACCAGCGTGCTGCCGTGGGCGCTGGCGCCGCCGCCCCCGGGCCAGCCGGGCCCGGGCTCCCCGCCGCGGCTCGGTAAGAGCGGGGTCGGCCAGGCCGGCGCCGGCGGGGGGCGGTGCGGGCGGCTGGGCGCCGGCGCTTTCGGCGCGGAGGGGGTGTGGCTGGCGCTCGGGACGGAGCGGAGGCGGGGGCCCGCGGACGGGGCGGGGGCCGGCGGCGGCCTCCGGGGACCGAGGGCCGGGGGAGTTGGGAGAGGGGCCGGCCGGTGCCGCGGGCCCCGCGGGAGCCTGGCGGGAAGCCGGGGCGGACACTCCCGTTGGATTGCGTTTGGGCCCGCGGGAGCCTGCGCTTGGTGGTTCAGATGGAACTTCCCGGAGGCGGGGGGCTGGGGACCGAACCTGCCGAGTCCTCTGGTGCTGCTGCCGCCGCGTCAGGGAGCGAGCAGGCGGCCCGCTGGCTCAGCTTTGAGCCCAGAAAGCGGGGGTTCTCGTTCAGTTGGCCTACGGCAGGGGTCGGCACACTGCGGCTCTGTGGCCCCCTGCGGGTACCTCAGTCAGTTGAGGATGTGTTTAGCAAAGGCCAGCTGAGCGGGACCCTCGTTAAGGCAATAACAATGCACCTACCCATCTAGTTTACGTTTAGAAAGTTTGGCTCCCAAAGGAAATTTCAGTCGTCGTCCTGTGGATGTTTGGCCCTGGGGACTAATGTCCCACAGGCTGGGTTTAAGGCTGTGGACCTCACAGGCGGGCAGTGGGTGGCAGGCTCCTAGGGCTGCCCCCAGCAGAGGAAAGCCGCGTGTTTTTTATGTGCAAAGGGCAGAACCCCGGTGCCAGGGAAAGGCACGGCCCCCGCCCCCCATTTACTCCCCCGGCGTTTGAGGAACACCTACTGGATGTTGGCGGATGTGTGGCTTCCGAACCCCCAGGTCAGACAGCATCGTCCCGTGCACTGGCGTGGGGGGGCTGTAGCAGACATTGGGGAACAGCCTGGGAGGCAGCAGGGGACACACCTGAGGACGGTGTACCCGGGGGAACCGAACCCAGCCTGGCGGCGAGGCGGGCTCCTTGGAGGAGGGGACATTCGGGCCCGACTTGAAGGTTTAGGAGGTCAAGAGGGAAAGTCAGGGCGCTCCTGTGGGGCACTGAGGTGGTTGGCATTGACCTTAGGGCCCTGCCTCGGGTTTTACAAGAGGCAGCAGGAGAAATGAGTCCGTTAGTGAGCGGCCAGGGTCACACGGTGATAAATATGTCTTGTGGGTATTTTTCCTTTTGAAGAGCATTGATTCCTGTGTGTTTTTAACGGCTCAGGATATAACTTGGTGCTTACTTTAACCCCACCATTATGTAGGTTGGATTGGTCAAGGCCCATAAATAGTTTCATAATTAAAGAGCATGGTTTATGGTTTATTAGCTGACTTGCCCTCTACATGGTACCGCAGCTGCCGTTCTGAAGCTGGGGTCTGAATCCCGGCTTCTGGAGGACTCAGTTCCCCCGAATTGATTTCAGTGGAACTGTTAGGAATTGCATAACTTCGGGAAGTTCTGAGTCATGTGAGCTTCGTCATGATCGGATCTGGGAGAAGTTGCAGCTGGGCGTATAAGTCTCACTTTGATTTCAAAAGTGGTTTCTCTTTGTGTTACTTTTAATAAAAAGAGGATGTCGTGGGTGGAAAGAAAAGAATGTAGGTCACGGGTGAGAGGTGGAAGCTGTGCCTGCAGCGTGATTTACAGACGTCCCTCTGCCTCGCGCTGCCCGTCTCCTGACGGACAGCACCGCTTCGCTCAGTGCTTGGGCACCTGTTCTCTCTCGATGTTAATTCTGCTTTCAGTCTGCATTCTTTTAACCCAAACACATAAGCACCCTAACTGTTCCAAGGGAGACTTAAAGCAGCTCTGCTTTGTAGCCGTCAGGGAAGAGCTGTGTTTCTAGAACAGAACGAGGAGGAGAGCCATGGTGGGGAAGCGAGAATCCTGCCCTCCCCAGGTTTTCCAGAACCCTGAGTGTAGGTGTCCTTGCAGGCCAGGAGTGGTTGATTCGGGGTTCCTCACCATTTCCTATTTATAGAGACGGTGAGTGTTTTATTTTTTTTTATTTTTTTATTTTTTTATTTTTAAAATATATTTTATTGATTTTTGTACAGAGAGGAAGGGAGAGAGATAGAGAGTTAGAAACATCGATGAGAGCGAGTCATCGATCAGCTGCCTCTTGCACAACCCCCACTGGGGATATGCCCGCAACCAAGGTACATGCCCTTGACCGGAATCGAACCCGGGTCCCTTCAGTCCCCAAGCCGACGCTCTATCCACTGAGCCAAACCGGTTTCGGCGAGACGGTGAGTGTTTTAGTGGGAAGTATAATTTGGGGAAAATATGAGGAAGGGGCCGGCAGGCTTCAGGGAGGTAGGGGAGTGAAAGGAAGTGCTTCTTCGTGTATCCCCTTAGTTCTTAGCCTAAAACCAAGCAAGGCCATGGCTGTCTTCCTCCCCACACCCCTCTCTCTCTTTCTCTCTCTCTCTCCCCCCCCCCCCCCTTAACTTGTGTAGGCTCTGACAGATCTCTTCTGCTGCTTTGGTTTTGCTTACTGTTTGGCTATACACATTTGAATAATGCTATTTCCAACGTAGACGTGTTCTCTGAGTTTCACTCATGTATCCGTCTGTCACGTGATGCTCCACCTCGGTAACCACAGGTGCTTCAGTTATAACAGCCCAGAATTACTTTGGTAAACTTGGACTCACCCACTCCTCCTGCGGGCGTGGGGTGCTGAGAGATTCGTGTCTTCTGCACCAGCAGAACCAGTGCTTGGCAGCAGTCCTGGCTTTCTCTTGTCTCCTTTCCACCATGACCCTCCGCTGGCGGCACTGGCAGTGTTGTTGGGGACACTCTGCAGAGCAGCGGGGAGTCAGAGGTGCCGCAAGTTGTACTCCCTTCCGGGAGATGCAGTATATTGCAAAAAGAAAAGAGGAATGAAGTAAAAAGTTTACAAGTGGTCCCTGACTCTTCTAATTCAACATTTCTTTTAAAAAAAAGTCAGTTTGGTCTTTAAAGTGTTGACTGGACAGGATGAAAGAAAGATGGGTATCTTTGTCATTGTACCAGAGTAAATTGCCATAAAAGCTTGTTCCGGAAGTGAAACAGCTTAAGCATCAGAGATGGTGGAGTGGAAGGCTTATTTATTTATTTATCAAGGCTTCTGTAGCCACTCCACATCTCTACTCAGAAAGCCCGTGCTCAGGCACATGGCGAAGGAACAGAGTATCTGCTGCTTCTCACCACTGCTGTCGTGTGGAAAGTCTGTAGAGCAACTGTGCTCTCCCCCCACCTAAAATCACTGTGACTCATCAGCGACACAATTGCAAACATGTGATGATCTGTTGATGAAAAAAGTCCTGTGTAAAGCAGTGTAATTGCAAACTAGATATAAGGTACGAGGTACAATACGGAACTAAAATCGTTCAGCATCCAGCTGGCCTCTCATATACCTGGTCTGGGGCTGGGAGAGGGTCACGCTCTGCACCTGGGTTGCTCAGCAGTTGATAGCTGATTTCCCGGCCTCAGTCTGTTCCCCTCTAGCCACTCCACACTCCCGCTACAGTGAACGTTCTGACGCACAGCTGTGCCCTATCCAAAGACCAAATCCCTCATTTAGCTCCGTGGCCGGTCATGGACAGTATCTGCTTGCCCCTGCAGCCTCGCCTCCTCACGTCCTGTGTGGTCAGCACGCAGCTGGAGCTCTTTCATTGCTCTGAGTGTCCGTCTGTGTTTCCCGTGGACCTCGGCAGGCGTTACGCCCTCTACTAGAACCTTCTCCTCCCTGCTCCTCGTGGCTTCCTCCTCATCCTGTGTGCTTAGCTTCCATGTTGTTCCCCGGGAGAGGGTCCTGGGCTCCCAGGCGGGCTCCTGCTCCTGCTGTGTCCTCCCCTGACTTCCTGACACTTCTCCTTGGCGCTTGACACACTTATAACAGTTTTTGTGTCGTGGTCTTTCCACCAGTGTCGTAATATTGGAAATGGATTTTCTCTCTCCGTTACAGCCCTAGTACCGGAAGGAAGGAGTGACTAGGTGGAGTCTGGTGGGATGGGAGGAAGTGCGGAAAGAGGAATAACAGAAAAGACAATAACAGTGCGAGCAGGGCGAGTATGACCATCACTGGGCTCAGAACGCTGAGTGGCTACAGTGAGTGTATTGGGGATTGGATTGGGATGGGTAAAGGCTAACAGCTTTGTCACGTGGGGAATATAATTCAGCTGAGGAGCTACAGGAGCCCGAGACAGCCCTGGGTGAGCTGTGGGAGGGGAAGCGTGGTGGAACGCGGGCTCGGGAGGTCAGTGCTGTGCGGGGACAGGGTCCGTTGGCGGGACCAGGCGGGGCCTCTGCCATGCCGTTGGGAGTGGCTCCGGGCTTCCGGTTGGAGCAGCTAGTTATTGTAAGAGAGTGAACTACAACGGAAACAGTAACGTTTTTACAGTGCTTTAGCAAGCTACATTTAAAAGTGCTTTTTATAGAGAAAATATACCCAAAGATAACCAGTGATGTTACCATCTTGCTGTTTTTTTGTGGGCCTATTTTTATACATAGTTAAGATCATGCAGTATGGAGAGGACTTTTTAAAATGCACCTTTAATATTATAGCATGAACATTTCTCCATGTTCTAAAAACCTGTTTTTAAGAGTATTTTCTATTTTTTTAAAGAGTATATTTTAAAGAGTATTTATATGTTTTTAAAAGTGTTTTTACTGATTTGAGAGAGAGGAAGGGAGAAGGAGAGAGAGAAACATGGGTCAGCTGCTTCTTCCTGGGGATGGAGCCCACACCCCAGCGGTGTGCCCTGCCTGGGAATTGAGCCAGTGCCCTCCAGGTGCATGGGATGATGCTCAACCAACTGAGCCACACGGGCTGGGGCTGCGGCGTTTTAAGGGACTGCATTTTGTTGTTGTTGTTGTTTAGAAGTCCCATAACTTGTCCTGCTGGTGGGGCTCAGGTTGGCGTGCCCTCCCACCCACCAAGGGTGTCTGGTTCAGTCCCCTCGGTCACATGCCCTGGTTCAGGTGCCATCCGGTCGGGCACAGGTGGGAGAGAACCAGAGGACGTTTCTCTCACATCGGTGTTCTCTTCCTCCCGCCCCGCCCCTCCCAAGATCAGTTAAATAAATAAAGGAGATAATTATCTGTTGCCCAGTTATTACCTTGTTTTTGATTTTGCTTATAAAAATAAAGAAAGGCTGAATAATGAACATCTTTGTGTTTAAAATTTTTTTTCTTTGAATTATTTCCTTAGTTCAGTTCAGTAGCGGTTCTCAAACTTGGGTATCGGTCAGTATGGCCTGGGAGGCAGGTTAAACACAGATTGCTGAGCCTCACCCTCAGAACGTCTGGGTGAAAACTGGCCGTTTAACAAGGTCCCGAGTGCTGCTGCCGCTGCCGCTGGTGAGAGAGCCCTGTGGGCGCTGGCCTCTGGCATTGACAGTGAACCCGGGAGGAGTGATTATGATCTTGAATGAAACTGCGTTCATGTACCAGCCTGTCTGTATCAGGAAGTTGAAGAGAGAGGAATTGTATCAGCTCCTCAGCAGTGAGAATTTGTGCCATTTGTGGAACGGGAGTGCTGGTTTGTGCAAGTTCTGCGCTGGGTGTGGTGAGGTAGGGGTCCTCTTTGGCTGTTTCACAATCTGTCTGTGAGATAAAACAGATACAACTCAAAAGCGCTGGGGAAAGTAACAAACACAGGGCTTCAGAGTTCAGAGGGACACGCTTGGTGGTTGGCTTGTTAAAATGCAGGAGACCTGGAAATAGCAGGTCCCAGAAGAGCGGGGCTCTCTTTAAGAAGCTTAAACAGGATGGCACTAGGAAAGCGAGGGGTTTCAGCCAGGCCCGTTCTGCTCCGTTAGCGGCGGTCACTCTTCTCCCTGAGTCGCCGTGGCCCTCTGTGAGGGGATAAGGCCTCGGGTGTCTTGTAGGACACACTCAGCCCTCTTGGAGCAAATGGCGGGCTTCCTGAAGGTGCTGCTCAGCTTTATAACTGACAGCCACCCACAGGCAGAGGTGATGGTGCCCCTTCACACAGCTCTTCTCTGGCTTAAATGTTAACAGAAAAGGGGGGCCCAGCAAGTGTGACATTGCTGCTGCTTTGTGTGCTGTTCCTTGCGTTAGACTCTGGAGTGGCCTGGAGTGAATTTCCTAGGACCCTGCTGTCCCCAGGGAGGCTGGGGCTGGGAGGAGGCATTGTCCTCTCTGATCACACTTAATAAGCTCCCTCTCCGCTCTGTCTGCTGTCAGTCCACGGCGCTGACTGGTATTTGCTGGTGTGTGTTTCTCCCCACCCGAGCTGAGGGCTGCGGTAGGTGAGGACTCGGCCCTGCTTCAGGCTGCGGTACTCACCCCGCGCAGTGGATGCGGGGCCTGAGGAAGCTGAGGGGAGGAAGGAGAGAGTGGGTAGATTCTTTTCTCCCTTGGTTTTGTGAGCATATTTAACCTCAAGTGGCACTTCACTTGTATTTTTAGCTCCTGCCTATTTTGAGGACATCCTAAGTCCAGTGGAATGATTTTGTTTCTGCAGTGATATTTGTTGAGAAATAAGGAGAGCATCAGCTCAAATATTTTTAGACAGTTTCTACAGAGACTTAAGTCACCAAAATTGTACTCCAGAAATTCTCTTGACTTTGGAAGAGGCAGCAGAGTGGCTGTGATGACAAGTGACTGACAGCGCAGACATACTTCACGTTGTTACGCTTGCTCTGATCAGACAGACATTGTTGTGCTGTTTTATTTTGGTAGCAGTGCTCTTTGCTTTCCTTGGGCTCCAAGTCAGACTGGTAAAATAATGGATGTTGCTCTTTCCCAGAGATTAGTTTGGTCTTATCACTTCTGCTCTGGTGTCCCCTGGACTGATGATCTGTATTTGTGGAGGCAGCAGTCACAGGGATAGTACACTCTTGTTCTCTCATGTGTAATGTGTGACTTTCTGTAAAACAGTTACTTTCCAGTTTCACTTTGCTCATTAATACCTTGGTGGCTCTTGCTCCCCATCAGCTGATAAGAAGCTGATACAGCTCCGATTGGCAATGGGCGGGTTGAGTTGGCTGCCTTGATCTTAGGATTCTAAACATACAAGCCAGAAACACCTTTAATTTAGAAGCTAGGTCATTGCAGAATATGATACTCTAAGATACCAAAGTTACCACTACTGATAGGAACAGGACTCGCGCTCAGATTTCTCATTGTCACAAACACCTCTCCGCGGTTGGTTTGACCTGGGACCTAAAGAGGTTCCCACGTTGGCCCGCTTGCCATAGTCTGGTCTTTCTCATGCTATTTATTTCCTGAAGACATTGGCTCATTTGTTCTGCCGGAATTCTAGCATTCTGGGTGTGGCTGATTGCTTGCTGAGGTTATTTAATTTGGCAACATCAACATTTATGTCTTCAAAACTAGAAGTTAGATCTTGGTGAGATTCAGGTTCCGTTTGTGTGTTTTTTGTAAGAATACTTCATAGCTTGTGCACTGGGCGCTTCATAACGTGGTATGTTAGGAAGACTCTCGTTTCAGTAATATTACAGTTGATTAGTAGGTTTAGGTGTTAATAACTTTTTTGTCTTTATTTCAGAAAAGCTTGATTCTTTGCTCTCAGACTACGATATCCTCTCTTTATCCAGTATCCAACAGCACTCAGTAAGAAAGAGAGACCTACAGGCATCAACACATTTAGAAACACTGCTGACGTTTTCAGCATTAAAAAGGTAATTTGAATTATTCATAGAAAAATGTTGGGGTAAGGGAGACTTGGTTTGGCAAAAGCCGAAAACTAAGTTGTTTTTTCTGCCAAAGGTTATTTATTTTTTCAACTATAGTTGATACACAATATGCTGTTAGTTTCAGGTGTATAAGGGTAGCTTGGGAAGTTACATTTTTAAAGGTTTGTAATTAGTATAATAAGTCTGTCAGATTATTACACTGCATATTGCCTATTCTAAAACTTACACTGATGATTATTTTAAAAAAGTAAATAGGTATCCCCAAAGTGTCAGTGATGGTAATAATATGGTTATTGAATTCTAACAAAGAATTTTAATTGTGAATAGAACCCACTAAGCCACACTGGCTAGGAGTGGTGATGGATTTAACTAGACATATTGTGATGATATTTTTGTGATATATACAAAAAATTAGAAAATGTTAATTCAGATATTAACATCAGTTTGTGGTTACTGTAAATCCTTAAAAGTCAGAAAGATAAATGAAAATTATAAAAGAATTCTGTAAGTACATGACTTCACATAATTTTGGGAGGATAGAGTAACGCATAGATTCTGACTAATACATTGTGTGGGAGGCTTTATAGCTAAAAGTTGAAGATTGGAAACTCAAAAAATAGGGATTTTATATTAGCTGGCCCTTATCTTTATAATAGAGCAGATTAGTAATGTAGAAAATGAGCACAATTCCAGTGATTTTTCTAGAAAGAATATTAAGTAAAAGCAATGTGGAGACTGCTGGAGAGCTCTAAAATGACATGATAAGGCATTTATAATAAGTTCTCAGCATAACTGACGGTGGAAACACACATACCTGTGAATGTGTGCGAAGATATGCTTTAGGATAGCAGAAGATGTCCCAAGGTTTTCTGCAATGATGTGCTATTGTCTCTCTTGTGACCACAAGCAAACTAAAATTGCCTTGTTATGTTTAAAAATGTTAAAAATATTTGTTGCCATGGAGGCAATCTCAGCCTAGATTCTTGCAGTTTAGACTTATGCAGACCCATAGGAAGTAACAGTTCATATTTTCACACCACAGCTGACAAAGTTGGTTCCTGTGGCTAAGATGAAAAACACCTTTATTTTTTTATGTTCATGGGCATACTGAAAGGACTCTGTAAATAACAAGTGGAAAATTCTATGCCTAATTCTAAAATCAAAACTGAAACTCGTAGAAAACAAAAGAATATTAAGCCAACTAAAGAACTGCAGTGTGTATTTTATTTTATTTTTTATTTTATTTTTTTTAAATATATTTTATTGATTTTTACAGAGAGGAAGGGAGAGAGACAGAGAGCTAGAAAGGTCAATGAGAGAAACATCGACCAGCTGCCTCTTGCACCCCCCCCACCGGGGATGTGTCCGCAACCAATGTACATGCCCTTGACCGGAATCGAACCCGGGACCCTTCAGTCCGCAGACCGACGCTCTACCACTGAGCCGGTTTCGGCTGCAGTGTGTATTTTAATGTCTGTGTTGTTTTTGCCTTGCATTTATTTTCCTCGTGGTATTGTGGATTAATTTTTTTCAAGATCTTTTTAGAAGGAGAATAATACAGAAAAGCAGCATCTATTGATTTTACACAGCAATAACCTTAGGTTGATTGCTAGAGGCAGCATAGCACAGGCTTCTGAAATGAGCCAAATTCAACTTTCAGTTTTGCCATTTACCAGCTGCATAACCTCCAGTACATTGATTAACTTCCAAGCCTCAATTTTCACTGTGCGAAGTGGGTATATCATGTACAGAGCATCTAGGACGAAGTGGGTGTCAATAAATAATATCCAATAATATCAGTTTTTAATAAGTTTTTAGGACAAGCAGGACTTGGACTTACACGATACTATCCAGATGTATGTTTCCTTATTCTTCAGCCTCCAGAGAAGATGAATGCCTAAGCTGTTGGCGTCTTCTTTCCCAGGTCTGGATGCTCCTGGCTGCCAGACCCTAACACTAAAGAGATGAGTCTGTGTTTACAGGAGGTACGGTGCCCTAAGCACCTGGTAAAACAGTAGTGAAGACTCGCATGGCTTTTTATTAATGTCAGCTTCTTTAAACTTCTTTTTTAAGGAAGTTTAATGAAATGAAAATTGGGCTTCCATTTTGTGTTCTTAAGAGTAAAATATGGATGCATTGTTTTCTACAGGCATTTTAAATTATACCTGACGTCAAGTACGGAACGCTTTTCCCAAAATTTCAAAGTGGTGGTGGTCGACGGTAAGAATGAGAGCGAGTACAACGTCAAGTGGCAAGACTTCTTCAGCGGCCACGTGGTCGGTGAGTAGGGAGCTTGTTTGCCTTTGTGCCTGGCGGGCGGTGTCCGGGTCTAATTGACTGAGTATTTCTATTCTTTTCTTGGGGGAGGGCGGTGGAGGACCGAAGAACTGCTGTTCTTTGTTTTACCTGAACTGTCTACTTTGGAGCGGAAACATTCCAGCAGGAGGATATGGGTATTACCAGCTGTCACTCCCGCTGGCCACTAGGATGATTGAAATGAGTTTTTTCTCAAGTGCTTTCACCTTTTCTTTAGAGAAGGATTGTAGGCTTCCCTGGAGATTTTAAACAGAGGATCTCGGAGATAAAATAATTGACTTTGTGATCCTGTTTTATATTTAAGAAAGTATATCCCACTAGCAATTGTCATTTACTTCTGGAGCTTATTCTCCAGCCAGAAACAAGTGGCACTGAAATATAGTAGAGTCAAGACCTCTGTGTGTCAGATTTGTTTTCTGCCTCCTCTTAGTTTTCTTCCTTCCTTCCTTCCTTCCCTTCCTTCCTTCCTTCCTTCCTTCCTTCCTTCCTTCCTTCCTTCCTTCCTTCCTTCCTTCCTTCCTTCCTTCCTTCCTTCCTTCCTTCCCAAAGTGGGCAGGTAATTCCAGGAGGAATTGCAGGTTGGTTTTGCTGTGTATCATTCTCACCCAGCAGTTGGAGGCGAGAGAGAGGTTTCAGATGGCTGGACAGCCCTCCTGAGGCGGGGCTCGCTCCTCTCCGGGGCTTTCACGGTGGTCAGTGTCTGGGCAGATTCACCCTGCTGAAGGGCTTTGTTGAGTTCTAATGGCATTGGGGCATAGTTTATTTTTTCATGTAAGTATTTTATAATAATGAAAATTTTTTTCTCTTAAGGTGAGCCTGACTCTAGGGTTCTAGCCCACATAGGAGATGACGATATTACAATAAGGATCAACACAGATGAGGCAGAATATAATATAGAGGTAAATCTGACATGAGTTTTTTCTTAGCATGTATCTTTTTTTCTTCTTCAAATGTCTATTTTTATTATATTTACTGGAATAACACTGGTTAATAGCATAAATTTCAGGAGTACATTATAATACGGCATTTACACACTCATCCCTGAAGTCAGATCTCCTTCCCACACCATGTATTTGACCCCCTTTGCTCTCTTCGTCCTCCCCTCACCCCTTCCCACCTGGTAACCACCTGGCTGTTGTCTGAGTTTGTCTTTGTTGCTTTTTGTTTCATATCCCATATATGAGTGAAATCATATGGTTCTTGTCATTTTTCTCTCTGGCTTCACTTAATTATCTCTGATTTTTATTTTTATTTTTATTTTTTAAAAATATATTTTGTTGATTTTTTTTACAGAGAGGAAGGTAGGGGACAGAGAGCTAGAAACATTGATGAGAGAGAAACATGGACCAGCCGCCTCCTGCACATCCCCTACCGGGGATGTGCCCGCAACCAATGTACATGCCCTTGACCAGAATCGAACTCGGGACCTTTCAGTCCACAGGCCGACGCTCTGTCCACTGAGCCAAACCGGTTTGGGCTTATCTCTGATTTTTAAAAAGTGGTTTCTCAGTTGTTGTAAGAAGACAAAGGTCTATAATTATACTTCTTTCCTTGAGTTTAAAGTTTTTTAATAAGGAAAGTAGATGATGTCTTAAAGGTGACATTTTTTACAAATGACTAAGATGCACTGTGTTTCTAATACCATGATTGAGTAAAAGTCACATGTGGGCGGATATAGGAAGAGAAAACTTCCTTCCCTCCCGACTCACTGTTTCCTTGTTCTTACTCTCATAACCCTGTTACAGAGTCAACCTTCTCAAGGATGAAGGTGAAGTCCTCTTGGCCCTTTCTCCTTTTCCCCTTTTTTCTCCTAGATGCTCTGGAAATGCAAGATCAGTAAAGGGTGATCGTTGGTATCTGAGGGGTTAAAGAGGAATTAGGACACTCGGGCTCCTCTTTCATTAAAGTCCGAGCGGTACAACCAGGCTGTCCTGGTCCCATTTGTGGGGGACACGGAGCCTGTGTCAGGTGTTAGTCTGGGAAATGACCTTTGCCCCAGATGGCGGGTCCAAGTTATCCTGTGTTCTTAAGAAATGAGAGTACTCTGGGTAGTGGTGATATCACCAAAATAGAACACCTGTGGGAAACTGTCATTAAATTGTTACAATGAAAGGTTCAAGTGTATTTCAGTGCTGGTAATCCATGCATAGTCAAAAAAACTCTTCATGAGCTTTTTCTTCTTTCCAATTTAGGGTCCATTTAGTAATGGTTATTATAAGATTCAGCACTCTTAGAAATGGTGATAATAGGATTTGCTTTTAGTATTAGTAATAATAACTACCTTCATTTTGATGTCTTAATATGTAACTGGATTCATTATTTTACATTATCTTCAGAATAGATGTTACCACTGGTTTACCTAGTGAGAACAGTTATGCTCAGATATGTTAACATCTCAAAGACATGTGGTGGGGGACAGTTGAGGTTTGAACCTGGGTATATCTGATCCCGAAGCCTGCTGTCTTTTTTTTCTGCGATTTGGGCTGCATTATGAAACTATTAATATGAATTTAGAAATGTTTGTGCCCAAAGGAAAAAATGTCCTCTGCCTGTTTGTCGGCCACATTCAGGTTATGAAGGTTTCTATAGTGAGGAGTTGTTTAGTGTTAAATTTTTGAGTTCTCTGTTAGCCCTGAGGTTCTGTAATCTTTGTTTTTTAAATCTGCCTCATACATGGATTATAAAAGAGTATATATGTATTTAACCTCTTTATTGAGATACAATTCACTGTACAGTTTACCCATTTAAATTATATAACTTGGTGGTTTTTAGTATTTTCATAGAATACTGTAGGTATCACCATGATCAGTTTTAGTACATTTTTATCACCTCCATCACCCTTTCTCCCCAACTCCCCCAGCCCCAAGCAACCACTAATCTGCTCGCTCTCTTCAGATTGGCCTGGTCATTTCACATGAGTGGCACTACACAATATGTGGTCTTTTGTGACTGCTGCTTTTACTTAGTGTTTTCATGCTTTATTTGTGTTGTAGCATGTGTCCAAATTTTATTTCTTTTTATAACCAAGTAATATTCCATTGTATGAATATACCACCTTTGCTTATTCCTCCATTCATTGGACGTTGAGTTGTTCCCACTTTTTGGCTGTTGTGAATAACACTGCTGTGAACACGTTCTTGTGTGAGCTTATGCTTCCATTTCTCTTGGCTGTACACACGGAGTGGGACGCTGGGTCCTGTGGTAACGCTGTTTTCCATAGTGGTTGTGTTTGGCATGCTCACACTTTACACCCCCTGCATCGCACAGTCCGAGGTACATTGGCACCAGCAGTGCATGCGAGTCTGATTTGTCCACCTCCTCGCCAATACCTGTTATTGAGTGTGTTTTTATTACAGCCTTCTTGGTGGGTATGAAGTTTTCTTGTCGTATTATTTTTCATTTTCATGATGGATATGGATGTGTGTGTGTGTACTTAAATTTTATCTTTTGAACCTTTCTCACAAGCTATTTGGTTCTGATGAGACCAATGTCCTTACAGAGTGGAACTTGGGTTTGAAATAACAAACATTCTTTTGACTTAACATAGCTTTTGAGTATGTTAGTTCTGATTTACGGTGGCCTTGCAATATTGTAAGGGAAGGTATTTGTTCTTTCCTGTGCATACAAGATGTTAAGGGAACTAGAATGAAAAGGCATCAGAACAGAACCTTGTCTAACTTTCCTGCTGTCTGTTCGTCACCCAGCATGGTTGGTGTTAATATATATATATATATATATATATATATATATATATATATATATATATATATATATATATATATTTGAATCAGTGAATGGAAAAGGATATGCATTTTCTCTTCTGATTCTTCTAAAAGGTTTCATAACTTAATGCCCTTCTTCATATACAGATAAACAAGTGAATAATCCATGTATTTATTTACCAGCTTAGAAATGATGATAAAAATTGAAATGGTTTATTTTTTATAAAAATGACTATCCAGTTTACTTAGCGTGGAAACGAATGTTATCTAAACACAAGGAAAGAATGTAAGAATTTGATGTTTAGAAATTTTTATATTTTTTCATCTCAATTATGTTTTTCTATTTTAGCCACTTTGGAGACTCATTAATGATACTAAAGACAAAAGGATGTTAGTTTATAAATCTGAAGACATCAAGAACGTCTCCCGGCTGCACTCCTCCAAGGTGTGTGGCTACGTAAAGGCGGAAAACGAAGGTTTGCTCCCGGAATGGCTGGTAGCTGGAAAGGCACCTGATGGTAAGACTTAAAAACATATATAATATGAAACAGGCACTGCGCTGTCTTCAGTAGGGTGTTAAATTGATTTTTTTAAAAAGCACGTTTCTCAAGAAACTATAGTATTTGGCTTGAAAATAGTTTTGTTCAGAAATTTTTATGTTAATTCTTTTGCCTATAATATAATAAATGAAAACACTAGAAAACAACTGGTAACAGTAATGATTAGACTTTTAAAAAAGATTGGGGAAAGGAATTGAATAATCTGAGGGCAAATATTTTTTTATTTGCAGGTATTTAAAAATGACAATACAATCTTTAAATAAGTTGATAAGACATTCTTTAGTAGCAAAAAAGCTCTTTAATGTTTGAAAAGATGAAGCTTATCAGTTTGGGGCAGATCCATTTAGCATTTTTTGAAAACAACCATCTTGGAGAAATAGTCTACTGTCCTTATTTTTAAAAACCTTAGAAAATATTACTAGCATTTTAATATATAAATTCTTAAACAATTTGATTATTTGATAAGAAAACCTATTAATACAAACTAATCCTAATGTCTGATTACCTTGATATTTTTTACCATTGCCTTGGTTAATTTGTGGAATTCTAGAATAGAATGAGAGCTTCATAGCTGAGCAACAAATAGCTGATTGCTTTACTTTCAAGTACTTTTAAAGTTGCCTCATTTTAAAAATTAGAGACACTTTCCCCTGATTTTGAATTCTACAATTTTTATTGATTTTTTTACAGAGAGGAAGGGAGAGGGATAAAGAGTCAGAAACATCGATGAGAGAGAAACATTGATCAGTAACCAAGGTATATGCCCTTGACTGGAATTGAACCCAAGACCCTTCAGTTCACAGTCCAATGCTCTGTCCACTGAGCCAAACCACTCAGGGCAATTCTACAATTTGTAAAATAAGTATTATTTTATTCCTTTCAGAGAGGAACGGAGAGAGGTAGAAATATCTATTGACTAAGCCAAACCAGCTAGGACTTGAATTCTACAATTTTAAAACTTCATGTTACTTTTCACTTTTTCTTCAAATTGTTTGTTTGTTCAAGATACCTGTAAGGAAACTAAACTCATGTAGTGTTTGTTTCAAAACTTTGCTAGGTTTAAAGTGTTATAAAAAAAACTCCTTGTTTTGATGAATTTTGATTTAATAGTGCATACAAATTCATATTAGAGCTTGTTCACCGGGTGAAGAGAGCTGACCCTAATCCCATGAAGAACACGTGTAAATTATTGGTGGTGGCAGATCATCGCTTTTACAAGTACATGGGCAGAGGGGAGGAGAGTACCACTACCAACTACCTGGTAAGTATTTGATCCTGGAGGCGGTAATGGGCGGAACGCTCCTGCAGGCAGTCTCACTTCAGTAGGGAGAGGACTGCTATCATTTGAAACATAAAGAAATGGATCCATTTCTGATGCCGTATTATTTCGTAAAATATTTGAGGGCTACTGAGGTTCTTGCGTTACTGCATAGAGATTTTAGTTTCAAATTTTAAAACCTGTCTTACCTTTGAACTATTATTTTCTGCACATTAGAGCTTTCATGCATATTAGGTTTAGGGCAAATTCATTACACAGGCCTCTCTTTGTCCAAGTGAATTCTTTGAAAATGTTACTGCTGTAATGGCAGCGGTGTCATGGGGACGGGTGACTGTTGCTCTAGAGTGGGAACAGTATTTGTATGAAGAATAAACACTGCTGGTCTTTATAATTGGTAGAAACTTTTATAATGGCGTTTTCTCCAAATGACTCCTTCTATGCATATTTCAGAGAAGATGGATCAGTTTGGTTTGTGCCATCAAGTAGTTAATTATTGGGCTCTGAGTGAAATAGATGGGACTTTCATGCTCAGAACCACCCTGTGGTGAAGAGGAGATGACGGAAGTGTTGACACTGGGTTTTTAAGCATTTATGAATGTAATTTGGAAAAGTTAAGGGAATCAGAGTTCATTGACATTTTTTATTAGTATGACCTCATTTGTCATGATAACTTGGCACTGACCAAATGCTGTTGAGGAAATGAGAGAAGCAGCTCTTCCTGGCAGAGTCTGGCTCTGGAAAGACGTCTCTCTCGCTGCCTCGTGGCTGCCCTTCTGGGCCATGCCCGCCCTCAGCCTCTCCCTCTCCTCCCGCCCCGTGAAAGGGGTCATTGTGAAGCTGGTGGAGTGTGTGAAGTCACTGTAATTCTTGCTCCTATGGAAGAGCTATTTCCTGAAAAAGTTTCTTAATAGGGCTTTGTGTTAAGGAGTTCTCTTCATTTGCTGCTGCTTTGTTCATTATACCAAGATATTAATATAATGAAAGGTTTAGTCTTAAAATTTGCAATTCTTGGTCTTTCAGTTACTCTAAGCCAGTGGTTCTCAACCTTTCTAATGCTGTGACCCATTAATCTAGCTCCTCATGCTGTGGTGACCCCCAACCATAAAATTATTTTCGTTGCTACTTCCTAACTGTAATTTTGCTGCTGTAATGAATCGTCATGTAAATATCTGTTTTCCGATGGTCTTAGGCTCTACAGCAGCGGCTCTCAGCCTGTGGGTTGCGATGATCGCCACTCACAGGCTGAGAACCGCCAGCAGGGTCGCAGTGGGAAAGGAGGGAGGGAGCTCATCTTCCTGGCTGTGCGCCTGGCCCCCAGGGAAAGCTGCACTCTGCCCAGGGAGCGGGGGCCACATAGCAGGGCCCGGGCTGCTCCTCACACTCTGAGGAAGGCTTTGAGGAACTTGCCAAGAGACTGAGTGAAGACCGAATATTTCTTAGAAGAGACTGTTTTAGGTAAATGGATTGACTTCATTTTCATTTTTGTAACTGACTGGAATGGCAAGTTTTTTTTTTTTAAAAAAAACCCTGTTACTTGGTATTTTGGTTCCATATGCAATTGATTACTTGATTTATACTAGTGTGCAGCACTGTTTTACTCTGGTAACAAGACTTTATTTGGGCTGGAATAACTTCTTTGTCAGCGCTGTCAATGATAGAGAACAGCATTATGCTAGCTTTTGTAATTGGAAGAAACTTCTGTAACGGCATTTTCTCTGCACTGACTGCTCTCTCCCTCGGCTTCATCCCGTTGCCGAGAGCAGTGCAGGTGTACATAACGCCTCCCTCTCCCTCCCGCAGATAGAGCTCATTGACCGAGTGGATGACATCTACCGGAACACTTCCTGGGACAACGCCGGCTTCAAAGGGTACGGGATCCAGATCGAACAGGTACTTCCCGGCCTGTGGCTGACATCCTCTCCCGGGTTCTGTGATGCAGATATTCGCCACTTCAGACGTAATCAGAAATGTTCTCAATGCCTTCATTCTTTTCTGTTAACTTACAGTGTTTTCATATCGATATTAATTATTTGTAGGTTGTGCAGTTTTCTCTTCTTAAGCTTGTTTTAGGCAAAAAGGCTTTCTTGCTGCTCTGAGCTCTCCCTTCTTGAATTCAGGGCCTTTACTCCCGCCCTGTTTTCCTTGCCTGTGACCATGCTTATGTCTTTAGTTAGAATCTGTAGTCAGAAGAGTTGCTCAGAACTATTGTGTGCAGTGCATGGCACTGATGCTTACAGAACCAGCAGCTCTCTTTCTCCCTGATTTCTCTTATCTCGTTAATAGAGTAAGTCCAGCCCAGCTGGTGTGGCTCAGTGGTTGAGCATCATCCCATGCACCCAGAAATTATGGGTTCAACCCCCAATTGGGACACATGTCTGAGTTGTAGGCTCAGTCCCCATAGGGGTGCACAGTGTATTTTGTTTTGCTTAATATCTTTATTGATTTCAGAGAGGAAGAGATAGAAACATCAATGATGAGAGAGAATCATTGATTGGCTGCCTCCTGCACGCCCCACACTGGGCATCAAGCCTGCAACCCAGGCATGTGCCCTTGACTGGAATCGAATCTGGGACCCTTCAGTCCACAGGCCAATGTTCTATCCACTGAGCCAAAGTAGCTAGGGTATGCAGTATTTTTATTTCTCTAAAAAAACAAAAAAATAAATAAAAATATGTTCAGCCACAGTGCTGACATATACACAGTAAAAGATACATCTTAGTATCTCATAGTAAAAATTGTTCCAAATTTATAAGACTAATTAAAAAGACTGTTCCAGTCGAAACCAGTTTGGTTCAGTGGATAGAGCATCGGCCTGTGGACTGAAAGATCCTAGGTTTGATTCCGGTCAAGGGCATGTACTTTAGTTGTGGGCACATCCCCAGTGGGGGGTGTGCAGGAGGCAGCTGGTCGATGATTCTCTCTCATTGATGTTTCTAACTCTATCCCTCTCTCTTCCTCTCTGTAAAAAGTCAATAATATAATATATGTATATATAAAGACTGTTCTGAAATTGGGTATTGATCTGGACAAACACTTTGATATGGAAATTATTGTTTATATTTTTTCCTAGGCTTTATTCTTAAAGACTCTGTAGCTAGAATTTAGAGAGTTAAAAAAATCCTTGAAATTATATATCATTCTTATAAATGTTAAACTTTTATATGCTTTCATAAAACTAAGAGAATTATTTTTCCCTTTTCCTGTTCTTTTACTTGCTTTTTCTTTCTTTAAGTTGTTGTTTGAATAGGTAACATATACAAGTGGCACAAAGCCAGGGAAAAGTAAGTCTCCCAATCCTGCTCATTGTCACACCAGCTTCTTTCCCCAGGACACCATGCCGCTAGTTCCATGTGTGTTTTTCCAGAGACCTTTCCGCATGTATAGCATGTGTGTGTGTTTGTGTTTGACACAGTGGTGCTATGCAGTACTCTTTGGATCGTGCTTTTCCATTTCATGGATATGCTGGTGACTACCCCCCTGTGGCTCAAATAAAGCTGCCTCACGTTGTCACGACAGCTGTGACTGGTTTGAGTTTAGGGGGTCAGTAAAGAAAGCTTTTTTTTTTGCTTTGGAAGTTGGAAGCAGTTGAAAAGAAGGGTGTGACATAGGAGATAAAACATCAGCTTCTTTCCTGGCAGCTGATGGGCAGGAAGATGTGGGTTAGAGGCAGTCACAGTAGGGTTCCTGCTTCGCCCCAGAATGCGTCTTGACCACCCACCACCACAGCCGCAAAGCTCACCCAGCGAGCAGAGCGGAGCGGAGCGGAGCGGAGTGTGCCCTCTGCAGGCAGGCAGGGCCAGAGAGCCCGGAGCGAGCGGACCAGGAGCGTTTGTACCGCACGAACAAGGAGCGGCCTGTTCTCCACACCCTCCGCTCCCGGGGCGCAGAGTGACGCACGTGCTGGCGGCATCTCTGCATCGTCCACCAGAGTTGAACGAGGTGTTTTAGGCTAATGGAACTGAAGTTCTCGTTTCAGCTAAATAGAGAGAAAATGAAAATTTGGGAGCACATTTATAAATTCATAAATCATTCATTGATAAGTTTTCCATTATCATCTGCTTCTCACTTTGTTTTTAAACATTAATTATTTAGGGCTGAAGAATTTTATGAAATTCTGATTCCATAACTTTTTCTAGAATCGGCCTTTATTGAATATCTGAAAACTGCAGTATTCGGTTTGTGACTTTTTCTGAAGCGTTCTAAGTGTATTATCTCTTCAAGTATAGATTCTCATTTTCAAGTCTCCACATGCTGTAAAACCTGGTGAGAGACACTATAACATGGCCAAGAGCTACCCAAATGAGGAGAAGGATGCCTGGGACGTGAAGATGCTGCTGGAGGTAGGGGGGGGGCCCTGGGCGTGACGCTGTTGCGACCACTTGCGATTTCCTGGGGGTGGGGGAGGGGAGGGGGCCATGTCTTCTGACAAAGGGGCATGTTAGAAAAGGGTCAGCAGTCACCTGTCCGCTGCAGCAGGGCCAGCAGCCAGAGGGGCAAAAGGCGGTGCCCACGAGAGCTCAGAGCAGGGTGCTGACCTGACGTGTGTGAGGTCTAGTGAAGCCGTGGGCAGAAACTGGGGGGATGCCCAGGACACACAGTTTTGTATCATTTTGTTTGTTCAAGCCTCTTGGGAACTGTTAGTGCGTCTCTGGTCAGTGATCAGTGTATGGGAAGGAAATCAGGTGGCAGATTTATAACTTCGAGATCTAGAAGTTCTGTTCAAGAATTCTACGTCTTCGTGTTTTTATTCTGGTGGTGAGCTAGAGGTAGTGAACCTAGCTCCCTCAGCAGGTGTGAGTGTCCTGTCTGCACACGAGTCAGGGTCTGAGTTTGTGATTACATTGCTCTGCAGAATGACCGAGCAAATGATAGTGCTTCTCTCTCCGTAGGTGGGTAATGTGTTAGCTGCCTCTTCGTGCTCTAACAAATTACCACAGATTAGAGCTTAAAGCAACACTGTACTTATTTAATAGTTTCCCTGGGTCAGTCCAGGTACAGTGTGTGGTTCATCCATATTCTCCGGGGAGTCTCACAGGCCCCAACCCAGTTTTCAAAGCTTGAATGGAATTTCAGAATGTTATCAGCTCTTCAGCCAGGTTGAATGTGCCCCGGCCCGGGATCACACCCCAACCTTAGTGCATTGGGATGACGCTCTAACCAACTGAGCTACCTGGCCAGGACCCTGCTGTTCAGTTTAAGCATTTTAAAAATTGCCGAAACCAATTTGGATCAGTTGGTAGAGCGTCGGTCTGCGGACTGAAAGGTCCCAGGTTCGATTCCAGCCAGGGGCATGTACATTGGTTACGGGCACATCCCCGATAGGGGGTGTGCAAGAGGCAGCTGGTCGAAACATCGATGTTTCTAGCTCTCTATCTCTCTCCCTTCCTCTCTGTAAGAAAATCAATAAAATATATTAAAAAAATAAATAAAATAAATAAAAATCAAGGTTTTTTTTTTTTAATGGTAGACACTACCTTTTTTTTTTTTTTTTTTTTAATAATACGATTATTTTTACTTTTATTCTTTATTGATTTCAGAGAGGAAGAGAGAGGGATAGAGAATTAGAAACATCGGCCGGCACCGGTTTGGCTCAGTGGATAGAGCGTCGGCCTGCGGACTGAAAGGTCCCGGGTTCGATTCCGGTCAAGGGCATGTACCTTGGTTGCGGACACATCTCCAGTATGGGGTGTGCAAGAGGCAGCTGGTCGATGACTCTCTCTCATCGATGTTTCTAACTCTCTAACCCTCTCTCTTCCTCTCTGTGAAAAATCAATAAAATATATTAAAAAAAAAAAAAAAAAAAGACTTTAAAAAAAAAAAAAAGAGAGAGAAACATCGATGAGAGAGAATCATCGATAAGCTGCCTGTTGCACACCCCTACTGGGGATGTGCCCACAACTAAGTTACATGCCCTTGACCGGAATCGAACCCGGGACCTTTCAGTTCACAGGCTGACACACTATCCACTGAACCAAACCGGTTTCAGCAAAAATCAAGGTATTTTTAATTGGAAACTGTGGGTTGTTGTAGGAGAGGTTTCTACTAAAACCATTAGCATTCTTGAAATACTTGAAAAGCCCTTGTCCTGGTGTGAAGTTCTGAGGCCCTGAGAGCCAGGTGTCCAGGACTGGGCTGACAGATGTGGATGTCCCCTGCTGGGCTGTGCTCTCACCCCAACCCTCGTCGTTCCTCAGAGCTGTGGGAACCGCTCCCAGCCCTCCCTTTGTGTCCCCACCCCCACAAATGGCGGCTGCTCTCACCTGTGCAAGTGGTGGGCGTGAGCTGTGGCAGGAGCATTGCCCACCCTGCCCGCACTCTGGGCGCAGACCGGCCGTCACATGGAGCTAGCTGATCAGGAACACGTGGTTGAAACGGCTTCTGATGCCATGTCATTGTTTACCTAATTAAGAACACTTTCCTTTTTTAAGCAATTTAGCTCTGATATAGCTGAAGAAGCATCTAAAGTCTGCCTAGCACACCTTTTCACGTACCAGGACTTTGACATGGGAACTCTTGGATTGGCTTATGTTGGTTCTTCCCGACCGAACACTCACGGCGGCGTCTGTCCCAAGGGTGAGTTTCCCGTCTGCCGAGTGACTGTGGGAACACAGGCTGGTTGGCTTCTATGGAAGTTCTGTGCTGAACAGCAGCTTGTTTTCTCTCCTTCAGCTTATTATAATCCGATTGGAAAGAAAAATATCTATTTGAATAGTGGTCTGACCAGCACAAAAAATTATGGTAAAACCATTCTTACAAAGGTATGTTCTTTTATTTTTTAAAAGGATCGATGTTTAGTTTGTTGTAGTTATATATTTATGTAGATGTCTTCTAAAAGAGCAATACATACTAGGTTGTTATTGTTTTTTTATGCCTAAACACATGTTCTTTGGTGAGAAATCTGAAAATAAAAGGTATAAAGAAGAAAATAAAAGTTACTGGTCAGACTTCTTCCAAGCCCCATGGGGCCGTTGTTTTCCGGACGCTGTGCCCCAGGCCGCCGCTGCCCGCTCGGGGTGGTGTGCTGGCGCTCGTGTGGCTGTGGTCTGATGCCACCGGACTCTCCTTTCCTGGGCCTGCTCTTCCTCTTGATCAATAGCAGCATTTCCGTAAAAATCCTCAGGAGCTTCCTGAGAGGGGGCCTGGAGGGAGACTCCTGAGATTGTGCATGTCTTCACCTGCCCTTCAGCCTGTGATTTAGCTGGTATATTCCCAATTCCCTCCGAATTTGAAGGCATTGCTCCATTGTCCTTGAGTGTTTTGTGTTACTAGTAAAGAGTGTGAAGTCACTCCAACTTCTTATGCTTTTTATGTGACCTGTTTTCCCCGTGTAGAGTATTTTAGGGTCTTGTTTTTGCCCAGACATACCCAGTGGGAATGTTTAGGCAAAGTCCAGAACGTCCACAGAACAGAAACTCAGTGAGCAGTGACTTAGAGAAGGTGTGGCTCAGGCGAGCAGCTCTTCCCCTCTGACCTCGAGCCTGTGTCCTCATGGTCACAGGATGGCTCCCTTCTGTGCTGTGGAGAGGAGGACGAAGAGAGCAGAGTCTGCCCCTTTTTAAAGCTGGTCTGGCGGTCCCACCCACAGGTGTTTATAGCTCAGCGCCAGAGCCGGCCCTGGCTGCCCAGATGCTCCAGGGACGTGGGAGGGGCTGTTGTAGCTGGGCACGTGGTCCTCTGGGCAGAGCTAGGGTTCCGCCCGGGCCCCCTTTAAGACAGCAGTGTGGCTGGGTATTGGCAAGTAATGTTCCGCTGCGCGATCTTTAAGGAAGCTGACCTGGTCACGACTCATGAGCTGGGCCACAATTTTGGAGCGGAACATGACCCGGACGGCATCGCGGAATGTGCCCCAAGTGAGGACCAGGGAGGAAAATTCGTGATGTATCCCATTGCTGTGAGCGGGGATTACGAGAACAATAAGGTATGTGTCTTGGAGCGTCTTGACGTGGTTAGGACAGAAAGTGGCTGCTTAATTATAACCAGAGCGCACAACGGGTCCGTTCAGGGATGGACTGCCAGTTCCCAGTTCCTGGAAACTCGTGTGCGGGGAGGGAATGCGGCCGTCGCATCGGTTACAGCTGTTGGCGGGCTGTTTGCTATCGAGATGGAGCGTGTGTGTCTGAGCCACTTGGGAACTCGCAGTAGTTTAGGTTTGGGTCGCAGTTCTAGATCGCAGGCTCTGGTGGGCTCAGTGTGAGTGAACACCTCTGTCTTTTCACTCACAAGTTGTCATTCATCTAACTGCAGTACCTCACCTCTCGCGTGTTCTCATAAGCTGTTGCCACAGGACAGACTTGGTCAGCTCGAAGCCCCTGTGGGAGGGCTGTCTCTGTTCGCAGCTCTGTCTCCAGGTCACCAGGGAGGGCTTCTGGTCGATGCTGGTGGCCTGGGACGTTGTGAACAACAGCAGACGTTAGCAGAGAGCGTCCCCAACGGTGACCAGCAGCAGGAGCGAGGGCAGGAGCAGCCGGGAGGCCGTCTCTAGTGGGGAGAGATGCCTGTCGGAGCGAGGCCTGCGGTGTCCTTCTGTGACGCCGGAAGGGCCTCCGTGGAAGTCCAGGGAGCGTCTGCAGGCGGAGCCCTCGGAGAGCGTTCTGCCGTCCCCTTTGTGGCTTCCAGAGTCCTGTGCTCCGCTCCTCGGGCTTGTGGCTCTGGCTGGGCTGAAAGAAGCCACGTTAGCGATCTGCCGAGAACTGGAGACCCCGCCCCAAGTAACGACACTGAGTTTCCCTGTGCCTCAGGCTGCTTCACCATGCCAGAGGGCTCGGCAACCGGACTCTCAGAGCGCCTGGCTAGTGACCCGCCCCGTGCAGGAGGAGCCACGTCTTGGCTCTGGGAGCGAGGGCGGAGGAGCCTTTGAGACTCGTGGGGACCCACGGGAATGTTTAGAGCAGCCGTCGCCGGCTGGTGGTCCGTGAGGTCCGAAAGCTGGTTTAGCTGTCAGTTTAGAATTAACCTTTCCAGACGTAAGACTGCTTCTCCGTAAGCTCACCTGTTTAAAGTCTTTAAACATGGATGATTCATACAAATAGCCAGGGAAGCGGGGGGAGCCGGGTCAGCCCATTGTTGTGCCTGCACGTGGGATAGTTTGTACGGTCTCCGGCGGTGCTAGACCGAGGAGGCCCAGCTCGTGGTGTGATGGAGCTTACATCCTCCACTCGGGCCTGCTTGTCCTCTCGGACTGGCTGGGAGGTTTGGGCTTGGCTTGCGTGCGGCTTGCCTTCCTGGGAAGAATTTTAGGTTCTTTCCCAAATCCGCATCCGCTTCTCAGCGTTCCACGGAGGGGAGGACTCGGTCCCAGGCGGAGGCACTTAGAGGGACAGCCATGAACTGGACACGTCTCCAAGAGGCTCCGAGGACTGTGCATTCAGCTCAGAGAGGCGTGCAGACACAGGAGTGGTTTTCACGCTGCTTTGGGTCCTTCTCTCCCTCAGATGTTCTCCAACTGCAGCAAGAAGTCCGTCTACAAGACCATCGAGGTCAAGGCCCTGGAGTGCTTCCAGGAGCGCAGCAACAAGGTGTGTGGCAACTCCCGCGTGGACGAGGGCGAGGAGTGTGACCCAGGCATCATGTACCTGAACAGCGACACCTGCTGCCACAGCAACTGCACGCTGAAGGCGGGCGTGCAGTGCAGGTGGGCTGGGCCGGGGGCCGGGGCCGGGGGCGGGTATCCAGGTCCCGGCAGGTTGAGGACACAGGGCCTTTGGAATTGGTGTGAGGACGTGTGTGCCGGTTGCATGTATGTGTATGTGTGTTTGTGCGCACGCACAGGTGTTGACCCTGTGCCCTTGACACAAGTAAAATGCTTCCTCCAAGCAGTCTGACCATCTGCTGTCGAGTGGAGACTCCCCAGAGCAGGAATCGTTCCTGAGGAAACGTGGGGGCGTGGGGATGTGGATGATTCTTAGGGCTGCATTCCCTGTAATAGCCAGTCGTGGGCGCCATCCCACCTGGCAGTCCTGGGCATGATGAGCTGTGTGTTGCCCCGTTAATGGCAAACTCATGCGGAGGAAGCAAGTTACAAGCTAGAAGGCGCCTCTGCTGCCGCTGTTATGTCCCCTGCGAGCCAGGCCTGCGTGGAGCAGCGGGGAAAGCTTGTGTATGGGGAACACAGACTTGCTGCCTACATGCATGTCAGTGTGTAATATTCTGGGAGGAGGCTGGGCTGCTTAGTTTCTTGACATTGATTGCCTTGCAGGCCAGTGTTCTTTTAAATCACTGTGTCATGGATGTTAGGGCGATCTGGCTGCGACATCTGTCACCCCATTGACCGTCAGGGTTGATTGGGCTGATCTGGCTGGCTAGGCGGGTGTTCCCCTCCTCCCTCACCGATCCATGTGCGTCCCTCCCGAAGCTGCGAGTTCGGTCGAAGAGGACGACTTTCCCCCAGAGGAGAGGACCGGGCTTCGGTCAAGGGTATCCGAGTAGCTGCGCTCCCCTGCGAGAACCTCCACACAAGCTCTCAAATTACTGTATCATGTATGTTAAGCTAATGCAAAGGTGTTTTAACACTGAGATGTTCAAAGACGAGTCACTCGGGCCAGGCTGTCCTGTTGGCTGGTGGCCTGCGTGATTCCACATTAGGACGGGCAGGCAGGCTGCATGCAGGTGTCGCCAGCACCTGGAAGCCGGGTTTGCAGGAGTGGGTGACCCAGCGGGGACCTTGCCTCAGGCGCTGGAACAGGACTGCGGTGCTGGCTCTGCGCTGTCCTCTGACCTGAACGGTCCCGTCTGCTCCTCCGCAGTGACCGGAACAGCCCTTGCTGTAAAAACTGCCAGTTTGAGACTGCCCAGAAGAAGTGCCAGGAGGCTATTAATGCCACGTGCAAAGGCGAGTCTTACTGCACAGGTACGGCTCTGCTGCTGCTGGAGTGCTCGTGTGGGGAGATGTGTGTCTGGGAACCGGGCTCTTTCCCCTCTGTGCGGAGTAGAGTGTGCGCCTTAGTTTGTGGCACACAGTCAGGGTCCTGCAGACCTGTTTGCTCATCCCGGTTTTCCTCCCGCCCCTTCCTCTCCCGCCCTCCATCCTCTATCCTCTGTAGGCATCCCTTCTGCTGCGGTTAACGTGTATCTGCATGTGTGTGTCTCTTGAAACACAGTGTGCTCTTCTGTGTCTGTGTGTTTAACATGCCAAATGGTACCCTGCCTTAGATCTTTCCAACTCACTACCACGCTTACAAGTCATCCTGTTGCCCTGCCTGCTATCCATGTCTGTACTGAGTTCATGTTGGGCACCTGCCGAGTGCTCGCCATGCGATGATCTCACTCACGGTGGTAGCCCTGGGAGAGCCGGCATCTCGGCGGGGCTGTGCGGACATCCTTCCTTGGCTGGGGCACAGCGTGTCAGTGCCGAGTGCCTGTGGGCGCTCTGTCCCCACATCCTTGCCAAAACTCTCATTTTTTGCCAGTTTGATGCTTGCAAAGTGATTTCTCATCTTTATGTACAATTTCTGGAACATCTGTCCCGGGGAGTGCGCTTTTAGTCCACCTGACGGCACTGCTGTAGGTGTTGTGAGTGGGGATGGTCCGCACGCATGTGTTACTTTTCAGTGAGGTTTCCCAGTAAAGCGATAAAAGCCAGTGCTCGGCAGCTGCTCATGGCTGAGGTGAGGCCGGGAGGCAGTGGGCGATTGGGCCTTTGGGCCTGGCCCCCTCCCAGATCTCAGCTGTGATTGGGCCCCGCGTGTTGTCCTTGCCCGGGTCACCTTTCCCCCCGCCAGCCCGGGCCAGGTCGGGCCACGCGTGCAGCGTGGCCGTGGAGCTGGAGGTGGGACTCACGGGGCTTCTGCCGGCGGTGCTCTAGGCAACAGCAGCGAGTGCCCGCCTCCTGGGGACGCCGAGGACGACACTGTGTGCTTGGACCTGGGCAAGTGCAAGGACGGCAAGTGCGTGCCCTTCTGCGAGAGGGAGCAGCAGCTGGAGTCCTGCGCGTGTAACGGTGAGCACGTGTCCCCCATGACCTTGTCTGCCCGGCCCAGCCCCTCCACCGGGGGCCCTGACTGTCTGCCCTCACTGCTGTGAGGATGGGCCAGCCCAGCGCCAACAAGGGGAGTGCAGGTGTGTGGGGAGACAGATGTCTGGGTTCAGATCCTGGCTCCACCATCTTATCTGTAAAAACCAGCCCATCAGGCTCTCTTCTTGCCACGGTTTCAGACCATGTGGCCAGTGTGGGCGAGTAGGGGGGTGTCTGTGGGCACTGCTCCTTCCCGTGTCAGACACAGGAAGGCAGCAGGACCTGTCCCGTTGGCGTTGAGCTGGTGCCCCTTCAGCACTTCACGGAGAGCCGGTTCCAGGCCTGGCCCGCTGAGGGAGATGCTCACCACCGGCCATCGGCCAGGCCAGGGGCCTCTCAGGCTGGTTGGCAGTGGCGCTGGCCTCTCAGACACGTGTCCTCAGGCTTCGCGTCAGCTTTGGAGCCCTGGGTCTGGGGGGCACCTCAGATGGAGGCTCTGAGCTTCCTGCCCACCCAGACAGTTCTGTTGATTTCAAAGCCGAGAGCCCAGAAACCACACCCCTGAGTTGGGGCCTCAGCAGCCCCAAAGCGGATCAGTGGTCTCTGGGCGAAGGAGCGGGTAAATAAGGCGGTAATACGCAGGTGCCGCGCTCTGTTGAGGGCGTGGCAGGAGGCTTAGGCTGCCCCCAAGGCCACACGGTCAAGGCCCCGGAAACGGTGGTGAATGAGCGATGACAAGGCCGCCCTCCCTGGAGGTGGTTTTTCTGGCTCCGGTGTCCTAGCTGATCCCGGTGACTGTCAGTGCTGACCCACCCGCTGATGTCTGTCCCGGCTCACTGCCAGGTGGCTTGCTGGGCGTTTCCGCTGTTGAGAGGGTGCCAGTGGCTTACCTGAGGCCCATCACCACAGGCCCCTCACGACGCAGAGGCTGGCCTCGGGGAGGGTGGCTGTGCGCAGACGGCCGTGCCCGTCACAGGTCGCTCGGCCACACCCACAGGTGGCAGTTCTGTCCCCTCCTGTCAGCTGGAGGCCTGGCCCTCCGGTGTCCTTGCCGTGAGAGAAGGGCTGGAAGCAGCAGTATAATAACACTGGGATGAAGGGAAACATTTTGCATTACGAAGTACAAGGAATAATTTGGTTTTTACTCTTAAAAAAAAAAGAAACTTCTGTGTAAATATTTACCTTGTGGCCTCTACTCCAGCGGAGGGGCAGAGGCGTGAACTCAGAAGTTCCTCCTTGAGGGTGGAGCTGGAGAAGAGGCTTTGAATAAAAACCAGTGGGGAGGAGAGGCGCGTGCGGCGAGCTCACTCGCTCTGCCCGTGGTTTCAGAGACGGACAACTCGTGCAAGGTGTGCTGCCGGGACCGCGAGGGCCGGTGCGCGCCCCACGTCGACGCCGAGGGCAACCACCTGTTCCTGCGGAAGGGGAAGCCCTGCACCGTGGGCTTCTGTGACATGAACGTGAGTGCGTTCAGCCAGTGGGAGTGCGTTCACGGTGTACTCGGTTTGCAAATGGAAGGAAACCAAACCAGGGCTGCCCTCTCCCTCCCAGTGCTCATTCTTGTGTGATCTGTCCGGGAGGTCGGTGTGGGCGCAGCCTGTGGGCAGAGCTCAGACGTGAGCGCTCTGAGCAGGGGCTCCGAGACCAGAGACTGGCCAGGACCGGGACAGTGGGTGGTTGTGGGGCAGCGGGTCCTGATTATTTGGTTTTCTATTAATTATAAAACTGAGATTGCAAAAATACAAGTAAGTCGCCATTTGTAAGTATTATAGGAAAGATCTAGAAGCAGCTTGATCCACCCAAGTCAGACCGTTCGGTCGCTATAGAAACATGGTGGAGGGTTAGTGTTCCCATTCCCTGGGTGCTCGGGGTCACCCTTCCTGAAATGGTCGTCTTTTACACCCTGGTTTCTGGGTCCGTCTCCTGGGAGCCCTAAGCTCCCTTACAGAAGCGGCCTGGTGGTGCGGCCTCGGGGACAGCACCTTGCTTTCTTAGAGCTCGCTACGCTTAGATTGTTGCCCGTGGCGTTTGACTTAATGCAGCCCTTCATGGTTAGCTGCGTGTAGAAGCCACAGTGCTTCTCAGTGCATTTCTTTAGGAAAAATGCTGTTTCCTGTTCGTAGGGCAAATGTGAGAAGCGAGTACAGGATGTCATTGAGCGGTTTTGGGACTTCATCGACCAGCTGAGCATCAATACGTTCGGTAGGCGATCCCCCGGGGCTTGTCTGCTTGGAACCGAGCTGATGTCTGCAGTCGTTTGGAAAGTGTAGACCCGATCCTGCAGCAGCAGGTGCAGTGGTCACCGTTAGCTCTGTCTGGGACCTCAGGTGGACTCAGTCTGCCTGTGCAGATGGCTGCACGGATTTCAGTGCGGGACTCAGCACTCAGTCAAAGCACTGGCTTCCTTCTCTGCTAAATACAATCAATGCACAAGCACCGTCAGTCCTTCAGACTGTAAATCTGAAATTATCTGATGAAGGATTTATTTAAAAAATGGGCCTGATTTTGCAGAAGCAGGGAATGTATTATGTCCTCTGGGGCCTATAATTAGAGTTTAGTCACAAAAATACCCAGAGAGCAACAACACTGTCTTCAACTCTGCACAGCGGCTCCGTTCCCATGGCTCTGGCCTGCGTGTTGCTGGAAGGGACCTGTGTTTGGGGTGGGGGTCTCTCAGGTGCACAGACACTCGCTGCTCTGCAGAGCCAGGAGCGTGTGGCGGCAGCCCGTGGCACTCATCCTGGCGATGATGCTCTCGGAGCGTTTCCTGGGCGGCTGGATCAGACAGCCCTCCCTGCACTGTTCACAGGGAAGTTCCTCGCAGACAACATCGTGGGCTCCGTCCTGGTCTTCTCCCTGCTCGTCTGGATTCCTCTCAGCATCCTTGTCCATTGTGTGGTAAGTCACCATTCATAAGTAATGAAATATTGCCTTAACGTTTGAACAGCTGTATGGTTTTTGGAAAAGATAAAATCTGTCCTTAACAAAGTCTGACCAATGTTTCCGATAACACATTGGTGTCAGCCCGAGCAAAGCATACCTGTGAAGAGCTTAGCTAACAGGCCCTCACAGGAACCTCACTTTCTGTGTGTGGACGTGTCATTCCGGTGTAGAGTGTCTGAGGAATTTTATATTTCTGAGCACAGGAGACTGTTTATTTTTGTTATCCTCACCAGAGGATATTTTTCCATTGATTTTTCTTTTTTTTTTTTAAAGAGAGAATGAAAGGGAGGAGGAGAGACAGAGAGAAACATTGATCTGAGAGAAACACATATCGATTGGTTGCCTCTCGCATGGGCCCTGTCCAGGGCCGGGGGTCGAACCTGCAACCCAGCTACGTGCCTTTGACCGAAATGCAGCTCAGTGCTGAGTTCTCCCCTCGGCGTTCGGAGGGCCGCTGAGGAATGTGGGAGTGGGTTCTGCTGTGAGAATGATCTTTCCCTGCCTCCTTTCCAGGACAAGAAGCTGGACAAGCAGTACGAGTCTCTGTCCCTGTTCCACCCCAGTGTAAGTATGCCTGCCGCACGGGAGGAGGCTCTCGGTGGCCAGGGAGACCGTGCCCCTGTGGCTGCCGGGGGTCCTGCTGCCGCAGGAAAGTCCGAGGGGTCCGTGAGGCCTGGGCCCTCAGCTAGGGCGATGGACGGACATGAAAAGGGGGCGGTGCTGCTCGGCCCGCCCCTCCCCGCCCCCCCGAGTGCCCCAGCTGCTCAGACCGACTCGGTTACTGTTTGGAGATGGCTTTGTCTTGAGGCCTGAACTTGAGACTGTTGTAAGCTTCCCTCCGGGTGCTTACATGGTCGGTGGGCTGGCCATTTGTAGCTACCTGTCCGAGTCATTTCTGAGCTGAGCGCACCTCGCCTGGCCTTTTCCTGAGCGTGCGGGGTCGTGGCACCTGCCGTGTGAGGCTGGGTGGGGGCTGGAGCTGGAGGACGTGCCCTCACCTTTCCCTCCCCGTCTTTCCAGAATGTTGAGATGCTCAGCAGCATGGACTCGGCCTCGGTCCGCATCATCAAGCCCTTCCCGGGGCCGCAGACCCCCGGCCGCCTGCAGCCCCTGCAGCCCGCCCCCGTGATGCCGCTGGTGCCGGCGGCCCCGAAGCTGGACCACCAGCGGATGGACACCATCCAGGAGGACCCCAGCACGGACTCGCACGTGGACGAGGACGGCTCTGAGAAGGACCCCTTCCCCAGCGGCAGCACGGCCGCCAAGTCGTTCGAGGACCTCACCGGCCACCCGGTCACGAGGAGCGAGAAGGCCTCGTCCTTCAAGCTGCAGCGGCAGAGCCGTGTCGACAGCAAAGAGACCGAGTGCTAGCTCAGGGGGGTGCCCCGGCTCTGCCCGTGTGCGCAGTGTTCCTACCGCTCCGACCTCAGCCGCTCCCAGGGCAGTGACGGGAGCAGGTGCTGGTCACGCGCTGGACTCTTGGCCTACATCTTGTGTGGTTGGGCCTATTCCGTGTGAACAGGTGAATCTAGCTTATTTGAGGCTTTCAGATTGTACTGTTTATGTTTATGTCCTTCAGCCTGTGGTGCAGAAGCAGAAAATACAGCTGGGTGAGGCCAGAAGTATTTACGTTTTGGTAAAGTAGCCTCTCACGTCCGTGACGGCACTGATCCGGGCGAGAGCGGTCTTTTTCAGTGTAATGAGGGCGAGGCGTTCAGCGGTAACGCGCAAGAATAACTGGAACAGAGTAATTTCTCCTCCTGCCCTCAGTAAAGATACGGAAGACAAAGCTGAGCTGTGTGTCATCTCCACAGCGTGGGTTCTGGCTCTCGGTCCGCCCAGGCTTACCGCAGGGAGAAGACCCATCCCAATCGGGAGTGATTGGGTTGGTTTCTTCAGAATTCTAAGGTCCGTGCTTCCTCCGGTTCAGCAGTCTCGGGTTAGCAGTGTCGTTTACAGGGAGTTACAAGGAGCAGCTGGCGGCCTTACAGAGTCCTGCCTGTGTGAGGCCGCCGTGCTGGGCAGCGCGTTTCCCGTGTCCCCGGGCCTCACGCTGTCCGCCGGTGGCCCACAGCACTGCCTTCTCGGGCTCCCTCAGCCCCTCTGGTCCCGTGTCCATCGGCAGCACAGCCCTCCGGGGGAGCCCCCTGGCTGAGGAGGCCGGGCCAGGGCCCGGTGTGGGGAGTGGCTGTGCCTCCAGGGAAGGGTCACTGTTGCCTCCATAGGAGAGGCTGTGTTTGATCTGGGGGCGCTTGGGGGCCTGCTGAGGCCAGTGTTGATGCTGGTGGAGTGCAGTCTGGGAGGTGCAGTCTGGGAGGCTCCTCTCAGATGCCTCCTAGCTTGAGCTGTCGGCACCCTTGGGTGCCCGGGCCTGCTGTGAGGGCGCTGCTGCGCCGTCCCCCCCCAATCCCCGGCCTGGAGCTGCGCCGTCCCCCGAGCCCAGCCTGGAACTGGTAAGCCGGGCCAGGCTCTTGGCACCGCTGACATCAGGGAACTGTCTTCCTGGGTGGCAGTGCCTTTTGGGGGTGGCCCGCTGCCCTGTCCACTCTGCAGAGCTGTATTTTGGGGCCTTGGAGGCTGGGTGGCTCTGCCATGTCACACTGGGGGGGTCAGGCACTGCTGTCCAGGCCGTCCGCTGAGTTGTTCAGGCCCGACAGGCTCATCGCCTTACTCCTGTGGTCCCGGCTGACCAGGCAGGTGTCCCGGGCACTCACTCTGGGCCGGCTGGGGCCGGCTGCCCTCAGCTTGAGGAACCCTCCACCCGCGTGGGCGTGGCCTCGGGTGACAGCCCGGTGAGTGTCGCTCAGACGCGTGGTGCTGACTGCACGTGGCTTCCGGACTCGGGACGGAGCGCACTCCTGTGTGAAGGAGAAGTCATCGGGAATTCTGACTTCCTTAAAATTCTAGTGAAAAGCTTCTCCCCTGACACGTGCTCATCAGCCAACATGTTTAATGAGGAACTTATAACCAAACCTGTGACAAGTGGTGTCCTCTCCTACGGAGGTTTGTTACACAGATGGCTGTTACTCTAATACTTGAACTTGTGCCTGTGGTTTTGCTGGCTTTTAACTAGTCACCATATCCTTATATTTTAGTTACACTTTTGGAGTCTGATGGAAGGTGAATGGGTGTATGTGTGAGTGAAGCAGTTCCCAGCTGAATGTAACAAAACCATTTTTTTAATAAAATCGACTTTTAAAAAATAAAACTATCTTTTACCTTTTCCCCCACTTATAGCCTCCCCAGCTGCGCAGGGTGTGTGCTGTAGCGGTGGCGTGGGCGGCACCTGCGTCTAGATAGTAAATAGCAAAACATACTTGGTGCCAGGCATCCCTGGGGAGGTACAATGCTTTATTCATCCTGGTACAAAGTCTCTTGGCCCAGGGTCACGGGCAAAGGCTGAGCTCGAGCAGACCGCTGCCCAGGGGGCGGGTGCACTGCGGCGGCCGGTCCCGGCAGCCTCGTGCTCCGGGCTAGTGGTCCCCGTCTCCGAGGAGACTGAGCTCCGGTCTGGCTTCGGCCACGTCGCGCCAGTAAGGGAGCAGCAGCGGCAGGGAGGACACCTTCTTCTCCAGCAGAGGCCACAGGTGGGAGAAGAGGAACTCGTTTCCCCGGGGGGACAGGTGCAGGCCGTCCGACAGGTAGGGAGCGAAGTCCTGGGAGGGGAGAGGGGCGGTCACAGGCGCGCCAGGTCCTCCTGGGGCCGCAGTGCACCCAGGCTCCGTGCCCGGCTCCTCAGGGACCCCCGCCCTTGGCAAGAGCCGCCAGGCAGTTCCAGATGGAGCTTCCCAGGCCGCGTGTGGACGGGGCCGCCTCGGCCATCGGCTCAGAAGCTGACCACGGGCGCTGGTGCGTCCGTGTGGCCGACAGAACGAGCAGGTGAGAAGGCAGGGCGTTCCCGCCTCTTCGTGTCACGCTGACAGGAGTCACCGGAGGAAAGAGCGAGCCCGGTGATGCTGGGAGAGCAGGGCCAGTCCCACGCCCGGTCCCGGCAGCACTGGCCACTGGGGCCGTTTCCTGGGCTGGGCTGGGCCTGCTGGAGCCTCCGAGTTCTCTCTGCTGTCCGGGTCGGGCGGCCTCGGCTCTAGGCCTCAGCATTTCACCGAGGGCCTGGGAGAGCGCCTGCCCCGCAGTGCTGCCTCCCAGCCGGGCCCTGGCTGCTGCTGGGGCGGCTCCGGGAGCACAGGTGTGCGCCGTGAACACGGGGAGGGCCCGCCTCACTGTGCGGAAGCTCCTCCCAGGGGCCGTCCCGTTCTGCAGGGACCAGACTGTTACTTTCACATGGATAAATGGGCTTTCTGGACTCAGAACAGTTAGCACTACATCTCTCCAACATAAATTCTAGCTGGCAGCACATTCTACTTAAATACATTGTTTGCCTGGTAACAGCTTCCAGCTTCCCCCGTGCCTTGTCAGAAAAGGACGTGGCCTGGCTGTTCTCACATGTGAGCCGCTGACTGCTCGTTGGTTCACTCTGTGCTAACCCTGCCCGTCACCGGGCTCCTGCTGCAGCTGAGGAGCCGGGCAGTGCTGGGCCTACATGCTGTCCCAGAGCCTCAACTGTCTCACCTACTGTGGCCACCGTACCAGTCACCAGATGGCCAAGGCCGCTCAGTGTGGATGGCCTTGTTAGTACGCCGGAACAGCCAAGGCCGCCCTGAGCGGTGCCAGGACACACGGTGCACTGAGCCTTCTGTGGCTGAAACGGTTAGTGCTGGCACGAGGCCTTCTTGGTCTGGGAAGGGCAACATGAGTTACTGACCAGGAGCGTGCTGGCGAGACGAGGTGAGGCTGCTGCAGGGAGCTGAGAGGCTGGGCCATTCTGTGAGGCCAAAGTCCAGCCAGCTGCTGGGCAGGGGGACAGGCGGGCTGAGGCTGTCGCTAAGGAGAGCTCAGACGCGGTTGCCATGTAAAGCTGTCCGTCTGGGCTGCGTGCGGCCGCTCAGACAACAGCTGTGGGTACACAGATGACTGCTGCTACGTGGGAAGGATGTGTTTACCGGCCGGGCTCCGGCTGCCTCTGCACTGGGCTGGGAAGAGCTGTTCGGTCTAATGGGCATGGCCACTGGCTTCTGCAGTAAAGACTCATTCTTACATGTTCTCAACTCTGCTTCTCCGTCTAAGAGGTCCAGCCCCAGGCAGAGGGGCTCGGACCCACAGTGAGTGTAGCGAGCAGGGTTCGAGAAGGAACCTACTCTGGCATCATCGGGAAGAGTTTAGAAGAACAAGGACTCAGAGCCGCTCAGAGCTTTGGCTGGGCTCTGGCTGCATCAGACACTACTCAGAGCCACTCACAGCTGAGTCACGCCTGTGACCTTACTCGCCCAAAGACAGAGCAAGCCACCATACCTGACCGTCCTTCTGCATCAGGGCCCACAGGTCGAGCACGTCCGTCCCACAGTCTAGGGCCACCTGTAAGCAGGCGCTGGCGTATTCACCCACCACCACGTTGAGGCGATTCAACTTGCAACCTGTGGAGAAGAGAAGGTGACAGACGGCTGCTCACCTCCAGCACTGGCCCTGGGCAGGTTCTCACCGGGATGATTTCTCGGGTCAGTGAACAGGCACAGACTTAGGGACCAGACGTGGACCAGCCTGGGGGCCGAGAACAACACAACACAGGCCTTGCAGGCTACCCCAGCAGAGGACGGGGACCCTGTGGCCCCCAGGGCCTCCTGATGTGGAGCAGAGGCCCCGAGGCAGGGAAGGCCCAGGGTGGGTGGGCTGCAGGCTGGTCGGGGGCACGCTGGAGAGAATGCTGTGCTGAGACCCGAGTTCGTACACGTACCAAGAAGCTCCTGCAGTATCGGGGAGATCACCCAGCGGAAAGGTGAGCATTGGGAGGGACCCCAGAGGTCACTGAGGCTCATGCAGGGGCCAGTGAACTTGCTCTGCGAAGGGCAGGATGGCCTGTCGGCAGCTAGTCAGCCTGCCCTGTCGCTCCAAGGAGCCACAGAGACGACAACCATGCGCCTGGCTGTCTGCCAGCAGCGCCTCGGTGTGCCCAGACTACAGTGGCGGCTCTCACACCTGGCATGCCCGCCTCCCCCAGCTCTGACTCGGCAGGGGGCTGGGCGGCCAGGTTCCCAGGGTGCCGACCTGCTGGCTAGGACTGCCCGATGCTTCTCCTCCGGGGTCACCACCAGGCCTCAGCACACAACTGAAACGGACCTCAGAACACCCTCTGCTCGATGCTGAGGGCTCCTGTTCCCTCAGGGTGTCTGCTGGAACTCAGCAGCTGCCTCATGGGCAGGAGGGGCTGCGACCCGCCTCCAGAGGCCCTGGCAGATCTACCCGGCCCCGGCCTCCGCTCAGCAGAGCCTTTCCCTGGCGAAGGGCTTCCTTCCTGACCAGCAGCCCCCGAGGCGGCGACACCACGTGAGGAGCCCAGACCTTCCACCCCAGCTTCCCCCGTGCTCTCCTTCGGGGAGTGAGTGCTCCCTCCAGCCCCAGCTGCTTCAGCGCGGTCAGCAGGCTGCAGTCACACCTCCTACACCTATCGCCTAGCCTCACGCTCTAGCCCGGGCTCTGGCCTTGCTGAGCACCAGGCCGGGTCCTGGCCCAGGTGGAAGGAGGGACAGCGTGTGGGGCAGAAGCCTGGTGCCCGACCACGCGAAGGGACGCGCCCTTGCACGTGAGCAGGGCAGGGAGCCTGGGCAAGGAGGCTGCAGGGAGCCTTTGTTGTGGGGAAACGTCCCACGTTGGGAAGGCAGGTGTCACAGGTGGCAGAGGACCAAGGACCACAGACAACAATGGGCAAGGCACCGCCCAGTGCTGGGCGTCAGGAAAACACCCGCAGGTGGCCCCGTGGCCAAGGCACACAGACTCAGCCTCAGGCCTCGCCATGCAGGACCCAAGCTGTTCTGAGACGCCGCCCAGCCCTCGGCACAGAGCTCAGGCTGCGGGCGTCTGGGGAGGGGGCACTGACAAGCAGCAAAGGCCAGGCCAGCGGCCCAACTTGGCAAAGCCGGCTCCGACTCCCACGCGGAAGTTCCCGGTGTGGCCCGGGCTGTGCTGCCTGGAGCCCGCGGTGGGAGCGCCCCTGCAGGACCCCAGGCCGCCCAGGCCCTACCTTGCGCCAGGCACTCCCTCTCCCAGGCGGCCTC
The DNA here is from genome assembly GCA_963693515.1 of Pipistrellus nathusii. Taxonomy (NCBI): domain Eukaryota; kingdom Metazoa; phylum Chordata; class Mammalia; order Chiroptera; family Vespertilionidae; genus Pipistrellus; species Pipistrellus nathusii. The sequence goes on along the minus strand of OY882869.1, from coordinate 1,189,357 downwards.
GCAGAGCGGGGGCGGCGTGATGAGCACGATCCGGCCCTCGGGGACGTCCACGGACCGCAGGTACTGCACCATGCTCCTCAGGTTCGCCACGTACTCGTCCAGGGGGATGTGCTGCTTGGGGTTCTCCTCTGTGCGGACCAGAGGGAAGTGACAGGTTAGGGCCCGGTCACCAGCGCCCGCACCCACACTCGGGAGATCACGGGCAGTCGTGGGCACCAAGGCCAGAGGGGGAGGGGTTCGAGCACACAGTTCTTCCCAAGCACCTCCAGGGCAGCCTAAGGCGCTGAATCTGAGAGAGGAAGCGCCGGTGTGGGTGACTGCCCGCCCTGCCTGGCCTTGTCGCGGGCCAGCAGTGCCCTGGCACCACCTTCTGAACCGGCTCCCCTGAGAAGAGGGTAGTGGTCCACCTCACAGGCGTCTGTGACACTCACACCGCAGGGGTGGACAGCACGAGGCACCTGGTGAAGGAAGCCCTCAATCTACTGCAGCTGCAGAGGATTCTTTCTAGCCCGTGGCCCGGCACGGGTTCCTGCGCATTGAAAGGGAATGAATTAGAAAACATTTTAATGTTGCTATTTGAATCTTGCTAATGAGAAGACAATGGGATTCCACCGAGCCTATCTGCCCACTCCAGGACCGAATGAGGAGGCACGGAAACGCTTCCCAGACATCTGGTCAGTGGGAGTGTCTGCACCTGCTGTAAAGCAAGTCGGGTCTCTGGGCTGAAGAAACAAGGAGGCTCCTCGCCGGGGAGAGGAGGCCGGCGCTGCTCCGTGACGTCTTTACCTGGCGCCCACAGCCGCCATTTCCGGGCTGGGCTGCGGGCTGCTTTTCACACCCGGGGTCTCGGCGGCGCTGGCTGATCTGGTGGGCTGTCGCTCTGGTGGTGGCGGGCCTGGGTTCCGCTGGGGAAAGCTGAGCGCTGGTCTGTTGGTGCCAGCTCCCAGGGGCCCTTTATTTTTAAATGGCCAGTGCGCTCACGGCAGCTCCTGCATTGGGCGTCTGTCCCCTGGTGGTCAGTGCGTCATAGCTACTGGCCGGGCAGACAGACACTTAGCCTCTTCCATGTACACGCACAGATGGGCTCACGCAAGAGCATCACAGAGCTCCTCACGTGACTGACTACAGAAGAAAACCACTCAGTGGCCCCCTGCCACCTAGAAACCTCAGCTGCCACTTACTGTGCTGCTTTCCCACGCGGCTGTGCCTTTTGGAAAGGTGGCACATTAAAGCGAAGGGACCACTTGGCCTCTTTTCAGGGAGCCTGGTCTCAGGAGCGCCCCGTCCATGACGAACCCTCAGCAGCGTGGGGCGGGGCTGCAGGGCATCCACACCTGATGCTGCCCCTCACCGCTCGGCATCCTGGGCTTTGCCCCTTCCAGACAGGGAAGTGTTGGTGCGCGCGCCCCCAAACTTTAACTTTTGTCTGCCTAGTTTTGCAAATATTTTCCTTACTGTGCTTTTTTAATAAACTATTTTATTTCACAAACTTATTTTCTTCCTTTGCAATTCCCTCCATTGTTTTTATGCTTAATGTTTTTTCCTATCCTGAATTTGGTAAACTTCACCGTTTTTTAAAAACTCTGGCTTGGGAGTTTGTTTTCCTTCTGGTATAGATGTTAAGTGAAGACAGAACTCCACTTCCCCAAATGGGGAGCCTGCGGTCTCAGCCGCCACCTGTGATTTATATACTCTCCTCCCAGCTCACCGGAGGCGGGGCCCCCGTAGGGTGTCGGTGGGCAGCAGGCCGGGCCACGCTGTGGGAGAAGTGGGCGGGGAAAACCTCTGGGTGACACCCGGCTTCCCGAGTCCCGGCCTGGATCCGCCGCAGGCCACAGGTTCTCACCGGCCGGCACTCAGGCTCCAGCCGCGCCCGGGCTGTGCTGCCTGCGCTGCTCTCCCTCAGCGAGGCCACCAGGAGGGAATAACCGGCCCCGGGCGCAGCGTCTGGAGCAGCCGGTGACCGGCACGGGCACTGAAGGCAGAAGAGACTCACTGCCCTCAGGGATAAGCAACCAGAACATACGTGTACGTTTGCTGTAACGTGAAAGTGAACCAGGAAACACAAACACGCCTTTACCTTTTAACGCACTGTCATTGGCGCCAAAGAAAATTGTAACCGCTACGGGGCTGTCCAAAGCATTCCCTTTCCTGATCAGTCTCGGAAGGATAATTTTGGCCCATCTAGTATTATAGCCTGAGAATCCACGATTCAGAACATCACATTTTCTGAAATGAAAAATTAAAAAACATTTAAGATGAATGTCAGACCAGGCCGTTTCAGCCTCATAACCCGCCGCTGTGAGGGCAGCGCCGGGGCTGGGGCCTGCTCTGCCTGCCCTGTTCTCTGACAGGTCCTGCCCACCCTCAGTGAGTGACGGGTGACTACCACAAGGGGGCCTCGTCTGCAGACCACTGGTTCATGCCTGGCACAGGGAGCTTTTAAATGGAGGTGACAGCCGAAGCCGGTTTGGCTCAGTGGTAGAGCGTCGGTCTGCGGACTGAAAGGTCCCAGGTTCGATTCCGGTCAAGGGCATGTACGTTGGTTGCGGGCACATCCCCGGTAGGGGGTGTGCAAGAGGCAGCTGGTCTTTCTTATTGACGATTCTAGCTATCTCTCTCCCTTTCTCTGTGTAAAAAAATCAATAAAATATATTTAAAAATAAATAAATAAATGGAGGTGACAGCAGACAGGTATTAACCGGGCAAGTCTCACAGACCTGTGGTTGGCAAACTGCGGCTTGCGAGCCACATGTGGCTCTTTGGCCCCTTGAGTGTGGCTCTTCCACAAAATACCACGGCCTGGGCAAGTCTATTTTGAAGAAGTGGCGTTAAAAGTTTAAAAAATGTGGCTCTCCAAAGAAATGTCAATGATTGTGCTGTTGATATTGGGCTCTGTGGACCAATGAGTTTGCCGACCACTGTCATAGGCAGAAAGTGTCTAAGAAGCTGATCTTTCCTCGTAATTACTCTTAATTCTGAAAAATAACAAGCTGCTAATTAAGTGGCCTTCTAGCACTCACACCTGTAAGCTATCAAGTGAGATTTTAGTGCTAAAATGAACTATTTACGAAACCTACACGGTGAAACATTTAAAATTCCTGGAGCTTCTCAGGCCATTTGAATGCTTAGTGTTTCAGCATCTGTTTGTTCAGAAAAGGTTAACGGAGCCCGGAAAGTCCGAGCGCTGGCTGTTCCAGGCGGCCCGCCTCAGCGGGCGCAGGCGAGCTACCCCGCTGCCCCCAGCACCAGCCTGCACCGCCCCGCCCGCCTCACCCTCCCGCTGTGGCCTGTGGCTCAGGGTTCTAGCTGCAGCGGGATCCGGAGGCACCTGAACAGCCTCGGAGCCGGCAGCTGCAGCAGGGGGCAGCGTTTACCCAGCCCGCACCGGGTTTCAGAGGAAAACGGACGGATGGAGGGTGCCTGCATGTGTTTACATCACGTCACTTAAATAAAGGAAGCATTTGGGACTAGAAAAAGCGGGGTGCATTTTTCTTTTCTTTTAAAATATATTTTATTGATATTTTACAGAGAGGAGGAAGGGAGAGAGATAGAGCTAGAAACGTTGATGAGAGAGAACCATCGACCAGCTGCCTCTTGCACACCCCCTACCAGGGATGTGCCCGCAACCAATGTACATGCCCTTGACCGGAATCGAACCTGGGACCTTTCAGTCCGCAGACCGACACTCTACCACTGAGCCAAACCGGCCTCGGCCGGGGTACACTTTTCATTGTCTAGTTTAGGGAACAGAAAGAGGAGAAAGTGAAGACTTGAAGACACATCTCACATTCAGAAATAAGATCTCTGTTCTTGGTGTTTCACGTTGATGAAGAAAATTATGAAGTAACGATAAGCACACGTCTTCAACGGAGGAAGAGGCAAAATTCCTGCTGATCAGTTTACTGAGACCCAAACCCAGATAGGTGTGTCGGTTTTTATTTTTTGAAATATATTTTTACCGATTTCAGAGAGGGAGAGGTAAGACATCAGTGATGAGAGGGAATCATTGATTGGCTGTCTCTGCATGTTAGACTGAACCCGCAACCCAGACATCCGTCCTTGACTGGAGTCGAACCCGGGACCCTTCTGTCCGCAGGTTGACGCTCCTTCCATTGAGCCGTACTGGCTAGAGCTTGTGTCTGTTTTTAATCGGGAAAATATTTATAAATATATGTTAACCTCTTTTTAAAAATTTGTACTTTTTCTTAACCAACTTTTAAATATTTTTTGATTTTTAAATTTTTTTAGAGAGAGGAAGGGATAGGGATAGAGAGACACATGGATGGGAGAGAAACATCATCCAGAGGCCGCCTCCCGCAAGCCCCCTACTGGAGATCAAGCCCTGAAACCTCCAGCCCCCGCCTGTGCCCCGACCGGGAATGGAGCTGTGCCTGCGGAGCCCACCAGCCAGTTATTTCACCTCCTGAATCGGGACACCGCCTCCTGTTCACGAATTCCTCAGCACACTCTTCAGATACCAACATCATTTCTCTTTCTGATACAGAGGATTTTGGAGGGAAAAACTCTCTATTGAAATTTTGTGTTAAGAATCTATTCTGGCCGAAACCGGTTTGGCTCAGTGGATAGAGCGTCGGCTTGGGGACTGAAGGGCCCCGGGTTCGATTCCGGTCAAGGGCATGTACCTTGGTTGCGGGCACATCCCCAGCAGGGGGTGTGCAAGAGGCAGCTGATCGATGACTCTCTCTCATCGATGTTTCTAACTCACTCTCTCTCTCTCCCTTCCTCTCTGTACAAAATCAATAAAATATATTTTAAAAAATAAAAAAAAGAATCTATTCTGCATTCTTGCAACTGAACTCACTAATGGTTGAAGTCAGACCCACGCAAAGCCGGGAAAGGACCAGTCACCTTTCCGTGGTGAACAGCTCCATGTATTCCCCACAGCTTACAGGGTGCGAGTTCCATGGTGGAAAGTTCCTGAACGCTGAGGCCCAGGCTTCCTCCTCTCCGAGCCCCGTGCACAGACCAGGAGGCAGCCGAGCCTGACGGGGCGCTCGGCCCTCTTTCCTGAGACGCGGCTCGTTTCCCGTCAGTCAGCACTCAGGTGCTCAGCTGGTGAGAGTGTAGCCAGGTGCACCCGGGCTGCGGGTTCGATCCCGGGTCAGGGCACATGCCAGAACCAACCACGGGATGCATATATAAGCGGAACACAGATGGATGTTTCTCTCTAAAAGCAAGCAATAAAATAAACATGAAAAACAGCAACACTGCTCACCTGACCAGCTTGTCAGCCAGGGACGCACCCCATCCTCCAGGCTGGAAAGAAAACTGGAGAGAAAGCAGCACGTTAGTGCTGTCCACGTCCTGAGGCCATTTTGGCCGGCAGCTCCCCCCGCCCCCCAGCTGGCCTTCCCCTGCCCTGTCCCGGGCAGGCAGACACCCTCAGCCCACCCTGGCCACGAGCAGCTTCCTTCCCCACCGGCCGGGGTCAGAAGACACTCCTCCCCGTCCATCATCCAGCCGTATGCTGAGCTGGGGAACGAAACCACGTCGCCAGCACCAAGGGGGACTCCTTACAGACTCGGGGTGCGCCTCCCGCAGCCACCCCACGGCACCGGGAAAGCCCCTGCCCGGGCGCCGGTGCCCGCCCCGCCCCGCCAACGCCGGAGAGCAGCTGGGGCGGGGTGAGTCTGACACCCGCCCTGAGGAGCGCGGGTTTCGGGGTGCTTCCCCACGGGAGCTGGAATGACCCCGGTGACAAAACCTGCTTCATTCTCGGGCGTCTTCCCGGCTCAGCCGCTCCCCGGCCGCAGGGCGCGGACCCGCAGCCGACGGCGCCGCCCGTGCGGGAGCCGCTCCGGCTCGCGCGGCGGAAGAACGGCCGCCGCCAGGGGGCGCCGGGCCGGGCCTCGACTCCCCCCAACGCCCGACGGGCAGGGCCGGGGGCGGCCTCGGCCCCCGCCCCGGAGCCCGGAGCCCGGAGCCCGCGCGTCCCCCGGGCCGGGACCTGGACGCGGGGCCGCGCAGGCCGTTACCCCGGACGCCGGGGCGCACCGCCCCCGAGGCCGGTGCCCAGCGGCCCCGCCTCGGGCGGCCTCGGACGGCCCCGGGGCGGCTGGGGGACCTCGGAGAGGCGGGTCCGCGGGCGGGCGGCGCGGCCTTCGGTGGAGCCACCCCGCGGCTCCCGGGAGGCCGTCGCCGAGGACGGGGAGACACCGCCCTCTGAGGGCCGCGCCGGGGCCTGCAGGCGGGCGGGCGGGCGGGCCGGGCGGCGGTACCTGGGTGATGGAGTCTCCGAAGAGCAGCACCCGAGGCCAGAGCAGAGAGCTCCCGCAGCCCAGGCCCTCGCACAGCGCCATGCCCGGCGGCTGAGGCCCGCAGGCGGATATCCGGGCGGGGCGCGCGGCGGGGCGGGGCGGGGCGGAGCTAGCCGCGGGGGCGGAGCTAGGGGCGGAGCAAGGCGGATATCCGGGCGGAGCTAGTGGCGGGGGCGGAGCTGGGGGCGGAGCAGGACGGATATCCGGGCGGGGCGCGCGGCGGGGCGGAGCAGGGCGGATATCCGGGCGGGGCGCGCGGCGGGGCGGAGCTAGGGGCGGGGCCGCGGCGGGGCGGGGCCGTTTGCTGTACCTGAGCCGTTAGGTGCGGCCGCGCCGCCCCGGAAGCCCACCTCCCCGCCGTCTGGCCGGGCTCCCGGTCAGCTCCTCAGCGGGGCGACCCCGGAAGGAGAGGGGTTGGCGCCGCCGTCCGAAGCCGGCTGGAATGTTCCAGCAAAAGGCGAGGAGCGAGACGCCCGGCGGCCGGAGGGACTCCCGGGCGCCCGCCCGCCGCCCGCCACGCTCCTAGCATCGTTTCTGTAAATGGTGACCCGTCCACCCGCGCAGCGCCGTCAGCGTGGCTCGAAGGGCCCTCGGAGCTGACCTCAGAGGAGGGGACCCTCCAGGCATTTGGCCCCGGAGACGTGCTCACCTGGACCCTCCTGGGCCGATGGAAACGACGGGAACCGGGCCGCCGAGCCGGGCCCTGGCTGTGGGGGCGGCACCGGCCTGCACCCCGGTCCGCCCCGCCCGCCTCCCTGCTGCTCCCAGAGGCCGAGATGGTCCCTGTGACCCGTCCTCCCGCTCGGCCGCCGCCTCTTGAATAAACTGGATTTTCCGTCCATCAGCTCCGGTCCGTTCCTGGCTTTGGAGCCACAGGCAGCTGTCACCGCAGGACGCACAACGCACACAGCCGCCTCTTGTTAAATAAACCGTGTGCTCACCACGGACGATGGTGTTGACTCGGGCCCTGGTGGGCTCAGTGGTTAGCGCGGGCCCAGGGACTGAGGATCCTGAGTTTGATTCTGGCCAAGAGCGGCTCCCGGTTTCAGGCGTGACCCCCAGAAGGGGGCGCTGGGGAGGCCGCTCCCCCGTGTGTTTCTCTCCTCCCTCCCGCCCGCTCTAAGAATCAGTGTGGAACATGATCTCAGTGAGGATCAACCAAACAGTAGTTCACGCCTGGCATTTGCTGGTGTCGGGCAGCAGACTCAGAGGACTCGGCCTGGGGTTCGGCCTCTGGGAGGCGGATTAGGCTCACCTCCGAGTACACGGGAAAGAGGGTGCCGGGAGGCGGGGTGGGGTCGGGATTACTGAGGCAGGGAGTCTTCGCTGACTGAACAGGGTTCTGTGGAAGGTGGCTGGTGGGACGGTGTGGGAGATGAGGAATTTGAACAGACCCTGTGGTCAGTCGCTAAGGGGACTGGCAGGATTCCTGCTGAAACCTGAACCCAGGGGCCGAGGAGAGCCCGGGAGGGGCCTTGTGGGAGGAACCTCGGGAGCCCCGTGTGCTCCCAGGCGGCCGGGAAGCGGAGGGCCGGGAGCAGTGGAGCCGGGAAAGCTGGCTGCCTCTCGCGGCCTGGACCCGGGGTCCCGCAGGAGCCTGGCTGCAGCTGGAGAGGCAGCCGGGGGACACGGCGCCACCCAATCTGAGGCTGGGAGCTCCCGGGAGCCACGGGGTGCGGGGGGAGCTTCCGCACGCGGCTGCTGGAGGACCCGCATGCGAACCACCCACTTCCCATGCGCACCCGTGGGCACCCGTGTCCCGTGCCCCACGTGCCAGGCGGAACCTGTAGGCCAGGCCAGGGCTCGGACTTCATGGAATCATGGTGAAGCCCGAGGGCTCCAGCAGGCGGCAGACTGCTGCTGTGCTCCCTTCCCGAGCCCCAGCTGCTGCATGTTTCCCACGCGGAGGCCGACCCCCCTCCCACAAAAGGTTCTGTTCCTTGTTGTCTAAGACGTGGCTCCCACAGGTGGCCCGGGCCGCTGTGATGTCTGAGCTCGGCCTGCACGGGTGTGTGTGTGTGAGGCTGCAGCAGGAAGCGGTGGGAAGAGCCATTTAGAATTCTTACCTCCACATGGTTACTCGGAGGGAGGGACGGAGAAAGGACACGCCTTGCTGTAGGTGTTCAGGGAGACGTTACGTGTGTTTTGTAGCTTAAACGTTAGAGGAGCCTGGCCAGGCCAGTGTGGCTCGGTTGAGGGCGCCAAGAGGCTGCCAGTTTGATCCCGTCAGGCGACAGCCGGGTTTGGGTTTTGGTCCCTGGTCAGGGTGCATACAGGAGGCAACTGACCGGTATTCCTCTCCCTTTAAAATCAATAGAACATTAATTTTTCGAAATAGATTTTTAATTCGAGAGGGAGAGGGATAGAAACATCAATGATGAGAATCATAGGTCGGCTGGCTCCTGCACATCCCCTACTGGAGACAGCCCGCAACCTGGGCATGCCTCCCTGACTGGAACTGAACCCAGAACCCTGCTTCATCCACTGAGCAGAACCAGCTAGGGCTAACTGTAATTTAAAAAATATCATGTGACCCTTAGACCTATAGTTGGGGCCAAAGACAAAGAAGTTGGCTCCATTACAGAAATAAATGTCTCATTCCACGTGACAAGATTCACAGTGGAGTTTGTCACCAAAGCACAGGGAATGGGTGGTCAGTAAAATACGTTTCTAAGTCACAAGAGGTGAGGCCTGACCAGCGTTGATGGAAGTTAGTGGCTGGACAGCTGATGTCTGTAGCTGGACTGGGGCTGTGAGGGGAGGAGGGACTCAAGCACAGCGTGTCCCTCTGCAAAGGAACCATCGCCTGCTCATTGATTAGATGCGGAGTTAGCACTGCAGGGTGACCGCCCTCAGCAGCAGCACCTGATGGGCCTGTGCCGTTTGCCAGTCCGCATGCTGTGTGCCTCAGGAACCGGGACTATCAGTTTACAAATGAAGCAATTCAGTGCACCTGAATACCTTACACAGGAGACATAAAAAGTATCTTCCTGTCTCTGAAATTGAATACATACCTATTAAACAGGAAATATCACCGAACCCCAAAAGCTGTAATTTTACAAATGTAGAAATTAAAGAACTTGGCAAGAGGATCAGGAGGGAAGAGATAGAAAAGGGGCTTAAAACTTGATAATCTAGAAAAATTAACTCAAATTCAGAAAATCAGTTATTGTGCATTTCCTTAAAATGTATAGTAAAACATACTGGTTCAGTTGCTATGAACAGACTTAATGAAAAATCCTCGCTGGAGTATGTGTTTATTGATTTTAGAGAGGAAGGGAGAGAATTTCGATCCATTGACTCCTGTATGCACCCTGACTGGGGATCGAACCTGCAACCTGACCGGGAATGGAGCCGCACGTTGTGGTGCAGAGGACCCTGATCCAAACAGCAGGGCTCCGAGCCGCCTGGCAGGGCGCTGTGAGCAGAGTTTTACAGTTTATTGGGAGCTGCATCCGTGCCTAGAAGTGGAATCAATAAATCCTACACGTTTATTCAGCATTCTAGACAATGGACAGATAGGTGGTAACGGTGGTGTGCTAACGACTGGAATGAGAGCCGCTGGCCGTCCTGAGTAGAGGGGCCGCCCCAGGCAGGAACATGCTTCCCTGTGGTGATGGACCGCGCGTCCACAGCAGCGGTCAGTGCACCGGCGTGAGGGCCTCGTACAGTCTCTGCGCGGCCAGCTCCACCATCTCCCGGAGAGACTCGTCATCCTCGCTTCCTTCCTCGCACTCGGCAGTCTGCAGGAGACACAGGCGTTACCGTACAGCAGGGAAGTGACTGCTCTCCTACAACACTCATCCCGGGCGGGGGAGGAGGGGGCGGGAGAGGGCACCCCGCCCTGCCCCGTGGGCGGGCATGAGCTCGTAATAATCTGGTTCCCTTCCAACTGTAAACACTGTGCTGTTAAATACTTCGTATCTTACCACAAACACTCCTGTGTAAAACCGAGGAAAGAGAAACCCCTTAATTCTGTTAACCTTTCAGTGTGTAACCTTCTAGACTTTAGCTTTACGTAGACTTCTTACCAGCTAGTGCGTACCCCCTCCCACGTAACGATGCAGGCGGACACTGCGCTCAGCCTGTGTGAAATATCACTGCTGGTGGCACAGACAGGGGTGGCTGGGAACCATGATGGGGAAGTTCTTAGTTTACTTTTCTATTGAGGAAAAGTAAAGCACCTAAATAATCAAAGACCATGCAAAAGAAATTTTAAACACACGTTATCTGTGTGGTATAACTGTTCCAATCTCCGGAACAGCCCTGCATGGCTCGGGGATGGGGAGGTTAGCAGGGGATAAGAAGGGAAAGGTCATATATAATAATTTCAACAATAAAGATTTAAACAAAACAAAACAGCCCTGAGAGGCAATGAACTTCGCTCAGGCCTGTGAAGTAATTATGCAAAGTCGGCTGGGTGAGACCAGAGGTCCCGGTGGATCCCACGGCAAACAAGAGGGCGGTGCCTGGGAAGCCCCGGAGCCCGCTGGTGCCGGACTAGGAGTCCTGAGCTGGCCCGGGAGGCCACGCAGGGATAGGGTGCCAGGCAGCCCCTCAGAAAACAGACAACGAGAAAGGAAAAAGCAAGAACGTACAACTTCTCCTATGGGGTTGGCAAAGCAGGTTTGTAACTATGAATACGGGACATACAGACAACTGTATGCCTACTTTTGCCTCACCCGTGTAGAGTAATATAAACACAACTTGTAAAAAATAAAGATAAAAAAATAGGAAGAAACTGGAAGGAAATGGCGTGGGATCACAGTTCTGTTAGGCTGGAGTCACAGACGATTTTGCCTTCACTCTATTTCCTAAATATCTGGAGACGTAGGAGCAGCACATACCCGGGTCTCCAAGTTCAGGTTCGCAGTCCTCCCGTCCACGGTGACACTGAGCACGGAGCCGTCCTTCACACTCACGCAGTCCTCTCCGAATATGTCCCTGGGCACACAGCACAGCACCGGTGAGACGCAGTCTGACATGCGCAGCAGTTTTATGGAGCTGGGCACAGTGCTATCATCCTGAGATACACTCATTAGTTACCTTCTATATTTCATTAACATTCTAGAACAGGTAAAACACAGCTACCACTCATTAAGGCACTCAGCAGGCACTGTGCCAGCACTTACATGATCTCCACCGGTAAGCGTGCTGGCGAGAAGCCCCTGTACACACGGGGTTTGCAGGGTGTGTGCAGGTGACCGGCCTGCAGCCCCGGCCGGTGCGCAGTGGAGCCGGGATCAGACCTGGCCTCCTGGCTGCCATGCCCCCAGCCCCTGGCTGCCCCTGGTCAGGCACTGGGCCCTGGGAGCCAGCCCATCATTAGCGGCCACGCTGTTCCCGTGGGTCACACGCATGTGCAAACAGCAGGCCGGCCGGCAGTGGGCCGGGTGAGGAGTCCGTGGGTCAGCGAGGGTCGGAGACTGGCCGGCCGGCAGCACCGCCCACAGGTGTTGAGCTGGCACGGGGTGGGGGCCCAGGGGGTGATAAGTTCCTTTGCACGAGTGTGACCAGAGCACATTTTAACCGCCCGTACACGTTCCAAGGGGGGAAAGGGGTCATTTCAGGTATCAGGTGGTTTGAGAGCAGCCAGGGCAGCCATCCCACACGCCACGGCCTTAGCGCCGGCGTGACAGGTGATGGACACGGCGCTTACGCACGTGCTTACTCCCAGCCCTCGCGTTCCTGTTTCTAACACTGAGGGGTGTGTGTGTGTGTGTGTGGGGGGGGGGTGGAGAGGTGTGTGTGTGTGTGTGGAGGTATGTGTGTATGGGGTGTAGATGTGTGTGTGTGTGTGTGTGTGTGTGTGTGTGTGTAGGGGTGTGTGGGGTGGTGGTGGAGAGGTATGTGTGTGTGTGGGGGGGTATAGATGTGTGTGTGTGTGTGTGTGTAGGGGTGTGTGTGTGTAGGGGTGTGTGGGGTGGTGGTGGAGAGGTGTGTGTGTGTGTGGGGGTATAGATGTGTGTAGGGTGTAGATGTGTGTGTGTGTGTCTGTAGGGGTGTGTGTGTGGGGGTGTGGAGAGGTGTGTGTGTGTGTGTGTGTAGGTATGTGTGTATGGGGTGTAGATGTGTGTGTGGGGGGGTATAGATGTGTGTGTGTGTGTGGGGGTAGTGGAGAGGTGTGTGTGTGTGTGTGTGTGTGTGTGTGTGTGTAGAGGGGACGGGGACGGGGACGGGAGGGGACAGGCTGGGAAGAGGACCCGGTGGAGGGGGCGGAGAGGTCAGCCCGCGAGTGGAGTCTGGCTCTAAGGGATGAGCTGCGTCACGGTCCGTCCACCCGACCGAGGGGCGCCCGGCTCCTCCACGGCCGTGCAGAGCCGCTGGTTCCCGCCCCGAATGGCTCCCCAGCAGGCCTCAGCCCGGTCCCAGCTGGCTTCGGGCCCGGAGCACCCCCTTCCCCGGCCTGAGGGGGCCACTCACTGCAGCATGACCTCCAGCCTCTTGCTGTAGACGTGCATCTCCAGCTTCTTGGACGCCTTCTGGACGGCAGCTGCGGAGAAGGAGAGTCTGTCTGTATCCCGTGTGCATGCATCCCAGCCAACACCCAGGACGTTTCTGAGACGGCCCTGACCGGCCCTGGGCTCCTCCACATGAAGGTCAGCGCAACTTCTTTTTCTCCCGACACCAGAGAACTGCCGACTGCTCGTTTTAGTCTTTATATTTAGGGAGAGAAGCGCTTCTGGAGGACCAGGCTGCTGCACGCGCCTCTTCCCCAGCGGGGGGAGGGCTGCCGCTGCCAACGACGCCCCACGGCGGGTGCCAGCCCCACGGCGTGTGTGCCAGCCCCACGGCGTGTGCCAGCAGCTGCGTCTGGGCCGGCCCGGCTGGGAAGACGTGCACGGGGTACGTTCACTGCCGCTTCCCTGGCGGAAAGTGCTCCTGGCGAACGACAGGAGGGTCCTCTCTACACAGCTCCGGGAGTCACGCACAGAGCGTTTTCCGTTAGGTGTGCTGGCTAACGGGGACAGCGGGACACTTCGCGTTACCGAGTTCCCCGAGGGACTGGCACTAAGAGATTTCATCGTAGAGCGAGGTGCCACCAACTTCCACAGCACAGGGAAAATATCAGTGACGTGCACTGTTTGCATGTATTTAGTGCTGTCAAGGTTTCAGGAAGGAAAAACCGGGAGTTCAAGCAACTTAGCCCACCCCTTTCTGCTGTTTAGCTCAAAACGCTCCGGAGGAAAGGGCTGACTGGGCAGTGAGTGTAACAGGAAGAAAGTGGGAATGCTGTACCTTTCCGGACTCTGGGGTTTGACTGCACCTCGAGGACCACGGTGGTCACGGTGTCGGCATACATGTCGTTGGCGGGGTTAGCGAGCCACTGCAGAGCGGAAGGCAGAGTTAGGAGGGCACAGCCGGGCCACCCGCCAGGGACAGACCTTTAATTTACGTGAATACGGAGCAGCTGGCCTTGTAGCTGGGGAACTTGCAAACAGTTTCCCTGCAGCCTGGGACAGGAAAACAGACAAGGCCGCCTTTGTCACCCCGTCCCGAATGCCAGCCATCAAACCAACCATTCATCTGGTGTGGGTTCCCGATTCCACCAGCAGGAATTTAAAATTCTACCAGTGGGGCCCTGACCGGTTTGGCTCAGTAGATAGAGCGTCGGCCTGCTGACTGAAGGGTCTCGGGTTCGATTCCAGTCAGGGGCGTGTGCCTTGGTTGCGGGCACATCCCCATTGGGGGAGGCGTGCAGGAGGCAGCTGATAGAGGTGTTTCTCTCTCATCGATGTTTTTAATTCTCTATCCCTCTCCCTTCCTCTCTGTAAAAACCAATAAAATATATTTAAAATTCTACCAGTGGGGACACATTTACCTAAGTTAGTGACTGCTTGCCTTGGTGGACGTGGGTCGTGTTAATGTGTGTACTTGAGTGTTCAAAGTCCCACTCTCTAAAGATGTGTGCGTGACAAGTTTTAATGGGACAGAGTGAGGTTTTATCTTGAGAATGCTAAGACCTGTTGATACACCTGAAGGCAGCCTGGGACACTGTAACATCAGCTCCAACACAATGGTATTACGGGACAAGGACCGCAGCTGTGCGCAGGACGGCCGCCAGCCTGCAAGCTGACCCGTGCCGCCTGCGCAGCCGCAGTCCTTGGCTGCACTCATCACACACACTGTACGCCACGCCTGGACTGGTGGCCAGTTTCTGTCACACAGACAATGCTCGCTATGCTGTATGTAAAGCTGATCTTGTTAAGAAAGCTATACTCTCCGATAACCTTTTCCTGATTGGGAAGCTAATTTCTCTACATGTAAACTCTTTTTTTAAACTGGAATTTGCGGGAGGGAGGGAGGGCGTCGGTTAATGAGGTTAGATAGGTTTCAGATGTACAGTTCTATAGCACATGAGCTGCACACAGCACTGTGTTCACCACCCCACGCCAAGTCTCCACATGTGAATGCTTAACCCTTTTCCTCCGTGTTTGGGTAAACAGTCTCATCTTACTTCTAACACCACCATTCCTGGTTCCTGTATTACAGTAATATTTTTGAACACTTTCAAAGCAGGTTTTTCTTGAATTTCTAATTCTTCTACATCACCTGAAAGAAAGAATTAGAAGATGTACATAATTTCCTGATAATCTGCCAGAGGTAGAATTATTCATTTGTTTATAGGGACAGCGGAACTAAAGCTGACACATAACGGAAAAAGTTAATAGTGTACTTGTGTGGTCAGATTTAAATAGCTAGCGAGTTCCACATTAATTGCTCAGAGTAACTGAGAGATCTCAATATGTATTATAAAAGCCCATACAACTAGAATGGATTTACCTCGGACATTAATATTTCATCAACAGCAAACCGTGGTGACGGTCACACTTCTGTTTTTATGCCGAGATTAGCCATGAGCATCTTAACATTTCCCAGAGGCTCATCAGCCCCAACAGTCCCTCTCCCCTCTGTCTTCTCGGGGTTACTCCTCCCGCAGGCCAAGTCTATCCTTAACGTGAGCCTTCTGGCTTCCTAGGCGACGTCTGCGGTGAAAAGGGTTTACTCTGCTGCACTTTACGGCAGCACGTGGCCACACGAGGGTGAGGGACATGCTGACAGACAGGGCAACTTGTAATTGGAGTGCTCTGGCCTGTGAGCGCCTCTTTCCTTTAACTTAGTCTCTGCTGCTGCCCGCAGTCCCTACTGACAAGGGTCTCACAGCAAACAGAGAGGTTTTCCCTCTCCCTGGCCTCTGCCCGGTGGCCCTGTGCCCTGAGCAGACCTGCCGTGTACGGTGCCAGTGGAACAAGGAAAACTGTCACCGAACAAAGACAGAAACAGAGAAGACTTGGGTAAGTAAGCTAAAGTAGATTTTAAACCAAGGAGCAAAGACTGCCGATATTTTTAGAATTTTAAGTGGACTGAAGACGATAAAAGTATAATGGGATTTTAAAAAATGGATGAATAGTGAGTAAATTTTTAAGCTTCACCAAAAAGTGGTACGACGAAGTACAAATAAAATTTGTGCTAATCTGAGACAGTTACCAAAATAAAACCATATCCTTTCCTAGATACATCATTACTTTGAAAAAAAAACCCCCACACACACAAAAAAAGTGACTGTCAATCAGTATACACACCTGTCAGTTTCTGCAGCTGGTGATAGAGCAGATTAAAGGGGCCGTTATAGGGAATGGCCTGCGTCTGCTTCACGGTGCTCATGGCCAGGTCAGTGTAATCTGCAAGGACACGAGAAGAAATGCACGTAAAGGAACAACACTAGTCCGGCAAACACAGCTTGCAAACATCCTGGAGTGAAGGAAAGAAGTAAAGCAACCGAGAGCACGTTTCAAGCAACAAGGCGCTCCTCAGTTCGTCCTCATCCTCGTTCCCCTAAGCCCCCGCCGACCCCGCAAGGTTAAGACCCCACCCTCCTGAACACATCCGGCCCCTCCGCGTCTGCAGCCAGCACACCAGCTGGCCGCCACTTCTCGGGTTGGCACCTCCTGGCACACAGGCGCCTGACGGGCACAGCCTTTCCCAACACCAGGGCCCGCTGTCTCCCACACGCTGCCCGGGCACCTCGGCCTTGCTGACCGACACGGGGACTGGCTCAGAAAGACCCTTCTCTCCTCGGGCAGCACTCCCGGGGCGGGGGCTGTGCTTCTGCGTGGCCTCGGCCCTCCGGCCCGCACCAGGCCAGGCTGGGTAAGAGCCCTGGCGGCTGGAGGAAGGACGGCCGACGGCCTGCAAGCTGCCTGTCCCCACCTGCATTAGCGCTGAGTTTACAGCAGTCTATGAGCAGCTGTTCACGTGGACACAATCTCACACTGACTGCAAAGCCACGCTGGCTCAGCATGTGCACAGCTCAGGCCACCAGGCCCGGAAGCCACATAAAACCACAGGCCACAGAGATCAGTGCCTGTGTGGGCCACCTTCCTTCAGGAGAGAACATCACGCTCCACTGACGGGGAGGACAGCAGCACGTCAGCAGGAGCCGCTGTCTGAGAGGCAAGCCTGTTCCAACGAAGGAAGAGCCGCTTCACCAAGAACTGAAGTGTCAGCAGTTCGGGGGAGACTTTCATTTTCCCCATAAAACGAACTGGATCGTTAACTTCCACCTACTGATCTTTTATTACTCGGCTGTTATTTAAAATGTGGCCCCTGGGGAAGAGAAGTTTTCATAGACTTTTCCTCTCAAAGCCAAAACCAAATCACATTTGACGCCTAAGTGCACTCACTGGAGAGGTCACAAGGAGAAAGTATGTGGTAGTTGAAGTTTCTCTTCACAAGGATCCCAGAGACGCGCTGGCCTTGCTCTGGCTTCTTGTCCGCTAAAAAGCCCATGACCTTGGCCAGTTTTTCCCCCCGGAAGTTCAAGGTCACCGCTTCTGTGTTGCGAGGGTTATGGACCTCTATGTGGACTTCGTCGTTGTCTTCATATTCCCGAATCAGGGCTGCTTTCAGGCGGGCCATCTCGTTCTGCTCTCCGTGGACTAAGATCTAACGGGAGACATGTGGAAGGGCTCAGGAAGGATCCTCAGTCCAGGTACCCACGGACTTTCTGTGAATGCGGATCAGTTAAACGTCCGGTGGAGAGATGTTACTACGCACAAACCCGCACTCTTATGTTCCTGGGGAGGCAGCAGAGAGTGTCAGATACAACAGTGGCTTTGGGGCTGGTAGGTCTGAACAGGTGCCCATGTAGTGGGAAATTAAAGGGCACCGCTTGCCCTAGACACGTTGGCTCAGTGGATAGGGTGTTGGCCTGTGAACTGAAGGGTCCCAGATTCAATTCCGGTCAAGGGCACATGACTGAGTTGTAGGCTCCATCCCCAGTATGGGGCGTGCAGGAGGCAGTTAATCAGTGATTCTCTTTCATCATGGATGATTCTATCTCTCTCTCTCTCCCTTCCTCTCTGAAATCAATAAAAATATATTAAAAAAAAATAAAGTGTACAGCTTGCCTACCTCCCAGGAGAGCTAGGGAGATGGTGGTAAGTGAGTGAGCTCTGTCTATGTGCTGCGTGGACAGAGGCGGGTCTGATTTGAGAACCAGCCGCTGCAAGCGGGGGTGCTTGCCCCTGTGACCGCCAAAGGAAACCCAGACTCACCACGTGAGGCGGCTTCAAAGCGCGGATGAACTCACTGGTCTGCTGGTAATCCGTGTGAGCGGAGAAAGAGATGTAATCCACAGACATTTTCAACGGCAGCTTCTGTCCAGACATGGTGGTGATCTCTTCGGGTTCAGACATGATGTGCTGTGAAAAACAAAGAACAAAATAAACCACCCAATTGGAGACGGCACATTTCCAACTTTCCATGCAGCCGTAAACTCACGCTACATGTAGGACTGTCAGCACAAAAACCATTCTAATGCCACGGACTTAGTAATTATCGAGTGCTATCTCCTTCATCAAGCACTCAATCAGAAAGCTAGGCGGTGAGTTAAAACCGTGTGGCTGGAGTGCGAGAAGCAGAAGTGACCACTCTCCGATGAAAAAGGCCAGCTGGCCCTCTCCACTCTCCTCTAGAAAGAGCTTCCAGTGAGGAGGGTGCACATAACGGGCAGTGCGTTCCTATTCTAAAAACCTGGTTTTTAAAATACATTTTTATTGATTTCAGAAAGGAAGGAAGAGGGAGATATAGAAACATCAGTGATGAGGGAATCACCAATCAATTGATCAGCTGTCTCTTGCATGTCCCCTACTGGGGATTAAGCCCACAACCAAGGTACATGCCCTTGATCGGAATCGAACCCGAGACCCTTCAGTTTGCAGGCTGATGCTCTATCCACTGAGCCAAACTGGCTACGGCTGAACATCTATTTTAAATACACAGCTAACAATGTCTGAATGACTCACAGAATAAAGTAATAAAAACGAGCAGAGCGGAATCAATGTACTTAGGAAATAAAACGGACGTTAACCGTCAGAGGCGATAGGAGAACAGGTGCTTGGTGCTCAGAACCTGCCTCTGGAGTCCTGCACATGACTGTCTGCCTGGGAGCTCACAGCAGAGCGGCAGGAAGACGGCCTGTCCAGAGAACACCGCCAGTGAGCCTCGTCCCCGTCACCTACGGTGTCCATGTTTGTCCCAAATGGGATCCTTCCACTGTCCCTGCTGCACCTGACGGTGCTCCTTGAACTTGAATGCGCCTCCACCCGCCTGGGATCGGGCCATGCCCCTCAGCGCCTGCGTCACTGCTCACCCTCACGACCAGCCGCTAACGAGCTCCCTCTCCTTCCGCAGGGCCCCCCTCCAGGCCCGCACGGGGAGCGCCGGCGGACTGACCTTGGCCAGGGTGCCCTCCACGCAGTAGCCCGCGATGATGACGCCGTTCCTCTTGTCCGTGCACCAGCTCTCGAAGAGCTCCCGGGACAGCCCGCTCTGCATCATGCCCGGGGACGCCATCACCACGCTGGGCCCGATGTCGTCAAAGTGGTCCATGCTCTGGGGCGGGAGGGGGGAGCGGTCAGCACCAGGCCGGGACCGAGCTTTCCTTATTTCTAACGAACAACAAAAAGGCGACCACACGAGCGAAGGGGTCTTGACAAGACTAATAAACGGTTAGCCCAGTTTCCAAGTTCCTAGCAGTTTGGACTAGGAATGAAAGACAACAAAGTGAGGGAAACACTTAGCTCACATTGACCCTCAAAACCTGCTCTGGCAGCTCGGGGGCCGTAACGACTCCCCAAGGACTCACAGCTCCCTCTCAGGCCTCGGGGATATTTTGAGCTGGCCTAGAAATCTAACCAAGAAAATTAACACTGTTTCTAGGGAAAACTCAGCTCTAATTACTAAAACACTAACCTAAAATATAAGGATTTATGAACAGAGCTGATCTGTAATTGGAAAACCACTTACAGTCTGATTGCTGTGGATTAGAGCATTAGTTTGGATGAAACAACATATACATTTTAATGAGAGAAAATCAGATTTCACAGAATGCTCTAGAAAAGTAAACAGGAAAATGTAGCATTATATGGAATTTATAATGCTAATCATAAAAAAAGATGATTATGTTTGAGTAAGAACAGAAAAACCTAATACACAAGATATTTTTCTCATCAGGACTTGTTATTTCTGCGACAAAAAGGCTCGAGTTATTCAGCAACAGTGATAAGTGACAAGGCAGGGGACTCGGAGCAGGGGCAGAAAGCACGCCGGCTGCCAAGTTCCTGACTCCATCCAGAAGTGATGGCTGCTGGGGAGAGGAGGGGCTGGGTGAGGACGAGGCCAGATGGAGGCCAGGTCTCTCCCCTGGCTGCTCCCGGTGCGCCAGCCGCCCTGCCCTCCCTCCACGAGCTCTCACCTTCAGGTTACTAATGTGTTTGAAGACGAAGGGATTATTGATGTTGATCTGCTTGCGGATTTTGTCGTTCATGGCGTTCACGTACGTCTGGTACACGGCCATACACTTCTTGGCCAAAGATGACGCGTAGTATATTGGAATATCGTGGAGTTCCGGGTGATTTTGCCAGTACTCATCTGGAGAGAGTTTATGAGATAAATGTCACTTTGTTACATGGGGTAGACAGTCCACGTACTAAGTGACACGGACAATTAATTTAAAAATTCAGACGAGGAATAAATGAAAGCACGAAGCATGCTTTAAAGGGGCCAGGGAGCATCAGCTGTCTCCCTCCCTCGGCGACGGCCCTCAGCTCTCTGCAGGCCGCTGCCGACAGTCAGGCACACAGCACGGACGCTCAGGAAGACTGGGCTCCCAGAGGAGCTGCAGCATGGCGGCCTTTGAGGGGATCATAAACCCACACCCAGCAGCGACCACTGCTTCTCCTACCGCTCACGGAGGCATTTGGGAACGAAGAAAAGTAGACACTCACTCTCCAGAGTTAGCTTTCTAGTCATCTGTGTAATTTGTACCTCACTAGGGTCAGAGTACATACTGTTTTGAACCCTATTATTATTATTATTGTTATTATTATTTTTAGAAAACCACCTCTTAAAAATTATTTTTTGACTGATTGGAAGGGAGAGGGAAAGAGAAACAGAACAGAAACATCAGTGAGAGAATCACTGATTGGCTGTCCGCTGCACACCCCATACGGGGATTGAGCATGCATCCTGGGCATGTGCCCTGAACAGAAATTGAACCGTGACCTCCTGGTTCATAGGTCGATGCTCAACCGTTGAGCCAGACTGATCTCCATTTCTCGGTCCCCGTAACATACTATGTGAATACGTGTAACATGACCTTTTTCCTGTAATGTGATATTTACTGACACATTCCTATAAAAATATCGAAATGATTATACCCTACTGACAGGTTTTCTGTACATCTCATTTACTTTCCAGAAGTGGAACTGGTGGGTCAAAGAGCAGCATGTTCTTTCCTTCTGAGGCTGATGGCAACCAGAAAGGCACACCACTTATGCTCGCAGGAGCAGGCTGGTCACTGTTCCTCTACCTTGACCCTGACCCTGACCCTAACCTTGACCCTGACCCTGACCCTAATCCCAACCCAAACACTAACCCTAACCCCAACCTACCCCTAACCCTAACCCTAACCCGAATCCTGGCCCCAATTCCTACTTCTAAATGCAGAAACGGAAGCCCAGCAAAGCAGAATAATCTATTCAAGGCCAGGCACTCCAGGTTCTAAGAATCCCCCGAGCGAAAAGGAAAAGGCGCACCTAAAATCAGGAGCAGCTCCTGAGCCCTCCCGAGAGCGAAGACAGGGATGAGGCCTCGGCCGCCTCTGTTCACAATGTCGTGGACCGTGTTGCAGAACCGCGCCTCTCGCTCCTCCCGCTTCTCATGGATGTGGGTCCCATACGTGGATTCCTAAGCGACACAGCAGACGGTGAGACCAAGACCGACGAGTCCAAAGGATAGAAAGCTAAGCATCGTGAGATGGGAAGCAACGCAATTCATTTCTCCACTAACATGCTACTTACTTGGGCATGTACTGTTATAACACTATTTGAAAGAACAGATAAGAATGTTAGACCTAAGACCGGGTGAGGTGATAAAAATCCTTTATAAAATGGAATCAGGAAATAGTGCAAAAATGTAGGGTAATTCACCTAGACAAAAACATGTAGGCGGTATCCTAGTACCCGACTTTAGACCAGAGCTGATATACTTAACAGCAAGAAAGTGGAGCTGCACTACAAAGAGAGGTCAGAAAACTAATATTATAGCAAAAAAGATACGTTATATCCAACCACATATTATAAAAATTAGATTGCAATATTTTTCCCCACTAAAAAAATTCTGCTTACATTACCCTGACTGCAATCCCATGCACTAATACTTACAATGATAAGGATATCAGGCTTAATATTTGGAATTTCAGCTGCCATTAGGTGTCTGTCTTCTTGTCGTGAGAAGTCACCTGTATACAAAAGCTGTGAAAAGATAAAGCTGGAAGGTTAGGCTTTTGGAAGGGTTCATTTGACTACTAAATACATTTAGCTCATAAAACCTGGAAGTGGAAATAAACAGAACAGTCCACAACGGATGAAACTGTGATGCCACCCTGTGTCTATCTGAGCTGGTCACAGACCATGCAGCATTTCAGTCAGTGACTCTAAGTAACGGGGAAGAATCCTCCCCCAAAGAGAACCTGGATCTTAGCAAACCTGAGAAGTGCTCCGAACATCTCAGAGAAGAAGGGCAGAATGAGGAAAGAAGTCCATGGAGGAATATGGGAAAACCATAAAAAAGGGGAGATAAAAATCATTGGAGGGTGTGCATCAAATTTCAAATGAGAATTTAGATCTGCATTTGTGTTATTTTCTGTGCCTTTGAGCAAACAGAAAAAAATAAAAAGAAAACTATTTAGAAACATAGGACAACTCAATATGTAAAAATATTAAATACTATATGAGCAGCTGCTGAAAATTCAGGACACTATTCCACTAGAACATCGCTTCTCAACTCTGGCTGCACATAAAGATCACCTAGAAAACGAAAAAAACCACTAAAAATAAATAAATAAACAAATAAAACAAATAAATAAAAGGGGGGGTGGTTTGAGACTACACCATTCTGTTTCAATGGGTATTTTTCAAAAGCTCCTGAGTGATACTCATGTGCATCCAGAGTTAAGAACCACTGCCTGCCCGGCCAGTGTGGCTCAGGGGTTGAACATCAACAAATGAACCAGGTCACGGTTCAATTCCCAGTCAGGGCACAAGCCCCGGTTGTGTGCTTGATCCCCAGTACTGGGCAGGCAGGAGGCAGCCCATCCATGATTCTCACAGCTCCTCCCAGGCCATTTTCCAAGGGCGCTGAGGAGCTGCTGCTCTGGAAGTGGAGGGAGCATCACGCTCAGATGCTCATTTCACTCTTTCCTCCTGCTTCTCACAGAAGCACTGTCCTGGGGTATGTGACACTCAAGCGGAAAAGCATGGACTTAATGTTCCCTCCGGTTTCAGTTCTGGACACCGAGTCCTCGGGAACGTTCCTCAGCACCAGCTGGCGGCCTTCTCGTGGAGGAGCGAAAGGGTAGGAGTACCTTCACGCCCGCGATCTCGATCATGAACATGGCCGCTCCGAGCACGTGGCCCGCGTGGTAACACCAAAACTTGATTCCTGCGACCTCCTTCACTTCGTGGAAGTTGATGGTTTCGATTTTGTCCATGCTCTCTTCCAAGTCGGTCTCCGTGTACAGCATGTCGTCCGCTGATATGTTACTACATTTTTATAGATCCAACAAAAAGAATTCAGGGCAAGATTTTTAAAAAGTCCTTGATCTCAAAGTAACTATGGATGACAAACCCATGAAATGATTTCTTCAAATTATGTTGTACGGGTTATATTATCTAGAATATCTTTGCCGTCTCCTGTATTTCTTTTTTGCCCTGCAGGTCTAATAAAAATTTTAGTGTGTACAACTAGGAAACATAATTTTAAGCACAGCACACAGTAAACTAAGCAAAATACTCTTTAAGGTAGTACTTCTCCACCTTTGTTCTATCCCAACGCACCTGAGAAACTCCCTCACACACTGACCAGGACAGAGACCCTGACACAGTGACATGAAAAGATTCCTCTACAAAGGTTAGCGTAACTTTTCTTCTGAAGATTATGCTAAGAACTTCCAAAAAGCAGGAGAGCGCAGTGGTGAAGGACACAGGCTCTGGAGCCAGTCTGCTTGGGTCTCAATCCAGCTGTGTCTCTTCCTGTGACCATCACAGGTAAACTACTAACCACTCTGTGCCTATCACCATGCATTTCCCATCACCTGTAAAGTGGGATTCATAACCGAACCTACGCCATGAGGTTCATGTAAAGATTAAATGTGTTAACCATGTTAAGAACTGAGGACTGTGCCTGCATGTGGTAAGTAGCATTAAAGTGTAAGGAGTACATTTACTACTAACTCTCCCATTCTTTTGTATTTACCTATGTAGAGTAACAAATGGCATCTTACAATGCTTGGAATACAATATTAAACAGTAAACTTTTGAAGGCTAATAATTTGTGCTGTAGGGATCACAAAAATGCCACAAATTTTCTGATAAAAGAAGTTTTCCTCTTGCAACTGGAAGAGACTTCCCCAGGGAAAATTTTTCATTTAAGGTAGTAATTTGCTTTGATCAGATAATCTAAAATAAGATTTCAGTATATATCACTGTATAACGTATTTCGTGTTAATTAACATTTATAGAATATTGTTGTTATACTTTACAACTCACCTAAGTTACAAAGATTTAAAAGAATGTTAGAACTATGTAAGGACTTTAAGGCCAGAAGGTGCTGGTACACAGTGGGTATCTGACAGGCGGTACTGAAAACTAAGTTAACGACAACCTGGTGAATAAACAGTGTCTTGTTTCAAATACCAAAATGGTCCATATCTTGAGCCATCTATACTAACAAAAGTGTAAGATGAAAATTGAAGGTACCTTCTTGAAGCAAAATAGCCTGTCAGGAGTGAGTATGCAAATCAACCCAACAAAGATGTGGGTTTATTTGCATACTCAGGCGCCCAGCAGTGGGGTGGGATGCTTGCATCATTGCCATGGCGACAACGAAGGCTTTCCACGCTGCCACAGCTGCTCCAGGCCTCTGGGCAGCGTGGGAAGGCAGGAAGGCGGCTCCAGCTGAAGCGAAGGTGATGCCAGCAGCCAGGGGAAGGAAGGCCCATGCTTGCACGGATCTTCATGCATTGGGCCTCTAGTATGTGTTATTTGGAGTCTAATAGAGCAACTTACCTGACTTTGACGTAGTCTGAAAGAAGCCACCTGTAGATAGCTTTAGTAGCGTGCGTCATGAAAGTTCTTCCTTTGAAACTGGTCTTCTGCAGAAACCAGGGCAGAGCTCCACAGTGATCCAAATGGAAACTTAGGAATGAAAGAGATGCTGTCAATTCTAAAACAGTGCCCATCACGGTGCCCGGCTAGCTCAGTTGGTAGAGCATGAGACTCTTAAAACAGTACCCATCACATATACAGGGAGGGAAGAAATAATGTAGATAGTCAAGTGTAAGAAAAAGATACTAAATGTATTTTCAAACATCAATTACTGTATCAGTGGTAATTAGAGAAGAATACACCCAGACCTCTCCCTGCCACAGACGTGACAAGCCCTGTAGGGGCATAACGCTGACACGCTGCTGTTTGTGAATGAGGTTCCTATTAAAGCAACAAGACGGGCCCTCAGGAGGCCTGGGGAAGGCTTTCCTGGCCTCAAGCTGTACAGCGATCCTAGGCACATGCTCTCTGCCTCACTGCTCCAGAGGGAGGAACACAACCTCTCGGGAGCTGCTCTAAGCTGTGTTGACAATCAGAGTGCTGTGTTAGACTTAGACATCAGCAATATGCTTCCGGTGGAAAAGACTTTTAAACTTCAGAACCTTAGCACCTGGTAAAGAATGACTTTGGAAAACAGTGTCATCAATAAAGGAAAAACTTACTGACTAATGAGGAGGAGGTCAATCTCAGCGGGGTCAATTAAATCGATATAAGGAAGAGCGTCCATTCCTTCTAGGCCAGGGTGGATCCCACAGTCCAACTGAAAGAGAGACAGATTATTTTATTCAATAAATGTTTTATTAAAATTCACCCACTGAATAGACAATGCTATAACTGATCCATCACACACATAATCAAAATGGACTCTACATACTAGCATTTGGGTTAGGACGTAAGACCTGAGAGTGGAGGAGCGCCTTTGTGAGCAATAGTTCAGGAGATCTGGCGGCCGGTTTTACGTCATAGAATTTCTCTTCTCAGTTTACAGGTTTTTTGTCAAATTACTGAGTAGAAATGTGTGAGTTTTTCCGCATTACCATTTCATAGCACAGACTACACATACCAACTAAGAAACATTTCTGGGAGCTGAACAGCTCACTGCTGGACTAGAAAAGCCCTGACAGCCAACGCGGACAGAGCGGTATTCCCCAGCCCACGGGCAGTAATTACCATTATCTTCCTGCCTTTGAACTCCAGGATGATGCATGATCGTCCCACTTCTTGCCCAGCTCCCCTGCGAACATTCAAGGGGAGACATGAAAACAATCAAAACCAGGCCCACGGATTCCAACTCTTACAGCTCACACTGAGCCCACCTGACGGCCTCTCACAGGGGGTGAGAGTCCCACAGTCAGGGAAGGACAGCGGAAAGGTGTGGAGCGGGGAAAGAGGAGCGGTGGCCTCTGGGAGCGCAGGGTGTGCTGCTGGTAAAATTGGGAGAGGCGGAGGGACAGACTCGAGAAGCCCAGAGGCTAACGTTCACCCTGGTGTGAGGGTATGACGATGCACGGAGAATGCAGCTAGCGGTAACACAGGCCACTTAATAATACTTTTAGAATCAGCACTGAAGTGTAAGCCTATCAACACTGCAAAATCCTCTCACTTAAATCACAATATGCATTTCTAGGGAGGTTACACCTGTGAGCCTCAGGCCTTTCTTTTTACCTTGCTATTTCAGTAGAGCTGATGCTGCTATAAAACAAAACCCCGAGCCCTAACCGGTGTGGCTCAGTGGATAGATCGTCGGCCTGCGGACTGAAGGGTCCCAGGTTCGATTCTGGTCAAGGGCATGTACCTTGGTTGCAGGCACATCCCCAGTGGGGGATGTGCAAGAGGCAGCTGATCGATGTTTCCTTCTCATCGATGTTTCTAACTCTCTCTCCCTCTCCCTTCCTCTTTATAAAAAATCAGTAAAACATATTAAAACAAAACAAAACCTGGAAACTTACTCCAGACCCCGCCTCTGCCCCCTCTCCATACTCCTTGGCCATTTGCAGCCATCCAACTAGGAATCTGCGTCATCCTAACACCCGTTAGTTCCCTTCCTCTCCCTCCCCCATCTCATCATTCTACAGTCCCACAGGTTGTACTTCCTTCTCTCTCAAACCCGTTTCTTTCCAACGCACTGCTGCTCGTCCCATTTCACTCATCCCAAGCTCTTCCTGCTTACTGTCAGCACTACATTCCCACCACGCACCCCATCCTTTATGGATCTGCTACACGCTGCTGCAGGAGCTGTCTTCCAGCCTCCCCACACCCCAGTTCCACTGGATCGCACCCCTGTAACTGAGGTGAGAGCCAAACTCCGCCGTCAGTGCCGTCCTGCCCAGGATGGGCCCTGCTCGCCTCCCCCCTCTCATCTGCTAATCTATCCACCGCCAGGAGGAAAGGGGCCCCAAACTGGGACCCCTGTTTCACATGTGCCACTTCCTGCGGCTGGAACATCCTTACCCCATCCTTGACCTGTCCGTGATTCCTACTCATCCTTTTAAGGCTCAGCTCGTGCACCTCTGAGACAGCACTCTCTCCCCTTCTCCATGCTCCATGGCACTCACTCAGCGGTGGTTATAACAACAGTAACCATGCACTGAGAGAGAGTGACTCGCACAGCGACAGCTGCCACAGTATTCCCACCGAGGAAACAACAGGGTTCAGATTTCAGGGCTGCCTGCAAAGTCCCGGGCTCCCGGCGTTCCCAACGAGAGCTCCCTGGTGGTTTTTCATGGCGCTGCAATTCCCTCCAAGAGGGTGGATTCGGGTACCTTGCCCCGGTCGTATCTGTAGCCCCAGCGCGCAGTGTGAGCTCGTGAGGAGCGGACAGATGAGCCAGCAGGAGCTCAGCAAGTCCGTGTTGGGTACATGATGGGTAGATAGATACTTCCAACCTTTTAAAAAGTGCATCCATCCATGTTGTGCTAACACCTACCGTAACAGCAAACAAACTGCTTTGGCTCCCCGCACCCTGTTCTCCCTTTCTGAGCGGCGCTCCGGGTCTGCCCCGCGCTTCTCCCCGGAAAGGCCAGCCCCGCAGGGCACCCCTGCTTTCCCTCCTCCCCCGCTTCCTACCCTCCCCATCCTCCCAGGGGCTGGGCTCCGCAGGGAACTCACACCAAAGCCCCCACTTTCGCATATCGGCCAATGCCAAGTCCCGGAGGTCGTCCCAACAGCCGACTGCGTCCTTTCCCGCAGCGCGGCCGCCTCATCCGGGCCTCAGCTCGGCCCGCCCGCGGCCGCAGCACCAGCTCCAGCTCCCGGGGGCTGCCACTCCCCGGCGGGTATGAAAGCGCCCCCAGGGCTCCCCACCCCCAACTCCAACCCCCTTCCCTAAGATCGGAGAAAAGCACCACCCATTCCCCCCCGCAGGCCCCTTCAGCAGCCGCGGACCCGGCGGCGGCCGGCCGGCCACCCCTGAGCCCTCCCCGCCTCTCGCGGGCCGCTTACAGGGGCCGGATCAGCAGCTGGTCACTCTCCTCCGCAGGGATGGCGGACATCGCGGAAGTCCGGAGGCGACGCTGAGGGGAGCCACCGGCGCGGGAGCCTTTCTATCGTGGAGCCATAGCCACGGGGAACCGAGCTGCGGACAGCCCCTACCGCGGAGAGCACAACTTCCGGCGCCCGCGGCGCTAGGCTCCTCCCCTCCACTTCCGGCCGAGATCCCGCCTCGCGAGGGTCTTTCCCCCTCGGAGGCCAAACACCTGGGGCGGGGCCAGGAGCGCGCATGGGCGAGGCCAGGAGCGCGCATGCGCGAGGTCTGGGAGGCGGGCCCGGTGGGCGGGGCCAGAGGACCAGAAAAGCTGGCGCTGGAGTCAGGAGCGGGAGTGGCTGCCCCCGCGCGGGCCGCGAGGCGGCGGGTGTCGGACCGCGCACGACCCCAGGGATGGGCCAGCGGCTGTGAGGTGAGGGTCCGGCCCTGGCCGCGCTGGCTGAGCCCGGCCGGGAACGCGGGTCCCCGAGGGCGGGCGGCGGCGGGGCGGATGGGTGGGGCCGCGGTGTCTACGGGGACCCGCCCTCCCTGGTCGGGAATCCGAGCCCCGAGGCGGCGCGTGACGGGCGGCGGAGCCGGGGCCCGCGGGAGGCTGCGGTGCCCTGGGTGACCCCTCTTGTCGGGGCGGGGACTGCGGCTCCTGAGGCCACGGTGTCGCGCGTGGGAGGGACGCCGGGAGCGGGAGCGCCGCGGGGCTGCCCTCCGCGTCCGCCTCTGCTTTGTGGGCGCTGAGGCAGCGCCCCGCTTTCCGAGCCGGCGCTGCTGGGCTTCTCTGCCGCGCGGGGCCGGGGGGGCTGCCTCGCTCGCCGTCTGTCGCCCTGCGCCCCCCGCGCCCGGCGGGCTGGGGGCCGGGGAGCGCGGAGCCCGGCCTGTCAGTCAGCCCGGGCGTGGCCCCGCCCACCGTGGTGGTCCCGGCGCCGCGTTTAAAGGGGCCGCACCCTGCACCCGGACGCGCACCCGCACCATGTCCTCTGTGCCCAGCCCTGCCGCTCTCAGGACGCGCACCGGACACGCTGAGAGCCGTGGTGTCTGGAGTTGACTCACGAGAAGCGGGGCGCTCAAGTATTTCGAGAATTAATTGGCATCTGTCTGTTGCTTCTGAAAACTGCCTGTAGGGATGATACCTCTAGGTATGACCAGGTTTCTGCCCTTCTGGGGTTAGATTTTTATTATTTTAAAAAAATATTTTATTGATTTTTTTTTTTTTTTTAACAGAGAGGAAGGGAGAGGGATAGAGAGCTAGAAACATCGAGAAATATCGATCAGCTGCCTCCTACTGGGGATGTGCCCGCAACCTAGGTACATGCCCTTGACCGGAATCGAACCCGGGAGGGACCCTTGAGTCCACAGGCCGGTGCTCTATCCACTGAGCCAAACCGGTCAGGGCTGGGGTTAGATTTTTAGAATTTGAAAAAAAAAAAAAATAGCGGAAATAAGAATAGTATCCTAATTCTGTGCTCCAACATTTTTTAAGTGAGAGGCACTGATGGCTTTGATGCCTGTTGTGCACCAAGTGACTGGCAGTTGCTTTCCGTGGTATAACCGGACGTTTGTCTTCCTAGGGGAGCCCCTCTGGACCCAGCGGTAGTGAACATGTTTCGGAAAGGCAAAAAGCGGCACAGCAGTAGCAGCTCGCAAAGTAGCGAGATCAGTACTAAGAGCAAGGTAGGGGCTGGCGCTGGGCGGCGCGCCCCTTCAGTTTCTCCCGATGTTGCATGAAGGATACTAATCGTGGCAGACCCGCTGATGTAGCCTTCACACTAGGTGTGTTTTAACATTCATTCATCTATTTTATTTATTTATTTTTTTTTGCAGTAGAGACACATTCTGTGCCTGATTTCATTTTGTCTCGGTAGATTTCCTGAAATTCTTAAACCCACTAACCGCGGTGGGACAGGACCCGTAAATGGTCTTGTTGAAACAAACATCGCTTTAAAATTTTTTTTTATGTGATAGAAATTGCATGCAACTCAGGGCTGCACGCCTTGAATCGTAGCGTTGTGGTGTGCGCGCACAGCGTAGTTCCGCACTAACGCGCATGCTGCTTTGTCCTTTGCTGGGCAGTGTTGTTGGATTTTCTTTGCAATTCACCTGGGTGTTCCGCCTGCCGGCCTGGGTGTGGACTGGTGCCCGTTGGGGTTTTGCGGAAGCGCTGGGGGGGGAGGTAACAGGAACCCTGCTCAGATGGGAGGTCTGGGGTATTGACGAGGCAGGTGTAACCCCGGGTAAATCACCTCACCTCTCCTGGCCGCTGCTCACTTATTAAACGGGGAGCTCTCCCCGCCTGCTTTCTGCTCAGGGTTCTCCTCTGGTTCAGCGGAGATAAGGTGGAAGCCAAGTGTCGATTTTCACCTACGAGATGCGTATCAGGTGCCGCGTGAGGAGGCAGAGAAGGGCTCTGATTTCGGGTGTCGTGGGGACAGCACGTGTGCTCAGGACGGTGTTACCCGGGGGAGCCGTTGGGGTTATGTGTTCATCCGAATGGAACACGTAGTTTGAATGTTCGGTAGAGAACTTGAGAGGTGGCGATGATGATTAAGATCTGGTGATGATTAAATAAATACGTGTTTGCTTCTGATTTCCCAGTCTGTGGACTCCAGCCTCGGGGGCCTCTCTCGGTCCAGCACTGTGGCCAGCCTCGACACCGACTCCACAAAAAGCTCAGGTACGGGGCGGGCTGGGTCGCGTGCCTTCCGGGCGCACCCCGTGTGACCTGGTGGCACACGTTCTTGTATGTTTGGGTTTTCTCTCCTCTTGCCGTTTTTTTGCCGTTTTATATATATAAATTTTTTTTTTATTGGTTTTTTTACAGAGAGGAAGAGAGAGGGACAGAGAGTTAGAAACATCAGTGAGAGAGACTCATCGATCAGCTGCCTCTTGCACACCTCCTATTGGGGATGTGCCCGCAACCAAGGTTCATGCCCTTGATGGGAATCGAACCTGGGACCTTTTAGTCCGCAGGCCGACGCTCTATCCACTGAGCCAAACCGGTTTTGGCTCCTCTGCCGTTTGTGATAGTTTAGAAATGGCCCAGGACCTGATGCAGGGAGGGTTGGGTTGTGAGGTGGTTAGTGAAAGCCGTTGGCTGGGCAGGTGCCAAACTGCTCTTCACGGGTCCTAGAGCAAAGCAGGCTGGGAAGCTCCACAGCCGCTTTTTAAGGAGCGGTTGGCAGAGCACGCGTCCTGTTGTCGATGGGGTGCAGCACAGAGGCCTTGTGGCTGCCGAGGAGGATTCAGGAGCCGTTAATAAGACACCAGCTCTTACCTCCCGGAGCACCTGTGATTGAGTGTAGCGTCTCTCAGACACTCGAAGACACACATGCAGACACCGAAATGAGCAGCTCTTTAGAGATTAAAAGATGGCTTCTGACTACCAACAGCTAGTGCCTGAGGGGAAAGTCACACGTTCACCTGTCTGCACTCCTCCCACGCTTCCTTTCGGGGCCACAGACGAGTCCAGCTGTAAACGCTGGGGGCGGGGAGAGAAGAAACATAGAAGCACAAGGTCT
Source organism: Pipistrellus nathusii (assembly GCA_963693515.1). NCBI lineage: Eukaryota > Metazoa > Chordata > Mammalia > Chiroptera > Vespertilionidae > Pipistrellus > Pipistrellus nathusii. Next base: position 1,157,412 of record OY882869.1, on the reverse strand, counting down.
GTTACCTCCCAGATGCCTTGAACATTTTAGAATTGGCATCTTCTGACATGGACCTCACCTACTCTCATCACGCGGTATTTATTTTCTCTCTGTGGCAGGCAGCACAGACATTTTGGTGGTTTTGTATTGACTAAGTTTTATAGCTAGCACATTTTTTTCCTTCTGCATTAAAAAATGTTTTTTGGTTCAATGGTAGAGATAGATCAGGTTTCCTGAATCAGAGGAGAGAAGCTGAGTGGTTGAAGCCGCAGAGAAAATAAATGTTGCATTTATTTTAAAAAATGAACATTAACATGGCGAAGAGGGAGAAGGAACCAGAAAATAGTTGTGTTATTATGGGTCAGAAAGAGACCTAATCATTGTCTAGTTGACACTTTCCTTGTTTGAAATGAAGGATATTAATTTACTCCTATTTATCATAGATTTTCATATTTAGCAATATTGTAACTGAGGAAAAGGTTAGTGAGATTTTAAGTTCTTTCCCATTCTATAAAGAAATTCTCTATGTCAGGAAATGTATTTTGGTTACAGTTCGTTCCTTACTTGGGAAGGGATTGAGGATACCCGAGTCTGACCCTGAATTCCTGGCCACCTTTAGGACAAAGCAACACCAACTCGGACGCCTGTGCGGAATTCCGAATACGATATGTCGGTGCCATTGAGAAACTGAAGCCCCCTGAAGGAGAGAGCCTTGCAGGGCCACTGGACCTGATAAACTACATCGATGTCGCCCAGGTAAAAAACAGAAAGCTCCAGTTAATAAGATTCTAGAGGAGCCCATGGCTGTGGAGAAAGACATTTCTTGTCCCCAAGCCTGGCCACATCAGTGACGATGTCACCACGCGGTGGGCGGCGCAGGAGGCACAGGTGTCCTGGACCGTGGTTGCCTGGGAACAGACGCCACTCCTTCCCACAAACAGTGCTGTTTACTTTCCCTGGGGCCGATGGGCCTCCTGTCTCAGTGAGCAATCTGCAAACCTCCCTGGATCCGCCGAGGTTTAATCCCCACGGGGGGAGAGAGGGCACCTGGAGTGCATGGGTCTGAATTTGCTGATGTGTTGGCTTTAAAGGGGGGGAGGGGCAGGCAGGGGGTTTCCTGCCTCTTCGGAGACATGCTTGCTGTGCGGCTGCGTGTGCCACATACTTTGAAGAGCGAGGGGTCTGTGAGCCGGTCCTAAAGTGGCTTCACGTGTTCACTGTGCGCCCACCCGCTTCTCACCTCCAGCAAGATGGCAAGCTGCCCTTCGTGCCCCTGGAGGAGGAGCTTATCATGGGCGTCTCCAAGTACGGCATCAAGGTGTCCACGTCGGACCAGTATGTGAGTGACGGGAGCGGTGTGTGGGGCTGCGGAGTGAAGGGCCATTGCTGGTGGCCGGCTCCTGCCTGCAGAGCCAGGGGTGACACGTGCCTGGCCTCTGTCTTAAAAGTGGCCGGTTCTGAGGGGGGGTGGAGGGGAGCTTCCCTCGGGCGCTCCTGGGGTGGGGGTGGGGGCTGTCAGCTTTAGCCCATCCCCTCCAGTCCGGAGGGCCGTCAGCCTGGGGGCTGGGCGTGGAGGACTGTCGTGAACTTGGGTCGTCTGACTCCCGTCTTCCTGGAGCCAGGGTAGCCCTGGGGTACACTGCCCCACAGCCAAGCAGCTGGGATCCCCTTTGGGCGAAAACCCCGATCTCGTGTTCCCGAGCCTCACAGAGAATGTGTGCAGGGAACCGTGTTCCCGGGTGGAGACCCGCACCCATCACGCCTCCCGTCCCCTGCAGGACGTGCTGCACAGGCACGCGCTCTACCTGATCGTCCGCATGGTGTGCTACGACGACGGCCTGGGGGCGGGCAGGAGCCTGCTGGCGCTGAAGACGGCCGACGCCAGCAGCGAGGAGGTCAGCCTGTGGGTGTACCAGTGCAGCAGCCTGGTGAGCGTCCCCCTGCTTCTCACTCGCAGACACAGGGAAGCAGAGGCCAAGGAGATGCTCCGCGTCCGACCCTGGCATGATGCGCACACGTGGCCACCGCCCGCTGTCCGGGCCTCCTGCGGGGGCCCTGTGCGCCAGGGTCACAGGGTCAGGGGGAACCCCCAGATGGGGAGGGGGTCCTCTGGGGGCAGGGGTCCCACTTATCCTGGTGTGTCCTTCCTGGCTGGAATTCGTCACCACGCCCACCGGTCTCAGGAACACGGAAGGGAGCATGCAGGCGGGCCGTGGGCCAGGCCGGCAGGGTCACGCGTGGGGCTAGACGTGTAAGGGACAGGTTCACAGCTGTGCTGTCGGATGAAGTTCAGGGGCGGGTTTGTGAACGTTCTTCCTGTACCTTTTTGCTCGATGTAGGAACAAGCACAAGCCATCTGCAAGGTCCTGTCCACCGCCTTCGACTCCGTGCTGACGGCCGAGAAAGCGTGAGGCTGCCGCCAGCGGAGGTCGGCACCGCGGGGAGGAAGGGCCGGTGCTCCCTAAACTGGTTTTCCGTCTGCAGCGCGGACCAAGCACGCCAGCGCGCCGTGACCCCTGGCTCTAGGTTTTCTGGGAAGAAAATGCAACGCGTAACGCATCAGCCAATTGTTTTTCTATTAAAATGTGTCTTATTAACCGTGCGTTAGTGAAGTCACTTGTCGCTTTTAAACACAAACGAGCCTCGCCCTTTAAGGGCCCAGCGGTGCCTCGGGGAGCAGTGAGGGCTGAGGACTTCGGAGGAGGCCTGAGGCCGGGGCTCCGTGGCCTCCCAGGGCCGTGGGTCTGGCTCAGCGCTCTGGCCTGGGGACGCACCACACGACACAGAAGGAAAAACTTTAATCCTGCAGTCAGCCTCAGCATTCGCCCCCGAGCGGACAGAACCGCACGGTTAGACGGCGCACAGACACGCTCACGTACGGCAGGCTGGTCAGGGAAGAGCGGTCCTCCGTACACGGCGTCTGAAGGTTTAAAAACAAAACTGACACCACGTCCATTTAAAAGCATTTTATTTTTTCTAGTCCGATGACTAGTCACCAGGAAGAGACTTATTAACATGCCCTAGGTATAAACCACTGCATGGCGACAATGAAAATAAGGATTTAGGTTGTACAGTATGTACAGTTGCGCTGCAACTAGCAAAGGAATGGAGGGGTGGCTTGAATATCATTATCTCCGAGCGTCCCCGGCGCTCCGGAGCCCGCCCCGGCAGCGCGGCCCCGCCGTCCCGTCCTCACGCCTGGCCAGCGGCACACAGTGCCAGGATCCCAAGCGAGGTTCACGACACAGACCCGGAGTGTAAATAGGCATCTACAACGCTTTCCTTCCTCTCACTTGCTTTATTTATTTATTTGCAGAGAGCAAATAAGTAGGAAAGGCTATCAGCAGGGAAGTGTGTGATTTCTCCTCTTGACAAGAGTCCTATTCATGAGTCATATGCACAATAGCACCACCGCACTGTGGACTGGAAAACAGGTCCTAGATGTCGGCACCAGTGAGCCTGACACGTTGGTTTGGGAGTGGTATCAGAATGAATTCTCTCAGCTGGCACCGAGGAGTCAAAGGCGGGTTGTGAGAGGCAGAGGTGGAGGGGCTGTGTTACAGGAAGTGCACAGTGCAAAACACATCTGTCTGCTTCCTTAAATTTGTGAGAAACTTGACGGACGGAGGGTTCAAACAACAGAAGTTAACAATCAGTGAAAATGATGTAGTGCTCTAAAAAATAAGAATAATTATACATCTAACACATGATACCCGGAACTTTGACAGGCAAAGAGCAATTGCTGTACATCATAAAACATCATCATAAAACATTCCAGTTCTGTCTTCCTTTATAACAGCAACAAAAGCCATGACGCAATGACAAACAAAAGCAAGCGTCCTACGTGTACGAGAGGGACCCCAGAACAGGCTGCTGCGCTCCGAGGCTCAGGCCTTGGCTGGTGGCAGGAAGCCGGTGGGCATTTCCGCCCGTTTCTCCCCCGAGGGCCAACATTTCCCACCCCACCCCATTGAGCACGCTCAATGACTTGGTAGAGGCATGACAGTCAAGCTCATCCAGCGAATGAATTGATTTAATCCTATCACCCTAACCCCCAGCCCCGGTGCTTAGAGTGACGCTGGGGTGTCTGGGCGTGCTTCACTCCCGGCCCACGGGCTTCTGATGTGCTCTTGGCTACAGACGAAGGGACAGATGGAATGTAAGACCGTGGGGCCATCAGCCCTATTGGCACGATACAAAGACGGGACACTAGACTGAGGGCGCATTCTCGGGTGGGAAGGGAAGGGGGCGACCACGGGGCCCGCCCTGCGGGCTACCTGTGCGACAGAGGGAGCAGGAGGCAGTTTCCGAAACACCGAGAGCATCCAAACCGCGGGAAGAGCTTTGTCTCCGTTCGTTTCTAGCTGAACTCAGGAAACGCAGCTCGCTCACCCGGGAACTGATTGAACTCTCACGCGCCAGGATAGGCCGCTGGCAGTTCCGTCAGGGAGGCTGACTGCTCACCCGGGCCCCACACACATGCAGAACACACGGAGGGCCGTGCCCTCCCGCCGGGGCCGGGAAGTGCACTGCCAGTGTGTCCACTTCCACATCGCCGTAACCAAACACAGAGTGGCTTTCAAAGGAAATCTTGAGGAGGCGTTTTCTTTAAGTCTGTCAAGGGGAACTGACAGCAGGGAGCCTCCTAAACAAGGACAGCCGGCGCTCATACAGCCAAGGAGAGCAGGAAGGACTTCGGGTCCTCAGTTCGGTCGGGTTCCGCTCCTCCTGTTGATCCAGGATCTCGACTGTGGAGTTACAATAGCTTTTTAGCTCACCTGTTAGGCAATCCGGCTTTTCCTGATAGAAGCGGAGCCATGTCTCATGAAAATCACAAATCATACAAACGATCCATTTGTAGACAGAAATTGCCTCTGAGTTTTAAAAACGGAACGGGGAGTGGCAGTGGAGCCAGGGGGCCTACAGTTCGTGAAACCGGCATCTGGCAGGAGTGCGGGAGCCAGGAACGGACGGGAACACTGCTGCTGAGGGGGGTGTGCGGCAGCGAGTCAGTCCACGATAAAGTGCACGAAGGACACGGGGAAGGCTCCTTTGCGGCCGGGGTCTCCGTCAAGGTGGCCGATCTGAAAAGAACAGACGTTCGGGGCTTAGAAAAGCTGCAGACACCAGACGCCAGGGACCTAGGGCGTGGCACCGTTTGGAGAAAGCCTGTCCGGAAGGATCTCTCTGAGGAAGGACCGCCAGGCGAGACACCTGAGCCGTTTTCCCCTTTCTCTGCCTCATCGCAGAGCGGGCCTGCCTCCCGTGAGGCTCTCCCGGGAGGGGCTCTGTCTGCAGACCTCCCGCCTCGCCCTGGCGGTCTTGGGCTGGACAAACGGACTCGCCATTCTCCCCTTTAACGGATGAAACGGTGTCGGGTGTGTGAGCTGCAGCCACACGGCAGTGGCAGATGTGACGGGCCGTTTGTGCGTGGTCTGCCTTCACAGAGGCCGATAAACCCATTCCGTCTCGCCCCGGGCGAATTACAGAAGGGACACCCCCAGTCTGACCAAGGACGGGAATTACACAGGTCAATGAAAGCCGGGAAGAAAACCAGCCGCCACCGTGTTTCCTGGGGGCGGGGCGAGGTCATGGCGCACTTCCTGTCTGGACTCCGTCCTGAGGACGCGGCACGGAGGGCTCACCGCAGGCTGGGGCCAGTGGGCAGGGATCCCGCTGCCCAGGCCCAGGCCGGACTCACCCACCACGCCTGGTCCTCCTCCCCGTCCACGATGATCACGTCCCCCTCGCAGAAGGTCAGCTCGTCGGGGTTGTCGGCCACGCAGTTGTAGAGGGCCTTCACCCGCTTGGGCTTCAGCCTGGCCTGGGAGCGAGGGGAGGGTCAGAGGTCAGCGAGCAGCGACCTGGGAGCCACAGGTCTGTCAGGACGGGGGGCTCAGCCCGGCCGGTGTGGCTCCGTGGCAGAGCACCGGCCCACGAACCGGGAGGTCACAGCTCCGTTCCCAGCCAGGACACGTGCCGGGATGATTCTCTCTCACCACTGATGTTTCTATCCCTCCCTCTCTCCGAAATCAATAAAAACATGTTTAAAAAGATGGGGCGGCTCCGTGGTCCTCTGGGGCCGGGGCCCTTGGAGAGCCAGCCGGGAACGTGGCACCCGGGGCTGATGTGCGGGAGCGTCAGGAGAGGGCTGAGCCCCCCCTCCCCCCAGCGCCCCTGCTGGCGAGCTTGGGGTTGAGTCCTGCCCAGATCCAAAGACCGGGTACCCCCCCTCCCCCCCTCCCCAGCCAGGGCAGGACCTGCCCCCTCCAGCCCTCGGGGAATAACCCGCACCCTCTGGCCTTACCGCCTGTGACTTCCTGGGCATGGGCGCGGGGGGCTGCAGGGCCGGGGTGCTGGACAGAGGACCCAGAGCTTCCGTTCCGGAGAGGTCCGCCGCTGTGGGGCCAGAATGCGTCAGCTCACGGGGCGCCCCGAGTCCCAGCACGAGACAGACTGCGAGAGCCCACGTCAGGCCCGGGCGGCAGCGCCCTGAGCCGGTCCCATCTCCTGAGGGAGACGTCCCCGGGCCAGCAGCCTGTGCCTTCCACGCCCCCTCCGTGGGGCGTGCGGGTGTCCGTGAGACAGGTGGTCCCGGCTGGGGGCTCAGGACCCAGGGCAGAGCAGCCCGGGAGCATCGGAGGCTCCAGGAGGGACGGGGGCAGCGGATGGGGCCGGGTGGCAGCTGGGCCCTCACACAGGACTGCCCCCCGGACCCTGCCCCGGGCCCCCACTAACCGAGTGGGAGGGAAGCCCAGCCAGAGGAGAGCTTACCGGGGCCGCGCGGCTGGCCTTTGGGGACCAGGGGGGCAGGCTTGTCAGTCCTGCAAAGAAGGGAGAACAGATCTGCTGGCACCTGAGGCCGGAAGGCACGCACTCCCCTGTCCCCTTTCATGGGGCACGTCTGTGCTCCAGCTGCACTGGGTGAGCTGATCCAGTAAATTGTGTTTTAACTACTGCCGGCCTGGCTCAGGGGTTGAGCGCTGACCTAGGAACCAGGAGGCCACAGTTCGATTCCCGGTCAGGACACATGTCTGCGCTGCAGGCTCGATCCCCCCCACCCCAGTGGGGGGCGTGCAGGAGGCAGCTGATCCTTGATTCTCTCTCATCATTGATGATTCTCTCTCCCTCCCTTCCTCTCTGAAATCAATAAAAGTAACTTAGTAAACAATTAAAAGGAAGACTGAGCGGCCACAGTGCCAGGCCCGAGGTCCTGCATAGGAATCCCTGCAGGTGCAGCCTGCAGCCACTCAGAGGCCCCTGGGGTGGAAGGAGGAGGCCGCCGGGCGGGCGGGCCGAGGGGACGGGGGAGCGCACCCCGGGGCAGGCCTCCTCTGCGGCAGGGCTGGGGCTCTGGTCTTGCCGGGCGGGGTCAGCTTGCTCTGCTGGCTCAGGGCGTCCAGGGCCCCGGGCATCTTGGCGGCGGAAGCGGGCGGCGTCGGAGCCAGGGGGTCTGCGGGGAGAGAGAGGGTCAGTCCAGGCCTCGCTTGCAGAGGCTTTGGTGGCGCGGGGCCGCTATTTCACAAGGAAAAGCCCCCGTTCCCTGCAGGGCCCACGCAGCTGGCACAGCGGGGAGCCCCCACGCCTTGGCTAAGCGCCTGTGTTCCCGGAGGGGGTTCCCGAGGACCAGCCAGGGTCCCGGACGGCAGTGTGCGTGCGACCTGGGGGGCGGCAGCCACGGAGGCTGAGGCCCAGGCTGGGCTCTGGCCATGCCCTGTCCCCGGGGGGCGGGCCAGGCCACCCAGGCTCCTTCCTCCTTCTGCCTCTGGACCCGGCCGACCACTGCCCAGGGGGTGAAGAGCGAGCCCTGCCGGCTGCCCGGCAGCCCCGCTGCGAGGGGCGGGACGGGGCTCGGTCCCTACGCGTCACAGGCGAGGAGCCCGCTGACGTGGGGGAGGGGACACAGGAGCCGCGGGGGGGAGCCAGGGGTGGGCCGCCCCGGGGGGGATCACAGCGGGGAGGAGGCGGCTGCGGGGCTGGGGGACAGAAGAGCCATGTCCCGCCGCAGCCCCGGGCACGGCGGAGTCTGCATGTGGCCCGGCCCCAGCGCCCTCCGCCCGGCAGGAGGCAGAGGAGGAGGAGGGGGAGGACGTACTGGTGGACGTCACGCGGAGGGGGGGCAGCGGCGGGTGGACGGCGGGCGGATCTGACGAGGACCGCTGCCGGCCGGCTCCGTCCACGCTCACCGAGTCCGTCTTCCACGGGGCGTTGGTGGCGGGGGCCTGGGCTGCAACCACATGTGCACACACACACGTGTCACACAGAAACGGAACACGGCGTTACTGACCCGCTCCCCGCCACGGCCAGCGGGACCGTCCGGAGCGGCAGGGCCGGTCTGGGAGCCTGCTCCCGCCGAGGCCGCCGCGCCGCGCCAGGCCACGCGCCGAGGACGCAGCGGGCGCCCGGTGGCCGGCGGGCACCACGCCGACCCCTTCCCCGTGTGGACGGATGCGGCCTCCAGGGGGCCGGGGGGCCCAGAGGGATGACGGGGAGGCCCTCGGGGGCCAGCAGGCGAAGTGCAATCTCAGAGGAGGACGAAGCAGCCACAGAACCCCGCACCCACGTTCTGAGACGTTCGGAAAGCAGAGAGAAAGCCCAGCGGCTCCCCCTCCCACCCAAACCCAGCCACAGCGGCCGCACGGCCCGCTCCCGGCTCAGTACCTTTGGCCACGTTCCGCGGGGGCAGTGGGGGGGCGCTGGCGGGGCCGGGGGCCGGGCTGCCGCCCAGGACGGCTCCGTACGTCTCGTTCTGCACGATGCTGGGCGCGAAGGCCCGCGGCCTGTCCTTGGCTGGGCCGGCGGCGTCTCTGGCTGATGGCGCGGCGCCGGAGCCCAGCTGGTAGAAACTGACCGGCCGGTCCTCCCGCCGACTGGGGCTGGGCTGGGGGGAGGGGCGGGTGTGGGACATACAGACACGCGGACACGAGGACCTCTGGTCCCAGCGTCCCAGCTACCGCTGACAGGCTGGCCGACCCCACGGCTCAGCCCAGCTCGGGCGTGCAGAGCTCAGCGGCGGCCGGCTCCCGCCTGGCCTTAAACTCCCACCACGCCCACAGCGGCATGAACGAACCACACCGCCACTCCCTGCTGGAAAAGGGGTGGTGGACGTGTGTCCGGGCTCCGATCCCCACTGTACTGGGCGATGCCACCTGCTGCTGGAGAGGCCCTCACCCGGGCAGGTGTTCCAGACCTGTGTTATCGCTCACTCACGGAAGGAATTTCTTATTCTAAGCGTCAGTGAGGCCCTCGCCGGTTTGGCTCAGCAGTTAGAGCATCAGCCCTCAGTTGCAGGCCTGATCCCCAGCCCTGGTCGGGGCATGTGCAGGATGCAACCAATCGAGGTGTCTCTCTCCCATCCGTGTCTCTCTGTGTCTCTCCCCCCCTCTTCGGCTCCAAAAAAAAATTCAACAGGGGAAAAATGCCCTCGGGTGAGAAATAACAAGAAGGCGCCAGCAAGCACATCCGTGAGGCGCTCCACCCACAAGGACGGGCTACTGGGCTCCAGACGCGCCACGTGTGCAGCCGGGCATCCCCAGGACCTGAACGTCCTACAGCCAGGTCGGCACACCGCGGCTCGAGAGCCACAGGCGGCTCTTTGGCCCCTGGAGTGTGGCTCTTCCACAAAACACCACGGCCTGGGCGAGTCTATGTGGAAGAAGTGGCGTTAGAAGTTTGTTTAAAAAAATGTGGCTCTCCAGAGAAATACCAATCGTTGTACGGCTGACACTTGGCTCTGTGGACTGGTGTTTGCCCACCACTGGCCTGGAGGAACACGAGGAAACCTGACCCGCCTTCCTCGCTTCTCAGCAGCGGCAGCGCGGGCTTGGCGGCCACCTTCCCAGGCCCCTGGGAGTGTCGTGAGGGACAAGGAGGCGAGAGCCCGCAGCCTGGCCCTCAGCTGGTCCCTACACACTTGCTTCCTGTGGCCACGCCCACCCCTCAGCAGTCTGGCCCTGGCTGCTGAGGGGTGGGCTTGGCCACAGGAAGGGGAAGCCCTGAGCCCCGTGAGCACGAAGGGTTTCAGCGGTGGGTGCAGAGCCCGCCTCGGGGAGCGTGGCCGCCGGGAAACCTGGCTCTCAGCCCGTTATCCGAGCTCGCGGGCTCCTCCCCACCCGCCGGGATTGCGGCCGCCCGTCTTCCCCTCGCACCGAAAGGCGAGCGGCTCCCGGGACGCTGCTGCCGTCCACGGCCCAGTAACGGGCGTGTGCGGGCGCAGGGAGCCGGCGGGGGAGCCACGCCCCCGGTCACCGGAAGCGACGAGAACCGTCCTCCCCCCGCCTGCCTCCGGCTCGCCGTCCGACGGCAGCGGGATGGCGGCTCCGAGGAAGCCATCGGCCGCCCGCCGCCCGCACCTGCAGCTTTTCCTCCACGTCCTCGTCGCTCTCGTCCAGGTCCTCGGGCAGCAGCCGCCACTCGTACTCCACGTGCACGTGTGCGTTGAACCTTCCAGACAGGGCTTGGGTCAGCTGAGGGGAGCAAAGCACGGTGGGTGATGTGGCGCCGGCCCGGGCCGCCAGCCGCACGTCCGAGGGAGGGAGGCCCCCAGCCCCCCGGCTCAGGTGCATCTCTGGTCCCAGGTACACCCCCTCCCGGTCCGCAGGTCGCCATGAGACGCAGACCCTGAGCACTGCTCGCAGGGCAGGGACCCGTGGCCTGTACGTCCTGGCCTGTCGGGGAGCGCACTGGCCGCGGCCGGCGGGGCTAACCCAGCCGCCTCAGCCCACGGGAGCGGGAAGCCCCGCAGAAAAAACCCGCTGCCGCTCCTAGGGCCGCTCCTAGGGCCGCTCGGTGCTCAGGACGGCAGCGGCTGGTTCCGGCCGCAGAGGGACGCCCGCCCGTCAGCCTCCCCGGGCGTCTGGACACCGGGCCTAACTCTCCCCACAGCCTCCGAGGCGCTGTGTGGCCGTGGGCAATGACCTGGCCTCTCTGTGCAGACTCACCAGCTCCTCGCAGTGCTCGTGCCTGAGGCGCTTGGCGATGTCCAGCGGCGTCTCCCCGGCCTCGTTAGCTACAAGGACAAGCAGAGGTGAAGACAGGGAAAGGGACCGGGCAGCTGAGACCGGCGTGGCTCAGTGGACAGAGCGTCGGCCTGCGGACCGAAGGGTTCCGGGTTCGATTCCGGTCAAGGGCATGGACCTTGGTGGCAGGCACATCCCCAGTGGGGAGTGTGCAGGAGGCAGCTGATCGATGTTCCTACCTCTCTCTCCCTCTCCCTTCCTCTCTGTAAGAAGTCAATTAAAAATAAAGATAAGTAAATGAATAAAAAATAATAATAAAAATGAAAGGGACGGGGCAGCGGCCAAGACTACACAGAACATGACCGACGGGACCTGCAGTGCGTGGGCGCCCGCCGGGGCTGACCTGTCTGCGATCGAGTGGACCTGCCGCCCCACGCAGCCGGTGAGATGGGACCAGGTGCGCGCCGCTCTCCACCATCGGCCCACGGAAGCGGCCCACGAACAAAATCCACACGCCAACTCCACGTCCACAGAGCAGTCCCACCCCACCACCGTGGGGTGGGGGCGGCGGCCGGGGTCCCCTCACCACCCCCCCGCGGTCTGTCCACGAACGGGAAATAGTGGGCTTTCTCCTCAGGAGCCCTCAGCCAACCGGGCATGAATACGTTTTCTTAAAACATGTTTCCATTGATCTCAGAGAGGAAGGGGGTGGGACAGACACCTCGAGGATGAGAGAGAATGATGGGCCGGCTGCCTCCTGCACGCCCCCTACTGGGGATTGAGCCGGCAACCTGGGCCGCTGGACGTCACGGGCTGGACTGCTCTCCCTGAGCCAGCAGGGCGGGCCGACCCAAGATGGGGGCTATGAACAGGAGGGCGAGAAGCCCCAAACCACGGCCAAGGTCGCCGCAGCCTCAGGGACACACCCTCCCTCTGACGCCGGCCACCGATGGATGGTCCGGGAGCCAGGCTGCTCCTGACCGTGGGCTCAGCAGCCCTGCAGGCACGCCGGGCCCTGCTACTCGGAGGGCAGCCTTCGCCTCAGCCCCGAGGGGAGCCGGTGTCATCAGGGGCACCGGGGAACGTGGGGGAACGTGGCCGCTCACCGATCTCGATGGAGGCCTTGCCGCGCAGCAGCAGCTTCAGGCACTCGGCGTTGTCGGTCAGGCAGCAGTAGTGCAGGGCCGTGCTGCCCTTGCCCGTCTGTCTGTCCAGGTTCCCGCTGGCCGGCCACCGGGAGAGAGGGGGGCAATGGTGAGCCAGGGGGACGGAGGGTGAGCAGGGCAGAGGGTGCTCACTCCGGCGGCAGGCTGTGAGTGGGGGCCCTGGCTTAGGCACCAGGGATGGCCGAGAGGGAGCCAGGCTCCGGGCTGCACCTGAGCAGGTGCTGAGAGCACTGCCTTCCTGGGCCCCCAGTCCCTGCCGCCTGCCGCTCCCCCCATCAGTGCCGAGGCTGCAAGAAGCCAGGCGACCGCCCGTCCTGTCCCACAGAGGAACGGCGAGCTCGCCTGTCTTGTTACAGATTCTCTCACAGAAAAGGCAAAAGGCACTTTCCAGCGGCCAGTCCTCAGGCTCCTCTGGGCCCTCGCCAGCCGGGCCCGATGCAAACTCCGCCCCCGCCCCCCCCCGCCCTTCCTCTCGCCCTGGCTCCACGGGGCCGCCCCGCAGCCTCGCTCTCGGCCCCCACACCCGCCTCTTCCCCCGGGAACCCCGAACCCCCACCGACCACCCTGTCTGAGCGGGCCCACCTGTTCTGAACCAGGAAGTCCACGATGTGCAGGGAGGTGCGGTCCACGGACCTGACGGCCAGGTGCAAGGCGGTTTCGTCCGGCTCCTGCAGAGCAGGCGGAGGCGGCCATGGCCCTCAAGCCCACCCGGGGAACCCGGCCCCACGCACGGCGGCCTCGCGGCCACGGGAGCTGCTCCCACAGGGGCCCGCCTCCGCCGGAGGACTGCAGACCCGGGTTCCCTCAGAGCCCCCGCCCTCCTCTGACCTCGTCCCTCCATTCACAGCATGGGGCCTGGGGCCGGGGTCTCAGTTCCAGGACCGGGGGCTGCCGGGCCCTGCACCCCGGCTCTTACACACCCGGCCAGCGCCATTCACGCCCGAGGGCACGTGGCTGCCGCGGCCTCCTCGGGGGCCACAGGGCTGTTCCAGTGGGGGTGGGAGGCCCCGCTGAGCTGGGCACCCGCCTGGACCGACTCCTCTCTCTCAGCCCCGAGTGCCCCTGTTCTGGGCGAGAGGAGGTTCCAGGGGGACGTGAGCCCCACCCTGTCAGGAGAGTGCTCAGGGGTGGGGCGGGGGGAGGGCTGGGGAACGGGGCAGGGGCGCACCGGCCGCTCCTCCCTGACGTGGCCCTGGAGCTGCCGCTGAGGCCCGGCCCCGAGTGCCCACGGTGCCCACGCTCCCGGGAACCGCCCGCGCCCTCCGCACGGCATGCCCCGCCCGCGGCATTCCCGGCTCCCAGCCCGGCCCCGCCGAGCACTCACATGCCCGTTGGCCAGCGGGACCTTGTCGGTGAGGTCCACGCCATCGGCGTGGGCCTGGAGGAGCCCGAAGATGTCCCTGGCCTTGACGGCCTCGCACAGGCCGTGCAGCCTGGCTGCGCTGTCCGCGTGCCTCTTGCGCGCGAACCTCCTCTCGATGTACTTGGCCGTGATGTAGTCCTTCCGGGCGGTCCTGGGAGCGAGCGCAACGGCCTCGTAACCGCCCGAGGCCTCCAGCCCCGCGGCCGGCAAACGCATTCGTGTGCCCCCACGTGTGCTCTCCTGCCCCCCGGCACCGGCCCGGGCCGGCCCGCCCACTCACATGTCGCTGCCCGGGCCGGGCTTGACGGGGTCCCCGGCGGGAAGGCAGCTCTCCATGATCTCGTTGAAGCCCGCGTTCCCCACGTTCTTGGCCAGCTGCAACGACACAACCTGCTCAGGGCTCAGCCGTACACGCCACACACACACACACACACACACACACACACACACACGCCTCGGCCAGCTAAGGGCGGCTCAGGCCACTACGAAGGAGAGCCATGAAGTGGTTTGCCTCTCATACCGATGGACGGCCCTCAGCCCCAAAGGGACCCGTAACCCGAGTGAAGAGGCAGCATGCCCGTACCGGAGCGTCCGTCTGCAGCGCCCTCCCTGGGGGTGTCACTGACATGGGGGTGTCTGACATGGGGATGTGTCTGACGAGGGGTGTCTGACGTGGGGGAGTCACTGACGTGGGGGTGTCACTGACATGGGGTGTCTGACGTGGGGGAGTCGCTGACATTGGGGTGTGTCTGACGTGGGGGAGTCACTGACAAGGGGGTGTCACTGACATGGGGGAGTCACTGACATTGGGGTGTGTCTGACATGGGGGTGTGTCTGACATGGGGTGTCTGACGTGGGGGAGTCACTGACATTGGGGTGTGTCTGATGTGGGGGTGTCTCTGACGTGGGGGTGTCACTGACTGGAGTCCACCTTGGGTCTCCCCACGCTGTCCTGCCAGACTAGGAAGGACTTCCTCGGAGCCCGGGAGGAGCTACAGGCGGTCACAGACATGGCAGGCTCAGACCCGCGGGCCCTGAGGGTGCGTCAGTGAGATGCTGGCCCCTCGAGGGTCTACTGACCACAGGAATTGATCTTCTGTCCAGATTGCTCTTGACACTAAAACCAATGCAATCAATACCCACTTCTACTTACTGCCTGGCACCCCGCTCCCCCGGGAAAAATTCAAACATGAGCCTGGCCTCCCCCCCAAATTATCTTAAAATTCCAATTCAAATAAAAATTTAACATCTTGAAAAAAGAAAACAGCCCGGCCAGTGTTGCTCAGTGGTTGAGCATCGACCTATGAACCAGGAGGTCAGGGCACATACCTATGCTGTGGGCTCCATCCTCCCCAGTGGGGGGTGTGCAGAAGGCAGCTGAGCCATGATTCTCTCCCTCTCCCTTCCTCTCCAAAACTCAATACAAATATGTCAAAGAAAACCAGGGAAACCGAAGTGGGCTGGAAGGCCTGAGCAGTGGGCTTTCTCCGCGGTGCACGTCCCCCCAGCCCGGCCCGGCCCAGGCGGGGAGTTACCAGCAGCTCGGACGTGCCCAGGACGTCCAGCGTGAGGGACTGCATGCGGGAGTGGTGCACACCCAGCTCGCGGTGGATGCCCGAGCACTCAATGCAGGTCAGGATGCCCAGGTTGGTGGAGAGCCACGTGGGGTCTGTGGAGGGAACACAGGGCTGGAGCCCGGGAAGCGGAGGGCCGGGGGCCGGGACATGCCCTCGCAGTCCCCGCGGATGGAGCTCAGGCACCGACACCTTCTCGTGATGCAGCCAGGCCCGCCTTCGCCAGAACCACTCCGCACACACGGGCACCTGTCTGTCCTCCCCTCTTCCCAACCCCCACCTCCCCGCCCTGGCATTCGGTTGGTGATGGGCGAGCAGGAACAGGCTGCGCCCGTCACCGATCGGGTCACGCCAGCTCAGGGGGAGCTGACTCCGGCCACGCATGTCTACGTTCACGGGGGCTAATGAGAGAGAGAGGACACAGTGCGAGTGGATGCCACGCCCTGTGCACAGCACTCCGGTGGCGATCAGAGCTCACACTTCGAGTGCGGGCACGCAGAGCCCGGAGGGAGCAGGGCGGGGCCTGCACACGCCCAGAGGGCCTCGCTTGGGGCTGCAGGGGCAGAGCCAGCCGGCGGCCCGGCCTGGGTCACACCGGTGCTCCTCCGGGGGGGCTGCACCCCGGAGGGGCCCACACTGGGTGGCACACAGTAGGTGCTCGAGAAACGCCTGACCAAGGATGCGGAGCTCAGAGACGGGCCCAGCCGTACGGTTCTCTCTAGAACGGCTAGTCGTCCTTAGAAACACACAGCGGTGCACAGCACAACCGTGGTCCCCGGGCGGCTGGGTGTGCAGGGGGCCGTGGGTGGAGGGAATTCCTCTCGCCGATGTTTCTTCCTTTCTTTTTATAACCCTCACCCGAGGACACTTTCCGTTGGTTTTTAGGGAGAGTGGAAGAGAGGGGGAAAGACAGAGAGAAACACATGGAGGGGTTGCCTCTTGCACGCACCCCAACCAGGGCCCAGGCCAGGGGGGGAGCCTGCAACTGAGGTACGTGCCCTTGACCAAAATTGAACCCAGGACCCTTCGGTCCACAGGCCGATGCCCTATCCACGGAGCCACACCAGGCAGGACACTCACTGATGTTTCTATCCCTCATTCCTTCCCCCTTCCTCTCCAGAAATATCAATTAAAAAGCAACGGAGGGAGCAGAAAATCGGTGTGGCTCATTGGATAGAGCGTCGGCCTGCGGACTGAAGGGTCCCGGGTTCGATTCCGGTCAAGGGCACGGACCTTGGTTGCAGGCATATCCCCAGTGGGGGGTGTGCAGGAGGCAGCTGGTCGATGATTCTCTCTCATCGATGTTTCTAACTCTCTATCCCGCTCTCGTCCTCTCTGTAAAGAATCAATAAAATATATATATATATATTAAAAAAAAGCTGCGGAGGGAGAAGCAGCGGCCGGGCCGGGGGCGGGCGGGAGGTCACCTGGCGCCCCGCAGTCGCAGCACACGTCGTTGCCCGGCATCCGCTGCACCTCGGCGATGATCTCCTTGGTCAGCTCCTGCACGATGTTCTCGCCGGGGGGGTCGTCGCCCTGGAAGGCGTTGTTGAGCGCCTCCTCCTTGCTGTTCTGCAGCACAGACATCCAGCTGGGGGGAGAGGGCGCCGTGCCGGCCCGGCCCCGCCCCGCCCCCGGCCCGCGCCCGCGGGCGGCACTCACATCTGGCACTCCTGCTCGTCCTCCGCCTGGAAGTGGTACGTGCGGTCATCTGCGGGCGAGAGGGGCCGTCAGCGGAGCGGGCGCCGCCGACCACCAGCCTCAGGGGCAGCGGGGCACCGCGCCAGGGCGCACGCGGGTCCCACAGAGGCAGGCGCCCCCGCTCCCTCGCACGCTGCCTTCCCGGCGGCGGAGGCTCTGACAGCCAGAGGAGCGGACCTGCCTGGCGCTCACGGCAGGCTCACTGAGCAGGGGCTGGGCCCGAGGTCCGAGCACAAACCCATCAAACATGAGAGCTACTCGCGGCCTGAACCCCACGTGGGCAGCGGTTTTGTTTTTTTTAACAACAGTGCTTCTTAGACTATACATATGTACATATATACGTACACATGTATGTGTGTGTGTGTGTATATATATATATATATGTAACTTTTTTATTGATTTCAGAGAGGAAGGGAGAGGGTGAGCTAGATAGAAGCATCAATGGAGACTCATTGACGGGCTGCTCCCTGCACGCCCCCTACTGGTAACTGAGCCCATAACCTGGCCCTGTGCCCTGACCAGGAAATCGAACGTGGGACCCTTCAGTCCACTGCTGATGCTGCATCCGCTGCTGATGCTGCGTCCACAGCAGCGGGCTGCAGCGTTTTTGACATCACAGGTGCTTCCTCTTTTATAAGGAAGGGCTGACCCAGTTTTCTCCTCGTTTGCTAGCAGGAGAGGAGAGAGGAGGGAGGAGGGAGGGGGGAGGGGGGAGGGGGGAGGGGGCTGGGACGAGGCCTTGAGGCGTGCGGAGTTGGGGGGCGGGCCAGGCACCCCGGGAACAGTCACCTCCACCTGGAACGCAGGCCTCTCTCTCCCTAACCAGCCCTTCCGCAGGCGCAGGGGACAGCCCGGCCCGGGTGTTGGGTTCGAAGGCCCCCCGCCGCCCCCGGGCGCAGCGTCTGAGAAACGGACTCACGTGAGATGAGGTCGAAGCACTTCCTCTCCTCGGGGTTGGTCTTCACCTGGCAGGTGAGCAGGTTGAGCTTGGCCGGGGGCCGGTTCGCCTGTCAGGGAGTAAACAAACTGACGCAAACGCAGAGCTGGGGGGGGAACGAACCCCGACGGCTCACCCTCCAAACAGCGGCAGGGCTTTCCCCGCTCACTCAGACCCCCCCCAGCAGGCAGGCCTCCCGGGGGACCACCCCGGCCCTCACAGGGCAGCCCTCCCCCAGGGACGCCCAGCCTCTCGAGGCCACGCCCGTGGACTCCCCGGGACCAAGATGGAGCCTGGCTAACGCGGGCCGTCCGTTCCGGTTCCTCCCGGCACAGGCGGCGGGCGGGCGGCGGGCACCGGACCAGCCAGCCTGCTCCCCCGGGTTTTCCTTGGGCGAACACTCGGAGTCTCAGGCCGGGGCGGAGTCTTAGGCGGGCTCGGAGGCTCAGCTGTCTAGAGTGAGGGGACTGGCATCACTGGCCTCTGGGGTCCCCGAGTCCTGGGGGACGCTCGCTTCCTCTCCAGAGATGGGTGGGGGGCAGGGCCAGGCTGGTTCTGTGTGTTCCTGGGTCCCAGCTGGGCATGAGGCGCACCTGCCACCCCCTCCTGGCTGCGGGTTCGAGGCTCCCCCCGCCCGGCTGCAATGGGTCCAGGTGCGCTCGCTTCTCCGCAGACCGGCTTCCTGGCGTGGAGACCCCGCGGCCGCACGCAGGACGCCCGCCGGGCGCGCTCAGGGCACCGAGCTCGCCCCCCGCAGACCGAGCCCGGAGGCACTCACCGTCCCGTGGGAGATGGTCAGAAACCCGTTCTTCACGGAGCACTTCCTCTTCTGCCACACCTTCCGGATCCTTCCGGAGAAGGGGTAAACGTCAGGCCCTCCGGCCTCAGGAGCTGGCAGACCCGGTACCCGCCCGCCCGGCCCGTACCCGTCGCTCTTCTTGTAGAGGCTGCCGCTGCGCTCGGTGCCGTGCTCCTTGTTGCCCTGCGGCTGGTGCAGGCTGTAGGCCGTGCTCTGGCGCAGCTGCGAGTCCTAAAGGGGCCGGAGGCCGTGTGCTCACACAGGGCACCCTGCCCTGAGGCTCTGCTTAGACATCCCCCCCGGTCACCACATACATTCACACAGACACACTCACAGACACACACACACACACACACACACACACACACAGAGACAGACACCCCCCCCCACACACACACAGACACACACACACACACACACACACAGACACCCCCCCACACACAGACACACAGACACACAGACACACAGACACACACACACACAAATAATTCCTGTCCAGGAGCTGGTGAAGGCCACCCACCGGGCTGAAGGGCGTGGCTAAGACCAGCCGCCCAGACCGGCCACGGTGAACCGCTGGGAAGCTACCGGCGTGACTCGGCAATGACCCGCCGTCCCCGATCATGGCCAAGAGGTCCTGAGCAGCGCACGGGCCCCTCCGAGCAAAACCAGCCCCCAACAACCCAACAGCAGGCCCTGCCCCTCCGAGGCCCGTCCTGAGGCCCGGCTTCCTCCAGGAAGACAGGCAGCCACCACCTGGCGGAAGGTCAAGTGGGAAGGGCTGAGCCAGGTCACGTGCCTGCACACCCGGTACCGGGCAGGCGCTGAGCGACCTTCACTCCCTGACCCCTCCCCCGGGCCTCGGCCCCGCCCGGCCCCGCCCCGTCTCAGGTGAGCCGAGGGCCAAGCTTCTGGCAGGTGTGAGGGCAAACGGGGACGAAACGTGGACTCGAGCTCACAGGTTAACCAGGAGGGCAGAGGCTGCCTCCACCTGCCCCTCGGACCCCCAACAACTCCCTTCACGATGGGAGAAACACCAGGAACAGGGGATCTGCTGGAGGAGCAGGGCCTGGCGAGCCTGTGGGGGCCGGGTGCCAACAGGCCCTGCACCCGCCTCCCAGGCTGATGCTCCTTCCCGGACACCACATGTCCTCACGGGGCCTGGTCCCATCTCCCCCCAAGCCCGGGACTGGCCCGGGTACCAGGCACGGCCCAGCCGAAGAAAGAACTCACAGGACAATCGCGTGGTCTGAGCTGAGGAGCACGGGCTCAGCCAGGGAGGGGCCAACGGGGAAATGGACAGGGAGTGGAGGAAGCGACCTTTTACATTCTAGTTACTTATGTCTATACTTCCATGGACGTCAGAGAGGCAGCGAGAGGGAGAGGGAGCATCCATGATGAGAGGGAAGCACCGTCGGCTGCCTCCTGCACGGCTCCCTACTGGGCACTGAGCCCGCAGCCTGGGCCTGTGCCCTGGCCGGGAATCGAACTGGGACCTCCTTGATGCATAGGTTGACGCTCAGCCCGTGAGCCATGCTTGGTTTAAAACATAAATAAATAAAACATTGACTTTAGAAACGTCTCTGTGATGAGAGAGAATCCTCCCCCCTCGCTGCCTCCCGAGGGGGAGGGCACGGGTGGAGGGCGCCGTTTCACTTCCACAGGAAGGACAGCGCGTGGGAACACGGGACACGGTACACGGGACACAGGACACGGGGGGATTTCCACTTCACCGGAGTTTGTGCACTCAAGTCCCTCAGCCCCTCCCGAGCCCCTGCTCCGAGAGAGAAGGGATGACAGGGAGAATGCTTTCCTCCTCACTCTACGTGGAAGAAACCGGGGGTTTTTGGTTGTTTGTTGAAGTTTGAAAAGAAAGCATGCAAGACTCTCCCATTTATTAAAATGCTGAACTACTTACTCTCCTAGACTTCGGTCACCAAAGGCAAACGCATTGGGGAGAGAAACAACAATATTCGGTTAGAGCACAGCAGCGCCCAACCACCGAGGCGAGTCCGGCGCGGACGGAGGCAGCGGCGCCAGCTGGCGGTCCGTCCGGGGACCAAGGGGCTCGGCGAGGCCCGAGGGGGTGGCCGAGGCCCGAAGGAGCCTAACAAGCGATTATCTGAAGTCCACAGGGACACTCAGACACGCCCTCCACCACCAGGAGGCACCCCTACGCCACGTTGCACATTACGGTGGGAGCTGGGGGCCGGGGGCAGGGGAGTCAGGGACCCCTGAGGGGCGTGCCTCTGGGGGAGGCTGAGAGCGCCCTGCAGTCCCACACCGGGCCGAACAGAAGCACTGCCTGCAGCCACCGGGCCGGGCCCCAGGAAGCACACCCATTCCCCCGGGGCGGGTCCCACGGGCGGGCGGCGGGCCCCGCACTCCGGGAACCCGCTGGCCGTGTCTGCTGCTGGGACAGCCCAGCAGGGTCTGAGAGCCCCTGGGAGACACGGGAGTCGCCCTCCTCGGGCCCAGAACCAAACAGCCGTCTCTGCAGTTAGAGCCCTCACCTCCTTCTGCTCCACCTGCAGCGCCGACTTCAGGATGTCCCGCAGCTGTACCAGCTGCCTCCGCTCCTCATCCTGGGCCTGCTTGATCTTCAGAAACAAAACAGAGAGGGGGAGAGGCATGACAGAGATACAGCGAGAGGCTGGCGTGCACAGGGCACCCCACGCCCCGGGACCCCTGCCCCCTCCCTCCCGAAGCCGTCCCCGGCCGAGCGCGGGGCTCCGTGCCCGGGGCCACTGCTGGGCGGCCGGCGGCTGGTCCCAGCAGCAAACTCAGGCCAGACAAGCAACAGGTGCAGGAGCGGCCGCTGCACCAATGCCGTGCGGCCTGGGGCGTGGGGGGAGGTGGGGCGCACCGTGTGCAGGTCGGTGGACAGCGTCTCGATGGAGGGCTTGAGGTTTTCCACGGCCTTCAGTCCGTCCTGGAAAAAACTGGAGGAAAGAGGAGTCAGACCGTGGTCCCTGCAGAACAATCCTGTCCGCCCGAGAGGACACTTCGAGGAGAGGGGCTGAGCCCGCTGTCACTCCGGGGGGAAGGGGGACGTGTGTCCAGAACCAGAAGACGCTCAGCACGAGGAGGAGGGGGCGGGAGGGGCTGCAGTCAGGCGACACAGGTGTGACTTTTCTGGACCCGCGAACGAGCCCCACGCTTTCCGTTTGTGACCATGGGGAACGGACGCGGCTGAGGAGGGCGGCAGAGGCTCCGGCCGGGAGCGGGAGTTAGGAGATCAGCGGGAGCAGACGGCTCCGCGGCCGTGGCTGATGCTCTACCACGCACCCCGGTCAGTGTGCGCGCGAACCCTCGAGGGGAACGGAGAAGACGGGGGCCTCTGGTCCCCGTCACAGCACCAGCAGCTCCAGGCACCGGCCAGCATCCTGCACCGGGCCAGCGGGCCTCTCCTCCATCGCGGTGCCGGCTTCACCAAGCAGAGCAGGCCCAGCGGTCTCCGCACGGATGGGCCAGAGAACACGTCACTCAACACTCTTCCCGCCTTTCGGGACAGGACCCTCCCTGTTGGTGTCCCTGTTGCTGTGTTAAAGGCGCCCGTTTCTAGACCCACTGGACGGCGGCTCCAGGGACGGGGCCGAGAGACGGACCGATTCTCTCCCCAAACGAAATAAAAGACCAAGGGCACGACGGCTGACTCTTCCCAACCGTCTACGGCAAAAGGCAAAACCCCGCCCAGCCAAGGAGGGCCCGGGGGAGCCCCCGCGGCTCCCGGCACCCGGCGTCCGGGGCCTCCTCACCCTGCAGCCCCGGGACCCGCTCCCCACACACCGCCGAGCTCCCGGGGACGAGCGGAGACCGGAGGGGCCGTGTCTGGGGGCTCGAAGGAACCCCAGGTGGTAAACTCCGCGTGGCCACCGCCTCCTGTCCGTCTGCTGAACCATCCGCTCCGCATTTTATCTCCCAAGCGACGCATTAAAACAGCCCAAGGCCGTGGAGTAGCTTGAAGAGCACAGTGACACACACACACACACACACACACACACACACACACGCTCATCCAGAAAGGAAGCTCCGGACGAAGCATCCTTTTTAAAGGTTGCTGAGCTCATGCCCATAAAAGGCCAACTAGTTCACGTTCCACAGGGGGCCAGTTGCTACCCAACTGATCAGTTTGGGCAAAATAAAGGAGAAAAAAAAAAAAAGGAAATCCAAGAATAGCTGCTTCTTAAAAATAAAGTACCAGAGGAAGCGACCCACTTCCTAAGCTGCCTCTTGGAAGGTCACGAGGCCACGGACCGAGAAAGCCATCTGCGTCCATCGCCGCGCCGGGCTCTGCGTCCGTGGAAGAGCCCGCTGGGGGTTCTCCACGGCAGGAGGGGGCAGGCCACCTCGGCGGCGGCTCCCCAAGCTCGCTGCCGCCCGCCCCTCCGCGGAGCGGCCTCGGCTCCATTCCACCGGGGTCACCGTGGCAACCAGTCACAGGTGAACGCGTGGCGCCTCCAGACAGAGAAAGTCAACGCCGCGGCTGTTTCCTTACCAGCGCACCGTCAGCCCTGCCCAGGGTGGCTCAGGAGGCGGGAACATCGTCCCGTGCACAAGGTCACCGGTTCGATTCCCGGTCAGGGCACATGCCCAGGTGGCGGGCTCCATCCCCAGTTGGGGTGTGGGAGACAGCTGATGGATGTTTCTCACGTCAATATTTCTCTCTCTCCCCCGCCCTCCCTTCTTCGCTCTCCAAAACCAACACAACATTTTTTTAAAAAGAGTGTACAGGTCAGGGGGAGGCGTCGCACAACAGGAAAGGCGTTGCCATGGCGATGCAGGAAGAGCCGTCATCACATCAGGCCCCGAGCAGACGGACTTCCGAGGAGCAGCTCCGTCTGGGCGAGGCCGGGGGAGGCGGTGCTGGGGAAGGCGCGGAGAAGCAGGGCAGGGTTCTGGGGAGCAGGGATGGCAGGCCGTGCGCTCCGGTGTCTCCCTCAGCCAGGGACACGGAGTCTGTGCTCTGACACGGTCACGTGAACGGGACAACGGCCAGCACGCAGCCGCCTGGCGTGCAGGGACCGGAAGCGCCTATTTCTGCCAGATGGGCAAACACCACGGGGGTTTTGGGCGTGCCGCAGACTCTCCACCTCCTGGTGCCACGAGATGGAAAAGGCTGACCCGCTGCTATCGATCGACCGGAATGTGCCAGAGAGACAGACAGACAGACAGACCTGCCGTGACCCGTGACAAGGACAGAGAACTTACTTGCATCGGGTCTAACAGTCTTTTTTTTTTTTTTAATGTGCCCTTGCCTGGAATGGAACCCAGGACCCTTCCGTTCCCAGGCTGACACTCTATCCACTGAGCCAAACCAGCCAGGGGGAGAACTTACTTGCACTGGGCATGAAAGTACTTGATCAGGTTCTGAAGCAAGTCCACTCCCTTCTTGATCTTAATCTCATTGACCTTCAGCAGGTACTGTGAACACAGCAAAGCACAGTCAGGGGCATCAGCGGCCGAGGCGGCTCCGGCTCAGCGAGGGGGCGGGGGCAGCCCACGCGTCCGTTTCTCCTCCGTGGGGCGGGCGGGAGCTGGTGGCAGAGGCGCCAGCCCCGAGGCCACGCCCAGTGCCCTGGCCCTCTGCTGCCACCCGAGCGCCCTGACATACAGGTGACTGCTCGGCCGCACGTGACCGGCTGCAGGAGCGAGGCGAGGGCCCCCAGGGCGGCGGTGTCCGGGCTGCGTCGGCCTCACCTCGCACATCTGCAGCTGGAAGAGGCGCCGCTCCTTCTCCATCTCCTCGGCGATCTCGGCGCCGCTGATCTCCGTGCGGATCATGCCGTGCAGCCGGGCGTGCTCCTTCTTCTCCTTTTCGATCTTGGTTCTAGGCGGCACGGCAGGGTCACCGGGCAAGGTCACCGGGCAGCGTCACCGCCCGCGGCCCGGCCCGGCCGCCCCCAACATACCGCAGAGGAGCTGCCTGCGGCCTCAGGCACGCCCACCTTGGCCTTGGGCTGAGCATTTACTGCACCCGCCGCCCCTCAGCACCCACGGCCCCCACGGCCCCCACGGCCGGGGCAGAGGAGGCAGAGAGGCAGGCAGCCAGGTGAGGCTGACGGGGTGGGAAGGGGGGATGACCCACCACCTCTTCTCTCCTCTGCTGAAACCCGGTGAGGCAGAGAAACGCGGCCCACGCCAAGGGACCCACAAATCCCCAGGAGACGGGGCCGACAGGGATGACACGGGGAAGGGAAGGGAAGGGAAGAGGCGCCTCGGGAAGGCACCTCGACTTCCTTCCCCGAACGTCCCCGGAAGTCCCACCCGTAACCCTTTGGCAGGAAACCAAAGGCACCAGGAAACCTGGCGTAAAGGGGCCAGCAGGGCGGCGCTCGGCACCAGGTGTGACGGCCCCTGGCAACCCGGCAGGTGTCCTGGCCCGGGGTTGGTCAGACAACCCCTTTCAGCTGGAAAGGCTGGGTCTAAGTGGAACTCTGAGATGCCCCCTGCTGAGGTGCGTGTCAAGGGGAAACACTCACATTTTGGTTTCGTAGTCCTTCCAGGCTTTATCGAAAGGCTTCTTCAGATCCTGCAGGCGGAGAGGCGCCAATTCAACAGGCTGCAGGGCCCACGATCGACAAGCCATCCTCCCGCCCCCCCCCCACCCGGCCGGGGACTGGGGCGCACCCGGAGGTCTGGCTAGAGGGGCCGAGCTCGGGGCCCCCAGCAGCCCCGGGCCACGCTGTCAGCAGGGTCTTTCGGGAGAGGACGGCCTTCCACGGGTGGGCTTACGTTCTGGCTCTGTGCCGGCCTCCTGGCGGACTCAGCTCCCAGCCGGCCCCGAAGGCCCTGCACCAGCCCTGGCTGCCCCCAGCCCCACCCCGACTCCGCCGACGCCTGGCCCAGTGACACTGAAGCCTCCTGCCCAGCTTTCTGGGTCCTCCCTCTGCCCTCGGCCCCATGCTCCGGCCCCGAGGGGACAAGGGCAGCTGCTGGTGCCTGACCGGCTGGGGGCCCGTCCCCCCTGCCCACGGCTCTCCTGGCACAGGCTGCCGGGCTTCCCGATGTGCCCGGTGCTCTGCAGCGGGGACCACGCCCCAACCCCCCAATCCCGGCCCCGCCTCTCCCGCCCGTGAAGCGAGTCACGTGTCTGTGCGTGGCCCCCGCTAAGCGAGGGGCGGAAAAGGCAGCGGGAGCCGCGGTCAGACTCCCCATCCGGAGTCTCCGTCCCTGTGGGGAGCCTGTCCCCCGGGTCAGCCGGGGACACGGCAGCTGGAGGCCCAGATGTGAGCCTCCATCACCCCTCACCCGGCTGCTCAATCTCCCTCCCTGCAGGCCCCACGCCCGAGCACCTCAGGTCCCCCCGCCCCCCGGAGCCTCGTACCCCCTTCACGCCCTTCAGGTCCCCCTTCAGCAGGCTGTCCAGCGGGAAGGAGATGATGTTGTTCATGTTCTGGATCTGAAAGACAAGACGGAGGGCGGCTCAGGCCCCGCGGCCCAGCGGCGAGGACCACCGCGTCGGCCCCCCAGACGCTGGCGACGCGGCCGCCTTCCCGCCTCCACTCGGCCACTTCCTGCGACTCAGCGATCGGTGGGGAAAGGTAGCCCTGCCGGGAAGACAAGCCTTTCCGGCCTCAGCGTGAGCGCCACCCCACCTCCCCAGCACGGCCCCCGACGGGGTGGGAGTGGCCACGCGGAGAAACAGAACCAGGGCTCCTTCCTGGGAGCCGCCCCTCCCCGCAGACTCCTGTGAGGTGAGGGGCAGCTTCGGCGGGAGGGCTGCCGCACAGACGGGGGCAGAGCTTGCAGAGGTCCAGCCCGGAGGAGCACATAAGTCGAGGGCGCCCCTGGGATGGGGGCGGGAGTTGGGGTGGGGCCCCTGGGGGGCATGTGTCGCTGGGGGGGTCCCGCACCCGGTTACAGGCTGTGAAGGGAAGAGGAGAGAGACCTGCGGGGCCTCACACGTTCACAGACGGCGAAGAACACCTGTGTGTTCACCTGGTCGCCAGGAACAGGACGGGCTGTGAGACGGGCCTGGTTCTACACACGGTCAGCGCCGGAGCCAGGATGCAGAGCGCACTCTGCCGGAAAGCTCACGGCCAGGGGTGGACGGCGCCTCCACAGACCGCATGTCCTGACCCGGCCATGACCCCCGGAAAGGCCTGGGCTGGGGTAACGCGCGTCCTGCTCCGACACCAGCATCTGTCACAGCGGCACCGGCTCCGACCGCCGGGACCAGCCTGGGAGCAGAACGTCCCAACCCCGAGGAGCCGAGTGGGGCCGAAAGGAACGGGCCGGGAGGCACCCCGGTTTCCGCGGCGAAGGGCAGGCCGGGGTGCGAGGAGCTGGGCTCAGTGTCGGGATCCAGCGGGAAGAGGGGAAAGCTGTGGCAGATCCGGTGACCGCCGCGCCCGTGGGGACAGACAGTCATCACCGTCTCCGCTGTGCCAGATGGTGGGAGGCAGGCGGCCCTGGCTGGCGGGAGATGAAGCTGCAGCCCCAGGGGGGGAGGTGTGTGTGTGTGTGTGTAGACAAAGACGGATTAGATGGACCCGGCTTCCGGAACCCACGGTGCAATGGGGGCGGTGAACGCATAGTGGGGAAAACACAGCGCCCCCAACACTCCCAGAGCCGGAAATAGGACCCGGGACGTTCCAGACGAGGAATGACTTGAGTCTGGAACCAGGGAACCCTTGCTGATGGGCGTGAACAGACTGCGGAGGGGGTTCTGTCTTGCAGGAGCGGGTGGAGGGCGTCCCGGCAGGAAGGGGAACAGGGTGGTCTGACCGGCATGGCTCAGTGGTTGAGTGTTGACCCAGGAACCTAGGGGCCGCCCGTGTGACTCCCCGTCAGGGCACAGGCCCGGGTGCGGGCTGGACCCCCTGCGGGGGGCTGGGGGGGGGGGCAGAAGGCAGCCGATCGATGTTTCTCTGTGGAGGGCGGGCTCAGCGTTGGGACAGGTTCAAGCCTCGGACCGATGAGAGGGCACAGTCCTCTCGTGGCAAAGTCACGTGCAAGTCCCAGCTGGAGGGCAGGGCCTCCCGGCACAGCGACGGCCAGCAGCTGTGGTTGTGCGCCTGAACCTGTGGTCCGAACACGGGGCCCCACTGCCTGAGGGACGTGGGCTTGACAGTTCAGGTGCGCGTCGTTGAGGAGGATCGAAGCCCAGGAGAACGTTATAAACCTCTGACCCACCCTCATTTTGCCCCGTGGCGTCGGCCGTAAAATAACGACACGGCCTGTGGTCCGTGGCACTGTCGCTCGCTCTCCGTCAGAGACTCCGTCAGAGAGGACAGCGCCCCACCCAGACCCAGCTTCCTTCTCGTCTGTCTTCACCGCCCCTCAGGCTCACCCTTGGCCGTGCTGGCGAGGCACACTTCTCTCTCATCGATGTTTCTACCCCTCTATCCTCCTTTCCCCTCTCTCTAAAAAGCAAAAAACATTTGAAGAAGAGGAACAGGGTGGAGAAGCGCAGGGACACGAGCCCCCTGAGCAGAGGGAGATGGGGCTGCCATCGGCGAAGGGGGCTCTGGCCTCGTTCCAACCTTCTTTCTGGAGCCACTCAGTCATGTAAAATGGGAGGCTGTTACTTCTCTAAACAGAAGGTGATTAGCTAAATGGTTACGAGACAAACAGTAGATTAGCAGTTACCTCCAGCTGGGGGGGGGCGGGGAGCAAGAAATAGTTAACCGCAGAGGATGTGGGGGACCTTCCTGGGGGAAGGAAATGTCCCCAAACTAATTTAGGATGCGGCCGCCCCAGCGGGGAAAGGCAGCAGACTTCACTGACCTGCACCCCGGAGATGGGGAAATTTTACGACAGCAAAATACACCTCGACAAAGCCGGCTTTTTAGGAGAAATTGTTACAGCCCTGAACAGGGTGGCTACGTTGGTGGCTGAGCTTCGACCCTTACACTGAAGGTCACAGATTCAATTCCCGGTCAGAGCACAGGCAGGGGTTGGGAGTTCAATCCCCCAGTCGGTGTGCAGACAGCAACTGATCGATGTTTCTGTCTCACTTCCTCTCCCATTCTCTCTCTTTAAAATAAATAAGAATAGCCTGGCCGGTGTTGGTCAGTGGTTAAGCATGGACCTGGGCACCAGGAGGTCAGGGTTCGATTCCTGGTGTCAAGGACACATGCCCAGTTTTCTGGTTGGATTTCTGGGGCTTGCAGGAGGCAGCAAATCCAGGATGCTCTCTCCTCATGGATGTCTCTCTCTCTCTCTCCCTTCCTCTCTGAAATCAATAAAAACACATTTAAAAAAATATATATTTTTTAAAAGGAGAGCAAAGGGAATCCACTTTAAAAATAAAATTATTACAAAATAAACAGAGACCCCCTCAACCTACTGGACATTGGCCCGTCTGCCCCTACATCACAGGCTCCCCGGCATGCGTGTGCAGAGTCGGGGCGAGGCCCCGGGACCGCTGCCTCAGGCCGGGCTGGAGGCCAGGAGCCCCGACGGTCCGTCCCCGAGGCGGAAGCTGGCTCTGCACCTCCGGGACGGTGTGCGTGGGGCCGGGCAGGCGCCGGCCCGCAGCCATTCTGGCCGGAGAGACGAACCACAGCCGGAGGCCTGCACCCCGGGCCGGCTACGCGTGCCGAAAGCTTTATGGTCTGGGGGAGAGTTCGGTCATCCCTGAGCAAGGCCAGGGATGTTTCCTCCGTGCCAAGCAGGCACCGGCTTCCCCTGAACGAGCACGTGCAGCCAGCGGCTCTGTAAACAGCACGCATGGACGCTGCGAGTACAAATTACTCATCCCAACCGGGCCATTCACTGCGGACCCAATGCCAACGGCAAACAGCCGTCTTTACAGGAACAGCCCTGCCTCTCCGCCCTGCCCCCGCCCCTGCGGGCTCGGTCCCGGGTTCGCCTGCGCCCGTCCCTGCATCTGACAAGATGAGGCACAGCAGTCAGGGCCTGTAATCCCGAGGAGACGCGGGTGACTCAGTGGGGGGCGGGGGGGGCAGACGGGGTCACCGGAGATGGAGAACCACCTGGCTGCGCTGATGCCACAGCTGATGAGCAACCAGAGATGGACCAGGAGATGGGGGCGGGGGGGGGGGGGCGGGGGCGGGCGGGGACTGAGCCAGCCGATGCCATCTTCCCAGGAAGACTTTGGTGTTGACATTCCTTGCCTCTAGCTTTGTCACTTTTATACTCTTTCTTGAAAAAAAAAAAAAAATATATATATATATATATATACACATATATATATTTTTTTTTCATCAATTTCAGAGAAAAAAGGAGAGAAACATCAATGACGAGAGAGAATCTCAGATAGGCTGCTTCCTGCACGCCCTATGCCACGCCAGCACGGCCAAGGGTGAACCTGAGGGGGGGGGTGGTAAGGATTAAGAAAAGACAGACAAGCTGGGTCTGGGTGCGACGCTGCTTCTCTGATGGAGAGACAGTGACAGCGCCCACAGCCATGTCTTTATTCTGCAGCCGATGCCTCGAGGCAAAGGGAGGGAAGATGTTACCAACGTTCCCATCTACTCACCTGCGTGCGCCTGAGCTCTGTCAGCCCACGTCCCTCAGGCACGTGGGGCCCCGTGTTTGGACCACAGGTTCAGGCTGACAGCCACAGCTGTTGGCTGTCGCTGTGCCGGGAGGCTCTCCCTCCAGCTGGGACTTGCCTGTGGCCACGAGAGGACTGTGCCCTCATCGGTCCGAGGCTTGAACCTGTCCCAACGCTGAGCCCGCCGTCCACACGCCCCACACTGGGATGGAGCCCACCCCCTGGACATGTACCCTGACTGGGAAGCGAACTGTGATCTCCTGGTTCACAGGTCAACGCTCAACCCCGAGCCACGCTCTTTTCAAATCTTTCACACTCTTTTCCAATCTCCCGACCGCTGCTCAGCCCGGCACTGTCCTGCTGGCCCCTGAGCTCTGGTCACCGGTCAGCACTGCTGCCGGCCAGCTCGACCCCGGGGACGGGCTCTGCCTTCTCCTCGACCTGGCCCAGAGTGAGCCTGTGCTGCCAAAGGGTCTCCCAGGACGCGCTGGAAGTCGGCCTGAGCCAGGCCTACTTTTAGGGACCAGCAACGAGAGAGGAGAGAGAGAGAGAGAGAGAGAGAGAGAGAGAGAGAGAGAGAGAGAGATATTGAGAGAGAGATTGGTTTGATTCCTGGTTAGGACACATGCCTGGGTTGTGGCTTGGTCCCCAGCAGGGGGCGTGCAGGAGGCAGCCCATTGATGTTTCTCTCCCACGGATATTTCCATCTCTCTCCCCCTCCCTCTCCCTTCTCTTGCTCTAAAAAACATTTTTTTAAAAAAAGGTTAAAAAATATTCACTTTTATTAAAGAAGCTGAAGGGAAGCTTGTGGGAACACGGGGGGGGGGGGGGGGGGGTGGCGCGACCCTCCGGGAGGAGCACCGTGCTGAGCAGGAGAGGAGCCTTGGTGACAGGAGCACTGAGCCGGACGGTGCTCCCGCCGACCTGTCAGTCCCGCAGGCAGGGACGCCCTGACCGGAGCACCCCCGTGGACAGAACCGCGGGCAGCCCCTCGCCCCCCACAGCCTGTGGTGGGTGCAGGGTCCCGCTTCCTCTTTTGAAACGAGCGACGTGACATTCCTCAGCCCCGGCCTCCCGGCCGCCCACCCTGGCCTCGGCCCCGCAGACCCCCCTCCGCAGCCCGACACACATCTCACCGCCGTCTCAGACCCTGGGGGCCTTTCGGGAGTGTCCTTCGGGGCAGCCAGGCGTCCATTAGGACACCCCTCGCCCCGACCGGTGAGAGTGCTGGCCCAAGCAGGAGGGGTCTCAGGTTCGATTCCCATCCAGGGCATGGACCTGGTCAAGGCATGTGTGGGAGGCAACCAATCCATGTGTCTCTCGCTCATCGATGTTTCTCTCTCTCTCCCCCTCCCTCCCTTCCACTCTTTCTAAAAAAATTAACTAAAAAAATCAATGGAAAAAATAACCTCGGGTAAAAATTGACAAAAAAAAAAAAAAAAAAAAAAAGGCATTTCCCAGCCGCCTCCCAGGATGCTCCCGGCCCTGGGGTCGGAGGAAAGCGCAGAAACGGCTCTGCACGCAGCCCCGCCCCCCCCCCCCCCCCCCCCGCCTCCTCCACTGCACGATGCACAGAAGACCCACAGGCTTTTAAAAGGGGGGACTCTCCTCCCCGAGAACACCACCTCCCTCAGCCTCTGCCGCCTTCTCCCTCTCCCGAGGTGCTAGGCTGCTTCCGGAACGTTCTTTCCCGGCCCCGAGCGGACTCGGGGTACGACACTGTCCCCCAGGGACTCGGGGCCTCGTGCCAGACCTTCCCGTTCCCAGTGTTTCCGCCAAGAAGCCCAGGCCGTGTGGCTCCTGGTCCCGGTCCTCAGGGGAGCGTCTGGTCTGTGTGTTTCCCACGGAGATGCGGGGTGGACGCTGGGAGTCCTCGCGGGAGAATCGTCTCGGTGCTGGGGAGTCCGTGTCCCCCCTCTGCCCTCTGGGCTCTCGTTCCGAGAGGCCACACAAGGACGCTCCATTTCCTACTTTTTTTGTCTTTTCGGTCTATTTTCTGAGGAATTTCTTCTACTCCGACCCAGCCTCGTGGGCTTTTCACTGTACATTTCCTTTTTGTAAAACATTTTTTAAATGGATTTCAGAGAGGAAGGGAGAGGGGGAGAGAGAGAGAGAGAAACATCGACGGCGAGAGAATCATGGATCGCATGCCTCTTGCCCGCCCCCCCACCCTGACTTGGAATCGAACCCAGGACCCTTCAGAACGCAGGCCGAGGCTCTATCCACTGGTCCACCCCAGCCAGGGCCACGGTACATATCCTTACACTGTCTAACTGCCTGACAACCTTCCTGCCCTTCCTCCTGGACACAGCGTCTCTGAGGATGAAACACCGTTTCCTGAGGGTCTCTGCTCCCGGAGCTGTTCCCTGTGGCCTCTCACTCCCATCCTCAGCCGGGCGGGAGCGGGCGCAGCTGCGGGCAGGGGAGGGGGCTGCCTTTCACCCCAGGCCCCCACCTCAGCATCGACGGGGCTCTTCCTGGGCCGTTGGCGACTCCGAGGGGAGTCGGTGGCGAGAGCCGAACACGCCGCCCCGCAGCCGGGCGCACAGCCCCCACCCGGGCTGACAGCGAGCCCTCCTCGGCTCCGCGTTGGGGAGGAAAAAGGCCTAAACATTCGTGGTGATGGCCGCACTTTGATGCTGGTCACGCTGCTGGGTAAGACGCTCTGAAGCACGTTCTTACACGCCACAGGTTTGAACACCGACTGTGATCACCAGAACAGGCTCCTCTACAGTTGACACTGGTTAAAAACCAGTCAGAGGGATGCATTCTGCCCCCCAGCTGTGCGCAGTGACCACGCCGGGCTGTTTTGAAGCCTTGTTTCCCGTTACAGATCTCAGGTGTGCCCCACGGGGCCTGTGTGTGCAGAGCGATCACCCACCGGGAGCTGTGAGCTCTGCACCCGTCCCGGTCCGGCCAGCAGGCCCGGCAGAGCCCCATGTTCTGGGCCCGCCCCCCGCGCCCCGAGCCCGCGGCCGGGCACTCACCAGGTTCTTGAAAAGCGCCGTCAGCTCCTTGGTGAACACGGAGAACTTGAGGAAGGCGCTGCCCAGGTCCGGGTCGTCTCTGCACACGCAGTTGCCGCCGAACTTCTCCAGCGCCTGCGTGTACTGCTCCTCGTTCTCCACGTGCGCTGCGGCGGAAGGGGGTGGTTACCGGGATGCCCCCCCCCCCCCCCCCCGGCGCTCCAGCGCGGGTGAAACCGAGCCCTCGGCAGAACAAACACCTGAGCTCAGTGGTTGAGCATCAACCTCCTGGTCATGGGTTCGATCCCCAGTTGGGGGCATTCAGGAGGTATCAGTATGAGCTGATCAGTGACACTTCCCTCTCATCCATGTTCCTACCTCTCCCTCCCCCCCTTCCTCTCTTAAAATCCAAGGAAGGGAAAGAACAATAAAAGCTGCATTTCAGAGACGGCAGTTCCACCTCCCACTTCACTCCACTTCTCATTCCTTCCCAACCACAAGCTGTTAGAACTATTTCAAGCCGAAACCGGTGTGGCTCAGTGGATAGAGCGTCGGTCTGCAGACTGAAAGGTCCCAGGTTCGATTCCGGTCAAGGGCATGTACATTGGTTGTGGGCACATCCCTGCTGGGGGGTGTGCAAGAGGCAGTTGGTCGATGTTTCTCTCTCATCGACATTTTTAGCTCTCTATCCCTCTTTCCTTCTCTCTGTAAAAAATCAATAAAATATATTTTTTTAAAAAAAGAACTATTTCAAAACTGGCGGCCAGGCCGGGGCCGTCCCAGGGTGGTCACTGCACCGGGGGAGGGACACATGCAGCGGCCACAGTCCCTGGGGGCCACGTGGAGCCCTTCAAACTGGTGCCTGGCTCGGCCGGCCTGGCTCAGGGGGTAAACATCGCCCTATGAACCAGGAGATCACGGTCCGATTCCCGGTCAGGACACCGGCCCGTGTTGCAGGCTCCATCTCCAGGGTGGGGCGTGCAGGAGGCAGCCAATCCGTGATTCTCTCTCACCATGGATGTTTCTATCTCTCCCTCTCCCTTCCTCACTGAGAGCCATAAAAATATATAATAACAAACAAACAAAAATGGTGCCCAGACATCCAGGCTGCTCTATGTGAACCCTCAGGGCAGGAATCGCCCTGGCAGGCGGCCTGTCACCTCAGGTTCCATGTACCCTGGTCCCTGAGGCCCTTTACCCTTGAACGAAGTGGTGCTCAGGGGGTCCCCCAGGTCACACCGTTGGGAAGAGGCGGGCAGGGCGCCATCACCCTCCGCCCACAGCGCAGGCTGCCGCCCAGTCCCGCCCCTGGGGAGGAGCCGCCTTCTCTCCCCGGGCGTCGCCAGCCTGGCACTGGAGCGTCAGCCAGGCTTCCCCTTCCGGCACCGAGGACGGACGGACAACGTCCTCGATCCCTCCTGGGCTTCCCAACCGCTGCGGTTACATCAGGAAGAAGTCTCCCCTAGAAACTCCGCAGTAACGCAGTAACCCCGGCAACGCCAATGGTGGCCACGGGGCTTTCCGGCGCGGTGGCGTCATCATCCCGGTCATTGGTTCAGGTGCCATGATGACCTCATGATCATCACCAGCTCATGGAACACGATTGCACCATCATCTCATCTCATGTAACATGATCTCACCAGCTCACATGTCATCTCATGAAACATGATTGCACCACCATCTCATCTCATGTAACATGATCTCACCAGCTCGTGTGTCATCTCATGATCACCAGCTCATGTAACACGATCACATCATCTCATGATCATCACCAGCTCATGGAACACAATTGCACCATCATCTTATCTCATGTAACATGATCTCACCAGCTCACATGTCATCTCATGATCACCAGCTCATGTAACATGATCACATCATCTCATGATCATCACCAGCTCATGGAACACGAACGCACCATCATCTCATCACATGTAACACGATCTCACCATGTGTCAGCTCATGTGTCATCTCATGATCACCAACTCATATAACAGGATCTCATCATCGCATGATCATCACCAGCTCCTGTATCACCATTACATATTTATCACGATGATCTGATCATCTCATGCGCCATGATAAATTCATCTCATCTCATGTAACATGATCTCATGACAATCTCATCATCTCTTGTAACGTGATCTCATCATCAGCCCTCAGCATCCTGATGACCGCACGGATTTATATTAAAGCGCTTCCATCCGCTGCATCATCATTCCTGACGCCCGCGCTGTCCAGCCTCGGTCAGGGGACCTTTAGTTGATCTCCCTGAGGGTTTTTTTCTTCTTCTTTTCTTCTAACTCCTCACCTGAGGCTATTTTTTCATTGATTTCTTTTTCTTTTGTCTTTTTTTTTAGAGATTGGAGGGAGGGAAGAGACAGAGAGAGAAACATCGATGTGAGAGACACCTCAATTGTTTGCCTCCCATTCGCACCCTGACCAGGGCCGGAATCAAGCCTGCAACCTAAGTATGTGCCCTTGACCGGAATCGGACCCGGGACCCTTCAGGCCAATGCTCTAGCCACTGAGCCAAACCAGCTCGCACTCTAGTTGAGATTTGAAACACAAATTTCTCTTCTTGCAAATAAACGTGAAGGTTCTTAATAAAGACTGCAGCCCATGGCTCTGGCCCCCCTCCCCGCCCCCCCATCCCATCCCCCTGTCCCCGCCCCCGTCCACCCCCCCCCCCGTCCCCGTCCACCCCGCCCCCACCCCCCCCCCCCCCAGCCGCAGACTTTCCTCCCGGAGAACAGAATGTGGCGGAGCGCCTGTCTTTCTCTTTGGCCAAAACCAAATTTAAAACAGGAGCCTAAATAAGCAGCTTGGGAATAAGTTTCTGGAGAGAGCCCAGACTGGGCCTCAGCTTTATTTATGGACCCGTGAAGGCTGTTCTAAAACCAGCTCCCTCTCCCGCTCCCGTAACCCGGTTCACGAGGGATCCAGACCGGGAGTCCCGGCGGGGGAGGGGCGGGAGGGCGGGCAGGAGTCCCCGGGACCACGGGTAACGCCAGCTCTTCCCCATGGAAGCCGGCGGCCTTCCGGCCCGCACCTCACGCACAGGGCCCCGCGCCTGCGCCCGCGTGGGGGGATGCCGTGCGCCCGCACAGGGACCCAGGCAGCCCCGGCTGTGCCGGCTGGGCTCTGTGTGTGCTCCTCTGTTTATCTGATTGTCACGTGCCAACACGGACACCGAGGACATGCCCAGTGCGTGTAGTGCAGCAAACGTCACTGGGCCGACCAGAACTCAACAGGCCACGGCACAGGCAGGCCACCGCCCAGCGCTGCAGGGGCGGGGTGGGGCGGAAAGGACCCGCAACAAGGCAACCACCCACACGCCCGCCCCCTCTCTCATCACTCCCCCCCACACAGGGTGGCTGCCCTGCTGGGACTCAGACGCACGTGTCACCGTCCAGGGTGAGGTAAGCCGGCCAGGCATCGCTGCAGAGCCAGGCGTGCTGGGTGCCAGAGGGGGCATCTGAGCTGAGGCTCCAACGTCAGGTAGGAATTCCCAGAGGAGCAGCAGAACGGGGGTGCAAACCCCAGGAACATGTGGAAGGTGAACGGTGAATGGGCAGCTCGTGACCCCCGACCTCAGGCTCAGGTGGTAGTGAGGGGGACCCTGCCACCCGGTCCTGCCACACGGCCTGTGGCACCTGCACTCCCCCCACACACACACCCCGTGCTCTTCCTGCCGCCCAGCCTCCTTCTAACTCACTGATCTCCTCATGGCCTCCTGGGCCTCCCGCTTGGACCTCTGAAACCACTGACCTACAGGGAGCCACGGACCGCCTCCAGGCTGCCTGCGCCCGGCAACGGGGCCAGGGAGGTAAAGGTGAGGCTGTCCATGAACACTTGAGTCTGGCCCTGTTCTTTGATCCCTCCCCACATCAATGACGGAGGGACAGCGGGAGGCCGTGTGAGTGACTCGCACAGCCTATTCCCTCCGCAGCAGACGGCACTGCCAGCGCAGCTCAGCAAGACGAAGACACAATGCACCACCCTCCGCCCGGTGTGCGGTCAGAGGGCAGGCGCACACGTGCACGGGACACAGCGCACACGTGCACGGGACACGGGACACAGCACACACGTGCACACGCACAGCCGCATCTCGGTGACAGCTGCGGGCGAGGAAACAGGCTGGGAGGCACCTGCCGCCGCCGCCGGCATCTCCCGTGCACCTGAGACCTCGGCCTGTAGCCTGTGCTGCTTCAGTCGCCTGTGGTCACGGACACCTCTCCCACGGGACAGAGCTGGGTGCCCCCGGGAAGGCATGCCTGCATCACTCACACCAGGTCTGGGTGCAGACCCTTAGGCCGCGGCAGGCTGCACGCGGTGAGAAAGGTCCAGGCAGAGCGCCTAACCCCCAGGAACCAGGAGGACCCGGCCGGCCCTGCTGACCCGGCTCAGGCTCCAGCCTTGGCGCTGCCTCCGGCTTGGCTTCCCTGTGACGAACGGGCGTCCTGGCTGACGGGCCCCCCCCCCGCCACCCACCGGGATTCCGATGGTCGCCTTCACCGCAGAAGCGACAGCCCGAAGCTCAGACCACATCTGAGCCCCGGCTCCCCCCACTTCCTCAGCGCCGCCCCCGCTCTCCGTGGGACCTGCCGGGCCGGCTGGCCCGCGGGGAGCGGGGACAGCTCACTTCCTCAGAAGTGCCGCCCCCGGAAGTGACTCTCCCGCACCCACACGGCACCCGCCTCCGGGGCCTCCCACACGAGCTTTCAGTTCCCCGATGCGAGGTCCCTCTCCCACGTCTGCAACGGAGGGACCTTCAGAGCACGCGAACGTCTCCCCTCCCCGTCAGACACGCGAGGAAACAGCTCCGCCGTCCAGCGGCACCCAGGGTCCGGCACAAACACGAACCGGCTTTTTCATCGCGCTCAGACCGCAGTCCACTGTGACTGGGGAAAATTGCGGTAGAAACCGTTTCTCAACTAAACGCTGTCGTGACTGCTTTGGAAGTAACAGGCCTACTGCCCAGTAAGAAAGCGGTCGCTTTGCATGCGTGGGGGGCTTGCTGATGCGTTTTCGGTCCAGTCCATAAAGCTAGGTGTTACCTGTGCATGTGTGCACACGTATGCATATGCATGCGAGTGTTTTCGTGTGTTGGTGTGTGCATATGTGTGCAAATGTGTGCCCCAGCTACCGTGTTTCCCCGAAAATAAGACATCCTCTGAAAATAAGACCTAGCGCAACTTTGGGAGAAAAAATTAATATAAGACACTGTCTTATTTTCGGGGAAACAGGGTATTCCGCGCCAGCCAAGCACACAGCTGATCAGCACACACTCAGCCTCCATCCGGCACCCACGGAGCCCAAACTCGGAGGGCGGGCCGCGGGCACCGGTCCGCTGACAGGCAGGTGTGGGCACACGTGAGTGCCGTGTGGGTCCCGGTCAGACAGTACACACCATTCTGGCTCACGGGCTGTCGAAACAGCCCGGCTGCTCCGAGTCCCTCCGATGTGAACCTCACAGCGCGGGACAGTCTGCGGCACACACCGCCGACACCTACCGTGAACTGACTCCCTCAGAAACACCTCAGCTCACTCTGGCTGCACGCCCAGAAAAAGGAGACTTAGCCAGCCAAGGCCTTGCATGCACACACGCATAACCCATGGCGTGGTGCGGGCCAGGGTGGGGTATGCGGGCTGGAGGTCAATGGGGACACATGTAATACTTTCCACACTAAAGATGTATTTAAAAAAGAAAAAGGAAAGAGATTACTTGGCTGTTCACTAGCAGTGACAGAGCGGAGCCTGCCGGTGCTGGGCCCGCGGCCTGGACCTCGGGGGACACACACACACACACTCACACACTCACACACACACACTCACCCAGCCCGGAGATGTTGATGGCCTTCACGGACTTCTTCATCTTGTACAGCACCGTCCGGTCCACATCCAGCGCCTGCAACGCAGGGGACAGACTCAGCCCGGGGTCAGGCCCCGGTCACAGCTGCGGGGGCCACTCCGAGGCGCCGCGGCGGCTTCGCAGGACAAATCCTGGGCGCTGTGAGGACCAGGCCGCCCGCAGCGCAGCGGTGAGCTGCCCCTGCACACACCGCCCGCCGCATCGGCCTTCCGCCGAGACCCAGTGCCCCGGTCCCACCTCCACGGCCGACCCTCCGTCCCCCCCGGGAACGCCGTGGGCAGGGCACGGCTGGGGTGCGGTGAGGCCCGCTGCCCCGTCACCCACCAGGACGCCACCTTGTACGGCGCCCCCTCTCCCGGCCAGCAGGGGGCAGGGAGGCCAAACGTATCCTTGCTCGTTGCCTGGGAAGGCATCCTCTCGCCCCTGCCAAGCCTCAGAGTCTCCCTCCGAGCGGGAGGAACAGCCCTGCTTTGCGAGGGCGGCTGCTGACACAGAAGGCTTAGCATTTCACCCCAGCAGCGCTGACAGAGCGGCGGCGGCACTCAGCGGGCCCTGACGGAGGTGTGCGGACGCCATGAGCCGGTGACACGACAGAGCTGTGCCGGGAGGGAGGACGCAGAGTCCGTGGACCGGGGCAGGACCACAGGGCTCCTGATGGAGACGACGCCCAGGGAGCAGAGCCCGGCGCGGCAGGCTCGCCAGCAGAACCGATTTCTCACTGCGTTTTGACCATAACGTATTGCAGTGCCGCTCGCCTGTAACGGAGCCCCGCCTCCGACACGGGCGCTGGGCTCCAGCCCCGGAGTCCCTCCCGAACCCACACGGCTGCATCGGAAGTCCTGGTTCTAGTGCGACTTTTTATATGTACACATATACACACACTAGAGGCCCAGTGCATGAAATCCGTGCACAGGTAGGGTCCCTAGGGCTGCCCAGTGATCAGGTCCGATTGGGGCCTTTCTTCATCCTGCACCACCCCCTGGTGGTCAGCACATGTCATAACAAGTGATCAAACTCTGGTCTCCTGGTTGAACTCCCGCAGGGACAACTTGCATATTAGGCTTTTATATATATAGTACATAGATAGATAAATTTATTGATTTCAGAGAAGAAGGGAGAGGGAGAGAGAGATTAGAAACTTCAATGACAAGAATCACTCAATTGGTGACAAGAATAACAACAACGAGATGGGCTGCCTCTTGCACTGGGGATGGAGCCCACAACCCGGGCCTGTGCCCTGACCAGAACCGAACCCTGACCTCCTGGTTCCTAGGTGGATGCTCAGCCCCTGAGCCCTAAACAGGCCGAAGTGGGTGGCCTTGCTTCTGTTTCGGGAGGGGGGCGCCACGTACAGCGGAGAAGCAACAGGGTAGAAGCCAAATGCCCGACCTGGGGAACCACCCGCCAATGACGGCACCGGCGGCCAAATCCGACGGCAGCGGTGGAGCTTCCCCTCAGAGAGGACGGCGGGCGGAGGGCGCACAGGCTGTGAGTGTGACGGAGGCCGTGTCGTCAGGAGCCTCCGGGATCGCCACGTCCAGCCCCCAGTGCCACCGCCCTGCACTCGGCAGAGGTGAACAAGGGACCAGAAGCAGGTGACGAACGAGAGGTGAACAAGGGACCAGAAGCAGGATACGAACGAGGCTCCTAAAGACTCCCCGCCCTGGTGTTGGGGGGAGGTCTGGGAGCCGACAATGGAGGCGGACGCACCAGCAGCACGGAAAGCGCCCCAGTGCCCGCCCAGGTGCCCTGTTCCCGGGGGAGACGCCGGCAGGACGCCTGCAGGGCCCCTAGACGCCTCCTCACTCGGCTCTGCCCCCGGGACTGAGCGAGGAGCTCAGACGCAGGGCAGGAAGCGGCTGGTGGGGGGGTCATCACACACAAACAGGGACCTGGCAGCAGGAGGCGCTCCCTCGACCCCGAAGGAAGCGGGGGGAGGAGGGGCCCCCACGCCGGGCCGGGGTGCAGGAGCCGCAGTGGAGGCTGGGGTGACCTTCAGCTGGGAGTGAGGTCAGCCCCAGAAGACAATGGGGCAGACGCAGGCCTTTCCCCAGGAAACAGGCCCAAGCCACGTGAACGCCGCACGGGGACGAGCACGGGGGGAAGAGACGTGGGAGAGAGGCTTCTTCCTTCCTTTAAAGTCTGTTTTTGCTGATTTCAGAGAGAGGGGAAGGCAGCCGGGCCTGTGACGCCCTGGACAACCAGCGTGGGACGCAGAGCCCTGGCCACCACGCCGAGAGCCCGCTCTGCCGGCATCTGTCCCCTCAGCGCCAGCCGCCCCTCCGTCCCATCAGCCACCACTGGACCGCGGGGCCCGGACTCCAGGGCCGCTGAGCCAGCTCTCTGCCGGCCTCGGCTCCGGGACGGGGTCCAGACGGCGAGTGGCCGAGGTCGGCCGCGGATACGTGGGCACGACGATGCCTAAGAGCCGGGGACCCGTGGCCATCAGGTTTTCAGCGTGTGAGGAGGGGAGCGGGACTGTGGCCAGTGCCCGGGGCCCGGATCCACACCGTGAGCACAAGTGTAGAGGAAGGAGAGGGCCGAGAAAGCGACAGGAACTGGGTGCATGTGCAGGAGCAACAGGGACAGCTCCCGCCCAACGGCCAGCTACCCTGCCTGGTCCTGCCCGGGGCCCTCTGACCACCGTTTCCTTGGTGACAGCATCATCCCCACATTTCAAACGAGGATGCTGAGGCCCGAGGGCACCTGGGAGACGGGAGCCAGGAGCCAGTGAGCAGCACAGGTGGGACTCGGACCCTGGAACACAGGCACCACGGCTGATCCACGTTCCTCCACCCGGCCTCACGCACGGCCTCACACACCTCTGCCGGGAACCGATTCCAGCGTGTCATCACTACAGGACTTTCACCACAAGGCTGCTGAGGCGTGGGCAGCTCCACAAGGATGAGCCACAAATGTGACTCACCTGTGGGAAAACGCCACTTCGCCCAAGCTCAGAGCACGTTATTGCCTCCTGCTGGCCAAACAGCTGAACAGCTGTAGGCTGTCCCCCAATCTGACAATACCCTTTGATGCCCTACCCTCTGAAGCATATTATCTCCACCTTGCCTCGGGACAAATTGTGTTATAATAATAAAAGCAAGGGGTCTTGAGTCGAGGGAGGAGTCTCCACTTCCTTCAGCTGCAGATTCTGACCCCCAATGCCTTCCCAAATGACCAGCCCCTTTCTCCAGAATGCTGAGCGTTGTGAGGCTGGGTCCAAAACCACCGGCACACCATGCAACCGGCGCACCAGCAAGCCCACCGACGCACTCCAATCAAAAGCAAGGTCCGGCCGAAGCCGGTGTGGCTCAGTGGATAGAGCGTCGGCCTGCGGACTGAAGGGTCCCAGGTTCGATTCCGGTCAAGGGCATGTACCTTGGTTGCGGGCACATCCCCAGTAGGGGTGTGCAGGAGGCAGCTGATCGATGATTCTCTCTCATGATGTTTCTAACGCTCTATCCCTCTCTGTAAAAAAATCAATAGAATATATATATATTTTTTAAAAAGCAAGGTCCAGCCCGGCTGGCGTGGCTTAGGGGTTGAGCGTCCACCCATGAACCAGGGGGTCACGGTTGGATTCCTGGTCAGGCCACAGGCCTGGGTTACGGGCTTGATCCCCAGTGGGGGGGCGTACAGGAGGCAGCCAATCCATGATTCTCATTACAGATGTTTCTATCTCTCCTCCTCCCTTCCTCTCTGAAGTCAATACAAATATATTTAAAAAAACAGAACCCAGGTCCTGTCAGGCAGGCGAACAGCTGACACTGCCCACCTGGTGCTGGTGAGGACGGAGCCCGTGAGAGACCTCCCTGGCCTCAGGGGATCTGGAACCGTCCCCAGACGGCATCTCCTTGGCAACAGGCAAGTCAGCATCGTTAATTGGGGAGCAGAGAGTTCACCCTCACCCAGGTTTCCAGCTGCTCCCTCCCTCCCCAACGCCAGGTCCAGGCAGCCGGTGCCCGGGAAGCTCACGGGCAGGCCAGCTGCTCCAGGTGCCTCCCCGCCCCCCGTGGCCAGGCTTCACCAGCCTTTACCGGGCAGGCGCTCCGGCGTGGGTGGACCGGGCTCTGAATGCTCGCCATCAGGCTGAGCGCCC
Source organism: Pipistrellus nathusii (assembly GCA_963693515.1). Taxonomy (NCBI): domain Eukaryota; kingdom Metazoa; phylum Chordata; class Mammalia; order Chiroptera; family Vespertilionidae; genus Pipistrellus; species Pipistrellus nathusii. The sequence goes on along the minus strand of OY882869.1, from coordinate 1,114,534 downwards.
GGAATCTCTATTTTTAGCCCTGGCCAGTGTGGCCCAGTGGATAGAGTGTCGGCCTGGGGACTGAAGGGTCCCGGGTTCGATTCTGGTCAAGAGCATGCGCCTTGGTTGCGGGCACATTCCCAGCGGGTGTGTGTGTGTGTGTGTGTGTGTGTGTGTGTGCAGGATGCAGCTGGTCGATGCATCTCTCTCATCGATGTTTCTAGCTCTCTATCCCTCTCCCTTCCTCTCTGTAAAAAATCAATAAAATATGTTTAAAAAAACAAAACAGAGATCTGTATTGACGAATTTACACTAAAGAAATGATTCCAGCCCTGGCCGGTGTGGCTCAGCGGACAGAGCACCGGCTTCAGCATGAAGGGCCCCGGTTTCAGTTCCCGGTCAAGGGCATGGGATCAACCCACATGAACATTTCTCTCTGTCTCTCTCCGCCCCTTCCCCTCTAAAAATCCACAGGAAATATTCCCGGGTGAGGACTTCACAATAACAAGAAAGGAAGCGAGAGAAACGCTCCCACCACTTCCCAAAAGGAAGCTTCCGGGCCTCGCGTCATCCAAACGCACCCACGTGCACCTCCCCCCGCGTGGGGGACACACTCCCCGGCTCTTCGGACCGCACGGCCTCCGGGAGGGCGGCGCCGGGGAGGGCTCGGCAGCGAGCCTGAGAGCCAGGGCGTCCGCGTGGGAGCCACGGACAGAAGCCCGGGGCAGGCATCCTGCCGCCCGGCCCCGACACCACAGACCGCCTCTCGGTGGGAACACTGCTTCCTCCTCCAGCCCTACCTGCCCGCACCACGGGCCCGGCTACCCTTGATTCGCCCAGCGAACTAGGTCTCGAAAGCACTTTATTATTTTGTAAGTATATTTTGTTGATTTCTTATAGAGAGGAAGGGAGAGGGATAGAGAGCTAGAAACGTCGATGAGAGAGAAACATCGACCAGCCGCCTCCTGCACACCCCCTACTGGGGATGTGCCCGCAACCAAAGTACATGCCCTTGACCGGAATCGAACCCGGGACCTTTCAGTCCGCAGACCGGCGCTCTGTCCACTGAGCCACACCGGTGAGGCCTCGGAAGCGTTTTAATTGAATCCACCAGCATGACACACACAGGAAGCAGGTGCCGTTACACAAACACGCATCAGCTCCTTCTCCGGTTCCGGCCCTGCTCCCTCGGAGCTCCGGAGCCACTGTGATGAGCTCCGCCAACAACGCGCTGCCGGGCGTGGCAGAGGCCCGTCCTCGGACCCCGCCGCCGCCCACGCCCGCGCCTTCTCCCATCCACCCTCGCGCCCGGGTTCGGGGGAGGCGAATCCGGAGCGAAATGTGTTTGTCACCGCGCCTCAGCCACGCCGGAGCGACGCTCGCCGAGTTTCCCACCTGATGGTCTGAACACGGGTCCATCTCACTTGACGGCCATCACAGATTCAAAAGCTGCATCTGCGCCCGGCCGGTGTGGCTCAGTGGTCAGGAGCCAGGAGGCCAGGGTTCGATTCCCGGTCAGGGCACAGGCTGGGTTGTGGGCTCCATCCCCGGTGTGGGGCGTGCAGGAGGCAGCCGGTCCGTGATTCTCTCTCATCACGGATGTTTCTCTCTCTCCCTTCGGAGAGCAATTATATATATATATTTAAAAAAAAAAAAAAAAAAAAGCTGGTCCCCAACCATGCCCTCCAGAGAGGAAGGAAGAAAAGGAAGAAAAGTTAGCCCGGCCGCTGCAGCTCAGCTGGTTGAGAGTTGACCCCACAGGCTCCAGAGAGAAGCCTCACTCCGTCCGCCCGGGGGGTCCAGCCGGCGGCTGCTCCGGCGCAGACCATGCCCGCAGCCCCCACCCGCGGGCGGCCCGTCGCCCCAAAGGGCGGGAGCAGGCGGCCGTGCGGCCTCGGTGTTTGCTCAGCAAACGTGAGTCAGCACGGAGGGGGCTGCGGGCGGGCGGGCGCCAGACGCCTCCGCCAGACGGGCCCGCCCGCCCCGCGGCCCGGCCAGGTCAGTCCCTCTGCCAACCACCGGCACGCTCCGGGTGAGAGACCTCACCGCCCGGAGCCCGGAGGATCTGATAGACGGCACGTCACCGGGTCGCCTGTGCCGGCCGGAGGGCAGAGGGCAGGGAGGACAGGAACGGGGCTGCCGGGCGCGAGGCGGGGCGGGCGGGCAGGGGCGCAGGAGCCGCACAGGAGGGAGAGGCACGCGGGCCGGGAGGAAGGAGCAGCCGCACTCACGGATGGCAGGGCCAGCTACGCAGAGAACACTGAGGGATCCACACATGCTTACACATACACACACGCACATTACAGACATACGCACGCATACATGCTCATACACATGCTCATACAGACATACGCACGCATACATGCTCATGCACACACACACACACACACACACACACACACACACACACAGCGCTGCGCCTGGACCGGAAACACACAAGCCCTGCGGTTTCCCGTGGGGGGTCTGTGCCTCGGAACCCAGGCGCCCGGGGGAGGCCTTCTCGGTAACGGGGACAGAGAGCCGCTTCCCGAGGGGGAGGGAGCGCGGAGACTCGGCTACAGCCCCCGAGGCGGCACACCCCCGCGGTGAGGGTTTCAGACTGAGGGTCTGCTCCCTGGCCTGGCGCTGGGCTCCCGGCGGGCACGGAGGCCATGGAGCCCAGAGGAGGCGTGTTAGACCCAGAACATACACCGCAGCGCCGGGGCGTGAGCGTGTCCTTACGTGCACAGTTCACGTGGGGATCCGTGTGGAAGACCGTGGCGGCCCACGGGGAGCAGACCGGTGAGCGCCGCCCGGACCAGCTCCTCGCCGCCCCATTGTGGGGGGAACCACAGGCAGCACCAGCAAGCGGGCGGCACGCGGCCCACAGAGCCAAAGCCACGGAACCAAAGCCACGGAACCACAAGAGCAGACGGTGCCCCTCGCCCATAACTTCCTCCTCCTCCTCTTCTTATTGACTTCAGAGAGGACGGGAGAGGAAGGGAGAGAAACAGCCATGACGAGAGAGAATCATGGGCTGGCTGCCTCCTGCACACCCCACACGCAATGGAGCCTGCAACCCGGGCCTCTGCCCTTAACCAGAATGGAACCCAGGATCCTTCAGTCTGCAGGCTGAGGCTCTATCCACTGAGCCACACTGGCCAGTTGCCGGTAACTTCTTTACTTGACTGTTCATGTTGGGATAAACACACGTGTGGGAGGTGACCGGTCACCGGTTCTTCAGACAGCCCCTCCCCACGAGGCAGCACAGCAAGCCCTCCTGGGTGCTGTGTGCTTTCCTAGGTCAGACCGGGCGGTCTGCCCTGGTGCTCAGAGCCCAGCCTTCCCTCGCTCCCCATCCCAAACCCTCCCACCCCGTCCAGAGGGGGCGCAGTCACGTGCGAGGCACCAGGAAGGCCCCAGCCAGCTGCAGGGGGAAGCTGAAACGCCTCCATCTGCACGCGTCAAAGCCAAGTCAGAGCAGCCTCAGCGAGGGGCACAGGAGCAGGGGCTCCCCTGCCTTTCCTTCCTTACAGCCCCCACCCCAGCCAGACTCGGGTCTTCCGGGCCCCGCCCCTTCCTCAGCCCAGAGCCAGGCTTGGAGCCGGCTCCCTCCCGCCTGCCTCTGCGAGAGGGTCCTCCCCCCACTCCCTCCGCCCAGGCCCCCCTCAGGCCTGTCTGGGCCCTGCTCCCCCTCCTCTCCAGGGTCTGCCGTCTGCCCCTCGGGCCTCCGGGCTCCTGCCCACTGGGATCCTGCCCCATCCTGTCCCGTCGGGTCCCTCCAGGCCTCCAGCCCCGCCCCAGGCAGCACAGCCCAGCTCCGCAGAGGGCAGCAGCTAAGGAGGAAATGCCGAGAGTCAGCGCGGCCTCAGAAAATAAACACCTGCCCAGCGCAGGGAGGAGGAGGGAAGGAAGTCGAGGGAAGAGGAATGAGAACGTGCTGAGCGAAGCTGCAGCTCTCCGTTCTGCGGGCAGGCTGTTCTAACGGCAAAAGGAGACGCTGTGGTGTGTTTTATACACACCCACTAAACACAGACCCCACTGTATACACACTAAACACACACACCCCACTGTATACACACTAAACACACACACCCCACTGTATACACACTAAATACACACACCACACACACACCTCACCACACACACCACCACCACACACACTAAATACACACCCCACAACATAGACACACACCATACACCCACTAAATACACCCCCACTATATACACACTAAATACACACACACCCCCACTGTATACACGCTAAACACACACACCCCACTGTATACACACTAAATACACCCCCCACTGTATACACACTAAATACACACACCACACACACACCTCACCACACACACCACCACCACACACACTAAATACACACCCCACTACATAGACATACACCATACACCCACTAAATACAACCCCCCCACTATATACATACAACTACCCATGCACATACACATACCACACACACACTTTACATACAGACACATACACCCCACTACACACTAAATACCCACACACCCCACTACACACACATACACCACACACACACAATACACCACTATCACACACGCTGAATACACACATACACAACCACCATACACACACTAAATACACACACACCCCACCACACACACACATATACCACACACCCCCACCACACACACACACACACACACACACACTAAATACACACACACCCCACTACACACACTAAATACACACACTATCACACACGCTAAATACACTCATACACAATCACCATACACACACTAAATACACACACACCTCACCACACACACACATACACCACACACCCCCACCACACACACACCCTGCTCAACGGAGCCCACCCCATGGACCACGGCACCCTGGCAGAGCCACTTTCCTGCCCCTCCGCGCCCACCCAGCCGCTCACACCTGGCTTTCTCCCAGGAGCGCCAGCCTGTGGGTGGGGCCCCTTCACAGACGGTGAGTCACGCCCCTCACCCCCAGGGCTTCCTGGGGCTGCAGGAAGGATCAGTCATGGCCACTCAGCACCTTGACCTTGAACTGGTGTCACCTGTGTACTCCCAGCCTCCTCCCCCGCCCTGCAGCTGCCACCAGCCCCACCAGGCCACAGGCCCCGGGCTCAATGCTCTCCCTCCATCTCCCCACCTAATTCTCATGCGGATCCTGTCCCCAGGCAGACCTGCCCCCAGAAAGCTCAAGGTCAGAATGCTGAGGGCCAGAGTGCAGTGACGAAAAGCAGGGACTAGAGAGCCAGGCTGGCCCAGCTGGTGTGGCTCGGTGGTTGAGCATCGACCTACAAACCGGGAGGTCATGGTTCGATTCCTGGTTAGGGCACAGGTCTGGATTGTGGGTCTGATCCCCAGTAGAGGGCAGTGCAGGAGGCAGCCGATCAAGGATTCCCTCTCATCCTTGGTGTTTCTCTCCCTTCCTCTCTGACATCAATAAAAAGACATTAGCCCTCGCCGGTTTGGCTCAGTGGATAGAGCGTCGGCCTGCATACCGAAAGTCCCAGGTTCGATTCCGGCCAAAGGCACAGGCCCAGGTTGTGGGCTCCATCCCCGGGAGGGGGCATGCAGGAGGCAGCTGATCAATGATTCTCTCTCCTCATTGATGTTTCTCTCTATCCCTCTCCCTTCCTCTCTAAAGTCAATGAAGACATATATTTAAAAATTTAAAAATGGAAAGACATTAAAAGAAAGAAAAGAGGCAGGCAGGGGCTGGCACGCTTGCTTTAAACACGGGGCCACATGGCACTCAGGGAGGGAAGCCCTGGGCATGTGGCTGTTAAGTAAACAGCCCACCTGCCCGGCCATGCAGGTGCTAAAGTGACACAGCGTCCCAGTCCGGCCCCACCGTTCCCGCAGCAGAGGCCTCCCCACCCGGGGGCCAAGGAGGAACGCAGGCGCCTCCTGGGAAGGCCACTCCCATCACCCTTTGGTTCCTGAGACGCACACACCCAGTGCCAGCGAAAGAGACGCGTGAAGAACGTACAAGACCTGCTTCTGAGAGAGAGGATCGACACGGAGACCGAGCGGGCCTGCAGACACAGCACGCACACGCAGCACGCACACACACCACACACACAGCACGCACACACACCATGCACACACACCACACAGGCCTTAACGTGCACACGTAAGTAAATTCCCACAAGACACTGCACGTGGGGAGACCCATGGGCAGTCGGTGCCGGGCGGCTGGGAGCCAGGGGCCCCCTTCCCTCTGCTGTCTGACAGGCTCTTCAACCCCCCCTCCCCGGCCTGAACCCCAGCCTGAACCCCGGCCCCCTCATCACTGTCACCGGGACGGGCTCTCGCACCCGGCAGCCCGGGGGCCTGACCTCCGGCCTCTGGGACCAGAACTAGGGACAGCCTCAGAGCCGGCTCTGAAGGTCCTGGATCCACGAGAACTCCCCCGATCCCGCCGAGGGGAAGGAAACTCGGTGCTCAGGCGAAGGCATTCCTTCCTGCGAGCAGCGACGGGAACGCACAGGTGACCCGGAGCCCGCTGGGCACGGAGCCGGGCGCCCGGGCCCCTCCTCCAGGGTCCAGGCCCTGGGGGGACCGTCCCCCCTCACCGTGGCTCCTACCAACCAGCCACTCAATATTCCTCCTACTTCCTAAGGGTCAACACACTCACTGATCAGCTTCTCAAACATCATCTTTTAAAAATCACCCCTCTTCCTACGGCCAGAGAAACAGGTCTCTGTACCCCAGTCCCTCCGGCAGCTGGAGAAACTAGTTCCCATTAACCGGTCCCACCGGCGGCCGGAGAAACTAGTTCCCGTTAACCAGTCCCACCAGCGGCCGGAGAAACAGTGTCCCACCAGCCCCTGGAGCTGCACGCTCGGCGAGCCTGCCGGTCAGTGTCATTCATTCAACAAACACGCTGTGTGCGCTGTGTGCTGGTGTGCTATGCGTGCTGTGTATATGTGTGTGGCGTGTGCTGCATGTGCTGTGTGTGCGTGCCGGGCCCACAGAACCCGCGTGGGGACGCCCGGGCCCGGAGACAGCGGGGTCCGTGAGCGGGCACACGGCCTCACACCGGAGGCGGCAGGAGCGGGCGGGGGGAGGGGTGCCGCTCTCGGGCACAGTCCGGCAGGCGCCCCGGCAGGCGCCGGTGTCCGGCAGGCACTCGGCGAGCCCGCTTCCCGGAGGCGGCGGCTCTGGCACCACAGCCCGGCTCCCGGCCCTCCCTAAGCAGGCGGCAGGCCTGACGGACCGCAGCCCACTCGGGCACAGAGCCCAGGCTCTCCCCTCCCCGATGCCCACGGAGGGTCTTCCTGTGCGTGCAGAGCCGCCCCGGCCCAGGCCCACGCCCGCTCCCTGCAGAGGGCCCCGTCCTGCCCGGAGCGAGAGCCAGGCCCGCCTCCCTCCCTGCGGCACGTGGCGGCTGGGCTGGCAGAAAGGGAAGCTCTGGCCGGGCTGCGGGGGAGAGGGAGGAAGTGGCAGGGAAAGTGCCCGCGGCGACCACAGCAGCGGCAGAGCTTCCTCTGGGTCGCAGTCCACGTGGTCAGGAGGCAGGAGGTGATGGTCAGGCCAGGTGAGCCAGCCAGGCCTCCCCCAGGCACCCTCCCCCTGCTCTGTGCCAGACAGCCTGCCCCCCCCTTCCTGGCTGCCTTCTGGCAAAACCCACACAGACCCCCTCGGTCTGGCGGGAAGGGCGTGTGCAGTGATTCGAGCACACAGACGCTCTCCTGCGAACTGCCTCCACCGGGAGCGGCCCTGCCTGCCTGCCCGCCCGCCCGCCTCGTCTGCTGAGGCGGAAGGGGGGTGTCCTCTTTGTTGGGGGGAGCGGGGGGGGGGGGCTCAGGAGACTCGGGCACTGCATGTGGCATCGTGGCTCTGCAGAGCCCAGGCCGTGGGCAGAAGCTGATCCCCTCCCCTCCTCCTCCCCCTCCTCCCCCTCCCTCCCCTCCCAGGGAGAGCCAGGCATGGGGACAGGCAGGCCGGGGGCCATCAGGGCCATGTCACCTCCACTGGGCCCCGGGACCTGCCGGCCAGCCTGCCCTCCCGCAGCCTCTGGGAGTGATGGGTGCCATGGGCCTGCCTGTCCTGCCGTGTGCCAGCCCGGTGCGCCGGGGTGACTGCTCACACCCGGGAGCCTGCGGCCAGAAACCCCGCTCCGCTCCCTCTCAGCAGCCCTGCGTCTGCCGGACCCGCAGCCGCAGCCGGTGAGCGACAGGGAACAAGCAGCACAACCCCCTCAGAGCCCCGCTCAGCCACCCCTTCCGTAGGGCGGGCCAGCCTGCCCCCCTCCACCACACTAAGCCCAGCATCACCCTCCTCCCCGCCCCCTCCCGCAGACGGGAGCACAGCCCCTGGGCAGCAGCCTCTGGAGCTGGGGATTCTTGACTGGAACCCAGGCCGGAGTGGTGAGGGCCTGGGGGGGCCGTGAGGGCCTGCGGGGGGCGGTGAGGGTCTGTGGGGTGTGGTGAGGGTTTTTGGGGTGCAGTGAGGGCCTGTGAGGGCCTATGGGGTGCAATGAGGGCCTGTGGGGGGTGGTGAGGGTCTGTGGGGTGTGGTGCGGGTTTTGGGGGTGTGGTGCGGGCCTGTGAGGGGCAATGAGGGCCTGCAGGGTGTGGTGAGGGTTTTGGGGGTGCGGTGAGGGCCTGTGAGGGGCAATGAGGGCCTGCAGGGTGTGGTGAGGGTTTTTGGGGTGCGGTGAGGGCCTGTGAGGGCCTATGGGGGGCAGTGAGGGCCTGTGAGGGGCAGTGAGGGCCTGTGGGGTGTGGTGAGGGTTTTTGGGGTGTGGTGGGGGGCCTGTGAGGGCCTGTGGGGTGCGGTGAGGGCCTATGGGGGGCAGTGAGGGCCTGTGAGGGGCGGTGAGGGCCTGTGGGGGGCAGTGAGGGCCTGTGAGGGGCAGTGAGGGCCTGTGGGGTGTGGTGAGGGCCTGTGGGGGGCAGTGAGGGCCTGTGAGGGGCAGTGAGGGCCTGTGGGGGGCAGTGAGGGCCTGTGGGGGGCAGTGAGGGTCTGTGGGGTGCGGTGCAGGCCTGCGGGTGATGGAAATGTCCCCGGGAAGCAGCAGGAAATCGGACCACAGACACACATGGCTGCGCCCATAGCACTGAACCTCCAGATGCAGAGCCCTCAGGAGGTGCACGCTGTCTCCTCTGCCGAGCGCATAAATCTGCATACATTAGGCCTCAATAGGGGCATTTGCATAAGGGTGTGCCGCTCCCACTCCCAGGCTGCTGTCCCCGGAGACCGAGAGATCCCAGGCCCAGCGGACAGAGCGACGGCCTGCGGACTGAAGGTCCCGGGTTCGATTCCGGTCAAGGGCATGTGCCTTGGTTGTGGGCAACATCCTCAGTAGGGGGTGTGCAGGAGGCAGCTGATGAATGTCTCTCTCTCACCAATGTTTCTAACTCTCTATCCCTCTCCCTCAGTAAAATTTATTTAAAAAAATATATATATATATATATATAAAAACCCAACCCGACGGTAACTGAGTGGGGCGGACACTCCGGTGGCTCTGAGTAACAGCATGCTCCTCCCTGACGGACCCAGGGCGACCACCAAGGATAAGGATCTTACTTTTCAAAGCCAGCCCCTCCCCCCCTTAGACAAAAGGGCCTCTGCTCTCGGGAGGTCGCAGCGTGGCCCCAGGAAGCAGGAACACAAACACAGGAAGCAGGTCCACGGAGACCGCAATCCCTGGATGCCAGGGGGGAGGGGAGGGCCTCGGGGGAGGGCCCGGCCCGGCAGGACACCGCACACAACAGGAGGAACGGGAGGGGGCGGCAGACGTCCCAGGTCTGTCCCGGGGACGGACGGACCCGTCGGCGGGTGGAGGGCTCTCTGGACAGATGGACGGATGGATTGAAGAGAGAGGAGCGAAGGTAGTCCAAGACTAGTAGCCCTAAGAGCGAGGAGAGCAAGTGGTTCTGGTGGGCGGGGCCTGTGGGGCGGTGAGACAAAGTTGCAGAGGAGAAGGCAGGTGGATACAGTGTGGCGTGAGGAAGCTGTACCGCCTGGGCTGTTAGAGTAGATTCTGATGGTTCTTAACAGATTTTCCTGGTCCTCCGATCGTTCAAAGGAGGGCAGACAGCCTTGACTCTGCACATCACACAGGCTGATTCCTACACTTAACAGCCAGCCCGTGGGAGGGGGAGGCAGAAATTCACAGCAGTAAGATGACCTGGCCCTTGACCATGACCATTCCCGGAGACCCACGTGCTGGGCAGCACGCTGGGCTCTGAGGATGGGGAGACGGGAGACCAATTCCTGCCCCGGCCCCTCACAGCCCCAGGCACAGCCGGAGGGGTCCCCCTGAGCACCATGGCAACCGGGAACGTGGGATTCCGAAGCTCCCTCACTCCAAAGAGGCCCTGGTAGTCGCTGAGGCTGGCGGACAAGCCACAGGGCTCCTCCTGCCGTCCCAAGCTCCTCAGCAGCGGCCCGGGACCCGGCCCTCCGTCCGTCCCAGGGTCCTCAGACAGCTGGCCTCACTGGCCCTCTGTCCGTCCGTCCGAGGGTCCTGCAGACAGCTGGCCTCACCGGCCCTCTGTCCGTCCGAGGGTCCTCAGACAGCTGGCCTCACTGGCCCTCTGTCCGTCCGTCCGAGGGTCCTCAGACAGCTGGCCTCACCGGCCCTCCTGAGGCACTCAGGCCCACACTGCAGGTGGGAGGCATCCACATAATTAACTCCCTCCGAGAGCTAATCACCGGGAAAGCTCAGCCCCTCTTCACAGCCGCGCCCCCACCCCCGGAAGACGGGCTCCCCGCCCGCAGCCGCTCACTTCGGCTCAACTCGTCTCAGGACCAACGGAGACGGCAGGAATCGCGCCCGCTGCGGCTCCCAGGAGCCTCGTCCTCCCCCTCCCTCCGCAGCCTCAGCCTGTGCCCGGGCCTCTGCGGTTCCTCTTTGGCTGTGGGGCCCTGCGTTAAAAAAAAATCCTTCCCCAAGGAGGTGGAGACTCTGCAACCCTAAATCAACCCTCTTATTGATCTTAGGAAGGGAAAGGGACAGAGAGAGAGACGTAGATCGGTTGCCTGCCACACGCACCTGCCGCCTGGGCGTGTGCCGTGGCCGGAATCGGTCCGTGACCTTTGGTGTCCGGGACACTCAGCCGAGGAGCCACACGGGCAGGGCGGGCCGGGCCGTTCCTAGGACCCGAGGGTCACATGAGGGTCACATGACGCCACAGAGACCAGACGGCTTCCCAGCCCTCTCCTGCACAGGGGCCTCTCCTGCACAGGGCCGTTCTCTTTGCCTCCATGTTCTAGCGCCTCGCTGGCTGGCCCCACTTATTCAGCCTATTAGTGCCGCACGTTTGTGGGGTTTTATGGGAAAACAATAGCAAATTCCTGAAACACTCCCTCTTTCAGACCAAACACCTGACACGGCGTCAGAGCAGCTGCAGCGCCTGAGGGCGGAGCAGGCCTGGGCCTCCCGGGAGGGAGGGAGGGAGGGAGGGAGGGAGGGAGGCAGGCCGGCCTGTAAATTAAAAGAGCAAATGAAACGGGAGCCCCGGGAGACTGCCTACGAGCTACGACCACAGCCTGCGCCCGGACATCGATCAGACTGACGTGGCTCTGGCCGTGAGGCAGGCTGCCGGCGAACGCCCAGCTTCCGGGCAGCCCCGAAGGTGAGGAATCGGCTCCCGGGACCGACAGGCCGGTTCCGGGACACGGAGGCCGCGGGCCCCAAAGGAGCCGCCGTTACCCGTCATTTCATTACCGCCGTCGCCAGCGCTGACAGGGAGGCGGGAGCAGGCCTGGCCTGACACCCCACAGTAACGCTCCCTCCCCCAGCACGGCCGCTCGGGAACATCTCCCTTTGAAAGAAAACACACGGGCCGAGACCAGTGTGGCTCAGTGGATAGAGCATCGGTCTGCGGACTGAAGGGTCCCGGGTTCGATTCCGGTCAAAGGCATGCACCTTGGTTGGCGGGCACATCCCTGGTGGGGGGTGTGCAATAGGCAGCTGATCGATGATTCTCTCTCATCCATGTTTCTAACTATCTATCCCTCTCCCTTCCTCTCTGTAAAAAATCAATAAAATATTTTTTTAAAAGAAAAAAAATAAAACACACGGGGGAAAAAAGAAAAAAGAGAAAACACAGCCTGATGGGGTAGCTGTTGCTTAGAGCAACGTCCCCATTCCCCAAGGTTGTGGGTTCGATCTGCGGTCAGGATACAGACAAGCAGCAGCCAATGAATCTATCTATATCTGTGTCTGCATCTATATCTATATACCTATACCTGTATCTATGCCTATATCTATACATAAAAGAGACAACATGCAAATTAGGCCGGGTCGCAGTAACAGTTACAACCCATCAGGAGGCTGCGCAGGCAGGTGAGGCCGAGGCCAGAGCAGAGATGGAGACCGAGACAGGACCTGCCTGAGCTGCTGCGCTGCCGGCTCAGTCAGCCCCAGAGCAGACACAGACGGGGTGCGGGGGAGGCCCCGGAGCGAACACAGACGGGTGGGGGGCGGACACAGACGGGGGGGGGGGGGGGGTGGACACAGACGGGTGTGGGGTGGACACAGACGGGTGGGGGGCGGACACAGACGGGGGGGGGGGGGCGGACACAGACCGGGGGGGGGGTGGACACAGACGGGTGAGGGGTGGACACAGACAGGTGGGGAGTGGACACAGATGGGTGGGGGCGGACACAGACGGGTGGGGGGTGAACACAGACGGGTGGGGGGCGGCCGGGGAGGAAGTCAGTCCGTTAGCAGGTCAGGCCTGACTCTCTCGGCGGCCTGAGAAGCAGGAGAGGACAGACCACGCGGGTCTCACCCCCCCTAGCGGGGAGCTCAGATGTCACCCACAGGAGGAGGAGTCACTGTAAGTGAACCATCCTGGTGGCTATCTGGCATGGGCCCTGACCGGGAGTCGAACCCTGACCTCTTGGTTCAGAGGTCAGCGTTCAAATGCTGAGCCACGCCGTCCTGGCAGTTCATTTTTTCTTAATCAACTTCCAGATACAGTCCAGAACCACACTTCCTCGTCAGGGCTTATCCCCACCACTGACCTCAGAGCCCTGACAAACACAACCACGTGGCGGGGGCCAAGCGTCAGAACCTCCGGACACAAACCACCTACAAACCACCGCGCCTTCCGTCCGACCAGATGTGCAGGCGGCGGCCTGCTCGAGGTCACCGGCCCCAAGGTCACCGCCCCAAGGTCACCGCAAGGGGAGGGCCGCGTGGAGCGAGCCCCAGCTCGCCTAACGCGGTGGCCGTGCCCTCCCCTCCACCAGACACCCGCCAAACCACAGAGCCGTGCGGAAACCACAGCTTCCTGGCGGAGAGCACCGCTCCCCGACCCCGGGCTCGGCTCTCAGGACCGCGGCGTCAGAAAACCCGTGTTTCCTTAAGGCTCAGAGCCAGACTGTGCACCGACCACAGGCCTGTGAGGGCCAGCGCCCCCGCTCCCCCCGAGACGCAGGCCAGCGGCGGCTCCACCGAGGCCGAGGCCTGCAGCCGGACAAAGGCGGAGGCCGCTGCGAGGGGACCTGGGACGGCACCGGGAAGGCCGGTCGGTCCTGGTCACTTCCTGAGGTGTGAAGGTCACTTACAGACCACCTGCCGCAGCGTGAAGGTCACGGAGCGGCACCTGCTGCCAAGCACCTCCCGGCTTGGTGTCCTGACCCGTCTGGGCCCCGGCGATCTCAGCGACCGGCGCGGTCTGGCTGCAGACGACAGGGGTGCACTGGGGGCTGGCGGGAGGGAGACCCCCAGGACACGTGAGGATGCGAATCGCGGGCGGCTGCTCAGTTGCGGGCAGGGGTCCTGCAGGCACACCACCGGTCTGAGCCCGGCTCCGTCACGGGCGGACAGAGGTCACGCCGGGTCCGACTCCAAACACAGCACAGCCCCCAACGCAGTGGTCGGCAAAAGGCGGCTCTCTGGCCCTTGAGTGTGGCTCTTCCACAAACCACCACGGCCTGGGCGGGTCTAGGTGGAAGAGGCGGTGTTGGAAGAGTTTACGTTTAAAAGACGTGGCTCTCGGAAGAGATGGCCCTCCTGTGCTGTTGCTATTCGGCTCCGGGGGCTGATGAGTGTGCCGACGGCTGTCCTAACCGAACGAGGCTCCCAGAAATGCCAGCCCCCGGCGTTGAGGTTGAAGAAAAACACACGGCAGCAGCAGCTGTGGCTCTGTGGGCACCGGGGGCGAGGCCCGAGCTGAGCGCCTGCCGGGCCGAGACCGGGGCTTCCCCTCTCCGAGTCTCTCTCTCTCACACACACACACACACACACACACACCCCGTTTCCTGGCAGCGGCTGGGCACGCTGAAGGCACGCAGACACAGCCCCGCAGCAGGCGTGCGGTGATGTCACCGCCATCGTTAGCAGGCGGCCTGCCAGCCTGGCCCGCAGCCCGGGGCGTGGCGGCGGCGCGGGAGGAAGTGGCCGCAGGAGCCGGGCCAGAAGCATCCGCTCCAGAAGCGCGAGAGGCCCCTGCCACAGCGGTGCGGGGCAGGGGGGCTGGGGTCACGGGGGCCGGAGTCACGGGGTCCGGGGTCACGGGGGTCCAGGGTCACGGGGGCCGGGTCCCAGGGGTCGGGTCCCAGGGTGCGGGGGTCACAGGGACGGTGCAGAGGCCTCCCGGGCCCGGGTCTGCAGGGGCAGCTCTGTTGCCAACACACCGGGTCTGAGCCCGTCCCCACCCTGGCTCCGCACCTCCCGGGGTTTTTGTGAGAATTACACCAGTTCGTCGCTGGGTCTAAAGACATCAGAGCACACAGGGAGTGCCGGTGAATGCCGGAGGGCAAAGCCGAGAGGGAAACCCAGCGGTGACGGTGAGGACAGCCGCCCCCCAGAACGCTCTGCCGCACTGAGAGCAGGGACCCCTGCCGATCATGCCTGGACAGCCCCAGGAACCGTTTTCTTAAACCTTACCACATTCTTGTTGGTTTCAGAGAGGAGGGGTGAGGGAGAGAGAGCCATCAGTGATGAGAATCATGGATCGGCTGCTTCCTGTGCACCCCGCACCGGGGATCGAGCCTGCAATCCAGGCCTGTGCCCCCCTGGGAATCGAACCCCGGACCCCTCAGCTCACAGGCTGACTCTCTGCCCACCGAGCCAAATCGGCGAGGGGCCCAGGGAACCCTTCCCCGTCAGGTGTGCATGCACATTGCTTCTTCCCATGTGCAGAGTCATTCCCCAACAACAGACTTCCTGTGTGCGTGTGAGGGAGAAGGGAAAGAAGGCTTTACCAAGATTCTGCTCCAACAACTTGGAAACAGAAGTCCTAAATTCTTGGTGGAAAAAACAAAAAACAAAACAAAGCTCAGGCCTCGCCCCACACGATGGAGCCAGCATCTCAGGGCACCCGGCGCCCCAGGGGGTCCGCAGCCAGGCTCCGGGCCCGGAACACGCCTATCCCGCCCCACGAGCACAGCGTGTACCTGGATGTGGCGGGACACGGGCTCTGACTCAGAGGCCTGAGGGGAGACGCTCATGTCTAACAGGCTGGGGGGCCCTGCTTGGACGGGTGAGGTCTGGGCACCGTTCACGGCGCTCCGAAGGGAGCTGGTGCCGAGACCTGCACCGCCCGCCGGGCACTGGCCAGCACCTGCCGATCCTCACCTGAGGCCATTTCCCCACTGATGTTTAGAGAGAGAGGGAGGGCGGGGGAGAGGCAGAGAGAGAAGCATGGATGAGAGAGAGACACGTAGGTTGGTTGCCTCGCACATGGGCCCTGACCAGACCGGGGCCCGGGATCGAGCCCACAACTGAGATGCATGCCCTAGACCAGACTGGAACCCGGGACCCTTCCGTGGGCAGGCCGACGCTCTACCCACTGAGCCACACCAGCTGGGGCGCTCGTGAACCCTTGACCGTGGCCAGTGCCACTGAGGAACTCCAAGTGCAAGCGGAGCATCGGGGCTGCTCCCAGCTCCTGCCCCAGCAGCCCTCCGCGGAGTGGGCGGCTGGGAAAATCCACCCGGAAGACCAGCTGGCCAGCGCCTCGGGAGGGACCCATATTGACCGATAGCAGGAGGGCCCTCGGTGACTAAAGCATGTGGCCACTCCCCTGACTTCCCATGCCAACCACACGCCGCCTCCGCCCTGGGCGGGGCTGGACCAGGGGCGGCCAGGCCCCGCGGGTGGCACTGTCCCTGGCCCCGGGCTGCAGGTTCCTTCACGGAGAACGGAGAGCTCACTCCCGGGCCTGCCGATGCCGCCCTCGCTCCGCTCGCTCAGAGTCCCCAGCGAACCCAGTGGAGGAGGCTGATACGCTTCCTGTTACTCACAGGAAGGGGGGGTGAGGTGGGTGGGATGGGGGGGCACTAGGAGACCTTTTCTTCCTCGAGTGACTCAAACATCTCGGAACACGTAAGTCCAGACTTCAGAACACAGACAGCACCCGGGGCCCGTCTGCCCACGGAGCCTCACTTCCACACACAGACGCGCGGCAGGGGGACGCCCTCCGGCCGGCAGGCAGCGTGTCCAGCTGGAGTTACAGGAAGAGCCGTCTCAGACAAGTCTCAAAGGGCTGGGATTCAGGGAGAAGTTGTGTCCTCCTCAGGAATCCCGTGTATTTTTTTTCTCAGAGAGGCAGGGAGAGGGAGAGAGACAGAAACGGCAGTGATGAGAGTCATGGATCGGCTACCTCCTGCACACCCCACCCCCCTGCTGGGGATCAAGTCTGAATCCTGGGCATGGGCCTGACAGGGAATCGAACCCATGACCTTCTGGTTCGTAGGTCGACGCTCAATCCCTGAGCCACGCCGGCTGACCCAGAATCGCATTCTTGCCGGAAAAGCCCAGAGGCCCGGTTCCCGCCCTGACCGCCGGGGAGGACCGCTGGCCCCTGGGGGTCCGGGCAGCCTGGCCAAGCACCCCAGATGCTCACCCCACCCCTGCAGCTAGAACCCCGTGCAGGGACACCAGTGAGGTCTCCACGGTAACCAAGGACAACAGAGCAGAGCAAGATGGCCCCGAGGGAGGAGATTACATCTTACATCTCCCGAAACAGCGTCCGATTTACGTTTAAAACTATGTACGCCATGGAGCCATGCAGGCAGGCGGGAGGCAGGGTGCTCTGAAGGAGTTTCCCGTACACACGGGATTCCTGAGGAGGACACGACTTCTCCCTGTTTCCAGACAATTCCCAAGTGCCCAGAGACTCAAAGAAACGGAGACAGAAACAACTCGCACCCCCCACAAAAAGCCGCCGTTACAGATGTACGCCATCACGACGCAGGTTCTTCCCGTTATTTCCAAAGACACAGGGCACCCGGGACCTCACGCTGAAATGGTGCCAAAGTAACGATCTCGCCCGGAGAAAGGGATCAGGTAAAAAAATGTGAAACGGTCACGTGGTGACCTGCTGCTGCCGAGAGAGCTGCTTAAAAACACAACAACATGGGTTTAATGAAAACAAACCAAACCAAAGCACGGGATTCACACAGTGGCTTTTCATCCCCTTCCTCACTGAGCCGTTCACGGCTCTCCCCCCTCTCCTCCTCCCTCCCTCATGCAAATCTCCTGGGGCCCGGTCCTCCCCGGGTCCTGCGGCTTAACCACAACCTGCCAGCGGTCGGCACTCTCGCCCGGGTGTCTGCCAGGGCCGTGCTGGGTGTGCTCGTGAGCGCTCACCACGGCCTCCACGGCCCGGCCTGAGCATGGAGGGAACGCGGAGCCCTGGGCAGCTCCCGGAGCCCACACACCTGGCGGGGGGGGGGGGGACTCTGAACTTGAACCCAGGTCTGGCGGACAAAGGAGTCATTCAGAGAACGCGGCCTCACACAGGACAGGAAGCAGCATCTGCCTCTGAAACCAGCATGGAGGCCGTTCCGATGCAGCAGCCCGGAGCGGAGGGCCTCGCTGGGCCCGAGCTTCCTCACGGGGAAAGCAGGGGTGAGGCGTACGGGCCACGGATGTGGAAGCCGTAGCGTCAGGAGGGACCCGCAGCTGCCCAGAGCCCCGCTGCAGGCGTGCGTGAAGAGAGAAAAAGCACATTCCGCTGGACACGGGCTCCAGCAGGCCCAGCCCGGGAGGTGCCGGGGCCAGAGGTCAATCCGTTCGAAACGCATTTCCTAATCCAGGACTCGGTTTGGCCACAGGCCTGAGGGGCGGCCCGGCGTCAGGTAACGTCCGGTCCCATACCCGTTCCCCTGCCTCCCTCCAGCAGCCAACGCAGCTGCGTGTCACACACCAAAGGATCTGGCATCCCCGGCCCATAAGGCCGTCAACAGGCCAGGGTTTTGGTAAACTCCCCGGAAAGGGCATCATTCAAACTGACCCCGTGCAGGCCTCGCTCTCAGAAACGCAAGCTCCCACGGCCGCCGCCGTCCCCGGTTGCAGCCCGTCCCGGGGTGCAGCCCGGATCGGCTCCTCGTCCGGCAGCCCCTGGCCGAATTCCACCTCTTCACCCTGGAGACCTCCACGGATTCCCGGGCTCCGAGGGCACCTCGGAGGGAGCTGGCCTCTGACACAGTGACCGAGCCCCGTCTCCCCGTCTGCTCCGTCCCCCAGCGCCAGGGCAGGCTCCCAGCGGCGTGGAAGGGCACGCTGGAGCCGGACGGGGGCCGCAGAGGCTGTGCCCGCTCCCAGCCGCGCCTATCCGCCGGCCTCCCACGCCTGGCACCGGGAAGAACACGTGGCTGACACCGCCGCGGGGAAAGAAACAGAACTCGCAGCCCGGCCAGGCCGCTCCGAAAGCTCTGGGCACCAGCCGCTTCCTCTCCGGCTGCCGTCATTCCGTGGACGTCATGAATGGGTATTTTCAAAGCACCATGAGCATGTTTCTCTGGCCCGGCACTGGGGGGGGACTCTTCCGGGCCCTCCCATCGGCCTGTCTGCCACAGGCCGGCTGGGCTGACACAGGCAGAACTCCCTGGGATCCAGTGAGGTTTGCAGGCAGGTCTCCTCTGCCAAAGGGGGAGGGGGCGGCGGGAGGAGGCTGGGAGGGCAGCCGCCCTGGCTGCACTCAGAACACTCAGGGTGCCGAAGCTGTGACTTCCGACTTAGCCCGTTAGTGACTGTGCCTCCAAAGGGAGAGAAAAAGGGTTCCATTCAGAGAAACATTCTGGATCTCCCCCCCACCCCCACCCCCAGCAACGCCTAACAGCAAACGCTTTGTTCCGGGGCCACAGAAAGGAATGCCATCGCCTCACTTACAGCCCTGGGGGGACCCCCATCCCTCCCCCGCCCAGACAGCTCCTAAACCTTAGAACCCAAAGCCCCTACAGGCCCCACGTTAGGGCTGTCGCCTGACATTCCCGCCCAGAGAAACAATCATCTGCGGTCACACGGGCTCACGTCCGGCTGGAGAGCCGGCGCCCCACGGGGAGCCTGACCCCGGGACCTCGGACCCGCACCGGCCCGGGAAGGACGGAAGGACGCGGGGCTGGTCCCCCCGGGGGACGTCAGGGCCCTGAGGGCGGAGGGGGCGGAAGCGGCCCCGAACAGGCCGCCGGCGGCCCTGCCCTGCCCTCCCCTCCCCGCCCGCGGCCGGTCAGGGGCCGCTCCCGCCCGGCGGCCCGGGGAGGGCGGCGCCGGGCGGAGGGGAGGCGCAGGGAACGGGTGCCGGGGCGGCGATCCCAGGCCTCCCTGGGCGCCCCCGGGCCCCGGCCCTCCCGGCGGGTGCGCACCCGGTTCCGGAGGGGCCCGCACGGAGGCGCACACCTGCCCGCGGGCCCGCTGCCGGCGGGGCCGGTCCCGGAGGCGGGGCGCGGGGCGGGCAGGGAGCCGGGCCCCGGGCAGACGGGGCGGGCGGGCCGGGCCGGGGGCCCGCGGGGGCCGGGGGCGGGGCGGCCCTTCAAACAGGCCGGGCTGCGGCGGACAAAGGCTGGGCTCGGCGCGGCGCGGGCCGGGCCGGCGCTCACCTCCTCGATGGCGGCCACGGTGTGGCGGCACTGCGCCGTGCGCGTGGTGAAGCTGGAGGCCGTGGGCGCCTTGTAGTCCTCATGGGTCTCCGCCACGAACTCCGCCACCGAGATCCGGTCCGGCATCGCCGCGCCGCCGGGGCCGCCGCCGGGCGCGGACAAAGGAGCGGGGCCGGGAGGCCGGGCCGGGCCGCGGGGCGGGAGGCCGGGCCGGGGCCGCGGGGCGGGAGGCCGGGCCGGGCCGCGGGGCGGGAGGCCGGGCCGGGCCCGGCGGCGGGAGCAGGGGCGGCGCACCCGCAGCTCGGCCCGCGTCCGCCGCCCTCCGAGCGCCCTCGCCGCCGCCGCCGCCGCCGCCTCCGCCGAGACCGGCCGCGGGGACGCGCAGAGCCGGGAAGCGCCGCCACCGCCGCGGGCGAACCGGGCGTCCGGCGGGGGGCGGGGGCGGGGCCGGCCGGAGGGGCGGGGCCGGGGGCGGGGCCGGGCGGCCCGGAGCCAATCCGCGCGCTCGCCGCCGCCGCCGCCGGGGACCGGGGAGCCGGGCCCGCGGGCAGCCCGCGCCCCGCACCGTCCCGGCGTCCGGCCCCGCGCCGCGGGCTGGGCTCCACGGCGCGCCCCGCGGGGCCGGGGGCCGGGGGCCGGGAGGGGCCGGGAGGGGCCGGAGGGGCGGCGGCGGGCTCCCGGGCGCCGCCCCTCCGGCTCCGCGGGGCGCGAAGGAGACGCTGGGCCCCCCGGCCGGGCTCGGCCTCCTCCTGGCCCCCCGCACCCCATCCCACCCCTCCCCGCCCCGTCCCCCCACCGCACCCCGCACCCCCCACCGCCCCGCACCCCCCGCCCCGCCCCGCTCGGCCTGGAGCCCCTCGGACCCCCTCGCCCTCCACCCCCGCTCCGCCCGCCCGGGAGGGAGAAGGCGTGCGGCGCTCGCCCCCTGCTGGACGGACCCGCGCCCCCTGCCCGCCGCCGTCTGGCTGGGCTGTGACAGCGACAACCAGCCACCATGGCCCCGACCGGTGCGGCTCAGTGGACAGAGCGTCGGCCTGCGGACTGAGGGGTCCTGGGTTCGATTTTGGTCAAGGGCATGTGCCTTGGTTGCGGGCACATCCCCAGTGGGGGGGGCGGGTGCAGGAGGCAGCTAATCGATGTTTCTCATCCATGTTTCTCTCTATCCCTCTCCCTTCCTCTCTGTACAAAAAAATTAATAAAATATATTTTAAAAAAGAAGAAGAGAGTTAAAAGAAGAAGAAGCGATCGGAGACCCAGTGTACACCCCGGGTCCTCACGGCCTGAGGACCAGGGAGGGGGTGGGAGTGGGTTATGTAGACGACCAGGGCCCAGAGCGCCAGGTAAGGGGCCCAGTGGGGGTTCAAACCCACGTTCCCCTGACACATCCGAGGCCTCCAGGTGCCCACAGCCCCCTGGCCAACCCCCAGGCGTGTTCCTAAGCTAATGCTGGGGTGTTTGGTTACTCGGTTTTAGGGTCCTAGGCCGGTCCCCACCCTGCAGGGCACCGGAATGACCCAGCTTTCTCACACCGTTTCCGAGAGAATGTGCAGCAACAGCAGGCAATTCTCACCCCTACCGATGTCCCTACAGCAGCCCCCGGGTTATTCCGGAACGTCCAAAGCCCCGGAGCCGCCCGCCGAGGAAAATCACACCTATAACTCCACACCGGCTGGCCTGGCCCTGTAGCTGCCGGCCAGAAAGCCAGGAGAAACTCCACAGAAACCTTTTGTGCCTCAGAAGGAGGAAGTGAGGGAGACGCTGGAAATTCAATACCAGTCAGACCCCGCGTAGCCGCTGAGGACGGGGGGCCAGTCAGACTCCCTCGTTAAGCTCCATGTGAGAACGTGCTGTGTGAGGCGGTGGCCTGGGCAGACGTGATGTGTGGCCTCTGGTATTTTAGCAGCTCTGCTGTGAGGGTCCGCTCTCCGCAATAGCTGTATCGGTAGATAGCTTCTATTATTATTACACTAGGCAAGAAGTTACCATTTTGAAACCTGTAATGTTTTGCCCTAACCAGGTTGGCTCAGTGGATAGAGCGTCAGCCTGCGGACTCAAGGGTCCCAGGTTCGATTCCGGTCAATGGCATGTACCTGGGTTGTGGGCACATCTCCAGTAGGAAGTGTGCAGGAGGTGGCTGACCGATGTTTCTCTCTCATCTATGTTTCTAACTCTGTCTTCCCTTCCTCTCTGTAAAAAAAATAAAATAAAATAAAATAAAATAAAATAAATAAATAAATAAATAAAACAAAATCAATAAAAATATATTTAAAAAATAAAACCTGTTGCCCTAACCGGTTTGGCTCAGTGGACAGAGCATCGGTCTGCGGATTGAAGGATCCCCGGTTCAATTCGGGATGTACCTTGGTTGAAGGCACATCCCCAGTGGGGAGTGTGCAGGAGGCAGCTGATCGATGATTCTCTCTCATCGACGTTTCTAACTCTCTATCCCTCTCCCTTCCTCTCTGTAAAAAAAATCAATAAAATATATTTTAAAAAATAATTAAAAACTAAAACCTGTGACTTTGCTTTTTGTATCCTCCCTATACGTGTAGTTCTCTTACTCCCTGCCTCCCCCCTCCCCACCCCCCAGTGTCTGGGGTGGTTTCCTCTGTCTGCACCGTGCCACGAGGCAAGCCCGTGCACATTAGTTACGTGAGCACATCCTGTCCGCTGCGGGCAGACTCCGTCCCGCCTCGCGGGTTTGCGGCCGCAGGTGCTGCTGCTGCTCAGACTCTGCAGCCCGCCCGGCTCCTGTCCCACGTCCTGTTTAACCAGGACTCCTATCTGTCAGGCCACGAGGACTTCAGAAGAGATGGCACTGTTTTTCTCAGCATCGGCCAGACGGATCCAGACCTCCACAAGGACAAAGTCGGCCTTGGCGTCTTCTCCTCTTCTGTCTTTGTGTGCAATCCTGTTCTCCTTCTTTTTCTGTTTAATAGGACGTCCCGGGTGCTAACGGGCCAAGATAAGATTGCGAAGCTGCACCGTGTTGTGCGAGGGGAAGGGAGCAGCCATGACCAGGCCTTTGCACCGGAGGTGAGACCGAAGCCGGGTGGACACTAACGCAGTTTGTTCCTCCCGCCATCCCAGGGCGGCACGGGAGGCCCCGCCCGGTGCAGAAGCCGGAATAAAGCGAGATCCGAGCAAAACCCGGCGAAGGTGTCTCTGACGATAACAATGTGGCTGGCCCGCCGGTGCTCAGGGGCTCAGAGTCCACCTCTGGACCAGGAGGTCACCGTGTGACTCCCCGTCAGGGTAACGGGCTGGGGTTGTGGGCTCCATCCCCAATGGGAGACGGGCAGGAGGCAGCCCATCAGTGATTCTCATCATGAACGTTTCTATCCCTCTCTCCCTCTCCCTTCCTCTCTGAAATCCATAAAAATATATTTTAAAATCCTATATCACAAAGGTGTAATGTGCCAATTGGTCGTTATGCCATGAAGTGTAACAACCGACTGTGTAACGACCAGATCACAGATCAGCAGGAGGGCGGGGCAGCAAGCTACTGGTGCACGGATTTGTGCACAGGGCTACGCGTGTGTGTGTGTGTGTGTGTGTGTGTATACATATATATGTAATGCGAATAAGTAGTTTCCAAGAAATAATAATGAACTAAAGTTGAATGTGGATCAAGAAAACATGACACAGAAACACACATTTTTGATGCATAGGAAGACTTTTGCTGATAATACCTACGCCCTGATCCAGAATATTGCAGTCTCGCCTGCCTCAATCATCAAGCTTAAACATTAACTCCGCAGCAGTGAGCTTGACCTGAAATGCACTGATGTGAGGCTATTTATAGTCCTGTTTGCCCCACTTCTCATGAATATTTATGTTTTGCTACAAAATATAACTGTGCCTGACCATGGAGTCTTGCCCCAGACCCCGTGGTGCAGGGGGCAGGGGGGTGGATGGTGGTGGGGATGGTGCCAGGTTACCTGGTATTGTTGCTGAATGACCTGTTTAAAAATCTGAAACATTCTGAATGCCACACACATCTGGCTCCAGGGGTTTGGGGTACGAGGCTGTGGACTTGTACTATTTTTTAAGGAAAAAAAAGAAGGAGGGAAGGAAGGGAGAAGCATGGTGTTTCAGACCGGTCACCTCGGGGAGAGGGGAAAAAAATCTCCTCTCAGGAATGAACTCCCAGCGGCCCTGGAGACTGGCCAGCACCCGTTTCCAGAGGCGCCCTCCGCCTCCGGCTCCTCCCTCCAGATGGAAGTGGGGGAACCCGTCCTTCCCTCTGACCTGTGCTGGGGGGCTGGTCACCCCCGGCCCCGCCCAGCCCCCTGGCTGCTCGTGGTCAGTGATTACTCTCAGAATGTACCTCTGTGCCTGGGAAGAACCAGGGGAACCGAAAATGAAACAGAAAAACAAGACAAAACCCGCAAAAACCAACGCGGGACAGCCCTCCTGACGCAAGCAGGTCAGTTAACTGGAAGCTTCTTCTCCACAGTTTACCAGGACGCTCCCCAAAACAGCCCTGCGAAGGGACTCCTCCCCAAAGTGAGAGACCTTTGAGTGTTTTTGCCACAGGGCCCTCCCCTCGGCACTTGGGAGAGCGGGTGGTGAATACACCAGCAATTAGCTTACAGAGGAGAGCTTAGGCTGAGAGCTTAGGTTTGCTGTCGGCTTCGCGTACCCGTGCCTTTGGATAAGTAAGCGACTTCTCTGGGCGTCAATGGAAGACCGGGGCCCCGCGGACTTCACAGGCTCCTTCCCGCCCTGCCATCCCGGTGCCTGGTCCACCGTGGACGTTAGTTTGGGCACAAGGGCCCTGCTGCTTCTGAGGATCTGACCAGGGGGCCGGGGCACTTGACAACGAGGATGTTTTAGATGACATTTAAAGGTAAATTCTCAAAAAAGCTAATATTGCAGAATGTCGTCATCGACACTCATAAAAGAGAAACATGCAAATCAACGGTGCCTCCACTGCACCCACCAGCCAATCAGAGGGAGGACGCAAATTAACCCAACAAAGATGGCGGCTAATCTGCATATGTGAGGACGGGCTTTGCTCCCTCTGCTTCACTCTGGCCTGAGGAAGCCCTATTCTTGCAGGAATATTCCTGCAACCGGCCTCTAGCTTTTGTTTTTTTTTCTTAAGAGCTGGTAGGCTTAGATGACAAACTGATTTATTTATAGCTAACGTCACAATGAGCTACCGGAGGTCTGTTTATTTATTTTTGTTTGTTTTAACAAAGCAGATTCTACAGGCAACTGATGCTCTCTGTCCTAGAAAAGTGAAGTGTAATCTGCAGTGTGCTAGAGCCGGCCCGAGCTGATGCCAGAAAACTGATGTTAGATGGTCAGGGGCTTTCGCCCACCCATGGAGTGCACCCTTCGGCTGGAGATGCTTTGTTTGAACCATAAAGATGTGCTGTGGCCGTCTTCCCCACGGGTGTGCTGGGAGCTTGAAATTGCCCGTGTCGGAAGTATTTACACCACAGGAATTGGCAAGCGCTCGACTGTGTTGTTTTGTTTATTTTTTGACTGTGTGGCTTGTCTACACCTACATGGCAGAGATAATGTTAAGGCGGATGAGACGGACTGTGTCCTGGCGGTAGCCTTTGCATTGTGAACTGGAGATGTGTGCGGTGATGTCCTGGTGTGTGTGTGTGCAGACTCGTGTGCAAAGAGGCGGCTCCTGTCCCTGACCGGCGAATGCCCTGCAGTATCCATCTTCACAGCTTCGCTCTTATCTTGCCCATCCACGCAAACAAAACATCACCCACATCTGACGACCCTCATTTGTCAGTGATGGGGCGCTTCTCTGATGAACTGGATTGCAATCAGGCATTGATTCATACTTTTGTTTTGTCAAATCAGGGTTGAAATGCAAACATTTCTACGAATACAAGAGCTCAGCAAAAGTCAATGAGAGCGCCCTGGGGAAGGCAATTAGCTGTATGGAATGTCAATAAAGAATAGTCTATAGCCCTAGCACCGTGGTCGGCAGCTCTTTGGCCCCTTGAGTGTGGCCCTTCCACAAAACACCACGGCCTGGGCGAGTCTATGCTGAAGACGTGGCCTTAGAAGTTTACATTTAAAAAATGTGGCTCTCCAAAGAGCCAGTCGTTGTACTGTTGCTATTTGGCTCTGTCGACTAATGAGTTTGCCGACCACTGCCCTAGCCGGTTGGTTTGGCTCCGTGGATAGAGCGTTGGCCTGCGGGCTGAAGGGTCCCAGGTTCAATTCCCGTCAAGGGCACCTGCCTGGGTTGCAGGCTCGATCCCCCGTAGGAAGGGTGCAGGGGGCAGCCGATCAGTGATTCTCTCGCATCATTGATGTTTCTATCGCTCCCTCCCTCTCCCTTTCTCTCTGAAAAAAAAAAAAAAATGGTGTGTAATTTGTGGTTATCAACGGGCTGCTATACATCCTGTGTAGAATGAAGTTAATGTAAAACAGACCCATGTTTGCCCACGCCGTGGTCAGGGAGCAGGTGGTTAAACGTTTGCCCGCTGCGGAGGGTCACCCTCCCCTCCCGGGGGCAGGGCAGGGACCTCCCCGCGCTGAGCCGGCTCCTGCCATCAGGCCGGGTGGACCTGAGCCTCCACACGTTGGACATAACGACCTCAGGCTCGTCCAGACACGCGTGTTCTGCCCGGTGCCGGGACGGCAGAGCGTGCGGACGGGCGGTCCGTCCAGGAGGAAGCAGTGGCTCCGGGCGCTCTGCCTGACAGGCGCGGCCGGGCTTGTGGGCGGCGCCGGCGTCACTCGCGTCCTGGGGTCCGGCCTCGCTGCCCGGACGAGACGTCCCTGGGTTTGTAGGAGCCGCTCGGCGGCATTGCCTTCACTCTGCCTCCCGGTCCCTCACCCTGCACTGAGCACCCGGGCTTCGGAGGAGGACCCACCCGGCCAGCCCCCTCTGTCCCTGTTCCCCCAGGTCCCCTCTGTCACCCTGTCCCCGGCCCCTCTGTCCCTGCTCCCCAGCCCCCTCTGTCCCCCTGTCCCCGGCCGCCTCTGTCCCCCTGTCCCCCCGGCCCCCTCTGTCCCTGCTCCCCAGGTCCCCTCTGTCCCTGCTCCCCAGGCCCCCTCTGTCCCTGCTCCCCAGCCCCCTCTGTCCCTGCTCCCCAGCCCCCTCTGTCCCTCTGTCCCCGGCCGCCTCTGTCCCTGCTCCCCAGGTCCCCTCTGTCCCTCTGTCCCAGCCGCCTTTGTCCCCCTGTCCCCCCTGCCCCCTCTGTTCCTGCTCCCCAGGTCCCCTCTGTCCCTGCTCCCCAGGTCCCCTCTGTCCCTGCTCCCCAGGTCCACTCTGTCCCCCTGTCCCCAGCCCCTCTGTCCCTCCTCTCCCCAGCCCCCTCTGTCCCTGCTCCCCCAGCCCCCTCTGTCCCTGCTCCCCAGGTCCACTCTGTCCCCCTGTCCCTGGCCCCTCTGTCCCTCCTCTCCCCAGCCCCCTCTGTCCCTGCTCCCCCAGCCCCCTCTGTCCCTGCTCCCCAGGTCCACTCTGTCCCTCTGTCCCTGGCCCCCTCTGTCCCTGCTCTCCCCAGGCTGCCTCTGTCCCCCTGTCCACTCCCCCTCTGTCCCCCTGTCCCCAGCCCACTCTGTCCCTTGTCCACGCCCCCTCTGTCCCCCCTCTCCCCAGCTGCCTTCACGGCTGCTTCTCCGCCTCGCTCTCTGCCTCGCTCGGGCCCAGGGTCCGCGGACTGTAGCCCGGGGCCCAAGACGCCTCGTTTTCCACGAAGAACGACGCTGGGTGCTCTCTGAGGCTGAACAAACCCAACAGGAGTGATTGGTGACCCATGAGGAGGGCATGAGCCCGGTGTGTGCCGTACGGTCTCCCTGGCTCACAGCCACCCCCTGGTTCCCCTGTGTTGCCATGGGGGCGAGGCTGTGTCGCCGTGACCCTGACCGCCACACCCGGCACCCGGAGCTGTCCCTCCGCTCCGTCCGTCCCCGCACCTGCCCGCTGCGCCGAGCGACCCGAGGCCGCGGAGGACGGGCGTCCAGCCTGGGCCCGCCCGCCCGCCAGGGACCCATCTCTCCCCGGGGAGGCGAGGCGAGCAGGACGGGGGCAGGACGACAGCCGCAGGGGCTGCCCACAGATCTCCGGGGGGAGAGGCAGCACAGGCACACATTGGCACCCGCTGGCACACACCGGCACACCAGCACGCACCGGCAAGCACCAGCATGCACCGCACACACCGGCACACACCGGCACACACTGCACCAGCACACCACACACACCGCACCGGCACACATTGCACCAGCACACCGCACACACCGGCACTGCACCGACACACACTGCACCGACACACACCGGCACACATTGGCACCCACTGGCACACACCGGCACACCGGCACGCACTGGCAAGCACCAGCACGCACTGCACACACCGGCACACCGGCACACACTGCACCGGCACACACCGCACACACCGACACACACCGCACACACCGCACACACCACAGGGCCTCGGACGGGCAGACCGCGTCAGGAGGGAGCAGAGCTGCCGCCCCTCCGGGCAGCAGCCGGAGAGGCCAAGGCCGGCTTCCCCCAGGCCCGGCGCTCCCGGCTGCCGACACCACAGCCCGCGGCAGAGACGCCACCCCCGGGCGGGGCAGGAGAGAGGGCACCGTGACCAGCCTTCAGGCTCGACCCCCGCGCCCGAGACGCTGAGCCGGAGAGCCGGCAGGGCTGTGCGTCCCGGGCTCCTGGCACGCCGCCGGCCGTCCTCGGCACATTGCCGGACAGGAGACCGGAGAGGAGACGGCCTCTGAGCCGGCCACGCCGTCCCGGGGCTGGCTCAGGGCCCGTGCGTTCACGCCTGTGGGGTGGGTCCCTGCGGCCCATATGCTCTCAGAGCACTCTCCGCCCGGCAGCCGGGGTGGGCCGCAACCTGGGAACCTGGAGGTCAGGGTTCGATTCCTGCTCAGGGCACGATTCCCAGTGTGGGGCGTGCAGGAGGCAGCGATCCATGATACTCACTCATCATGGATGTTTCTCTCTCTCCCTCTCCCTTCCTCTCTGAAGTCAATGAAAATGTATTTTAAAAAACCGAATGGCTCTTTCCCGAATGAACTAAGAAGGGGGTGAAGTCCAGGGGCCTGGCTGGCTGTGCCCAGGGGCTGGTGGAGAGGTGCCAGCAGGACCTCCTCCTGGCGGGGGCGGGCACTCAGGCAAGTTCTGGGCTTGGCTGGTCTGCCCGGGGCTCAGCTTCCTCAGCAAGTCCTGGGCGAGCGAGGGGGCGGGCTCAGAGGGGCTTCCTGGCTCTGGCAGCGCCCCTGGGGCTGGTGTGACCTTGGGACTCTCCTTGGGGGCGGGAGAGGGCAGACAGGGCAGGTGGGGCCCGGCGGTGGGACAGCCCAGCCCAGCCCAGCCCGCCCGCCAAGGCCTTTGCCAAGGACGTGCCGATGGCTCCCGTCTGCCGTCCAGGGAGGCGGTTTCTGGGGCTGCTAACTGCCTTCTGCTCGCTGCGATGATGAGATGAGGACGTTGGAGCCGCCTGGGCCCGGATGTCCTTCCTGAGTGCAGGCTGCCTGGGGGACGTGGGCTCAGCTCTCCCCCGCCCCCTCACACACGCTCCGCGGACCCCGAGTCCCGGCTCCCATCCTCCAGGCCCCACACGCACTGCCTTTGTCCTTAAACGTGTCCTGGGACGACCCCGAGGTTCTCGCCCGAGAGCCAACACCCTGACAGCCACACGGTTGTTCAATGCCCTTCCACCGCTCAACGGCTTTAAAAAAATGTTTTAAAAATATATTTTATTGATTTTTTACAGAGAGGAAGGGAGAGGGATAGAGTTAGAAACATCGATCAGCTGCCTCCCGCACACCCCCCTACTGGGGGTGTGCCTGCAACCAAGGCACATGCCCCTGACCGGAATCGAACCCGGGACCCTTCAGTCCCCAGGCCGACGCTCTACCCACTGAGCCACACTGGTCAGGGCCAAAAGGTATTTTTATTGATTTCAGACAGGAGGAGGAGGAGGAGAGAAACATCAATGATGAGAAGGAGTCATGGACAGACTGCCTCCTGCACGCCCCGCTCTGGGGATGGAGCCCACAGCCCGGGCCTGTGCCCTGACTGACCGGCGACAAACCCTGGTGGTTCACAGGCCGATGCTCCACCCGAGCCACGCTGCCGGCCGGGCTCGAACTAGGAATCTCACTCTGCACGCGCTGTGTTTTCTCCTGCTCAGGCCAACGAGGCCCACTCCCCGGGCTGCCCCTGTAACTATGGGGGCGGGGCGGGGGTCACCCTGAAGGTGCAGAGCTGGACAGCAGGGCCTGGAGCCCACAGCAGGGAGCGGGGAAAGCGGCTCCCATGACCACTGCCTGCCTTTCCCGCGCCGTCGGCAGGGCCCTCGCCCACAGCCAGGCCCTCGGGGGAAGGTCGGCCCTCGCAGTGCCGGCGCCCGTGGCCTGGGTTAGACGGCCCGGGGCGTTTGGGGGGAGGCGCTGCGTTCTCCAGGCCTTTCCTCCTGCTTCTCAAAGGGCCTCCGTCACCGGCAGGAACAAAGGGCCTCCGTCTGCAGCCGCGGGGAGGCAGGCAGCCTGCGGCCCCGTGGCGTTTGGAATCTCAGGTCCACGCCGGGAACCGCGTCTGTTCCTGCGGAAATCACCGCACGAGGGAGGGGCAGCCTGTGACGGGGCCGCGGGGAGCAGCCGAGCCACCTCCTCCCGCTCGGCCTGGGGGCCGTGTGCTTCTAGAGAGACTCATTACAGCCTTCCTTCCTTCCTCCTTCCTCCTTCCTTCCTTCCTCCTTTCTTCCTCCTTCCTTCCTTCCTTCCTTCCTTCCTTCCTTCCTCCTTCCTTCCTTCCTCCTTCCTTCCTTCCTTCCTTCTTTCCTTCCTTCCTTCCTTCCTCCTTCCTTCCTTCCTTCCTTCCTTCCTTCCTTCCTTCCTCCTTCCTTCCTCCTTTCTTCCTTCCTCCTTCCTTCCTTCCTCCTTCCTTCCTTCCTCCTTCCTTCTTTCCTTCCTTCCTTCCTTCCTCCTTCCTTCCTTCCTTCCTTCCTTCCTTCCTTCCTTCCTTCCTCCTTCCTTCCTCCTTTCTTCCTTCCTCCTTCCTTCCTTCCTCCTTCCTTCCTTCCTCCTTCCTTCCTTCCTTCCTTCTTTCCTTCCTTCCTTCCTTCCTCCTTCCTTCCTTCCTTCCTTCCTTCCTCCTTCCTCCTTCCATCCTTCCTTCCTTCCTCCTTCCTTCCTTCCTCCTTCCTTCCCTTCCTTCCTTCCTTCCTCCTTCCTTCCTTCCTTCCTCCTTCCTTCCCTTCCTTCCTTCCTCCTTTCTTCCTTCCTCCTTCCTCCCTCCTTCCTTCCTTCCTTCCTTCCTTCCTTCCTTTCTTCCTCCTTCCTTCCTTCCTTCCTTCCTTCCTTCTTTCCTTCCTTCCTTCCTTCCTCCTTCCTTCCTTCCTTCCTCCTTCCTTCCCTTCCTTCCTTCCTTCCTTCCTCCTTCCTTCCCTTCCTTCCTTCCTTCCTCCTTCCTTCCTTCCTTCCTTCCTTCCTCCTTCCTTCCTTCCTCCTTCCTTCCTTCCTCCTTCCTCCCTCCTTCCTTCCTTCCTTCTTCCTTCCTTCTTCCTTCCTCCTTTCTTCCTTCCTCCTTCCTCCCTCCTTCCTTCCTTCCTTCCTTCCTTCCTTCCTTCCTTCTTTCTTCCTTCCTCCTTCCTTCCTCCTTCCTTCCTTCCTCCTTCCTCCCTCCTTCCTTCCTTCCTTCCTTCCTCCTTCCTTCCTTCCTTCCTTCCTTCCTTCCTTCCTTCCTTCCTTCCTTCCTCCTTCCTTCCTTCCTTCCTCCTTCCTCCTTCCTTCCTTCCTTCCTTCCTTCCTTCCTCCTTCCTTCCTTCCTCCTTCCTCCTTCCTCCTTCCTTCCTTCCTTCCTTCCTTCCTTCCTTCCTTCCTTCCTCCTTCCTTCCTTCCTTCATTCATTCCTTCCTTCCTCCTTCCTTCCTTTCCTTCCTTCCTTCCTTCCTTCCTCCTTCCTTCCTTCCTTCCTCCTTCCTCCTTCCTTCCTGCCTTCCTTCCTTCCTCCTTCCTTCCTGCCTTCCTTCCTTCCTCCTTCCTTCCTTTTTATTTTTTTATTATTTTTTTTCTTCCTTCCTTTTTAAATATATTTTCACTAGAGGCCTGGTGCACAAAGTCCGTGCACTGTGTGTGAGAGTGTGTGTGTGTGTGTGTGTGTGTGTGAGAGAGAGAGAGAGTGTGTGTGTGTGTGTGTGGGGGGATCCCTTAGCCCGGCCTGCGCCCTCTCACATCCGGGACCCCCTGGGGGACATCTGCCTGCTGGCCTAGGCCCACTCCCTGCGGGGATCGGGCCTAAGCCAGCAATCGGACATCCCTCTCACAGTCTGGGACCCCTCCCTCCCCGCCCACCTGCTCGCTGCTCCTTACAGCTGGGCTCGCCACTCAGCACAGCTGCGGAGACTTCTGGCGGAGCTGCGATTCCCCGGTGGGAGCGCACTGACCACCAGGGGGCAGCTCCTGCATTGAGTGTCTTCCCCCTGGTGGTCAGTGTGCATCATAGCGACCGGCTGTTCTGGTTGTTTTGCCATAACGGTGGCTTAGGCTTTTGTTATATAGATTGATTTCAGAGAGGAAGGGAGGGAGAGAAACATGGACCGGGTGCCTCCCGCACGCCCCACACTGGGGAGGGAGCCCACAGCCCGGGCCTGTGCCCTGACGGGAAATCGAACCCTGACCTCCTGGTCCAGAGGTCGGTGCTCAGCGGCTGGGCCGTGTGGCCGGGCTCGGGTTTCGTTAGGAGGTCGGGAGTCTCCTCTCGGGGGCAGCTCGGCCCCGCGTCCTCCCGTGAGGAGGGACTCGGGAGGCAAACAGGGCGGCAGGAGCGGGAGGGCCGGCCTGGTGTCCCTGAGGCCACGAATCGCACACCGCGTGCCGGGACCCTCACCCTCCGCGCCTCAGACCAGCCTCCTCTGGGGTCCCCTGGGCCCCCTCTCTTCACCCCGATGGTGGCTGCTGTTCTCTGCCCCCTGGGGCTTCCCTCCCCCTCCCCACCCCGCCCCCGCCCGCTCTGCATGTCCAGTGTCCGCCTGTCTGTGCACCTGGCGTGTGACCACGGACATGTCTTGCCCCTGCCCGGGCCCGGGCCGAGTCTGGGCTCCGAGGGCACGGCCCGGGCCCGGCGGCGGGTGCACCACGCCTGCTCCGTGTGGGCCTCCTGGGACGTCTGCGAGGACCGGACCCCAGGAGCCGGCGACACGGAGGCCGAGCCGGCTGCTGCTCCCCCCCCCCCCCCCCGCCCCCGGGAAGCGGCTGGAGCCAGGCCCTGGGGAAGGCCCATCAAGTGCAACGCTTCCCTAATGGATGATGCATCAGAACAGCGGGTGAGCGAGTGCCCCGGCGGAGCCGTAAAGCGGCCGGTCCCCGCCAGAGGGACGGGCTGCTGCCGGCCCTCACGCGCCCGCAGAGCCGGCTCCCTGAGCCCCCGCCGTCCCCGGCCCAGCTGAGGCCCTTCAGCAACGAAGATAATGTTTTTGGAAAAAGAACTGATTGTTCCTTTTGCCCCAAATCCGGAGAGGAAACCCTGCTGTGAGTGGCCAACGAGGGGTGCGTTTCCCCCACTGGAGCCGTGCTGACGTGGGTGCAGGGGCCGGGTCCCCTCCCGAGGCTGCTCCCCGAGGCTGGAGAGGCGGGAGGGGCGGCCACCGCGGCGCCTGGTGGCCGGTAACACCACGGCTGGGGCTCGCTGTGGCTCCCAGGCCAGGTTCCCCGGACGGACGGGTACAGGGTGTCCGCTCCCCGCCCTGACCGGGACCCGGCTGCTTCCCGGGAGGCGGACCGTGGTGACCGCCGTGTGGAGCTTTCACCGCGGCCGGCCCCGCCCTCCCTTCCAGCTGGAACCCCAGATGGCCATGGAGGCGGACGATGCAAACACCCCGCTTCCCCCGCCCCACCCCCACCCCCAGCAGCACCACGCACAGGCGGCCTGGGTGAGGTCCAGTCCCCAGGGGCTCCTGGGCGGGGGCCGCAGCTCGCCCCCAGCTGGGCCAGGGACGTGCCCTCTCGCAATCCTGGACTCCGTGAAGGATGCGGAGCAGCCGGTTTCAGCCTGGTCCCCGCAGACCCAATCCAAACAGGAGGGAGCCCAAGCCTGTGCACTGAGTGTCTGTCCCCTGGTGGTCAGTGCGCACCATAGCGACCGGTTGACTGGTTGTTCTGTTGTTCAGTTGTTTAGGCTTTTATAGGTATAGACTAGAGGCTGGTGCGTGGGGTCCCATGGCCCGGCCTGCGGGATTGGGCCGAAACTTGTTCTCCAACACCCCCTAAGGGGTCCTGGATGTAAGAGGGCACAGGCCAGGCCGAGGGGCCCCCCCGGTGCACGGTCAGGGCCGGGGAGGGACGTAGGGGATAGGCTAGCCATTGAGGGGCCGCAGGAGGGCTCCAGGGCGTGTCTGGCCCATCTCACTCAGACCTGAGCAGGTGGACCCCAGCAGCAAGCTAAACTATCAGTGGGAGCGTCTGCCCCCTGGTGGTCAGTGCACGTGATCGAGAGAGGTGGAGCATCCTTAGCACATCATTAACATGTTATGCTTTGATTGGTTGAGCAGCGGACTGGACCACGGGACACTCAGCGTGTTAGGCTTTTATTATATAGGATGTCAGGCACAGCACTGGGTTAAGGCTCGCGTGGCGGGGACCGTGTGTCCACGCCAGGTGCCAGGCCCCGGGTCTCACGGGCCCCCCAGGGCCTGCTGCGCGCGGTGCAGCTCAGGTGTTCGAGGTTAAATGCTACGCCATTGGCACTTTTTTTTTTTTTTTTTTTTTTGCAACAAGAGGGCCCAGCACGCTGAGTCCCGGGGAGAGCCAGCATGTCAGCGTGGACCACGCAGGGTGGACATTTCTCCCCAGAGACCACTGTCACGCTCCCTGTGTTTGCATCTGCCCCCTGCACGTCCGCTCCTTCCTCCGTGAACTCTGAACTTTACACATTCCGCAGACCAGCCTCAGGCTCAGGCAGACACCCAAAGGCCCCTGTGGGCGGAGGCGGTTCCCTAATGGCGCAGCAGCACCATCTGCTGGCGAGCACGAGCACTGCACCCAGGCCTTCCTTCTGAGCAACACACTGTCTCCTCCAGCCTCCTCCCCAGGCTGGGCCTCCAGCCTCCTCCTGCCTCCAGCCTCCTCCCCAGGCCCGGCCTCCAGCCTCTTCCCCAGGCCGGGCCTCCAGCCTCCTCCCCAGGCCGGGCCTCCAGCCTCCTCCTGCCTCCAGCCTCCTCCCCAGGCCCGGCCTCCATCCTCCTCCCCAGGCCCGGCCTCCAGCCTCCTCCCCCAGCTCGGCCTCCAGCCTCCTTCCCAGCCGCAGGCCCCTCTCCGCCTCTCCCCTCCCCGCTCCAGCGCAGAGGCAGCCCGCGTGGACCTGCACTGACACGCGTGGATCCCACGGGCTGTGAATCGGGAGGGACCCCGCTGATGTGATGAGATGGGACCCCTACACCCCACGGCCTCGAGGCCGAGCCAAGACAGTGGTGACAGGGCTGGGACCCTGGGCGGTGAGTTCGGCTCCGCCCTGGCCACAGTGGGACTGGGCGAGCTGCTCCAGCTGCCGGAGGCTCGGCTCTGTCCCTGCACACAGGAAACGGGCCAATGGTTCGTCCCCGCACGGCCGTGTTACAAAGACATACTCTCTGCGAGCTACAGGGTTCGGAAGAGAGAGTCACCAAAGAAAAGTATTCCAGCCCGGCCGGGGGGCTCCGTGGTGGGCGTCAGCCTAGGAACCAGCAGGGCACAGTTCCGTTCCCGGTCCGGGCACGGGCCTGGCTGCGGGCTCCATCCCCCGTGTGGGGCGTGCAGGAGGCAGCAGATCTGTGATTCTCTCTCATCGCTGAAGTGATCGTACTTCTTGCCGATGTAGTAACAACTGGTCAGACAAAGAAGGGAGTCCGGGGACTTCCCCCAGGAGACATGTCAGCTGTTTTTTGTTTGTTTGTTTTTTTAAAAATATTTTTATTGCTTTTTCACAGAGAGGAAGGGAGAGGGACAGAGAGCCAGAAACATCGAAAGGAGAGAATCATCAACCAGCTGCCTCTGTACGCCCCCCACTGGGGATGTGCCCGCAACCAAGGTACATGCCCTTGACTGGAATCGAACCCGGGACCCTTCAGTCCGCAGACGACGCTCTATCCACTGAGCCACACCGGTTTTGGCTTCAGCTGGGTTTTGAAGTATGCGTAGGAGTTTTCCAGTCAGACCAGGGGAAGGGCAGTCTGGAGGGGCGAACTGTGTGCGGAGGCATGGTGGGCAGAGGACTAAGGTGGCCTGGTCTGGCCTGGGCGTCAGGTGGAGGGGCGGGCAGAGGCCCTGACCCTGCATAGGTGAGCTGATGGCGGGCACTGGTTTGATGGAAAGAATCCCAGGGCATGCTGGGGCTGATGCCGCATTCGGCGTTGCTGTCCCCACCCCACAGGGCAACCGGCAAGGTAGGCGACCATGTCCTATTTCCCGGGGCGGCGGGCGGAGGGCGGTGGGCGGTGGGCGGGGGGCGGCGGGTGGAGGGCCCGGTGGCCTCCTGCTCGCCTGCTTGGAGAGACACGGGCTGTGCTCGCGGGACAGGGCGTCTCAGGGCGGGCGGGGCTCCCTGGGGGCTCCAGGCCGAGGAGGAAGCAGGCGGGTGAGGCGGGCAGGACTGGGCGGCAGCCAGGCTGGCGGGTGGAGCGAGCAGCCGGGGAGGCGGAACTCCAGGCTGAGCCCGAGGGGGACCAGGGGCTCCTGCGGTGGAGCCGGTGGAGCCGGCTCTGGTCCTGTGGTCGCCCCACCCTCTCCCCTCAGCCCCCTGGGGCCGCCCCACACCCCAGGTTTGGCTCTGGGCCTGGTTCCTGTGAGACGCCCCTCCCCTCTGGTCCTCGGGGCCAGCTCACACCCCTGCGCCCTGAGCCCCGTTCCTGGCAGCCCCTGGCACCCCCACTGGTCAGCTCTCAGCCCCTCTTTACCCGGCGGGAACCCCCGGGCTGCCGTCCACTCCAGGGCCTGGCCGCGGGGTCCGATGTGGGGCTGAGGGAGACGGGCCCCCACCCACCCCCAAGGCTGCAGATGCTCAAGGCCGGTGCCGGGCACTGCGGTCCTGTTGGCCTCCCCGCCGCCCAGGGGAGCTTTCTGCTTTCAGTCCTCCCGCTGCCCCAGCTCCCTGACCCCGAGGGGCCGGTTCTTTCAGTCCACGCTGGGCCGGAGCCTCCTCTCCCTGGGTCCCCCTCGGTGGCCTGTGTCCCCTTCTGCTGGTGGCCAACCCCGGTCTGCCAGGGACACCCCAGTGACCAGGAGGTGGCACTGCTGAGCCAGCTCTGCCCCCTCCGCTGCCCATGGAGTTCAGAGGGACTGAGCGTGGGCAGAAGGGAGGGGCGGGACTGGGCCTGGAGGGTGTGGTCCACCTCACAGCATTCCACGTGTGTTCATATGTGTGTGTGCGTGTGCATGTACCGTGAACACACACATGAGTCCACACCAGCAAACATGTACCAGTGTTTCCCAAACTTTTGACATATGTGTACCCCTTCTATAATTTTTGTAACACCGAGTACCCCTCGTACTCATGAGAACGTAGAATTAGGCGCAGCTAAGCACGGCGCAGTGCATATCCCCACCAAACTCCGGTGCAATGCGTACCCCCCACCAGACTCCTCCCGCACCCCTGGGGGTGCGCGGACCGCACTTTGGGAAACACTGAATTGTACACCATACATTCTAACAAACATATACACACACATACATTTAAATAGACCCATATGCAGGCATGAATGCAACACATTACACTATTATGTGTATATACCCACACATACACATACACTGGTGTTTGTGTATTGACAGATACATATACAGATAAAAACCAGTGTGTTAATCTAAAGCAGGTAAGATATATATGCACATACATACCAATACAAATACACACCGGCATGTCTATGTGTGTGCATACACTGTGTGTATAAACACACACGGGTGTGCCTGTGTGGTTCGTATGCACATACATGCGTGCCCTGGTGTGCACACACATGCACACACACGTGTGTACCAGAGCGTGGGCGCTGCCCATTAGCAGCTCTGGCTCCTGACCTGACCGCCCTCCCCATGGGCAGCGAGCCAGAGGGCCGTCCTCGGCTCCGGCCAGCGCCGTGAGCCCCCGCCTTCCCGGGCGGTGCTTCCCTCGCTGGCCGGCTCTGCTGCCGTCCGGCGCGTCCACTGTTTCAGCCGACCCGCCTCACCGACCAGGGCGCGGGCTGCGGTGGAGGCGGGAGTGTGCTCCAGGCTCACAGACGGCCGTGCTTCACAGACATCGGAGCCGGGGGCGTGGGGGAGAGGACGCTGGCTCCCGGACCACGTGTGGCCTCCGGTGTGTGGCCTCCGACGTGGCTGTGCCGGTGCCCTGTGCCTCTCGCTGTGGCCGGAGGGGAGTCCCGGCCCGGGCTCCTCTCCCCCGGAGTGGGCGGGGCTGCGGGGTCAGACCCTGGCGCCCGCGCTCGGGCCCGTGTCCTCCCCGTGTGGGAACCGGCCGTCCTGGTTCCCCCGGGCGGGGCTGCTGGGAACGGGGACACGTGTGGGCTGGCCTCCCGGTTTCATGCTGGTGGGTGGCTCTCGGCGGAGCCAGGAGGGCGGGCCGCAGGGAGGGGCCGGCGGAGGACCGAGGGCCTCACACTCCGCCTGCTTCTCCTCGTCACCACGGCCGTCCCGGCCGCACAGAGAGCGGAGGGGCCTGTGGGCGTCCTCACGGCCCACCTGCCACGGGGCACAGCCTCCCCGCCTTCCAAAAAATCTATTGGTTACGGCTACGTGTGTCCTGTCCCCCCATCCTCCCCCCAGGCCCTCACCCTCTTGTCTGCGGCCACTGGCTGGCTCACACGCACGCACACCAGTCCTTCGGCCACCCGTCTTGTTCCGCACTGTCTTCGCTCCATCTTTTAAAAAGGCATTTTACTGATTGTTCACAGAGGAGGGAGCCCTCTGAGCTCGGGGCGGGGCTCCAGCTGTTCCCACGGCACCAGCCTTGCCAGCCCCGGGGCTGGAGAGCCCGGGAGACCCCATCCCGGTCCTCCCACCCCCCTCTGCCCCGGCACGTCGGCTCCTTTGTCGAACCCGGCACCCAGCAGGCCCGGCCCGGTGCCCCTGTGATCCCCCTCCCTCCACCCCTCAAACTCCCGGCGGACGGGCCTCAGCACACAACTGGGCAAATCTAACCCTCCGCTCAAGGTGCACACTTCTATTGATTTCTGAGAATGGGAGAGAGAGAGACATCCATGGTGAGAGAGGATCATGGATCGGCTGCCTCTTTCCTGCCCGCCCCCCCCGCACACCCCGCACCCGGGCCTGTGCCCTGACCGGGAATGGAACCGTGGCCTCCCGGTCACAGGCCGACGCTCTGCCACGGAGCCTGTGGACGAGGGGAGTCTTCTTCAGTCTCCCCTTCAGCTGCTCCTCTCCTCTCCGACCCTCCCGGGCGCTCAGAAACCAGGTTTTCCCGGCTCTCTGGACCCCCTTCGTCCGGGGGGGGGGGGGTCGACACAGGAAGTTGACCCCGTGTCCTGTCCCCTTCCTGTGTGCCTTCCCTTCCAGCCCGGCTCTGACGCCGCCTCCGGGCAGCCCGCCCTCACCAGCGGCGTGTGGCTGGCGTGTGGCTGGCGTGTGGCTGGCGTGTGGCTGGCGTGTGGCTGGCGTGTGGCTGGCGTGTGGCTGCCCCGGCCCCTCCTGTCCACTGCCCCTCCCTCCAGGCTCCCACCTCCTCCACACCAGGATCATGTGTGTCTCTGCTCCCTCCCTCCAGGCTCCCGCCTCCTCCACACCAGGATCATATGTGTCTCTGCCGTCTCCCGCCTCCTCCACACCAGGATCATGTGTGTCTCTGCTCCCTCCCCGGCCTGTCCGGGCCCAGGGCACTGTCCGAGCACGCGTCCAGCTCCCCACGGCCGTGTGCATAGAACGCCCCTGTTTGTGCGGGTCCAGGAAGTCAGTGTCATTTCCAAGGGAGGAGCAGGGCCCGGGGACAGGGGACAGGAAGCGGCGGGAGCTGCCGATGGCGGGCGGCTCTGAGGCCACCTGCTGCCTCCCAGCTGCGAGGGCCGGGCCCCGGGCTGAGCCACGTCCCGGGCCGGAGCCGGTGTCGCACCCGGAGGCCGACGTGGCCCGTCTGGAGGACACCAAGCCCAGGGCTCAGCCGGCCGGGGGCCCCGTGGTGAGCCAGGTCTGGGCACAGGCCCGGTTTGCAGGCTCAGGCCCCGCGTGCAGGAGGCAGGCAATCGGCAATTCTCTCCCATAACTGATGTTTCTGTCTCTCTTCCTCTCCCTCTGAAAGTAATAATAAGTGTGTATATATACATATATACACACATATATACACATATATAATAAGCTATATTATTTATTGATGTAATATAATACATTGAAAATTGGACAGCTCACTGCCAGGCCTGCTCCGCTCAGGGCACTGTCTTCGAGGCTGAAGGAGGGCTGGCCGAGCCCTGCCCCCGGGCTCCCAGCTGCCTCCTGCACGCCCCACACCAGGGATGGGGCCCCCAGCCCGGGCCTGGAGAGAGAGAGATGGTTGCCTCCCACATGTGCCCCTGTCGGGTCTGGAAAACCTGCAGCCGAGGTCCGTGCCCTGGACCGGGAATCAAACCCGAGACCCTGCTGGCCGGGCGGCTGACCTGGTTCTCCAGCGTGAAGGCGGAGTCCTTGCTGAGGACGAGAGAGGGAAGCCCCTCGGGCTGTGAATCCGCTGTCTGAGGCCACAGGGCGGAGCTGGCAGGGCTGGACGGAGCCGAGGCGAACACTGGTCATTCTAATAACACACACACACACACACACAGAGGCATGCATACACACAAGCGTGCACACACACGTACACACATGCACACCAATACACACACAGAGGCATGCACACACATAAGTGCGCACACACTTGCGCACACACATGCACACTAACATAGTGACGTGCATACATGCACGCACACACAGATACACACGCACACATGTGAGCACATGTGCACACAAACATACAATGCACGCACACACAGACACACATGAGCACACACATGTGCACACATACGCACAAACATACACACATGCACACATGGGTACACACACACACACACACACACACACACACGGTCCCGGGGCGGGAGGAGCGGGAGGGGCTCAGGTTGATGCTCTAGACACAGCGAGGCCCTGACCCTCGCTCTCCAGCCCCCGCCCGGCGGCCCCCGCGAGCAGGAAGCAGTGCCTCCCGCCATGGCGACACCACGGCGGCGGCCCGGTGGCCGAGGTGGGGGGCCGCCCCCGGCTGCCTGGGCGCCCTGGGCTCCGGGCCCAGGCCCTCCCTCCTGCTCACGGCCGCTCCCAGCACAGAGGGGCCTCACACGGATCCCCTCTTTGGGACGGGGGGGCGGGGCACCCGCTGCCACTGTGCCTCCTGCCCGCACCCCATTCAGACCACGGCCTCTTCACGCCTCCCCTCCCCGGCTCCTCCTCTGTCCTGCGGCTCCCGCACCCGCTCCTGCTCCGGGCGAGGGCGTGTTGGGGCCGGCGGGAA
This sequence comes from Pipistrellus nathusii, assembly GCA_963693515.1. NCBI lineage: Eukaryota > Metazoa > Chordata > Mammalia > Chiroptera > Vespertilionidae > Pipistrellus > Pipistrellus nathusii. The sequence continues at coordinate 1,073,308 of OY882869.1, read as the reverse complement.
GGTGGGCGCTGCACCCTCGGCGCCCCCCGCTGGCCTACTTACGGGAGTGCGGCCTGGGCCGTGGGGGGCGGGGGCCCTGCCTGCCGGCTCCTTCAGGCCGCTGTGCTGTGCGGATCTGTTGTTCCCCTTCCCGGCCCCCTGCCAGCGCCCGCCCGGCGGCCAGGCCGGGTCAGCCGAGGATCCGGCCGCCACTCCGTCCCCAGAATGCCGAGCAGGCCGGGCCTTCCTGCCGGGCCCTCTGCCCCTCAGGCTGCAGCGGCCGAGGGCCCCACGGCAGTGTGGGTGGGCATGGTGCCACGCGCACGGTTTGTCCGCAGAGCTCGGAAGGCAGGAGGGGCGAGGACCACAGGGACAGGGCGCTCCTCCGTGGGGGAGGGCAGTCACCCTCGTGCCCCTGTCCCCGGAGGACCGGGCCTGAACGGGCATCTCCCGGATGGAGAGGGTGCAGGCTGGGCTGAGGGACACCCCCCCATGCACACATTCCAGCACTGGGCCTCTAGTATGTACACACACACACACACACACACACACACACACAGACCTGGTGCATGCATTCATGCATGGGGGGGTCCGGCCAGCATGGCCAGGGGGAGGGGACATGGGGGGGGGTGGCTGGCCTGTTTGCTGGTTGAACTCCTGGTCGAGGGAATAATTTGCATATTAGCCTTTTATTATATAGGATACACACTGAGTGGCCAGATTGTTATGCGTTCAGAGATCATCATAATCTGGCCACTCAGTGTGTGTGTGTGTGTGTGTGTGTGTGTGTGTATTTTATTGATTTCAGAGAGGAAGGGAGAGGTGGGGAGAGATAGAAACACCCATGATGAGAGAGCCATGGATCCACTGCCTCCTGCACGCCCCACACTGGGAATGGAGCCCACAACTTGGGCCTGGGCCCTGACCGGGAATTGAACTGTGACTCCTGGCTCATAAGTTGATGCCCGTCCACGGAGCCCCACGGCCGGGGGGTATTCCGTTTATTCCCACCACCACGTTAGGAAACTACCCATGATGTCGCCTCCCTCCGGGGGGGGAGAAGGCCGAGTGCATGCTGGGCCCCGGGACAGGATCTCACACCCCATCAGCGATCACGTGACCACACGCGTGTTCACGGCACAGCCTGGCTCCGCTTGCCTCCCGGAGTCCGTGGCAGCAGGAGCTCATGCAGCGGCGCACGGAGCCGGGAACGGAGAGACACGCCCGCCTCCGGGGGGGGGGGGGGGAGGGCGCCGGAGAAGCCCTCAGAGACGGAGCCGCTCGGAGGGTGCGGCCTCATCCCTCGGCGGCCACGGGCACCGGTCCACCGCCTTTCCCGGTGGACGCCTCTCCGAACGCCGCCCCGTGGCCCTGGGATCGGACTGGGTCAGCCAGCGACGGGAATCCCAGGCACCCGGGATGGGAACTGCTTAACTCTAAAAAAAAATATATTCATTGATCTTTTACAGAGAGAGAAGGACAGAGAGCTAGAAACATCGATGAGAGAGAAACATCGATCAGCTGCCTCCTGCACACCCCTTACTGGGGATGTGCCCGCAACCCAGGCCCATGCCCTTGACCGAAATCGAACCCGGGACTCTTGAATTTGCAGGCCAATGCTCTATCCACTGAGCCACACGGGTCAGGGCTCCACATGATGGTCTTGACGCGAGTGGGGAGACATAAAAAGATCTCATGCACAACAGAGAGCAGGCGGCAGCCGCCTCTGTCTCTCCTGTGGCCACACGTGGCGTGTTCCCGCGTGGCCAGGCGGGGAGACACGTGTAGCCATGAGGAGAAGGTTGCCGTGACGATGCAGAGACCACGGCAGCCCCTGTGCCCGTGAGGCAGCCCCTGGGCCCGCGCCGCCGGCGGGCGGAGAGGCAGCCCTCGCCCGGGGCCGTGGAGGGCGACGGGCCGTGGAATTCCCTGCGGGAGCAGCGCCCGCCCCCTCTCTGACGCCTCCTGCCGGACGGTCGCCGGCTCTGTTTGACCTTGGCCGCTATTTTTAGCCCGAAGCCCGCAGCATGGATGCCTGTGAGGGGCTAAAAATAGGGCGAACATTTGATTCCCGGGCCAGACAGACAGCCCGCGGCTCAGAAAACAAAAGAAGGGCAGACCTTACAGCCCCTCCAGGCGCTTGGGGCGGACACAGGAGCCGTTTCCGGTGCATTCTCTGTCCTTCCTCCGCTCTGCTTTCTTCTCTCTCCAATGAGATGGAGCTGTTGGCTCTCAATCGGAGGGGGAGGGCGAGGAGGGGGAGGGTAAGGGGGAGGGGGAGGGGAGGAGGGAGAAGAGGAAGGGGAGGAGGGGGAGGGTAAGGGGGAGGAGGGAGAAGAGGAAGGGGAGGAGGGGAGGAGGAGGAAGGGGAAGGGGGAGGAGGAAAGAGGGGAAGGGGAGGAGGGGGAGGGGGAGGAAAGGGAGGGTAAGGGGGAGGGGGAGGAGGGAGAAGAGGAAGGGGAGGAGGCGGAGGAGGAGGGAGGGAAAGGGGAAAGAGGAGGGAAGAGAATGGAGAGGAGGAGGGGGAGGGAGAGGAGGAGGGAGAGGGGAGCAGGAGGAGTCACTGTGGCCTGTAAATCTCGGCGTATCTTGCCTCACGGAGGCCCTGGCCAGGCGGTGGCTCTCTGTCCGTCAGTTTCCACTGCCGCCTGGACACAGGTATGTGCAGGCACACGCCCTGACCGGAATCGAACCCGGGACCTTTCAGTCTGCAGGCCGGCGCTCTATCCACTGAGCCACACCGGCCAGGGCGTGCTTTGGACCCTGGAAGGCCCTGAGGGCCGAGGTCTTTTCCGTGTGGGACGCGGGACGCAGGTGCCCCCATTCCTTGCCGCCTTCTCCTGGGGGCGCCCTGGCTTCGCGCCCGCGGGCACCCTGGGGAGGCTGGGCGCTCACCCCGGTGGGCACACGCCCGGACGCACACCTCCGCCACGGCCCCGCTGTGGAGCGGGGACGAGCAGGGCACGGGAGGCCGCTGTGGCGCCCTGTGTCGGGGGACCGCGCCCCGGTCCTCGGGAGGCACGCTCACAGGGGGCCGGAGGGACGTGGCGGCCGCCGCGGGGCTGACGGCCCGGCCGGGAAAAGCCCAGTTAGAGCCACGTCCAGCGGCAGAGGGAGGCTGCGGGAGCCGGCGGCGCTGAGCCGGAGCCAGCGACACAGTGCTGACAATGCTGTTCCATCGAGAGACAGCGCTGATCACGGAGGCTTTCGGGGGATGGAGACGGGCTATTTGTGGACCGGAGGGTGTCTTTCTGGCAGGGACAGCGGGGCCCGGCCGGGGGCCCAGGGGCTGAGCGTCGACCCAGGAACCAGGCGGTCAGGGTTTGATTCCCTGTCAGGGCACAGGCCCGGGTTGCGGGCTCCATCCCCAGCGAGGGGCGTGCAGGAGGCAGCCGATCCATGGTTCTCTCTCATCCCGGATGTTTCTCTCTCTCCCCCTCTCCCTTCCTCTCTGAAATAAAAAAATTAAAAAAAAATTTTTTTTTTAAATTAAAAGGGACGGAGGGAAGCAGGGCCGTGGCTCTGAGGGCGGACGGCCCGGTCGAGATGACGCTTCTGTATCATCCCCTGGCGCGGTGTCTGCGGACGCCCTGAGCTGAAGCCAGGCCCTGCCAGGTCCCCTCAAACCCACCTCCCACTGCAAAGAGCTTCTGGGTGGAGGTGGGGTGCAGCACGAGGCTCCGGAGAAAGGCAGGTCCCGAGCTGGTCTCCCTGTGTCCCGGTCCGGGGTCCGAGGCCAGTGCTGCCGGAGGAGGAGGCGGCTGCGGGCTCGGCCAGGCCGGGCCATCGCCGGGAGCAGCCACGCGCGGGCTCAGCTGTCCGGTCTCTAAGGAGCCGGTAAACATCGCGGCCGCCGGGCGGACAACACGCTCCGAGCGGTGCTTCCTGCTCTGCGCGGGGCTGGCGGGAGCCTCTGACCGTGACCGTCACAGCAGGACACAGGTCCGGGAGATGCCGGCCGCCAGCCTGGCTCCCGCCTGTGTCCCCATCGCCCGGTGGCCCCGCAGCCCCGCAGCCGGGAGCTGGGCCGGCGGTGTCGGCCGCGGGGGAGCCCCTCGCTCACGCGGGCGTCCACTCCTCCTCTCCGTCCCCCGGACAAACCGGGCAGGCAGAGCGCCGAGGGCCACAGGATGGCCTGGCCTGCACACCGCGGCTCTCTCCGGGGTTTTTCTCATCCTCACGCGAGGACATGCGTTCCATGGATACTTATTTATTTTAAAAGTGTTTTCGTCGCTTTCAGAGAGGAAGGGAGAAGCAGAGAGAGACAGAAACATCCGTGATGAGAGGGAATCACGGACCGGATGCCTCCTGCACAGCCCTCACTGGGGATCGAGCCTGCACCCAGGCCTGTGCCCCGACCGGGAATCGAACCCTCACCTCCTGGTTCCTCGGTTGATGCTCAGCCCCTGAGCCAGCCGCCGGTGGATTAGAATGATCAGAGGATTGCACGGGGGTGGGGTTCCTCGCTGCTGGTGGAGGGGGGTTCTCACGAGACCATGGAAGCAGCGTGCTCTCAGACCCCGGGGGCGGGGGGTGGCTGTGTGTGCGCCAGATCCCCGGTTCCCCAAGTCCCGTTCCCCCAGCCCGCCGGGCGGAGGGCGGCCGTGGCCCACAGAGCGAGGAGCGAGGCCGGTGTCCGAGTCTGTGCGGAGCGGAGCTGGCAGGCGCCGGTTGGTCTGGTCCATGAGCTCGTGGTTGGGGTCCAGGCCGGGAGCACCTGGGCGGATGCGGGCGGCGACCCCGCCCGGGAGAGCCGGGTGCGCGCTCCGGAGGACGGAGAGGATGCCCTTTGCTCGGGAGCTGACCGTGAACACGCCCTCGCAGAGCGGGAGGAGAGCAGCGCCCGCCCCCCCGGGCCTCTCGGGCGCGGCCCCGGCTCCGTCCCTTCCGTCCATCGGCGGGGCAGCCTGGAGGGGGGCACCGCTCCCGGCGCGCCCGGCCTCTCCGCCTCGCCTTTGCCCCTCGCGGTGAACGAGTCACCGGCGGTTACAGCCCATCGGAGTGACTCAGCGCCCCCTTTTCCTCCTCCTCGCCCCCTTCTCTCTGTGCCCTCCTTCTTCGGGGCCTCTGTCTGAAAGGCCCGCTCACTGCGACGACGGACAAGGCAGTGCCCGCCTTCTCCACAAAGTCCCGTGGCCCTGTACACCGGCCCGAGTGCATTCTGTTAGACGCTACTGTTTTTCCAAATGGATGTCAGAGAGGAAGGGAGAGGGAGGGAGAGAAACATCCGTGATGAGAGAGGATCGTGGATCGGCTGCCTCCTGCACGCACTCGCGCACACACACACACACACACACACACACACACGCAGACACACACACAGACACTCACACACACACTCACACGGACACACACACTCACACACACACACACACTCACACACACTCACACGGACACACACACTCACACACACGCACACACACAGACACACACGCAGACACACTCACACAGACACACACACACACACACACACGCAGACACACACACAGACACTCACACACACAGACACACACGCAGACACACACACAGACACTCACACACACACACACAGACACACACGCAGACACACACACACTCACACACACACAGACACACACACAGAGACACACACAGAGACACACACGCACACACAGACACACACACAGAGAGACACACACACGCACACACACACGCACACACACAGACACACACGCAGACACACACTCACACACACACACAGAGACACACACAGAGACACACACACACGCACACACACAGACACACACGCAGACACACACACAGAAACACACGCACACACACACACAGACACACACACTCACACACACACGCACACGCACACACACAGACACACACACACAGACACACACACACAGACACACACACACAGACACACACACACACACACACACACACACACAGACACACAGGGGATCGAGCCGGCCACAGGGCACGTGCCCTTGACCGGGAATTGAACCCGGACCTCAGCCCGCCCCGTTGCTCTATCTGCTGAGTCACAGCTGGTTTGCCCCGCCCCTGATTAAGCGAACGCGGTCCCCTCTGGCCCTGAAGATAGCAAAGCCCTGACCTCGGCAGAGAGGGCAGCGCCCAGAGGCGCGGCCGTGCGGGAGGAGGGACGTATCTCTGCAGCCGGACCCGGGGGACCGGACAGCAAACACGTTTGGGGTCACCGGGTCCAAAGGCCCCGTCTCCTTCCTCCTGGGGCCGGAGGAGCCGCGGGCACAGCGGCGTCCGGGGGCGCGCCCTCCGGCGCGGGACCACGCACTCGGCACCTGCCGCCCTGGGGGGGGCGTTGGCCTCGGGGGTCCTGGGCGTGCTCCCCCGTGGTGCTCTCTCTGCTGCATCGCGCTGTCCGAGCCGACACTCCCCGCGCCCAGGTCAGCGACCTCACTGTCCTCTGGGCACCGAGTCCCGGCTCTCCTATCGCTCTGACGGGAGGGCGCTGCTCCTCTCGCCGAGTCAGCTAACCGCCCTCCGGCGTGACACGGCCCACTGAGGGCTCCCATTCCCGGCCCCGGGCACGTGCCCGCAGGCCGGCAAACCGCGGCTCTGAGCCACAGGCTGCTCTCTGGCCCCCAGAGTCCGTGTGGAGGACGTGGCGTCAGGAGACGTTCATGTTTAAAACCGTGGCTCTCCGAAGACACGCCCGTCGTTGTGCTGCTGGCATTGGGCTCTGTGGACGGAGGAGTTTGCGACCGCGGGGCCAGAACAGGCGACCCTGACCTCTGTCCCTGAGATGGTCACGGGGAACGTGCCAGCAGCCAGCACAGCGAGCCATTCGGTGCCAATTAAAAAAAATCAGACCTAGTTCTTTTGGCCAGATTGACACACAGACATATATTTTTATGTGCCACAGCCTTTTCGGAGTCCGTTTATGTGCTACAGGATGGCATGGCTCTGCTCCGGGGCTCCTCCTCCTCCTCCTCCTCTCCACCTTCTCTTTCTCCTCCTCCTCCTCTTCCTCTTCCTCCTCCCCCTCCCCTTCTCCCTTCCTCCCCCTCCTTGTCCTCCCCCTCCCCTCCTCCTCCTCTCCACCTTCTCTTCCTCCTCCTCCTCCTCCTTCTCCTCCTCCCCCTCCTCCTCCTCTCCACTTTCATCCTCCTCCTCCCCCTCCTCCTTCATCTCCTCCTCCCCGTCCTCCCCCTCCCCTTCTCCCTTCCTCCCCCCCCCCCCCCCCAGCTCATTTAGGAGGCAGGCTGAGCAGTAGCTGGATTATTAACATTGCCATTTGTGCGATGTTAGTCCTTTTGAGCGTGGCGTTTGAAAGTTTGCTTTTATCGAAGCAATGCAGGTGCATAGTTTAAAAGTTCCCCACCTTCCACCAAGGTTCCTCACCCGAGACAAGTCCCTCGCCTGTCCTCCCCCCTCAGCCCGTGTCCCAGAAGCAATCACGTGTGCCTCGCCAGCACGGCCAAGGGTGACCCCGAGAGAGGGCGGTGAAGGATGGAGAAAAGGCAGACGAGAAGGAAGCTGGGTCTGGGTGGGGCGCTGTCCTCTCTGACGGAGTCTCTGACGGAGAGCGAGCGACAGCGCCCCGGACCACAGGCCGTGTCTTCATTTTACAGCCGACGCCACGGGGCAAAGTTACAACGTTCTCGTGGGCTTCGATCCTCCTCAACGACGCGCACCTGAACCCTATCGAGCCCACGTCCCTCAGGCACGTGGGCCACGAGTGCAGGCTGACAGCTCCAGCTGCTGCTATCCTGGTGCTGTGAGGGCTTGCCTGTGGCCACGAGAGGACTGTGACCTCTCTCTGGTCCGACGCTTGAACCTGTCCCAACGCGGTAGCCGCCCTCCAGTCGCGGCCCTCTCCTAGCGGGTTCTTCCAGAACATTCCTCTGCATCTCACAGTAGGTTGCAGGTCAGTGATCTTGTGATGCAGGCCTCCCGGCCCGTCCATCGGTGCCTGCGGGGAGTCAGAGTGCAGCTCGGGGTCTGCCTCCTCTCCCTCTGAGCGTCTGTGTAAGAGTTCTGTGGGCAGCGCCCGCACCCCAGCTCACCCCGGTGTGCTCACCCCACGTCTCCGCTCTGTTCGCAGGATGTGCCTCTCCTGCTCTAGTTGTAGATCATTTTTATCTAAAAGGAGGAAGTTTAGCCCGGCCGGCGTAGCTCAGGGGCTGAGCATCGACCTCTGAGCCAGGAGGTCAGGGTTCCATTCCCGGTCAGGGCACAGGCCTCACTGCGGGCTCCATCCCCAGTGTGGGGCGTGCAGGAGGCAGCCGATCAGTGATTCTCTCTCACCATGGGTGTTTCTCTTTCTCTCTCCCTCTCCCTTCTTCTCTGAAATAATAAACACACACACACACACACACACACACACGCACGCACTGAGTGGCCAGATTATTATGATCTCTGAATGTGTGATGATCTGGCTACTCAGTATATATATATAATATAAATGTATCTTAGAGGCCCGGTGCCTGAATTGGTGCATGGGTGGGGTACAGCCAGCCTGGCCAGGGGGAGGGGACATGGGCGGTTGGCCAGTCTGCCTGTTGGTGGAACTCCTGGTTGAAGGGACAATTTGCATATTAGCCTTTTATTCTATAGGATACACACTGAGTGGCCAGAGATCATCATCATCTGGCCACTCTGTGTGTGTGTGTGTGTGTGTGTGAGTGTGTGTGTTTTGTGGGTGTGTGTATGTATATATATAGGAAATTAAAAATGAAAAGATGCTTTAAAAAAGTTTGTACCTACCTGCGGCTCCTCCCACACTCCCCTCCCCTCAAGCCCAGGAGGCACCTGCTTTCTGTCTTGGGTATACCTGTTCTGAACGTTTCATCCAAATAAAACCCCTCAGCCGGCCGAAACCGGTGTGGCTCAGTGGTAGAGCATCGGTCTGCGGACTGAAAGGTCCCAGGTTCGATTCCGGTCAAGGGCATGGACCTTGGTGGCAGGCACATCCCCAATAGGGGGTGTGCAGGAGGCAGCTGATCTATGTTTCTCTCTTGTCGATGTTTCTGACTCTCTATCCCTCTTCCTTCCTCCCTGTAAAAAATCAATAAAGTGTATAAAAATAAATAAAATGGGTGCACAGACACAGCCTCATCCACGCGAACAATGCCAGCACGGATGCTTCCCTGGTGACTCCGGGTTTACCTGCTGACGGTCCCTCAGCAAAGAAGAAAGTGGAGGCAGAAAGACAACGTGGTAACTCGGCCCCACAGCACCGCACAGGTGACCTCCGAGCAGCGGGCGAGCCGCACGGGGAGCCTGGCGTCGGCTGCCGGGGCCTTTTCCCGGCCCGGCGCCCGGCAGGGCTGTGGCTGAGGGAGCGGGGAGCCTGGCTTTGGCTGCCTGGGCCTTTTCCCGGCCCGGCGCCCGGCAGGGCTGTGGCTGAGGGAGCGGCCCTGTCCCCGCACGGAGGGCGCTTTTGGCAGTTACCGTGGTTTTATGCCAATCTCTCCCGCCACACCCCTGGCCGCCCTGTGGCTGAGGGAACTCGCTCCCAGGAGACATGGGGGAGGCGATAAGCTTGCCGGGGCCTCAGCCATTTGATGTTCACTCAGTCATCTTCATTTTGTTCTTTATTAAAAAAAAATAATAATTAAATAAATAAATATATATATATATATATATATATATATATATATATATATATATATATATATTATTGATTTCAGAGAGGAAGGGAGAGAGAGAAGGAAACATCAATGATGAGAGAGAATCATCGATCAGCTGCCTCCTGCACACCCCCCACTGGGATGTGCATTCAACCAAGGTACACGCCCTTTTGACCGGAATTGAACCCGGGACCTTTCAGTCCGCAGGCCGACGCTCTATCCACTGAGCCACACCGGTTTCGGCTGCAGTGCTGTTTCTTAAGGTATGAACGTCAGGTGATCTCATGAACATTGAACTCATTGGAGCGCGGCCCCCGGCCTGCTCTCCCGGGCGTGGGCGCCCCTCGGAGCGCTGTGTGCTCCGCGCCCGTGTCTGCGCTGCTTTCCTGTCACCGTGACTCACGCTGAGGCCGGACTCTCCGGTGAGAACAGCGGCGGACCTGCCGGGCTGGCTCGGGGTGGTTTGCCTTTCTTACTCGGCAAACGCCCGGCGACCAGGGCCGGGGCGGCGGGGTGGCCGTGGGGCTGGGGGTTGTGAAAAGCGGGAGCGGAAGGTGGGCCTCCATTGCTCCGCGCTCTCGCGTGCGTGTCACCAGGGCGCGTGGGGCGATGGAGCCGGTGCCCCGGAGCGGCGGTGGGCGGGTGCCGGGCGCGCCCGGTGTGGGCGGCTGCATACGCCCTGGCTCACAGCACGGGCGCGTTCACACGGGCGAGGCATGCGTCCTTGTTATTTTGTTCCTCTTCATCGTTTTCGACGAGGAAATTGATATAATCGTTGTGTGTGAATGGTTGGATGGAAAATAACTGAAGGGGAAAAATCAGTAAATCCGGAGGAGGTTGGAAGATGAGGTTGAGAAAGTCTCGTATGCGGAAAGACAGCTGGAACATAGAGAAAAAAATTAAATTAGAGGCTCCATCCAGGAAGCCAGCACCTTCCAGATGAGAATTCCGTAAAGAGGGAACAGAGGTCGCGAAGGCGGGAACATTATCAAGGAAATGAGACAATTTCCCTGTTGGGAGGCTGCGCTTCAGAGTGAGGGGCCACAGGATGCCGGCCATGCGAGAGAGGAGACTCGCCCGTTACCCTTTCAGAGCCTCAGCGATGAAAAGAACGCCCCAGACTCTTTCAGGGAAGGAAGGAAAAACCCCTAACGGATCCACACAAGAACCAGGAGTTAGAGTGGCTTTTCTTTTTCTTTTTTTTATATATTTTATTGATTTTTCACAGAGAGGAAGAGAGAGGGATAGGGAGTTAGAGACATCGATGAGAGAGAATCATTGATCAGCTGCCTCCTGCACACCCTCCACTGGGGATGTGCCCGCAACCAAGATACATGCCCTTGACCGGAATCGAACCCGGGACCTTTCAGTCTGCAGGCCGACGCTCTATCCACTGAGCCAAACCGGTCCCGGCTAGAGTGGTATTTCTTAACAGCATCATGGGAACTTGCAATAAAACCAGAGGCCCGGTGCACGACAGTCGTGCACTGTGTGGGGTGTGTCTCAGCCCAGCCTGAGCCCTCTCAGTCCGGGACCCCTCGGGGATGTCTGCCTGCCGGCTTAGGTCTGTTCCCTGCCGGCAGGCCGACCTCCCCTGCGGGGTCCTTAGCACTGTCATTGGACAGTCTGTTCGATGCTCACTGCCTCTCTATCTTTTTATTCATCAGGCTATAATGTTCTTTAAAACAATCTTCTTAACAAAGCGAGAGCCTGGGGTATCGGTTCCCGAGCTTCCGTGTGTCCCCAGGGACATGGGCAAAACGCAGATTCCCGGGCCAGCCTAGAAATAACCCTCTCCTCCTCTTCCTTCTTCCTCTTTATTTGTTTATGTATTTATTTTTTAGGATTTTGAGGAGTTTGAGCAAGGTATGAACGTCATACCTTGTCTCAAGGTATGACGTTCATACCTTGAGAAAAATAACCACAGACAATGCCCAAGTTCCTTCTTCTTATTCAAATTCTGATTATTATTTAAAAAAAATATTTTTATTGATTTCAGAGAGGAAGGGGGAGAGAGAGAGAGAGAGAGAGAGAAACATCAATGATGAGAATCATGGGTCAGCTGCCTCCTGCACCGCCATCCTGGGGATCCAGCCTGCAACCCAGGCCTGTGCTCTGACCGGGAATTGACCTGTGACTCTGGGTTCATAGGTTGATGCTCACCTGGGCCGCACCGACCGGGCTAACTCCTCTGTGTGTTTGGTGTTGCTGGGATCGGGGTTTTAAGCAGGTGTGCTGGGCGAGACGTGCCAGCCAGGGGCTCCGGGGGTGGCCACGGAGGCAGTGACTGGCTGGCTCGTGTCAGACAGACCTGAGCTCGTTTTCCTCTCCCTTCAGCTTATTTCTCAGCGGCTCGCCGGCAGCCCGGAGGGACCAGGGCTGCGCGCTCCGAGGAGCAGCGGGGTCAGCGGCTGATGGGTCTGACCCGGAGGCGGGCGGCGGCGCTTTGTGCAATGAGATCCCGTTCCTGGCTCCGGGCCTGGAATAACATGAACTCGATTCACTGTCCACCAGCTGGACACGGGCCAGAAATTAAGAGAGAGAGAAAGACAAATACATGTGGATTCGGAGATGGCATTTAAAGAAATACCACACTGAAGGAGGAATTTCCAAAATCACCCATCAAGGGATAATTCTTTAAAAAAAAAAAATCTATATATATATGTTATTGATTTTTTTACAGAGAAAGGGAGAGTGAAAGGGACAGAGAGTTAGAAACATCGATGAGAGAGAAACATCTACCAGCCGCCTCCTGCACACCCCCTGCTGGGGATGTGCCCGCAACCAAGATACATGCCCTTGACCGGAATCGAACCCAGGACCTTTCAGTCCGCAGACCGACGCTCTATCCACTGAGCCACACCGGTTTCGGCGATAATTCTTTAATGTGTCACAAAGTCATGCTCCAGACGATGAATTAGGCATCCCTCCGCTGGGTGCTTCCCCATCGCAGCCTTGTATAAACGGCCGTCTGTCCTTCCGTCCTCCTGTGTCCTTCCTCTGAGCAGGCGGTGAGGGCTCACAATAGAAGCGGACAGTCACAAACCCAGGACACGCCTGGCCAGGAGGAGTGTGAGGGAGCTGCCGTCCGCTCCGTGGCCAGACGCCGGTCAATGCCTCAGGTGCGCTGGCTCCCGCCCAGGCCGCCTCCGCTGCCTCTCCCCTCTCCATGGGGGGCCTCCTCCTCCTGCCCGTCCCGGGCACGGCTGCCCGGCGGACGGTGCCGGGGGAAGTGTGCCCGCGGACTCCAAGACCCGCCATTTCTCTAGAAATAACGGTGAGCAGGAGGGGCCAGGGCGGCTACCATTCGCCGGGAGCTTAGGAGTGGCACAGACCATCATTATCCCCTGTATCATTCCCATTTTACAGGTGAGAAGACTGAGTCCCAAAGAGTTAAGTACCGTGTCCAAACGCCAATAAATAACAGCTGGCTTCAGGCTCAGGCAATCCGGTCCCAGGGCCCAGCTCTTTACATTGATTTCAGAGAGGAAGGGAGCAGGGGGGAAAGAAGAAAAAAAATCAGTGATGAGCGAGAATTGCCTCCTGCGCCCCACACTGGGGATGGAGCCCGCAACCTGGGCCTGTGCCCTGACTGACCCTCAGACCCTGACCTCCTGGTTCCTAGGCTGATGCTCAACCACTTGGTGTTACCTGGTTCATTTGATGACCACCCCCTTCCCCCTACCCCAACCTCTACCCCAAAGCCTCAACAAAGTCAGGGTCGTGGTTCACATGAGGGATCTGAGAAAGGGCTCCTCTGGGTATTTCCGCCTCTTTCTGGAAGCAGCAGCCATTGTTTACGAATCCAATGACACGGGACACACACACACACACACACACACACACACACCTGGGGACCGTGGCTGTCTCCCCACCGCTGCCCCTGTGCCAGGCTGTGCGAGGCAGCGCGTAAGCCCAGGTCAGACTGACACCCAGAAACCCACATCCGGGAGAGCAGCTATCTGCTCTCCGATGGAATGGAATCAGGAGGTAATTTGATGAAATCGAAACCCAGCCATTATCTGATGAGGACACTTGTGGCAGGCCGCTCAGGTGCAGCCAGAAGTCACCTGTCCGGGACGGCAGATCTTGGTGGGGACCTGGGTGAGATGCGGCTGCCCCGGGCCTGACACGTGAGGGAGGAGGGTCCCCACTCCCAGGCCGGCCGCTTCGGGCTCAGGCACAAGCCCCGCCCCGGAGCCTGGAGCCCGGAGCGGGCGGCCGGGAGGGCGGGCCGGGCAGCAGACACCTGCCCCACGCGTGCTTTCTGACACGTTTACCCACAGATGGGAGATCCGACCGGCTCCGGGGACCCCACGGGACTCCGGGGGCCGGAACCCCCAGTCCTCCCTGTCGCAGAGCCGGCTTCGGGAGGGGGTGACTCCCAACTCGCCAGACCGGACCGTCAGCAGCGCGTGGCAGGCGGCCCGTGGACGGGAGGGGGCCGCTCTGCAATCACAGGGAACAGACGGGCGGAGGGTGAAGGCAGGGCCGGGAGCCGAGGCCGGGGGAGCCGAGGCCGAGGGGAGCAGAGGCAGGCAGACCCAGCGCCCCGGGTGGGGGCGGCGGCTTACATTCAGATGCTTCATAACTGGAACACAAATGCCTTCCTGCAAACGTGTCGACGCACAGGAGTTGGTGCTTTCCTTTTATGTCTTTTTCTTTTTTTTTTTTTTTTTTTTAATATATATTTTATTGATTTTGTACAGAGAGGAAGGGAGGAGATAGAGAGCTAGAAACATTGATGAGAGAGAGTCATGGATCAGCTGCCTCTTGCACACCCTTTACTGGGGATGTGCCCGCAACCAAGGTACATGCCCTTGACCGGAATCGAACCCGGGTCCCTTTAGTCCCCAAGCCGACGCTCTACCCATTGAGCCAAACCGGTCTCGGCCTTTTATGTCTTTTTCTTTAATACATTTTTATTGGTGTCAGAGAGGAAGGGAGAGGCAGCGAGAGATAGAAACATCCATGGTGAGAGAGAATCATGGACCGGCTGCCTCCTGCAAGCCCCATCCCGTGGAGGATTGAGCCTGCAGTCCAGGCAAGTGCTCTGACTTGGGAATCGAACTGTGACCTCCTGGTTCATAGGTCCACGCTCACTCACCGAGCCACCCCAGCCAGGCTGCACTTTGTTTTTCTATACCTACAGGCCAGAGGGGTTGGCGTGGCTCCCCTAGACTCCGTAAGCATAAGGGGACGGGCGTCCTTCTCCCTGAGACTGGCCCTGGCCCTGTAAAGGTGAAAGGAGCTCAGTGAGCCCCGAGCCAGAGCCCCGGCCTCTGCAATGGCAGGCCTTCTCAAGAGGCCCTGAAGCTGGCGGAGCAATCGGAAGACCAGGCAGTTCTCCAATCGATGGGTCCACATCCGTTCTGTTTGCATCTCTCTGACAAATGAACCTGGACCCAAGGTGGGTTCGGGAAGAGAGGAAAGTTCTAGACACTTTGGGGAATTGAAATTTCAGGAAGACCAAGTCGCTGCTGCCCGTCGCCTCCCTCTTGGGGGGCAGACGCTCAATGGTTGGGGGCAGCTCCTGCGTTGTCTGCCCCCTGGTGGCCAGTGTGCGTCATAGTGACAGGTGATTCGGCTGATGGTTCCACCCTTCAGTCTATGTGCATATTAGGGTTTTATTACACAGGATGGTTCAATGCCCTTCGTCATCAAAGTCATTCCAGAACACAAGCGCATACAGTAGGCAAAATCATTGGCGGAGAACACTGATCTCATGACACACACCACTTTATGAGACAAAAGCAACGTATCCATTCCTTCTGAGTGGTTGGCTCGAAGTTAAAAATAAGTTGGGAGGGTGTTGTAGTGTGCCTGAATCTCACAGAGGACGCCTCAAAAAGTCAAAGGATGGAGTCATTTATTCAAAGGCCGGCGGCTACGCGGGGAACAGCGCTCAAATCTCGCAGCCCCTCACCACACCTGGCTTATGTGCAGAATACCTCAAAGGTATCGATTCCATCTCGGGGTTTGGAATGAGGAAGCTGGTTTGCACAGAACAGTGACAGGCGCGAAACTGAGCAAGTTAGTTTTCTACAAAGATTAAATGTAGTTTTGGGTCTTGGGACCACTGAGTCAACGAAAACACATACCTGGAGCCACTGGGGCAATTTAGAATAAGCGTGGTGTCCAGATTCCAGGACTACGGAGTCATCCGGGATGCGTTACCTGTAGTCATTGAGGCAGTTTAGGGTAATTGCGCTGTCCTGGTCCCCAGCTGCAGAAGACTGCTCTGATAACCAGTGAGATCACCCTCAATGGGATATTCAAACCACCATCCATGGAGTGTTCCATCGATGGGGCAGATATGCAAGTTCAGAAAATCAAACTCACTTTTCTATTGTTTTAGCAAGCACATGAGTACAGAACCCCAAACAGCAGGGCCACAGTGAAAGCTGAAACTGCCGTTTCTATCTGAGATGATGGCAGCCATCCTTCAGAGGGACATTTTCACGGTGGCAGCTTCAGTGACCACAGCCACGCTAGGAAGGAGAGCCGAGGGGACGAGAACGCGGGCAGACAGTCCTTTTATACTAGCGAGCGCGGCTCAGTGCTCTTAGGATTTGGCCTACGTGAGTAACTCATTAGAACGTGGTTGTATGTCAGAATCCCTCTTCTACTGGCTATTTCTAACACTAATATTACTAACATACTTTAAAGCATCTTGGATATTATTAATGTCATGCTTATAATCAGTTCTCCTGTGAGGCTGGGCACTGACCTTGGGGAGTTAGTTTACTGGTTATTACAATAGAGACCCGGTGCACAGATTCGTGTGTGTGTGTGTGTGTGTGTGTGTAATCCTTCAAGTTAAGCAGATTTCTCAAGTTCACAGCTATCCAGTGGAAAAGTCAGGGCTTACATGCAGGCCTTTTGACTTTCTCCTGGATTGTCCTTTCGATTTCAACATTTAACAAAAGACCTCATTCCGTGCTTTCCTTTTTCCAAACATTCATTTTCCAATTACAGGGGACATACGATGTCCTGTTAGTTCCGGGTGTACAACACACTGATTAAACATTTATATACCTTCTGAAGGTATAGATATATTTCTTTAAAAAACATTTTTATTTACTTTAGAGAGAGAGAGAAATATCCATGATGAGAGAGAATCATGGATTGGCTGGCTCCTGCACGCCCCACACTGGGAATCAAGCCCACCACCCGGGGACCTGACCGGACCAGGAATGGAACCATGACCTCCTGGTTCATATGTCGATGCTCAGCCACCGCGCCACGCTGGACAGGCCCGCTAGATACTAGTCTGATCACCCTTTCCTTTCTCTGTCTTGATTGTGTTTCTTCTTTGGATGAAAAACATTCTTCGCTCTTTATAGAACCCCATCCAGTTCCTTGAATGTACCAAGTGCTTACGTTTGCTTTTAAAGAACTCGGCCTGTGAGAGTCACTTTTACAGGGCGGATGCCTCTGAAATGGCACGGAGGCAGTCTGTGTAATTAGCTCCATTCTTTCTCCCTTCGTCACAGCGTAAGGCTTCTGATCTAATCGGCAGACACTAGACTGACGGCCTGCCTCGCAATTACGCCATCGCCCCTGAGCGATCACCCTGAAATATGGGCCTCCATTTCTTCACTGAAAACGTGTGAGAAAAACAGTTCCCGGTTTCAGAATCACATGATATTTCCTTGGGTGGTAATTGGTAGAGTTTAAGTCTCACCACGTGCGGTTCTGAGCTCTCTTTTGAGTTATAGTTTATGAAGCATAATTTATGCCGTGATTATGCTCCAATAGTAACATCAACCACAACTGGGACCGCCGGAGCACGAGGCTCTGGTTTGCGGATTTGCCTTCTGCCCTTTTCCCAGCGAGGCCCATCCGAGGCGTTAAGTTAAGCAACAGATCACAGACGGAGAGGCAGGAGGCAGCTGAGCCGATCCATTCACGGCCTCCTCTGCAGAGGGATGACCGGGGCCCAGAGGCGTGGGGCTGGAGCTCCCGTCTGCCCCCCTGTGCGGGCCCCCCAGGCCTGGGGAGACTCCAGGCCAGGCTGGGCTCCTGGTCCCCATGAGGGTTTCTGGCTGGGGTTTCGGTTGGAGGGAGAGGAGGGGAACGGAAGGTGGGCTCCTCGGCTGCCATCCTCTCTCTCCTGCTCCTCAGCTGGGCTGTTCTGGGCGAGTTCCTAGCCCTGTGGTCGGCAAACTCCTCCGTCCACAGAGCCAAACATCAACAGCACAACGACTGACACGTCTTTGGAGAGCCACATTCTTTAAACTTCAACTTCTTCTCACGCCACGTCTTCCACACAGACGCACCCAGGCCGTGGTGTTTTGTGGAAGAGCCACACTCCAGGGGCCAGAGAGCCGCCTGTGGCTCGAGAGCCCGGTTTGTCGACCGAGTGCCTAGCCTCATGGCTTTGTGGGGTCCGGGCGGTGCGCCCTGTCTCCCGGGCGGTGGGGGGACCTGTTGGCACCTTGAACACAGCGTCCAAGTGTGAAGCTGTGGTTCTGCTCCCTCCGCTGTCCCTGCTCCTTCCCAAAGCTCAGGCCGCTGGCCTGGAGTTTCCAGCCCCTCAGCCCCCCAAACCCCCAGCCCCCCAAACCCCCAGCCCCCCAAACCCCCACCTCCAAACCCCCAGCCCCCCAAACCCCCACCTCCAAACCCCCAGCCCCCCAAATCCCCAGCCCCCCAAACCCTCAGCCCCCCAAACCCCCAGCCCCCCAAACCCTCACCTCCAAACCCCCAGCCCCCCAAACCCTCAGCCCCCCCAAACCCCCACCTCCAAATCCCCAGCCCCCCAAACCCCCAGCCCCCTAGCTGCCCCCTCCTCGGGGGACACGGCCTCTGCCAGGGGCTCAGGGTTTGGGTCTGGGCAGGTGGATTGGACCAGGGACACCCTGCCCCGCGCAGACAGGGTGCCGGCGCAGGTAGATAAGGTGCCCGGCGCAGACAGGGTGCCGGCGCAGGTAGATAGGGTGCCCCAGGCAGGCAGACAGGGGGCCCGCGGACAGACAGGGTGCGCGCCGCCCGCAGGACCTGGGTGGCGCGTGGGGTGGACGGGGGCGCAGACAGCGATCCTCAGGGCGGCCGGGTCCCCCGCGGGAGGGGGCGGCGGGTCCCCGGAGGCCTGGGCGGGGGCGGGAGGGAGGCACCGCGCAGGGCTGCTCCCAGGACACAGGCCCCTCCAGCCCGCGCCCCCCGCCGGGCTGCGTGTGGCGGCCCCGCTCCTTTGTCTCCCCGACCCTCCCCACCCCCAGGCGGCGCGGACCCGGGGGGAGACCCGGGGGGAGACACGGGGGGACACATGGGGGGGAGACACGGGGGGGAGACACGGGGGGGACACACGGGGGAGACCCGAGGGGAGACCCGGGAGGGGGGGCCCGGGGCGGGAGAGGGGGGGCCCGGGGCGGGGGGGAGACCCGGGGGGAGACACGGGAGGGGGGGCCCGGGGCGGGAGAGGGGGGGCCCGGGGCGGGAGAGGGGGGGCCCGGGGCGGGAGAGGGGGGGCCGGGGCGGGAGAGGGGGGCCCGGGGCGGGGGGGAGACCCGGGGGGAGACACGGGAGGGGGGGCCCGGGGCGGGAGAGGGGGGGCCCGGGGCGGGAGAGGGGGGCCCGGGGCGGGGGGGAGACCCGGGGGGAGACACGGGAGGGGGGGCCCGGGGCGGGAGAGGGGGGGCCCGGGGCGGGAGAGGGGGGGCCCGGGGCGGGAGAGGGGGGGCCGGGGCGGGGAGGGCGGTAGCAGCGGGCACCCGCCCCCGCCTCGTCCCGGGCCCCGGAGCCCCCGCCCGGCTGTGCGCCCCCCGCCCGGCCCGGCCGCGGGAGCGAGCGGCGGGCGGCGCCTCTGATTGGCCGCCGCTGCCGGGGCGCCGCGCCCATTGGGCCGCGGGCGGGGGGCGGGGCGGGAGCCGGGAGCCGGTCCGCCTCCTCGGCCGCCGCGGCCCCGGCGCATCCCCATCCCCGGCGCCGGCAGCGGCTCGGCCTCCATGGCCTCCGCCAGCGCCACGGGCTCCGCCACGGGCTCCGCGCTGCTGCGGCCCCTCAGCGACGCCGTGCGGCTGCCGCTGGACCAGGTAGGCCCGCCCCGCCCCGCCCGGACCCGGACCCGGACCCGGACCCGCGGGCGCAGGGCGGCCCCGGCTTTGTCCCCGGCCCGCCGCCCCCGCCCCCCGCCCGGGCCGCGCCGCGGGGAGGCCGCCGTGCGCGCCCGCTGCCGGGGCGCCCGGACCGGACCCGGACCCGGACCGGACCCGGACCCCGACCCGGACCGGACCCGGACGGGAGGGCGGACACGGGTCCCCGCGGCGCGTGTGCCGGGAGGCCGGGCCGGCCCGTTAGGAGCGGCGGCGGGGGCGCGGGGGTCACGGAGAAAAGTCACGGCGAGTTCACCTCCCGGTTCGGGGCCGAAAGTTGCAGCCTTGTAGCCACAGCGGCCGCCGCCCCCGCCCCCGCCCCCGCCCCAGGCCCGGGGTCACGGCCACCCGTGGGCACCAGGCCGGAGGGTCCGGCGGGGGACACAGGGAGGCGGCCGGCCAAGGCCAGCAGCTGGAGCTGTGGCTGGAGCTGTGTCCGGGACCTGCTCCCCAGGGCTTGCGGTTTCCGGGAGCCTGGCCCTGGCCTCCTGGGGGTGGGTGTCAGGGATGCATGGGATCTCACTCACAACGCAGGCTCCGCGGTCCCCCCGTCTCACGGCGGGATGGGCCACTCCTGTGCCTGGCAGGGTGACACGGAGGCTTGGCGCACGCGTGTGTGTGCGTGTGTGTGTGGGGTGTGTGTGTGTGTGTGTGTGTGTGTGTGACCCTCACCCGAAGACATTTCCCCATTCATTTTCAGGGAGGGCGGGAGAGAGGGGAAGAGAGAGAGACCTCAATCTGAGAGGAACAGGTGGATGGGCCGGGAGGAGCCTGCAGCCGAGGTGCATGCCCTTGGCCGGAATCTAACCCGGGGCCCTTTGGTCTGCAGGCGGGCGCTCTGTCCACTGAGCCGAACCGGCCGGGGCTGTGTGTGTGTGTGTGTGTGTGTGTGTGTGTCTCTGGGTGTGCTTGCTTGTTTGCTTTTTAAACTCAGTGTGTCCGAGCATGAAAAAACTCCACCTTAGCTCCGAACCTGAATGCTCTGCCTTATCCATGTCAGTCCTGGCTGAGTGCTCCCATCGGAGCCGTAACTTTTGGTTCCTAGTAAGCCACCTGCCCCTGAGCGGTTACACTGTGGCTGCTGGCAGCTGATTAAAGTGCCGGAAGTGAAAGTAACCCTGTGCCCGCAGCCGTGGTCTGTGTGAGCACGCAGGGTTCCCGGGAGGAGGCGCGCCCCGAGCCCAGCACGGCCGTGACCTCCGTGCACACGCCGCGCCCGGCACCCGCCGCGCCCGGCTGAGGAGGCCGCTGCGGTGTCCGCGCAGGCAGGGCGGGTACCAGGTCAACGCTTTTTTTTGCTGACGAGGAGCAAGGTTTGTTCCGGGAGAAAGGTACGTTCACCTCCCCGCCCTCTCCCTGTCCCCGTGACAGACAGGAGGGGATTTTTCCTTACTCGCTAACACCTTTAAATTTATATGAAGCTTATCTTTGAAAGGCGGTTTAATATTGATGAGCGCCTTGGACCGTCTCAGCCACCCGGAGCAAGCGAGTTCCTTCGGTCCTGACAGAGGCGGGGGGAGCCGGGGAGGCGGAGGAACTGAGACGCTGACTTTCCTTCATCGTCCACAGCCCCGATGGGGCCCTCCGGACACATGGGGAGCCATTTGTGTAGGGTTTGGAGTGGTTTTTCCTAGGCAGGTCTCTCCCTCCACCAATAGTAGGTTGTATTGGTTTCCAGGGTACAGCCCAGTGGTTAGGTAGACACTCATGTACTTTGCAAAGTGACCCCCTGCTATTTGCAGCACCCACCTGGCTCCGTCTATAGTTATTACAACAGAGGCCGGTGCATGAATTCGTGCACCCGTGGGGTCCCTCGGCCTGGCAATCCAGGTCTCACAATCCAGGGGATGACAGACTGCCGGTTTGGCCGGATCCCCGCAGGCCAGGCCGAGGGACCCCACCGAGGCACACACCCATGTTCCAGGCCTTTAGAGTATGTGTATGAGATTTTTGGTTAATCTCTTCCCACCCTCCCCCTCCCCCTCTTCCCTCTGAGATTTACCAGTCTGTTCCATGTTTCCATGCCTGTTCAGCGAGCGTCTGCCCCCAGTGGTCAGTGTGGATCATAGCTACTGGCTGAACGGTCGAAGGGTCGCTTAGGCTTTTACATAGATAGGTATTCCCTAGGCTGCACTTTGCATCCCCATCACTATTCCGTAGCTACCAAATGGCACCTCTAAATCCCTTCACCCAGCCCCCCAAGTCCCTCCCCTCTGGCAGCCTTCCCAGTCTGTTTTCTGCGTCCAGGAGTCTTGTTTCTGTTTTGCTTGTTTGTTTTGTTTTTTCAGATTTCACATATGAGCGAAGTCCTCATGGGCGTGTCTTTCTCTGACTGACGTGTCTCACTTCGCACCGTCCTCTCTAGTCCCCCCATCCCGTTGCCAATGGCAAGGTTCCGTTCCTTTTGTGGCCGAGTAGCATTCCGTGGGGCACACGCACCACAGCGCGCTCACCCCTCCCCTCCCGATGGGCACAGGGGCTGCTTTAGTGAACACACGGGCTGAGTGGGATCGCTGGGTCATGAGGCCGTTCCATCGTAACGTTCTGAGGAGGTCCACACTGTTTTCCCCGGGGGCTGCACCATCTGCACTCCCACCAGCAATGCCCGAGGGCTCTGGCCTCCTCCTCGTCAGCACTTGGTGGTTGACTTGCTGGTGGCAGCCGTTCTGGGAGGTGGCATCTCTTTGCGGTTTTACCTTGCGTTTCTCTGGCGATGAGCGATGCTGAGTTTCTTTTCCTAAGTCTCTTGGCATCTGTATGTCCTCTTTGGAGAAGTGTGTATGTAGGTCCTCTGCCCATTTATTAAATTGCTTTTTTTTTTTTTTAAAGCAAGTCTTAATAGTATTGAATTAATGCCAACAAAGGCCTTAACCTTTTATACAGTGATAATAAATTGTTGCCAGCACTGAAGAGTTGACTTTATTTATTTATTTATTTTAAAAAAATAAAGCTCTAGGAATAACTAAAAGCCTTATTGTAACATTGCATGAATAAGTAGACAGTTAGCCGTTATTTTTAAATGGAGCAAAGTAGAAAGTAACTTTTTGTGATAGGTGAATAACCGGGTCCAGGTTAGAGAAAGCTTTAGAAGTGGTGGTAATCAGACCATGTGATTTAACAGGAAAAAGGGCTAAATCGGGAAACACGAAGTGTGAAAATAGAACTTGTTAGCACGTTAATTTGGTCTGAACTAATTAACAGTGTTTTGGAAATGCGGGAGGTGATAGAAGTGGTGGCTTGGTCTCAGAAAGAAAGGACCGTCGGGCCAGAAGAATAGCTCAGCTTTTTCACTGGAGCGTCCAGTGTATGGGGTGGGGAGATTACTGGTACGCCAGAATACAGGCGGGGCAAAAGCAGGTTAACTGTGGTTCACGGTGAAGGAAAACAGTGATTAATTAATAACAATACAGGCATAAGCTCCGGGCTTTGCCTACTCCCAGCTGTCACTTACCTCTGCCCCGCCCTGTGTGAGGACGGACGGGGCAGGCGAGGACGGAGAGGAAGGAGGAAATAAGTGTTTGGAAAGAAGGTCAGGCGAGGAGAAGGAGCGAGCGAAGGATCGGCAGACCCTGGATGAGTAATGCGGGGTGTCCTTGGGCCACCATCGCGCGTGCTCAGCCGCCTGGTGTTTAAATAAAGAGCTGGTATCCAGGGAGGCCTCTGACGCTTTAAAATAGGGCATTTCTGCCGGGACCGGTTTGGCTCAGCGGATAGAACGTCGGCCTGCGGACTGAAAGGTCCCAGGTTCGATTCCGGTCAAGGGCATGGACCTTGGATGTGGGCACATCCTCAGTGGGGGGTGAGCAAGAGGCAACTGATCCATGTTTCTAATTCCCTATCTCTCTCCCTTCCTCCCTGTAAAAAATCAACAAAATATGTGTTTTTTAAATTAAATAAAATAGGACATTTCTGTCCCGAGGGCTTTCTTTCCAGGGCGGTCAGCACTGGAGGGCGGTGGGTCAGAGTGGAGGGCGGTGGGTCAGAGTGGAGGGCGGTGGATCGGACTGGAGGGCGGTGGGTCGGAGTGGAGGGTGGTGGGTCGGAGTGGAGGGTGGTGGGTCGGACTGGAGGGTGACTGGAGAGCGGTGGGTCAGAGTGGAGGGCGGTGGGTCAGAGTGGAGGGCGGTGGGTCGGAGTGGAGGGCGGTGGGTCGGACTGGAGGGTGGTGGGTCGGACTAGAGGGCGGTGGGTCGGAGTGGAGGGCGGTGGATCAGACTGGAGGGCGGTGGATCAGACTGGAGGGCGGTGGGTCAGCAGAGACGGGCCGGTGGATCAGACTGGAGGGCGGTTGGTCGGACTGGAGGGCGGTGGGTCGGACTGGAGGCCCAGTGGAGGGTGCTTTGGGAAGGTTCGGGCTGAGGAGAGCGGTCTCAGAGGCAGAAGGTGCCGGAGGAGACATCTGATCCCAGCAGACCTAACTGGCTCCTCTTTAGTTGCTGACGTGGCCAATTTTCAAGACCCCAGAGGGCGGGCACAGCCCAGGAGGATGCTGACCGCCCCGATCAGCCTAGTTTCCCCGTGTTTTCCTGACCTCAGCACATCGTCCTGTCGCATCCGATGGACCCACATCGCCGAGTTCCTGAGCCTCCAGCCCTCTCCTTCCTCCTTCTCTCCCTCCCTGTCTCTCTCCATCCTCCATCCCTGCCTTCCCCTCTCTCCCCCTTTCTTGGGGGAGGGGCAGGGTTTGGAAGGCGGATGTACCAGCTCTTCTCCCGTTGCAAAGCCCGCAGTGCAGACACCCCTGTGAGGACCACGCAGGACGTGGCAGCTGCCTTCACGCAAGAACACGCGTTCGGAGCACCCGCTGACAGACACCCCCGTGCGTGCGTGCGCGTGTGTGTGTCTGCGTGTGTGTGTGTGTGTGTGTGTGTGCGTGTGCGCGTGTGTGTGGTGACCCGGAACAATGGGGTGACCGGGGACCACGGGACAGGATACCGGTTTCAGACACTCAGCCCACTGACCTGTCACTTGTATGATCTGTGCGATGGTGGCACACTCGTCCAGTTCACACCTTTAGGGAACACCTGTCCACAGACATGGCTTCCTCCTTTAACCGCGTGGCTCCCTCGCTCCCCGTGATGCTGTCGTCACGGTGACATGGGAGTCCATTTCCCCGGTGCCGGGACATCAGCGTGACCACATGCCTGGTGGGGAGCAGGGCGGGGTGAGACGGCTGGCCGACAGCCCTGTGTGGGGACAGGTCACTGTGTGCGGGACGAGGGCGATCGGAGAGGCGGGGGCGGGGAGAGGGACGGCGGGGACAGCCTGTGTGCGGCCCGGCCCGCGGCCCAGGCAGCGATTCCCACGGCCACTCCTCCCGGCGGACATGTTCTCTCGCCCGCGTGCGTCACCACATGGAGCCCTCCCAGCACCTCTGAAATCAGATAAGACTCAGGCTGGACATATTTAGCTGCAGGGAAAAAGGATATATACTTGACCTTAAGTGAAAGGTCAATTTTGTTCTTATTATTTTAAAAAAATATATTTTATTGTTTTTTTACAGAGAGGAAAGGAGAGGGATGGAGAGTAGAAACATCGATGAGAGAGAATCATCGATCAGCTGCCTCCTGCACACCCCCTACCAAGGTACATGCCCTTGACCGGAATCGAACGCGGACCCTTCAGTCCGAAGGCCGACGCTCTGTCCACTGAACCAATTTTAATTTTAATTTATGGTCTTAACGTGTGGCAAGTGGACTTTAAGGAGAAGGTGGGGGGGTAGGACTTCCTGCACACGGACGGGTCGCTGTGTTTGGGCTGGAATGGCGTGTGCGTGTTGGAGGCGTGTGCATGTCGGAGGCGCGTGCATGTCAGAGGTGTGTGCATGTTGGAGGTGTGTGCATGTTGGCTTGTGCGTGTCATAGGTGTGTGCGTGTCAGGGGCGTGTGCATGTCAGGGGCGTGTGCATGTCAGGGGCGTGTGCGTGTCAGGGGCGTGTGCGTGTCAGGGGCGTGCAGAGGCCTCTGAGGAACCCCGTTTCCTGCCCGGTCCCGTTGCCGATGGGCTTCTCTGCGCGTGTTCCCTGCGTCCCCGGGAGACGGCCGTGAGGGACAGGAGGAGGAGCTGGTGTGAGCATGGGCCTCGGATCCTCCCGGTCGGAGCTCGGGCACACGGGCTACGGCGGAGGCCGGGCAGCGTGCTCAGCACCGGGCTGCGCCGTGCAGGCTGTTGGCGGGGGGTGGGTGCCGCCCTGGACCAGCCAGCCCAGCCCAGGGAGAGGCTTGTTCCTGGTAGGGGTGCCAGAGGCAGCCGCCGGTGTTTCTTCCCCTCTCCCTTCCTCTCTAAAAAATCCTTTATTTAAAAAGAGAGCCCGGCCGCCTGGCTAGCGGGTGAGCGTCCGCCTGGGCACCAGGAGGTCACAGTGGATTCCCGGTCGGGGCACAGGCCCGGGGTGCCGGCTCCCTCCCCAGGGCGGGCGTGCGGGAGGCAGCCCATCTGTGATTCTCGCTCATCACGATGTTTCCATCTCCCTCTCTCTCCCGCTTCAATAAAAAAAGAATAATAACACTTATATTTTTAAACATATTTTTATTGACCTCAGAGAGGACGGGAGACAAACACAGCAGCTGTGGATGACTGTGAAGATGGAAGCGATGGCTGAGGGCTCCATCCCCAGCGGGGGGCGTGCGGGAGGCAGCCCAGCCATGGTTCTCTCCTCGTCGATGTTGCTCTCTCTCCCTCTCCCTTCCTCTGTGAAAGGCCCTTGCTGTAAAGGTGCTCCCTGCGTTTCCGCGGCCTCCCCGGTACCCGGGAGCCAGCCTCTGGTGGTTGGGGTCCTCAGGGCTGGCTTTCGGGGCTCCTGCGGCAGTTGGTGTGGCCGGTGGGGTCCGGAGCCACGGTTCGTGGCAGGATTTCGTTGCCGTTGGATAAGGCCTGCGCGGGGCCTGGGCACGGGGCCGTCTGGTGGTTTGGGGTGAGCTGGGCGGAGCCAGCGTCGCTGTGGTGGCCGTGTGGGTGCGGGGAGGGGCGGGGAGGGTGGGGAGGGGGAGCCGGAGCTGGGAGCACCGCGCCTCGTGCCCCCGCCTCCATGCCGTCCAGGCGGCTGCTTCTCATTGGAGTCTGTTCTGCTTCGGGTTCGAGTCCGTCAGGGTTCTGGCGGGAGGCGGGCTGGACTAGCCCCGTGGTCGGCAAACTCATCCGTTCACAGAGCCATGCACCAGCAGGACAACGACCGACATGTCTTTGGAGAGCCACATGTTTTAAACGCCCACTTCCTCTGCACAGACCCGCCCAGGCCGTGGTGTTTTGTGGAAGAGCCACACTCCAGGGGCCCGAGAGCCGCGGTGTGCCGACCGCGGGGCGGGGTGACCAGGGAGACCTCAGAACCACTCAGCACTAGGCTGTGGCGGGTTCGGGGAGTCAGCCAGGAGCGCGACCGCCTGCCAGGGCCGCCCCATGGGGCGCAGGGGGCCTGCAGGGGAGCCGGGCTGCCAGGGGGCCCCGGCCTGCGGGGGCTGGAGGGAGGGAGGCGGAGGGAGGCGGACACCCCTCCTGCCCTCCTTTGGGCCCCAGAGGGCAGTGAGCTTTGGGCGCCGTGCAGTGGAGGGCGGGTCTGGGGCGTGCACATCCTCCGGATGTGTGTGCGGGGCTCCTCTCTGCCCGCTGCTGCAGGGACCGTCCTGTGCGGCCTCCGCTTCCTCCAGCCTCCCCCCCCCCCCCCCCCCCCCCCGTGCCGGAACCGCGATGCCCGGGCGGGTCCCCTTCCCTCCTCCCCAGCGCGGCAGCCGCCCGCTGACACCGGCCGGGGACGGTGAGGGCCGTGCTCACCAGTCCCCGCGTCTCCATGGCGTGTCTGCGGCCCCGTCCCCAAACCACCGGATTGTTGTTAAAAATACCTGTTCTCGCCCTGACCAGCTGGCTCAGTGGATAGAGCGTCAGCCTGTGGACTGAAGGGTCTCAGGTTCGATTCCCGGTCGAGGGCATGTGCCTTGGTGGCGGGCACGTCCCCAGTGGGTGTGCAGGAGGCCGCTGGCCGACGCGGGGATGCGGCTGACGATCCACAGGAAGCGGAGGCGGCTGGCGAAGGGCACTGGCGAGAAGCTCTGCCGGCCGTTATCAGACCCTCCCCAAGGAGCCGCCTTTATCCGCAGAGACAGGCCCGTCCGCTCTGCCCCCCCCCCCCCTCGGGCCTCCAGAGGGCTCCTTGGGCTCTGCCCCCTACGCCGCCTTGGCCCTCCCGCCACGGCCCTGCCTCGGCAGTCCGGGGCCTGGCCTCGGCCTCAGCGGGTGCCCTCAGCGGGTGTCCTCAGCGGGTGCTCTGTGGGCACCAGGGTCCTACAGACGGACGGACGGACGGACGGACGGCACTTCACACAGGCCGGCTTGCCTGGCTCTTGTCTGGCTTCCCACAACCATGAACATCCTGTTTAACTTGCTATCCCATGGAGACCTTCTCCTGCCTGTGCGAGGTCAGAGCTGCCGCTAACAGGCGTTAGGCGTGTTCAGGCCACTCGGTGCATGCGTGTTAACACAGGCGGGTGTTCGCCCGGCCCGCGGGGCTCAGTGATTGATTGAGTGTCGATCTATGGACCAGCAGGTCAGGGTCCGATTCCTTGCACAGGCCTGGGTTACGGGCTCCATTCCCAGTGTGGGGCGTGCAGGAGGCAGCCGATCCATGTCTCTCTCATCCTTGATGTTTCTGTCTGTCTCTCCCTCTCCCTCTCCCTCTCTGACATCAATAAAGTATATATTTTTAAAAACAGCTCTGGCCAAAATCGATGTAGCCCAGTGGATAGAACGTCGGTCTGCGGACTGAAAGGTCCCGGGTTCGATTCCGGTCAAGGGCGTGTACCTTGGTTGCGGGCACATCCCCAGTAGGGGGTGTGCAGGAGGCGGCTGATCGATGTTTCTCTCTCATTGACGTTTCTAGCTCTCTGTCCCTCTCCCTTCCCCTCCGTAAAAAATCAGTACAATATATATTTTTAAAAATAGCCCTCTGCACAGACACACGAGCCGCGAAGCCCGATCCTGCCTTTTCTCTGGGAAACGCTGCAGGTCTGGTCACACCGAGGGCAGCCGGGCGGGCTCCGCCGTCCTCGCAGCTGCCTGTTTCCAGAGGTCGAGGCCGGGTTGCCCGGAGACAGGGGTGCCTTGAATGCATCTCGGTGAACAATAGAGCGTTTCAAAGGTGCATGCCGGGCCGTGCCGAGTTCTCACATGAACGGCGACGACAATGGCTGAATGGATAGACCCCGGAGCTGTGTTTACGTAAGGTGGGTGGCTGAGCAGGTGACACCAGCTGCCCAGCGCCCAGCCACGCCGGCCGGGCCGGCCCTTCCTCCTCCACGCGGCTGGCCCGTTAGTAAATGGGGTCTCACACCCCTTTGTCTCCTGGTGTGGGGTTCGAGGGCTGTGCGGGAGCGCTCCTGCCCCCAGAGGGGGCCGTGCCTGAGCGTTCGAGTCCGAGTGCGCCCCCTTCAGGGCACTGCGGGCGGGGCGTGCTGGCCTGCAGGCGGGCTGCCTTGGCCTCCATCGTGTCCTCATCCTCGCACACTAATACAGTCGCCACAGGGATAGCAGCCACCGGGCAGGCCCCCGAGCCGTGTCCTTAGGCGCCGGCCTGGCCGTCCCCCGCCGGCTGGTTGCGTGTCCGTGCAAGAGAGCGTGTCTGAGCACACGGGACGCTGGAGGGGTGTGACCTGAGGGGGGGACACGGGGTCCCCCACACCCGGTCTCGGGCCAGGGGTCCGAAGGGGGTGGCATTGGCCTTGAGTTAGAGCTGAACGTCGTCCAGCAGATCTCAGCGGCGGCCCCAGCGGCCCGCTCCGTCCTCACGCAGGTCTCCCTCCGGGGATCGGAGCGAGGGAAGCTTCCTCTTACCGGACGGCGACGAGGCTCCGGCTGCGGGGCGAGAGCCAGCGAGGCTGGGACGCCCGTTCTCTCGCCCTCGGCGTCCTTCCTGCTGCTGCTTCTGCGTTTTTATCGTGAACAAGAGGCCCGACGCACGGAATCCGACCGGCGGCTGGGCCCTCGCGGCCCGCCCAGTGGCCGCCCCGCCGTCGGTGTGATTAGCCCGGCAGCCGTTACTCGCTGGCCGAGTGCGTGGCGATGCTGTCACCGTGGGGGAGCTGAGGGCGCGTTCCCCGGGCGTGGAGCGCGGTGCTGATTAGAGTCGTGGGATCCCCTCTCGGAGTCTTCGGTGGAAAAGGTCTTTCCTCAGGCCCGGCCGGCAGGCAGCGAACGTCGGCCGCGGCTCGGAAAGGGTTCGCTTTCTTAACGTCAGGGGAGTGCATAAGCCGTTTACAAGGAAGAGAACTACAACGGGACCCGGCCTCTCTCTGACCTTGAACAGCGGCTGAGCATTTGGCTCGAAGGCTAGAGGGCTCGCCCTGAAGTTGCCATGGGAACGGACCCCTTTCCCCGTACCCGGCTCAGCTCAGCGGCTCTCCTCCTCAGAGTTCTCGTGAGTTTTGGTCTCTTGCAGTAACAACCACACATGCATATTTTTCCTGGTAATTATAGAAAGCACTTAGGCTGCTTCACTCCGAGTTCTGTGAAGGAGGCTTGCCTATGCGTGCTGGACAGTGAGCAGTCACCTAGGGACGGTCACTGAGCCCATAGGTGACTGTGCATGGCTGTGGTGCTGGGGTCACTGCTCATCAGAAATGGGGGATTGGCTATGGCGTGTTCCCCGGTCTCCACAAACCCAAGGCTGTTGGAGATGACTGGGAATACGTGTCCGGCTTTTTGGCTTTTTACAGGCCAAGACCTCAAACCCAGGGCAAATGGCGGCGTAGGCCCGAGCAACGGCGCTGAGGCACCCGGGAGGGGGTGGAACGAGGGATCCCTGCGTGTGTCACTCGTATTTCACCCTCAGAGTGCGGCGCTCACCGCTGAGCCACACTGGCTTTGGCGAGAAGAGGTTTCTTGAGTCTGAAACAATAAGGAAATCACTGGGCTTTTAATATATATAAGCAAATATATTTTATTGATTTTTTATTTTTTTAATATATATATAAGTAAATATATTTTATTGATTTCTTTTTTTGGCAGCTGTGTCCTAAACCTTCCCAAACTCTGTAAAAAGTGAGAAGTTAAACGCTTCCGTTCGGACCGTGTGCTCGTTAGTGCTGCTGGCAGTGCTTCAGAGGCCGGGCCTCCCGTCCCCGCGAGTCCCTAAGGCGAACACGCTCTATGGGACGCGGTCTCTGTGGACGAGGCGCTGTGTTGGGTGCAGGCAGAGTAGCTTCAAACAGCCGCCGTGTTGGCAGTGGGTCGCCCCGAGCTGAGCCTGCTGATGCGGAGGAGGGAGCCGGTCCGTTCCCAGGGACCGAAGCGGCTTTGGTTTTGTTGTTTGTTTGGGGGCGGTCTCCCCCCGGATCACGTGCGGGGCCCTGGGCAGGTCTGCTCCCACGTTCAATCAGGACAGGAACGCTGTACCCGCTGGGGCTGATGCTTCTGATCGCCATCGCAGAAACGAGTGAGTGAGTGAGTGAGTGAGTGAGTGAATGAATGAGTGAATGAGTGAGTGAGTGAGTGAGTGCGGGAAATGTCGGCAGCAATTCTGATAAGCAAGCAGACCAATCTGTGAGATTATTTCAGATCCTGCCGCTCCCTCCCCCGCGTCCCCGGTGACCCCGGACTGCTTCTGTTTGCCTGATCAGCGATCAGGGAGCGGGCGCAGCAGGTGCCGTCGCCCAGGCCCCCCTCGCCGGGGCTGTGGTGTGGGCGGCGGTGTCCGTGTGACCGCGGCCTCCCTCCGTGCCGCCCCGGGTCCTGGCGCGGACCTGAGCGCCTGTCATCCCTCGCGGAGAATTAGACTGCCCGCTGCCCGCTGCCCTCGGCAGGCCTTCGGGGTATTGTGTGTCCCCCCGGAGAGACAGATGTGGAGGGACACACACACACTCACACACACACACTCACACACGCAGGCACACACGTGAGCAGCCTCACGCTCCAAACCCACTTGGTAAAATGGGGCTCTGGCTCCTCTTTCCTGTTTATCCCCTTTATCCTGTTTAGGGATGAGCTCCCTGCCAGTCACGTGTCGGAGGAAGTGAGCGACTAACGGGCAGCAGACCAGCCCCCTCACCGGCATCCCCCCGCCCCCCGAATCTGTGCCCGGAGGCCAGTCAGAGCGTGGCTCACTGTCCCCTCATGCTCGCCCTGCCCGAGCTTCATCACGTGGCCGTGTGGCCGGGTTAGCTGGGACCCCCCCCCCCCCCCCGCCGCAGCTGGCCCTCCGTGGCTCCTCCTGGCCGAGGACTCTCCCCGGGGGCACGGGGTGCGGTTAGAGGAGCTGGCGGGCAGCAGGTGGTACTGACCTCCATCCCTGCGAGCCTGCTTCCTGCCTCCGTCCAGCTGTGGGAGGTTCCTCTCCTGTAAGGCCTGGCCAGCCTGCCACGCCTCAGAGGATGCAGCCCGCAGGGAGCTCAGGGTCCGGGGGCAGTTATTATGTTCATTCCTGGCGCTCAGGGGCTGGTCTGGAAGCTGGGAGACCAGCAGCATCCTGCAGGGCAGATACTAACGGCCCACCGAGCAGAACGCAGAGGGAGAGAGCATGCAGCGAAGGGGCCCCAGTCCCCTGTCCTCTGTCCTTATGGGCTGCCG
Organism: Pipistrellus nathusii; assembly: GCA_963693515.1. Classification (NCBI taxonomy): domain Eukaryota; kingdom Metazoa; phylum Chordata; class Mammalia; order Chiroptera; family Vespertilionidae; genus Pipistrellus; species Pipistrellus nathusii. The sequence goes on along the minus strand of OY882869.1, from coordinate 1,041,099 downwards.
CTCCCAGGTGACTGGGGTACGATGTCAGGGAGGAAGATAGAGAGAGGGAGAGAGAAACATCAGTGATGAGAGAGAAACTTGGAGAATCCAGTCTGCGCTGCTAACGGGGCCGTTCACCGTCTCTTCGCAGGTCAACTTCGTGGTGTGCCAGCTCTCTGCCTTGCTGGCGGCCGTGTGGTTTCGGACTTACCTTCACGCGAGCAAGACGAGCTCTTCTGTCAGACATGTCGTGGCCACGCTCTTGGGCCTGTATCTCGCCGTTTTCTGCTTCGGGTGGTGAGTATGTTGATCCTGTGGAATGAGGATGGTGACGTCCTTGTGAATCGAATGTGTAGGTTTTGTGCTCATATCTGCACCAATAAAAGAGCAAGATGCAAATTGATCGTACCTTCACCAATCAGGAGTGTGTATGCAAAGTAACCCAACAAAGATGGCGGGTTAATTTGCATACACAGGTGCCGAGCAGCTGGAGGTGGGTGTCCTGCACCAACCAAGCTGCTCTGGGCCTCTGGGCAGCGTGGGAAGGGGGAAAGGCAGCTACATTTTTGCACAAATCTTCATGCATCGGGCCTCTATAAGTTTACTAATAATCTCATAGTGCTTTTCTGGATTTTTAAAAAATATATTTGTATTGATTTCAGAGAGGACGGGAGAGGGAGAGAGAGAGAAATACCAATGATGAGAACCATGGACCGACTGCCTCCTGCACACCCCCCACTGGGGATCCAGCCCACATCCCGGGCCTGTGCCCTGACTGGGATTCGAACCTGCAACCTTTTGGTGCACAGTGTGATGCTGAGCCTGCTGAGCCACTCCAGCCACGACTAACACTTTGTGGTTTTTATGTCAATGAGTGGCGAGTGGGCCTGTCGCTCCAGTCTGGGCTGAGGGCATTGGCGATGAATAATGTATGAAAAAGGACAGAGGAGGATAGAGACACCTATCCCATCATGCATAGCTCTCTTCGCCTGTTTTACAAATCTCTTACACCAAGACAGACAGACACGTCACTTAAAGCCGTGTGTGTGTGTGTGTGTGTGTGTGTGTGTTATAGCAGCACTCCAGGCCGTGTGTGTGTGTGTGTGTCTGTGTGTGTGTGTGTGTTTATAGCAGCACTCCAGGCCGTGTGTGTGTGTGTGTGTGTGTGTGTGTGTGTGTGTGTTTATAGCAGCACTCCAGGCCATGTGAGTGTGTGAATGTGTGTGTGTGTGTGTGTGTGTGTGTTCTACCGTGGAACCTACTTTTTAAAAAACAACAACAACATATATATTATTGATTTTTTACAGAGAGGAAGGGAGAGGGATAGAGAGTTAGGAACATCGGAGAGAGAGAGTCATCCATCAGCTGCCTCCTGCACACCCCCTACTGCGGATGTGCCCACAACCAAGGTACATGCCCTTGACCGGAATTGAACCTGGGACCTTTCAGTCCGCAGGCCGATGCTCTATCCACTGAACCACACCAGTTTCGGTGAACCTGCTTCTTATTTATGATATTTCTATGGAAAAACTTGGTAAAGAGTGTAGGCATCCTGTCCACTTTGGAGGGGCCTGTTACTCCATGACGCCGAGGCTGAAGGTAACTTTAACGGAGGTTAGGACCCGCATCAGTCCGTTAAAACCGTGTGCAGTGACCTGAAAACTTTTCCGTGAGGGATCCGGCTGCCCGGGGAAAGGGGCGTGAACGTCTGCGGCCACCGGGGGTGGGGGTAGATCACAGCCACAGCCCCCGGGAGCTTTACCTGAGGCGGGGAGGGCAGCGCCCCGGGCTCCCGGGCCTCTGGCGGAGGGTGTGTGGCTGGGTCCTGCACGCTAGGCCCCCAGGAAGCTCATTCCACACACACACACACACACACACACACACACCCTGTTTCAGAATAAGCAGGTTGGGCATGCATGCTCTCTAGTGGTCGGCAAACTCCCCCGTCCACAGAGCCAAATATCAGCAGGACAGCGACTGACAGTTCTCTGGAGAGCCGCATTTTTTAATCTTAAACTCCTTCTAACGCCACTTCTTCCACAGAGACGCACCCAGGCCGTGGTGTTTGTGGAAGAGCCACACTCCAGGGGCCAGAGAGCCGCCCGGAGCCACGGTGCCGGCGCCGGCACGTTGCTAGGAGACGTGGGGTGTGAGGGCACCGGGTGCGGTCGGGTTGGCTCTTGTTTTCCTGGCTCGTCAGGGGCTGGCGGTCCGGGTTCTGGGCTTTGAGGTTTGAGTCTGCTTTTCATCTGGGGGTGCTCTGTGTCATGCTCAGCACTTTACTTGTGCACTCGTATGTAAATATACTGATAAAAGGGCGATATGCTAATTGGACCGGAGACCGTCCTGCTGGACAACGCCATGGTGGCGGGGCCGAGGCAGAGGCGGTTAGGGGCCATCAGGCCAGCAGGGGGGGCGGTTGGGGGCGAGCAGGCTGGCATTCAGAGTGGTTAGGAGCAATCAAGTAGGCAGGCAGGGGAGTAGGTAGGATCCAGCGGTCCTGGATTGTGGAAGGGATGTCCGACTGCAGTTGAGGCTGATCCCTGAGGGGTCTCAGATTGGAGAGGGAACAGGCTGGGCTGAGCGACAACCCCCACCCCCCGACCCCCGAGCACGAATTTTGTGCACTGGGCCACTAGTGTGTGTGTGTGTGTGTGTGTGTGTGTGTGTGAGAGAGAGAGTGTGTGTGTTGATCTCTGAGAGGAAGGGAGAGGAAGAGAGAGAAGCATCCATGATGAGAGAGAATCATGGACTGGCTGCCCCCGTTCGCCCCACACTGGGATGGAGCCCGCACCCGGGGCCTGTGCCCCGACCGGGATTAGAACCCTGGCCTCCTGGTTCCTAGGTGGACGCTCCGCCCCTGAGCCAGCCGGCCCGGCTAAGCGTGGCACTTTCCAGCCTAAGCTGTTCGAACCGGACGTTGTGAGTGGTGCTGCCCGGTCTCACCGCCCTCTCCTCTCCGCAGGTACGCCTTACACTTCCTGGTGCAGAGCGGGATCTCCTACTGCATCATGGTCCTCATCGGCATGGAGCACATGCACAGGTAAGTGTCCGCTTTGCTCGCACATGTGTGCACTCAAACACACACATACACACCTGCACACACACGTGTGCACACAAGCACGCATGCGCACATGCGCAGACATGCGCGCACATACACACATGTGTTACCCACAAATACCACTGGTCAGGCAGAACCTCACTGCGTTAAAATGGCCCCACACTGTGATCGCTGTGTCCAGACTTGTGAGATCACCGCGTGTGCCCCCGTGTACCCGCGCCAGGCTCCTGGCCTCGCCCTGTCGGCGCTGTGGGGCCGGTGGGGGTCGGTGTGAGGCTCCCCGTCCCTGTGGGAGGTGTGGCTGCAGCCCGGCCCCGCCCCTACACGCCAGGGCTCCCCCCACGTGAACGTGTCCGGATCCTTCCTCGGCCCCGGGGCGCAGGCAGGGCCAGGGATGGCGGCACCCTGAGCGGCGGTGGGGGACCGGCCTCCTCCTCGGGCTCTGACACCTGCTGGACCCCCGCCCGCCCCGGTGGGAGGGTGTGTGTTAGGACCGCCGCGGGGAGTGGCGGTGACGTACCGTTCTGCTGAGATGGCCTCCCTGTGCCCGGAGCCGTCTGGGAGCCGCTGCGGGGAGGGAGGGAGGGACCGTCTGCAGGGCTCTCTCTGTGGCTCCTCCCGGGACCGAACCTCTGGTCTGAGGTTCACCCGCCCAGTGCCCTCGTGCCGGCCTGCCTTCCCGGCCGTCTGTCCTGGGCACCTTTCCCGGCGACGGCGCCCTGTCCCTGGCCTCGGTGCTGGGTGCCCGCTCGCAGGACACTGCCTCCAGGCGGACGTCAGTCTGCTGCCGACAGGGGTGGGGGTCCCGGGCACCGTGTCCAGCGGGAGGGACCCAGCTAGGCACTCAGGGGGCCTTCGTGAGGACACGGAGCAGGGTGTGTCCGGAGGGCGGAGGGCGGCATTGAGGCAGGGGGAGCTGGGGGAGCGGCTAGGGGGAGGGACGGGGCATTGGGGTGGGAACGTGGGGGAGCGGCTCGCTCAGCCCAGGCTGCTGGAGGTGGGGGTGCAGGCTGCTCGGCAGCCTCAGGGCCATGGGGGCTGAAGAAGGAGTTAGGGGTACAGCCCGCTTTCTTGCCCCCTCCCCCCCCAACAGCCCTCCGCCTGTTCTCCAAGGAGCTACAGGACTCTGGGATATTCTCCTCTTCCCGGAATATTGTTTTCGCCCTCCTCCTCCTCCCTCTTTCTTCCTCCTCTCTCCTCCCTTCTCCCTGTTCCTCCCTTCTCCCTGCCCCTCCCTCCTCCTCCCTCCTCCATCTTTCCTTCTCCTCCCTCCTTTTCCTCCTCCTCCTTCCTGTTTCCTCTCCTCTCCCTTCCTCCTCCCTCCTCCCGCCTCCCGCCTCCCTCCTCCCCCCTCGGGATCCTGCAGCGTCCAGGCCACCTCACACCCGGGAGCTTGTCTCGGCCCCTGACTAGGACAGGTTCTTGGTCACGTGCTCGCAGAGCTGTACCCCCTTTGGAGTCTCTTCTCCATTTTAATTCTGAATGTGTGAGGTTATTAAGTAACCTGTCCTGCCTTCCCACTCCGCCGGCTCTGTGGCTGCCATCTGGCCACTCCCGCTTTTGTTTCCTGAGTGGGCCCAGGTCCCAGGTCCCAGGAGACTATATTCTCAATGCGTGTGATCGAACAAATGAATGAATGAATGAATGAATGGATGGATGGATGAACAAGTGAATGAATGAGTGAATGAATGGATGAACGAGGGAATGAGTGAATGAATAAGTGAATGAATAAATGGTTGAATGAGTGAATGAGTGAACAAATGAATGAATAGATGGAGGAATGAGTGAATGAATGGATGGATGGATGAGGGAATGAATGAGGGAATGAATGAACGAGTGAATGAACGAACGAATGAATGAGTGAACAAATAAATGAGTGAATGGATGAATGAGTGAATGGATGAATGAGTGAACAAATGAATGAATGGATGAATGGATGGATGAATGGATGAATGGATGGATGAATGGATGAATGGATGGATGAATGGATGGATGAATGAATGGATGAATGAATGGATGAATGAATGGATGAACAAGGGAATGAATGAATGGATGAATGAGTGAACAAATGGATGAATGGATGAATGAATGAATGAATGGATGGATGAACAAGGGAATGAATGGATGGATGAATGAGTGAATGAGTGAATGAATGAATGGATGAATGAGTGAATGAATGAATGAATGGATGAATGAATGAATGGATGAATGAATGGATGAATGGATGGATGAATGATAGCACGGCTCCTGCAGAACAGCAGCCCTTCCCCTGGCCTCTGAGACCTGCCTTCAGGCGCCCCTGCTTCCTCCCTCAGGCCCAGGCCTGGCGGCTCTGGGGACAGGGATGGGATGGGGTGGAGAGGGTTGAGGCGGGAGGGTGGGCCGGACGCGGGAAGGCTGGGCCGGAGCGGGGCTCCGTGGTGCCGAGGCCGTGCCTTGGGGGGCGGCGCGGGCACAGGCAGCCTCTGTGCGCTCGCCTGACTTTGCGTGGGGAAGCGGCCGGGTTCCGAGAGGCTCAGCCTGGAGCGCACGGAGCCAGCGCTGAGCCGTGAGCGGGGCTGGGGCAGCGGGAAGGGCCTGTCGCCGGGTCAGGCGGTCAGGCCGCGGGCTGTGGTGACGGCGACGATAAGCCCCTGAAGGAGCCGGAAATGAAGGAGGCGCCCCCGGGCGGGCGCGAGTGTGGGGACTAACCTCACGGAGGCGGCAAGAGCGCCCTCCCCGGAGCTGGGAGAAGGGGAGCCACGCAGCCGTCCGCCCGACTGACACACGGGCAGCCCGTCTGCATGCCAGTGCCTCCGGACACGGGTGCGCGGCCGTGTGCGAGGGGACGCCCGCCTGCCCGGTTTTATTTTTATTTTTTTAATTAAAAAAACAGCATTTTTATTGATTTCAGAGAAGAAAGAAGGAGAGAGAGATAAACATCAATGAGGAGAGAGAATCACGGATCAGCTGCCTCCCTCACGCCCCTCACTGGGAACTGAGCCCACAGCCCGGCCTGTGTCCTGACTGGGACTCGAGCCGTGACCCCCCGGTCCCCAGGTGGACGCTCCCCCCGAGCCCCGCCGGCCGGCTCTAACGAGCACCCCCAGAGCTGCGGACACGCCGCCAGGGCGGACGGGGAGGGGGTTCTGGGAGGCGAGGCCGGGGGCGAGGCCCGGACCCCGTTCCGGCCGCCAGGGGTCTGTGAAGAGGGACCGTCTGTCTGCTCCGGGGTCGCGTGTGGTCAGGTCATTCCTCGGCCAAGGTTCTGCCCGTGGCCTCTGTTTGCTTAAGTCGGAGGAACAAAGAGATTGTCATCGGCTTACGACGCCGTAAACATCCTGGCTTAGGTTCTGAAGGAATAGGAGCACCGCGGAGACGGGGGTGGGGCCGGCTTTCCTTCTTTCCTTTCATCCTCGTCCGTCTGAGGATATTCCCCGCCCCCAATGATTGCTAGAGAGAACGGGGAGCGGGAGACACACCCACTCGATGGTCACCTGCTGCCTGGGCCGGGCCTCTGACCAGCAATCGGACCCGAGGCCCTTCTGTCCCTGGCCGACGCCCTGATCACGGAGCAGACCAGCCGGAGCCGGGCTGGCGTGCCCTGAGCTTCTGAGAACATAGCAGCGGGCGCTCGGGGCTCAGCCGCGGGCACCGTGGCCCCCGTCCTGCCCGCTCTGAGCGGCAGCTCTCACGCCTCCATCGAGATGGTCCCAACGGAATGAGCCGCTGTACTTCACATGTACTCACACACACATGCACTCGCACACGCAGGCACACACACACACACACACACACACACACACACACTATCCACACCCAGCCCCTCTGTGTTGGCATGGGTGCTGGGCTCTGGCCCTGGCTCTGCTGGCCTCTGGCTGACGGCCTCCCCGACCCCCGCCTGTCGGAATGAGTCACCTTCACCTTGGCGGCCGGCTCCTGTGCCTCTCGGGTTACGCTGCCCGTGGGGACCGGCTCAGGAGGAGGGCACGCTGCATGCAGATCCTGGCTCCGGGAGCCGGCTGGAGCCGGCCACGCTGTCTGAGCTGCTGTGCTCACGGCCTCCAGGCCTCCCTGTCAGTCAGGAGCCTGGCAGTGCGCGCCTCGAGGGGTGGCCGGGAGGGTGCGGCGCCATCAGCTGGGTTTCATTACGTGTCAGATCCACGGGTGCTCACGTGCTCCCTCCACCGGGCTGCATGCCATTCAGCCTGAGAGGACTCTGTTTTTTGTTTTTTATAGTATATTTTATTGTTTTGTTGTTTTTTTTTTAGAGAGAGAGGAAAGGAGAGGGATAGGGAGTTAGAAACATCAATGGGGAGAAACATGGATCAGCTGGGGATATGCCCGCCACCAAGGTCTGTGCTCTGAACCGGAATCAGACCCTTCAGTCCGCAGGCCGACGCCCTACCCACTGAGCCACACCGGCTTTGCCATGAGAAGGACTCTCGATCTAAAGATGTTCAATGTGCCCGGCGGCATGGCTCAGGGGCTGAGCATCGACTTAGGAACCAGGAGGCCAGGGTTCAATTCCCGGTCAGGGCCCAGGCCCCGGTTGTGGGCTTGATCCCCAGTGTGGGGCGTGCGGGAGGCAGCCGGTCCCTGATGCTCTTTCACCATTGGTGTTTCTCTCTCTCCCTTCCCCTCTGACGTCAATAGAAACGTATTAAAAGCAGAACAAACAGGCCTGCTCTGTGGGACCTCACGGCGTGTCAGAGTCCACAGGGCCTGGTGGGCGGTGAGCCGAGCACGGGCTGGTGAGCTCAGCTCCTTTGCCTCCCGGGACTTCGACCCCGAGGCCGGCCCAAGCCTCACTCAGTTCTGCGCCTCAGCTCCGCCGGGCGGGGTGAGGATCGAATGTGCGCTAGACCCCGCTGAGCTGGTCTGCTCCCGAGCTGACCATTTCCTGTAACCCCCCCTCCCCCCGCCAACTGCAGAGGCGCCTCTGCCCCCAGTCCCCAGCCCCTTCCTCCCTGCCTGTGTGTTATCAGCCAAAGCCTGGGGCCGTCTCATCATCTGCCTGTTTGTTTTTATTGACGTCCGAGAGGCAGGGAGAGGGACAGTGATAGAAACGTCAGTGATGAGAGAGAATCGTGGATCAGCTGCCTCCCGCACGCCCCCTCCTGAGGATGGGCCTGTGTCTTGACTAGGAATCGAACCCTGACCTCCGGGGTCCTCGGCGACACGCCACCACTGAGCCACATTGTCTGTCTTGCTGCCCTTGCTTCCAAGACCTTCACAGATGAATGACTCACTGTTTCCCTTCCTACGTCCCACCTAAAACCCCCCATCCCCTTCCACTGTAATGGGAGATTCCGCCGTCTGTGAGCCGGGGGCGGGGGGCGCGGCCAGGGCCGTCTGCTCGGAGGCGGCCTCTGGAGGTTCTCGCCTCCTGCTGGCGTGGCCCACACCTCGGAGCCGGGGTCAGGGGGTGCGGACCTCGTTCCCAGCACTGGTCTCCGGAGCCCGGTTCCAGAGCGGCAGGAGGGCTGAAGCCCCCTGGATGCCTGCAGGGTGTTTCTGTGCCCTGAGCGGCCGTGGGGGCTGTGAGCCAGACCAGAACCCACAGCCTTAGCTCTTTCCACCGGCAGGAACGGGGCTCCGCGCGGCTGCCTGCGGGCTGGGGGGGGGCTTGTGGGACCTCGGGGTGCAGGGGTGGGTGTGGCCGCCCCCCAGCCGGTCACAGCAGCCACAGCCGCCCCTCTGCGTGCGTGTGCATCGATGGAGACGGCCCTGGTGAGGGACCGGGCAGCGAGTCCGGCCCGCAGTGAGCCCGCGGCGGGCGGACCGTGGGTTTGGCCGGAAGGTGGCCCCGGAGCCGGGCTCCGCCCTTCACGGGGGACAGAGCGCGCCGGGCGGCTGGGCGTCTGGGGTCCCAGGTCGGGGTCAGCGTCCCTGTGATGTCTGCTCTGGTGACCGCAGCGAGGCTCCCCCTGTCCCCGTGACTGGGGCTCCGGGAGAGCAGATAACCTTCGGGGTCGCCGTGTGTGTACGTGACATCACGGGTCCCTGCGTGCCAGCCGGGGCCTGGACAGAGGCCTCACCAACACGCAGGGTGTGACGGACACGGGTCACCGGCAGGTCCCGGGGGAGAGCCGAGGGGTTCGGTCACCAGGCGCCAGCCCCGGTGTCTGTCCGGCAGGAGCCGGCGCGGGGAGGGATGTGGGGAAGCAGCCGAGAGGAACCGCCTCTGCATGGACCCCGAAACTGCCAAGCAGCTCTTGTACGTGTGTTCAAAGAACTAGAACAAGATCTGACGCCCGGGACTGACAAACAGGGAGCGTCAGGGAGGGCACAGAAGCTGCTGGAGAGAACCAAGCGGGAGCCCTCGCGTTGCAGAGGAAGTGACCCGAATGGACCGTGGGCTGAGGGGCTGCGCGGAGTGGTTTGTGCTGGTCGAGGAGGGAATCGATGAGCTCATTGATCAGTAGATACCGGCCAGTATAGGACAGATGTGAAAAATACCGCGTGGCCCAGTGGTTGAGCAAACCCTGGGAACCAGGAGGCCACGGTTCGACCCCCGGTCCAGGGCACGGGCCTTGGTTACAGGCTGGATCCCAGTGTGGGGCGAGCAGGAGGCAGCAGATACATGGTTCTCTCTCCTCATGGATGTTTCTCTCCCTCTCCTTCCCCCTTTCTCTCTCTGAAATAAATACAAATATATTTTAAAAAGGAAGAAGGACTGGTCCACCCACAGGCAGTGGCCTGAAGCAGACGGCCCACATTTTGCTTAGGTCTGTGGGTCTGGGATTCAGGGAAAGTTGGACTGGACAGATCCCTCTTTTCATGTGGCGTCAGCTTCCTCACTCGCATATCTTAGGACGTGCCCTGCTCGACGCCTCTCTCACACCCCTTCCTCCTTCCTCCTTCCTTGTTTTTTTTTTAGAAAAATATTTTTTATTGTCGATAGTATTACAGATGTCTTTCATTTACCCCCCTCCCCCAGCCTCCTCCTTTCAGTCCCTCTCCGGTCCCCACCGGATCTTCACTATCCCATAGCCCTGTCCATGGCCTGTGCATCTCTCTATCTCTATCATCTATCTATCATCTATCTATCTATCTATCGATATCTATCTATCTATCATCTATCTATTTATCTATATATCTATCTGTCATCTATCAATCTATCTAACATCTATCTATCTATCTATCTATCTATCATCTATTTATCTATATATCATCTATCTATCTATCATCTATCTATTTATATATCTATCTGTCATCTATCAATCTATCTATCTAATATCTATCTATCTATCTATCTATCTATCTATCTATCTAGCAAGCTAATATGCTAAGTGTCTGACTGTCCAACCAGTCACCATGATGCTCACTAACCACCAGGGGCAGACACTCAACGCAGGAGCTGCCATGACACACACAGAGATACGGCACCACAGACCTGGCGCCCACAAAGCAACACTCAGCTTTCCCCAGCGGGACACAGCCCCCCTCCCCCCAGAGCGACAGCCCACCAAATCTCAGCCAACGCTGCCGAGACCCCGTGGCACAAAAAGCAGCCCGCAGCCCAGCCCGGAAATGGCGGCTGTGGGCGCCAGGTAATGACGTCACGGAGCAGCGCCGGCCTCCTCTCCCCGGCGAGGAGCCTCCTTGTTTCTTCAGCCCAGAGACCCGACTTGCTTTACAGCAGGTGCAGACACTCCCACTGACCAGATGTCTGGGAAGCGTTTCCGTGCCTCCTCATTGGGTCCTGGAGTGGGCAGATAGGCTCGGTGGAATCCCATTGTCTTTTCATTAGCCAGAAAACGGAGATTTAGAAAGCTTAGAAACTTGACCCGATGAAAAGAAGTAAGAAGTGGTGGGCCTTGAAAATGACTTCAGGTTTTCTCACTTCGCGGAATATAGTCAAACACTGCTGCAGTTAAACATTTTACCCTTTGTTCTCCCTGCCTGATCAACAATGATAATCTGCTTCGTGTTGATACTTACTGCTGTGCTGCTGACAGTTACCTAAAAGAGAAGTTGGGGTGCTTCACTGGGCTGGAAAGAGTTTAGCTACATCAGAAAGCAGGTCTAATGAAGCAAATTCATCTATAAAAGGCTAAGATGACTCACACATGGGGGAGATATAATACATATAAAGCTCTCTGGCGCCAATCACACGCGTGTGTTTCCATCTGTCATTGCTGATTGTGAACTTGGCCGACACTTCTATTATAGAGAAAGGGCGCATAGCGATATCAAGATATTTCTTCTATTTAATTTCCTTTCAGCGTGCACGAATCCGTGCGCCGGCCGCTAGTGAGTATATAAGTTCTTTGGTTTATCTCTCCTCGTTCCCCAGCCCCACACGGAGGCCGATCGGTCAGTCTGTCCCAGCCTCCCTGCTTCCGGTCTTGCGTGGTTGGCCCATTCCTTTTGCTCCGTAGCTTCCACAGCGAAGGGCGACCCTGTGCTCTTTGTCCACGTAGCACGGTATTCCCCAGTCCGCCCAGGCTGTCCCGCGGGGTAGGAGCCCCCTTCCTCACAGCTGCCCAGTCCTCCACGGGGTAAGGTCCCCAGCTTCTTACCCGCTCGTCACCGGACCCTCCCTCCGTCTGCGTCCCATCTTCCAGGGCCTCCGACGGTCACGCTCTCCGCGGCCACCTCCTGCACGGCGGGAAGTGGGACTGCCCGGCTCAGCGTGGGCTCCCTTGGGAGCAGGGACCCCCACAGCTCGGCCGGCGCAGCCCGCGGGGCGCACAGTGGCTTCTCCTGGGGGGCGCTGGCCGGGCTGCGGAGGAGCCGGTGGACGGAGGTGCTGCCGCGGCTTTGGGAAACGTGGCTGCCCCCGAGGCCGGGCGCAGTTTTGCGTTGGATGTGTCTACGCCGTGTGCGTGTGCGTGTGCGTGTGCGTGTGTGTGTGTGTGCGCGCGCGTGCGGCTGCCCCATCAGGTGGCTGCTGGGAGCGTGCTCCCTGGGTAAAGCTGTCCCCTCTTCCCAGCCCAGGGATTGGGGTTGCCTCTTTGTCTAGAGTTTGAAACAATCTTTCATAAACCACCCGAATTGCCTCCGTGAAGAATGTAAAATTTTAACCTAGCCAAACATGTTTGTTTTCCGTTATTTCTTCTATAACGTGTACATACATCTAATGTTAGAAATGATGAGACAGTCCTTCCCCGCTTGAGCACATTGAATATTTGCCCACCGCTCAGTGTGCGTGGCTTTGTCCTGTGCACCGTGCTCTCACCGGTGAGGATCGCGTGGCCGCAGGGACCACAGGCCTTTCGCCCCCAGACGTTCACTCCCGGGAGGTAACCGTCCCCTCCCCACCGCTTCCCACAGCCTTCCCGCCAGGCCGTGCCGTGCAGCCCGGGATCTGCTTCCGGTCTGTGTCCTCGATGTGTAAATCCACCCCCCACCCCCTTGGTTATCACAGCTCGCTTCCAGGCGTTTTAAGGCGAAAACCCACACGGCTGCATGCCTAACAGTGTGAGGACCTGCAGGTCTGACGCCCACGGAGGATGCATGCTCAGAGACCTCGGAGGACACGTGTGCAAAAATCCCATGAAGCGTTCACTGACTGTGCATTTCAGCCAGACAGTGTGGTGCTGAGCACTGTTTTCTAGGAGGAAGGAGGGACACGTAGAACGAGCACGATGGTCAGGCCCACGATGGAGTGTGAAGGCGCCATGGCCTGCGTTTGCCGCCGAGGGTCCCGCGCTCGGGCGCCCGGAGCGGGAACTGAGTTTTCAGAATTCCTCGGAGAAAGCCCCAGGGAGAGGATCTGGCGATACTGAAGCCCTGAACCCTGTCCCCTAGCTAACGGGTTGCTGAAATGTGTTCTTGAACAGAGTGCACCTTTTATTTTCACTAATCCAGCCTGTTTTTGTTTTCCAGATGTTGTTTTGTGTTTGCTTTGGGATACCTCATAGTGTGCCAAATTACTAGAGTCTATATCTTTGATTATGGACAATATTCCGCTGATTTTTCAGGGTAAGACGAACATTTTGATTTAGTAGCCTTTTTTTTCTTTTCCTTTCTACTCTAACCTGTGGGCTAAAGGGCAATACGTAGTTTCCCTTGTAGCTCCCGTGAAAAGCGGTGATGAACATGCCAGTCGAAAAGCCTGTTGCGAATGTAGAAATGTCCTTGTCACGTGGTCTCCTGTCGTGTTACAAAAGTCACCACGCAGCCTCTCCTCTCCCACGGGCGTGAACGAGCCCAGTGGTCGGCAAACCGTGGCTCTCGGCCACCTACGGCTCTTGGGCCCCTGGAGTGTTCTAACGTCTGTTCTTCAAAATAGACTCGCCCAGGCCGAAAGCCACGTCTGCGTGAGGGCCACGAAGTTTCCATCGCACTGTACGTGCGCGCCCACACGGGGTGTTTTGTGGAAGAGCCACACTCAAGGGGCCAACCAGCCGCATGTGGCTCGCGAGCCGGGGTTTGCCAACCACGGAGCGAGTCTAAACAGGCAGCCATCACGCTTGCCCCTTGGCGTCTGGCATTGAACGCTGTTCCCGATTCCGGTAGAAATGTCTGCGGTCCTTGCCCACCAGCCCCCCGAGCCCACCCCCTCACCCTCTCTCTCTCCCTCACCCCCTCTCCCTCTCTGTGCTCTCTCCCCTTCCTCCGGCCTCGGCAGCTTCTGCATGTGCTCTGGCGGCTGCCCTGCCTCTCGGTGTCCTCGGGCGTCCTTCCTTCGGGCCAGGGTGCTGGTCTCCCGGGACCACCCCGGGGCACGGCTCCCGCGTCCCGCCTCCCCCTCTGCAGGAAAGTTCTCTCTCCCTCCTCCTGGCCCCTCGGAAGGTGGGGCGGACTCGGCTCTTTCCTGCCGAGGGGCCCTCGTCCTCTGCGGTCCTCTCTGCCGGTCACAGGCCCACCCCATGTCTGCGGGGAGACCAGCCGGGCCACGTCCCCAGGACTGGCCTCCGGAGGGGGCGGGAGCTGCCGGCAGTCTCCGGCCTCTCTGAGCCACCGCACGCCCTGGAACCGGACACGAAGACCCGCCTGGACGTCCATCCCAACCACCGACAGGATACACGGCGCCTGACGTCCGGCCGGAGGACGGCCACGTGCAGAAGCTGGACGGAACCGGCTGTGGAGGAAACCGCCCAGCAGCCGGGCGGAGCTGGGCGGAGCCGCGGGCAGCCTGCGGACCCGAGTGTGAGCGGGGAATCGCCCTGCTCCTTGCTGAGGTGAAGGCCGCTCTCACTGCCCTCAGACCGCTTCACACAGGCCGGCGCGAGGGAATCGCTTCCAAAGGACACAAGGCCGGGCCAGGCACGCTGGCCTCACCCGAGACCGCTCCGGCCGTGGGCAGCGCCCACGGGACTGAGACCCCGGGGGACTGGCCGGCGCCCACGGGACTGAGACGCGGGGGGTCGGGCCGGCGCCCACGGGACTGAGACGCGGGGGACTGGCCGGCGCCCACGGGACTGAGACGCGGGGGGTCGGGCCGGTGCCCACGGGACTGAGACCCCCGCCCGGGGGACTGGCCGGTGCCCACGGGACTGAGACGCAGGGGACTGGCCGGCGCCCACGGGACTGAGACGCGGGGGGTCGGGCCGGCGCCCACGGGACTGAGACCCCGGGGGACTGGCCGGCGCCCACGGGACTGAGACCCCGCCCGGGGGTCGGGCCGGCGCCCACGGGACTGAGACGCGGGGGGTCGGGCCGGCGCCCACGGGACTGAGACGCGGGGGGTTGGGCCGGCGCCCACGGGACTGAGACCCCGGGGGTCGGGCCGGGGCCGGTGCTGCCCGGCTCTCGTCCGCCGGGGAGATGGCGTGTGAGTGGACCCGGCAGGTTGGGCCCACGAGCGTCCTCGGGAGCCTGCAGGCAGACACTGAGTCCTCACCCATCGGGAGGAGGACCAGTGTGTGTGTTTGGGGGACCAGCGCCGCGCGGGAACCAGCTTCCCGGAACAGGGGCGCCCTGGACGCCCGAGCGTCCTGACCCGGAGACCCCAGCGAAGGAGCACCCCCTCGGGGAGCGGGCCGGGAGCCTGGCCGGGCGCGGGCCCACGCGGCGGAGTCACCGGAAACAGCGCTGAGCCGGCGATTTAACGATCCGCACCGGAGCCCCTCCCTGTCGCCTTCGGAGAGCGAGGTCACGCCTAGCGCCGTAACTCGCAGCGGGTGTGTGACTGTCCGTCAGGAAAGACACCGCCCAGCATCGGGGCTGGTCTGCATCAGACGGACAGATTGGCTGCAGGGACCATCCTGGCCGGACTCAGCTGAAGGGCCTTCCCACTTCACTCTCTCTCCCTCTCTCTCCCTCTCTCTCCCTCCCTCTCTCTCTCTCTCTCTCTCTCTCTCTCTCAGAGAAAAGCCCCTGGAGGCAGGCTCCCCTGATGGAACCTCTGGGCAGCAGGAGCGCTGAGCGCTGTAGCAGAGAGGAGCCTGGGTCAAGGGAACAGCCTCCTGTGGCTGCAGCGGCCGGTGGAGCGGAGAGAGCGCCCCCTTGTGCAGGGGCTGTCGCGGGAACGGGAGCCGGGAGGAGGCCAGCTCTGCTGAGGGGCCCCCGGCAGCTCTTTCCCCGGCCGTCTCACGGGCACGCGCGAGGGAGACTCACTCTGTGTGCATGTGTGTGTGCGTGTGCATGTGCGTGTGCGTGCATGTGGTATGTGTGTGTGGTGTGTGTGGTGTGTGTATGCGTGTGATGTGCGTATGCGTGCGTGCGGTATGTGTGTGTGGTGTGTGCGTGTGTGCGTGTATGCATGTGCGTGTGCATGCGTGTGGTGTGTGCGTGTGGTGTGTGTGCGTGGTGTGTGCGTGTGGTGTGCGTGTGCGTGTATGCATGTGCGTGTGCGTGCGTGTGGTGTGTGCGTGTGGTGTGTGCATGTGTGCGTGCGTGTGGTGTGTGTGTGGTGTGTGCGTGTGCGTGCGTGTGGTGTGCGTGTGGTGTGTGCGTGTGGTGTGTGCGTGTGGTGTGTGCACGTGTATGCATGTGGTGTGTACGTGTGCTGTGTGCGCGTGTATGCGTGTGGTGTGTGCGCATGTGTGTGTGTGTGTGTGTCAGTGGGGTTGTAAGGGAAAAGACCGTGCAGTCACTCTGTCGCAGAAACATGTCCGTGACCAGGTGGCGTCAGGAGAAGCCAGTCCACGTTCCGGCGCTTAGAAACGCCCTCTGCGCGCGGGGCCCTGTGCACGGGGTCTGTGCGGCGGGCGGCCTGTCTGGTCTGCTGGGGACCCTCCTGGCTCTCTCGCTGTGCTCCCCTCGCTGCCTCCTCCTCGCGCTTCTCCCTGTTCCCCGCCGCCTGCTCCCCCAGCCCCTCCCCAGACGGTCCGCAGTCTGTCCTCCCGTCCCGCCCCGACGGCTGGACCGGAGGCCGCTCATGCACGGCTGCAGGGAGAGCTTAGGGCTGCAGGGCACAGAGGAAAGAAGAGGGTGAGGTGGCTTTACCCCTGTTCGCCCCTCAAGCCGGCCCGCAGTGAGGGGCGCACAGTGTGGCCACGAGAGCCCGGCCCGCAGTGAGGGGCGCACAGTGTGGCCCCTCGAGCCGGCCCGCAGTGAGGGGCGCACAGTGTGGCGACGAGAGCCCGGCCCGCAGTGAGGGGCGCACAGTGTGGCCACGAGAGCCCGGCCCGCAGTGAGGGGCGCACAGTGTGGCCCCTCGAGCCGGCCCGCAGTGAGGGGCGCACAGTGTGGCCACGAGAGCCCGGCCCGCAGTGAGGGGCGCACAGTGTGGCTACGAGAGCCCAGCCCGCAGTGAGGGGCGCACAGTGTGGCCACGAGAGCCCGGCCCGCAGTGAGGGGCGCACAGTGTGGCTACGAGAGCCCAGCCCGCAGTGAGGGGCGCACAGTGTGGCCACGAGAGCCCGGCCCGCAGTGAGGGGGGCGCACAGTGTGGCCACGAGAGCCCGGCCCACAGTGAGGGGGCGCACAGTGTGGCGACGGTTCCAGAGCGGAGGGGGAGCGCGCTCAGGCCTGGGAGCCGCAGGAGGGAGTGTGGCCGGCGCAGGGGGAGTGGCAGGGCCTGCCGAGGCGTCCTGGTGGCCTGGTGTGGGAAGGTGTTATTTAGGGGCCGTGGTGCCGGGCGCCAGTGATTCTGGGCGGAAGGGCTGTTCGCTCCGTCCCTCAGAGACGTCCTCACAGGAACAGCAGGTCTTAGAGCAGCAGTGCGTCTGGTAGAGGAGACAGCGGTGAGGGGCACGTCCTGGGAAGGAAATGCCTCGGCTGAGACGAGACGAGAGGAGATGAGATGAGGTTCCGGGAATCGAACCGGCGAGCTCTTGGTTCAGGGTGAACACCCAGCGGCTGAGCCACAGGGCCGGGGTCTCCACGTGTCCCAGGGTTAGTGGTCTTTGGTCCTGCCCACACGGCCACACTGAGGAAGCAGTCTCGGGTTCAGACAGCGTCACGTTTCTGTCTGCTCTTGGTCTACACCAGCGGTCGGCAGACTCATTAGTCCCCAGAGCCCAGAGCCAGATACCAACAGCACAACGACTGACATTTCTTCAGAGAGCCACGTTTTTAAAACTTAAACGTCTCCTAACACCACTTCTTCAACATAGACTTGCCCGGGCGTGGTGTTTTGTGGAAGAGCCACACTCCAGGGGCCAAAGAGCCGCATGTGGCTCGTGAGCTGCAGTTTGCCGCCCACCTAACCGAATCCCAACATGTTATTGGCCCAGCAGTTGTGCTGTGGCTGCATTGCCATCATACAACCCCCCGCCCCCAGCCTGGTGGTCACGGCTCTGGTGTCAGGTGGTGGGTCAGGTGGCTGGGTCAGGTGGCTGGGTCAGGTGGTAGGTCAGGTGGCTGAGTCAGGTGGGTGGGTCAGGTGGTGGGTCAGGTGGCTGAGTCAGGTGGCTGGGTCAGGTGGTGGGTCAGATGTCTGGGACAGGTGTTGGGTCAGGTGGTGGGTCAGGTGGCTGGGTCAGGTGGTGGGTCAGGTGGGTGGGTCAGCGAGGGCCACATCTTCATGGACGCTGTGGGCAGAACCAAACATCAAGAGCCAAGTTTCCAGCACCTCCTGGCGGGGACCAAACGTTTCCGTGGATGGGGGCCACCGACCAGTCTGAGCAGGGGAAGGAAGAGGAGGGAGGGCGGGACCCACCTGGCTGGGGTCCAAGGCCTCCTGCGGCTCCGGGCTGCAGTCCTTCCCGGGACCTGCAGGGGGCGGCCCACGTCCTACCTGCAGCCCAGACAGGGCTTCCTGGTTCGATGACTGCACCAGCCAGGCGGCGGTCCTCGGGCTTCTGTCTGGTGCCCGGGCACAGCTGAAGGGCAGACATGCGCCCTCCGGCGTTCCCGCGGAATCTGGTTCTCCCTGTGACCAGCGTGGGAGACGGGGACGGGACCAGAGCCGCCTCACCGGCGGGCGGGATGCTCACTCTTCCTTCCCCGCGGCAGCGCCGGGCTGGGCGTCGTCTGGGCGTCCCGGACAGCCGCCCGGCCTGGCTCCGGGCGGGGTGGGCAGCATCCTCTCTCTCTCCTGTTTCCGACCTGCTTACTCTGCATTTCCGACCCAGACGCCTTCCCCCAGCAGCTCCCTTCCCACCTGGGAGCCCAGCCCTGAGCAGCGGGCAGCGGGGTCAGTTCTGAGGAAGCGCTGGCCACAGGCAGGCAGCGGGGCACAGGCAGGCGACGGGCGGTCTCCAGCCCGCCCTGCTCCCACGCGACCTCGTTTTGTGGACGAGCGCGTCCCGAGTGCTCTGTCCCAGCCCGCCCCCCCCCCCCCCCCACACACACACACAGCAGCCGCAGCTCTCTCTGCCGTCCCCTGGAGGTCTTCATTTGTGTTAAAAACAGACATTCAGGTTTTGTAGTCGTATAAGCAGAATAAGCTCTTTCCTGTGCCAGAGCCATTGCTTTAAGGCGCCCTGATGACGCGTTTTGCTCTCTGTTCTGTCTCAGCCCCATGATGATAATCACCCAGAAGATCACCAGCCTGGCGTTCGAGGTTCGCGACGGTAAGAATCCAGAAGTTTCCTCGCGTCCCCGGAAGAGATCCCGGTCAGCCCGTCCCTCGCCGGAGGCAGGACCCTGCTTCCTGCTCTGAGGAAGGGGTGGAGGCGAGGCGGGCAGAGAGCCCTGAACGCGGCCTGGGCTCCGGGAAGCCGTATTTTTATCTCAGTTTTGCGTTCAGTTGAGTGACAAAAGCAAAGGAAATGGTGTGACTCCGTCCTATGACCCTCATCAGAGGCGATTTAGAACGTAAAGCTAGTAGGTGTTTGGGGAAGCAGAAACGAATAAAGTTTCACTCGTTTCGGCTTCCCCTCTGCGCCACATTTGTATTAAAATGTGAATGGTTCCCAAAACCGGTGTGGCTCAGCGGCAGAGTGTCGGCCTGCGGACTGAAAGGTCCCGGGTTCGATTCCGGTCAGGGGCACGTCCATTGGTTTGCGTCTTCTTTCCCCGAGGGAGCACCGGCTGTGCGCTGTCTGGGGCGTCTGGGTCAGAAATGCAGAGTAAGCAGGAAACAGGAGAGAAATAAAAATAAAATGTGAATGGTTCCCCCCTCCCCTCTCTCCCTTATACGCACACGCACGTTTTTATTTTTATTTATTTCTTTATTTAAAATGTATTTTATTGATTTTTTACAGAGAGGAAGGGAGAGGGATAGAGAGCTAGAAACATCGATGAGAGAGAAACATTAACCAGCTGCCTCTTGCACACCCCCTCCTGGGGATGTGCCCGCAACCAAGGTACATGCCCCTGACCAGAATCGAACCCGGGACCTTTCAGTTCACAGGCTGACGTTCTGTCCACTGAGCCAAACCCGTGTCAGCTATTGCTAGCCTCTCCCTGTGGTCCTCCTTTGGCCTTCACGTTGGGTTTCGGACCTAGTGGGTTGACGTGCAATCGTACTAGCATCCTTCAGCGTGGGGACAGGTGAGTGGGAGGAGGTGGTGGAGAGCCGTGTGGGGATGAGGAAGCCGGTCCTCCCGCAGCCCTGCTGTTGGCCCTGTAGCCATCCGGCAACAGAAACACGTTCACGCCCCTTCTGACACGTCACAGCACTTCTGACGTACGTGCACTCTGGGGGTTCCCTAACTCAGAAGGAATTCCCCTGAAGGAGCCTCCTTAGTCCCTGGGGCGTGCGCTCCCCTCACCCCGTCCCAGACACGCTGGCCTCCGCCGAGGCCGGGACAGGACGGAGCTCCTGGTGTTGACGGGCCAGAGGGAGCCAGTGCCTCCGCTGGGATGGCGTGTGAACTGCAGACGAGGAAAGGATGGGCGTGGGAGCCGGGAGCGCAGCACTTTTCTCTCTGGAGAATCGGCCGCTGACGGCAGTGCCTGTCTGTGTCCCAGGGATGTTCCGGAAGGACGAGGACCTGACTCCGTCGCAGAGGGACCTGGCTGTCAGGTGCGTGCCCCTTGATCGTGTCCCACCTGCTCCGCGCTGTCTCACCGGCCCCGGCCGGCTCGTCCTGCGGGAGGTGCTTCCTTCGTGGAGACCCAGCGTCCTCCCCACGCACACCCCGGCCGGGCCCCCCGCCTTGGCGAGCCAGCCTCCTCGGGCTCCACGGGCCGTGACTGTGTCGCCGCACGGCACGCGCCTCCTGGTACCGTGAGGCGTCTGCCCCATCGCCCCGCCCCCACGGGACCCGGAGCCGGTGAGCGCCGGTGGGCGCCGCTCTCCGTGCCGCCCTGCGTGAGGGGGCGTCGGGCTGAGCTGCCCGGTGCCGGCCGCCAGCGTGATGCCGGCGGGGCGGAGGCGCCGTGCCAGCAGGGCGGCGCGCGGAGCGTGCTTTCCGGTAACCAAGACCCGCTTCCTCGGGGGCCGTCGCGTTGACTTCCGCATGGTTTGTGACCGGCGCCCTGCCGACGAGGTCAAGGCCGCGGGCGGCAAACCGCGGCTCCTGAGCCACACGTGGGTGTGCGGCCCCTTGTGCGGCTCTTTCACGAAACACCACGTGAGGGCGCACGGACAGTGCGATGCAGACCCCGCGGCCACGCGCAGACCTCCGTGTTCGGCCTGGCCCGTCTGCTTTGAACAAGCGGCGTTAGAACCCTCCAGGGGCCGAAGAGCCGCGGTTTGCCGCCCGCTGGCTTAAGGAAGAGCTCTCTGCCGGGAAGGCCGGGAGAACGCACATAGCCGCCGCCCTCCCGCTCCGCGCAGTGCCTGTCGCTGCCCGGGCCTCGCTCTCCCTCCGGAGCCCGCCTCCCTGCCCGCACCCCCGGGCCCTGGTGGTGAGCTGGTGAGGAGGAGCTGGTCATGTTCCCGCTGGATCCTCGTCCCCCGCTGAGCAGCCGTCCCTGGGGGCGGAGGTGGCCCAGGAGGCACGGGAGGACGCCTGAGCCGCGTCTGTTGTCGCCGGGGAGGGGGTGCTGCTGGCACCGGGTGGGAGGAGGGAGAGGCCGGAGCACCCTGCGGGCACAGGACAGCCCGGCCACAGGAGTCCTGTCCGGCCCTCAGGAGCGCGGGCAGAGAGGCCCGGCCGGGTCGCACAGGTCACGTCCAGGAGGACTCTCGGAAGGAGGGCTGGACGCGTGGAGTGTCAGCCGTGGAGAGAACAGGACCGCGCGTGGTTCTCATTTTAGCACTGGGGTCCGGGAGGCGGCCAGTTTGGTAGGACAGCGGAGCCGGGGAGGATGTCAGCGAGTTCCGGGGCTCGGCGTGGCCGCCGTCCTGGCGCAGAGCGAGGCCGTGCGGGGAGGGGAGGGGAGGGGTGTTTGAGGCGGGGCTGCGCGGGGGCCGGCGTGGCTCTGGGCCCTGAAATAGCTGGGCCACAATGGGCTGTTGTGGACGCACAGGCGCCCCTTTGTGCCGGCTGCGGGCGGGCCAGTGGGCGGCGGCGGGGTCGGTGGCCGTGAGGAGAAACACTTTGCAGTGTAGACGATGGTGAGAGACCCGACAGGCAGCCCAGTAAGTGGCGGCCCCGTGGGTGTCATGTGGGCGGGAAACACTGTTTTCTCTCTGCCTGTTTTTTGCTGTTTATTTAAAAACATTTTTTAGCCGAAACCGGTTTGGCTCAGTGGTAGAGTGTCGGCCTGCGGACTGAAAGGTCCGGGGTTCGATTCCGGTCAAGGGCATATACCTTGGTTGCGGGTGCATCCCCGGTGGGGGGTGTGCAGGAAGCAGCTGATCGATGTTTCTCTTTCACGACATTTCTGGCTCTCTATCTCTCTCCCTTCCTCTTTGTAAAAAAAAAATCAATAAAATATATATTAAAAAAATAAAAAATAAATAATAACATTTTTTAATGATTTCAGAGAGGAAGGGAGAGGGTGAGAGAGAGAGAAGCATCAGTGATGAGAGAGAATCAAGGATCGGCTGCCTCCTGCACGCCCCCAATGGGGGTGAGCCTGCAGCCCCGGCCAGTGCCCTGACCGGGAATCGAACTGTGACCTCCTGGCTCATAGGTCGAGGCTCACCTTCTGAGCCACCCGGCCGGGCCACACGTCTCCCAGGAGCAGATGGCAGGCTGGGCGGGGGCGCTGCTCTCTGCCTGGTCCTGTCCACTTACTGGGAGGCTTGTGTTCCTGTGAAGAATCTGTAGAAACCCTGTGCCATTGCCCTGAAGATCCGTGTGCAAACTCTTGTGTTCAGAACCGCTGAGTGCGTGGGCTCTGTGCTGGAGGCGGCGGGCGGGCGGCGGGCGCGGCGGTCCCCGCAGAGTCTCCGGTGCGCTCTGTCCGTCTGTGCGTCTGTCCGTCTGTCTGTCTCATGGCCTCTCTGCCCGCAGGCGCATGCCCAGCCTCCTGGAGTACCTGAGCTACAACTGCAACTTTATGGGCATCCTGGCCGGCCCGCTCTGCTCCTACAAGGACTACATCTCCTTCATCGAGGGCCGCGCCCACCGGACGCCGCGGCCGGGCGAGGACGGCGGGGCGGGGCCTCCCGGCCCGGGCGCTGAGCCGTCCCCGAACGTGAGAGCCCGCGCCCCGGGGCCCGCCTGCGAGGCAGAGGCTCCTGGGCCTTTAGAGATACGAATGTTCGCAAGTTTGTTTTTGTAAAAATACATGTTTATTGATGTCAGAGAGGAAGAGAGATAGAGGTAGAAACATCTGTGATGAGAGAGAATCACGGGTCGGCTGCCTCCCACACGCCCCCTCCTGGGAATGGAACCCACAACCCGGACATGAATGATGATGCCCTTGACCGGATCGAACCCGGAACCCTTCAGTCTGCAGGCCGAGGCTCTATCCACGGAGCCACACCGGCAAGGGCCGAATGTTGTCAAGTTTTGAATTGACCCATCTGTGTTTTTAAAAATACTTGGCAATCCCTGGCCAGGTAGCTCAATTGGTTGGAGCCGTGGTGGGCAAGCTGTGGCTTGTGAGCCACAGGCGGCTCTCTGGCCCCTTGAGTGTGGCTCTTGCACAAAACACCACGGCCTGGGCGAGTCTGTGTTGAAGACGTGGCGTTAGAAGAAGTTTAAGTTTTAAAAATCTGGCTCTCAAAAGAAATTTCTTTTTTAAAAAAAAAATATATATATTTTATTGCTTTTTTACAGAGAAGAGGAGAGAGGGATAGAGAGCTAGAAACGTCAGTGAGAGAGAAACATCGACCAGCCGCCTCCTGCACACACCCTACTGGGGATGTGCCCGCAACCCAGATACATGCCCTTGACCGGAATCGAACCTGGGACCCTTCAGTCCGCAGACCGACGCTCTACCACTGAGCCAAACCGGTTTTGGCTCAAAAGAAATTTCAATCGTTGTGCTGTTGATATTTGGTTCTGTGGGCTGATGAGTTTGCCCACCGCTGGGTTAGGGGGTGATGCCCTATTGAGGGGATGGGTTAGGCCGTGACGCCTCGGGGTGGTTGGGTACTGATGCCCCTTGGGGTGAGTCAGGGGGTGGGTTGGGGGTGACGCCCCTCAGACGGGTGGGTTGGCCATGACCCGTCTCCCTCACACGCAGGCGGCCGTGGTGCAGAAGCTGGCGGTGTGCGGCCTGTCGCTGCTGGCCCACCTGACCGTCTCGAACGTGCTGCCCGTGGAGCACAACATCGACGAGCACTTCCGAGCCACGGCCTCGTGGCCGGCCAAGGCCCTGTACCTGTACGTCTCGCTCCTGGCGGCCAGGCCCAAGTACTACTTCGCGTGGACGCTGGGTGAGCAGCGCGGGGACGCGTTCGGTCAGTGTGCGCGTGTGTCCCGCCGGGCAGAGGGGAGAGCCGCCGGGCAGCAGGCAGCTGCCTGCGTGGCAGACGCCGCCTCGGGCTCCCGTCCACCCCAGAGGACAGGGCCCGGGGGCGGCCCGGGGGCGGCCGGGGACCCCCGAGGCCGGCGGTGTCACGCAGACACGGGATACACTAAGGTGACCAGACGGCCCGCTTCTGGCAGGACAGTCACGGTTTTTAACAATTGGTCCCGCGCCCGCGGTGTTTTATAAAAGTCCCCCATCTTTCCCAAAATCGCAGCTTTTTAAAAACGCCGCGGGACTCGGGACAAATCGTTAAAAATTGGAACAGTCCCGCCAAGCGGGCCGTCCGGTCGCCTTAGAACACACTCGTTTTCCCTGGTGGAGACGGGGCTGCTGCGGGCGTGGCGCACCCTTCGGGAGGACCGGGTGGGTGGGTGGGACGCGGCTCTTCACCCCCCTCCCCTCCCTGCAGCCGACGCCATCAACAACGCCGCCGGCTTCGGGTTCCGGGGCTTCGACCGGCGCGGGGCGGCCCGCTGGGACCTGGTCTCCAACCTGCGGATCCGGCAGATAGAGGTGGGTGCGCGCCGGGAGGGCGCCGCCGGCGGCACTCCCAAGAGCCACGACTGGCTCTCCGAGGTCTGAGGTGCCGGCCAGGGCGGGTGCAGAGGGTTTTAAAAATATATCTGTATTGATTTCAGAGAGGACGGGAGAGGGAGAGAGACACACACATGAATGATGAGAGACTCATTGATCGGCTGCCTCCTGGGGATTGAACCACAACCCCGACTGGTGCCCTTGGCCGGAATCGAACCCGGGGCCCTTCAGTCCGCAGGCGGATGCTCTGTCCACTGAGCCGCATGGGCCAGGGCGTGCTGGAGGACCTTTAATATGATTCACATCCCTCCACTGAGCCAGGACCCAGGCTCTCGGACGGGAGAAGCCAGGGCGGAGCCCAGCAGGGCTGCAGGCGGAGGCGGGCGGCGGAGGCGCCAGGCGGGAGGGGGGCTGCAGGGCCGGCGCAGGGAGCCCGGCAGGTGGCTTCCAGCACGTCCCTCCTCGCGGGGAGCCCGCGTCCTTTGCTCCTGCCGTGGGGTCTTTCTTGGGGATAATTCCCCCCCCCCCCCCCCGGGACTGCTCACTCACAGGAGAGGAGGGTGAGGGCCTGAGCTGGCGGGTGTGCCCTGAGGCACGCGCTCCCGATGGCCCCTCACCGGGTCAGAAGGGCCGTGTGCAGGCACGGAGCCACGGCCACGGCCACGGCCACGCCCCTTATTTTTAGCGCCGTGGGGCCTGTCGCTCCCGTTCAGGCGCCCTCGTCTGTCCGGCCACGGAAAACCTTGCCTGCTTTTCAGGGGTCCACGAGCTTCAAGATGTTCCTGGACAACTGGAACATCCAGACGGCTCTCTGGCTCAAAAGGTGCGCCCTCCCCCGAGCCCTCCCCAGGCCAGCAGGTGGCAGCGCAGGTCATGGCCCGTGGCCTGAGGGGATGCGTGGCTGTGTCCCGGCCTGGAACCCGCGGCCTGGCCGCGCTGACCTGGCTCCTGGCCGTGCCTCCCGCCCCCAGGGTGTGCTACGAACGGACCACGTGGAACCCCACCGTCCAGACCTTCGTGCTGTCCGCCGTCTGGCACGGCGTGTACCCCGGCTACTACCTGACCTTCCTCACCGCGGTGCTGGTGACGCTGGCAGCGCGAGCCGTAAGTGCGGGGTTCCCCCCCCCCCGCCCCCAACACACACACACACACACACCCCTACATACCTACACACACCTACACACACTCACACACACACACCTACACACACTCACACACACTCACACACACACACCTATACACACTCACACACACACACATACACACACCTACAAACACCTATACCCCCCACACACACACCTACACACACACACACACACACCTACACACACTCACACACACACACATACACACACTCATACACACACACCTACACACACTCACACACACACACATACACACACTCATACACACACACCTACACACACTCACACATACACACACCTACAAACACCTATACCCCCCACACACACACCTACACACACATATACATACCTACACACACACACATACCTATACACCTACACACACACACACACACACACACACCTACACA
This sequence comes from Pipistrellus nathusii, assembly GCA_963693515.1. Taxonomy (NCBI): domain Eukaryota; kingdom Metazoa; phylum Chordata; class Mammalia; order Chiroptera; family Vespertilionidae; genus Pipistrellus; species Pipistrellus nathusii. The sequence continues at coordinate 1,014,946 of OY882869.1, read as the reverse complement.
CACACACACACCTACACACACACCTACACCTACACACACACACCCACACACCTACACACACACACATACATACACCTACACACACACCTACACACCCACACACACACACCTACACACACACACACACACCTACACCCCACACACACACCTACACACACATATACATACCTACACAAACACACACACACACCCCTACACACACACCTACACACACACACACACCCCTACACCCCCCCCACACCCACCTACACACACCTACACACACACCTACACACACCTACACACACCCACACACACCTACACAACCCAACACACACCCCTACACACACATATACACACACCTATACACACACCTACACACACATATATACCTGCAGACACACATACCTACACACATACACACACGTACACACACACACCCCCCACACACAACCTACATGCATACCTACACATATACATACATACACATACATACCCACACACATACATGCCCACACGCCTACACACATGCACGCCTACACACATACATGCCCACACATGCCCACATACATGCATACACACGTGCACATACCTACACACATACACATGCACACATACACACGTGCCCACACACATACACACATACACACGTGCCCACACACATACATACACACACACACATAATACCTGCACACACAGGCACCCAGGGACGGCCCGCGGGAGGAGCGGGGCCGTGAGAGAATAAAGAACACGATGCTTACATTTCACATTTCAAACCTGGAATGTTCTAGAAGCTAAAAACATGAAGACAGCGGTTATTAGGAAACAGCTTTGTTTCCCAGGGAGGTTTCTTAATCCTCACCCCAGGATGTGTTTTGTTTTGTTTTATTAAGTATATTCCTTTATTGATGTCAGAGAAGAAGGGAGAGAGAGAGAAACATCCATGATGAGGGAATCATTGATCAGCCACCTCCTGCACGCCCCCTGCTGGGGACCGAGCCCGCAGCCCGGCCTGTGGCCTGGGCTCAGTTACCATGGGGACCTGTGCCGCGACGGAGACGGGGAATACAGTCCGCTTCGTTAGACGCTGCCCTTTCCAGGGGCGACTGAAGGGGCTCCGGCAAGGGGCGTGTGTGTGTGAGTGTGTGTGTGTGTGTGTGTGTGAGTGTGTGTGTGTGAGTGTGTGTGTGTGTGTGAGTGTGTGTGTGTGTGAGTGTGTGTGTGAGTGTGTGTGTGTGTGTGTGAGTGTGTGTGTGTGAGTGTGTGTGTGTGAGTGTGTGTGTGTGAGTGTGTGTGAGTGTGTGTGTGAGTGTGTGTGTGTGAGTGTGTGTGTGTGAGTGTGTGTGAGTGTGTGTGTGTGAGTGTGTGTGTGTGAGTGTGTGTGTGTGAGTGTGTGTGTGTGTGTGAGTGTGTGTGTGTGTGAGTGTGTGTGTGAGTGTGTGTGTGTGTGTGAGTGTGTGTGTGTGAGTGTGTGTGTGTGTGAGTGTGTGTGTGTGTGTGTGAGTGTGTGTGTGTGAGTGTGTGTGTGTGTGAGTGTGTGTGAGTGTGTGTGTGAGTGTGTGTGTGTGTGTGTGTGAGTGTGTGTGTGTGTGTGTGTGTGTGAGTGTGTGTGTGTGTGTGAGTGTGTGTGTGTGAGTGTGTGTGTGTGTGAGTGTGTGTGAGTGTGTGTGTGAGTGTGTGTGTGTGTGTGTGTGAGTGTGTGTGTGTGTGTGTGAGTGTGTGTGAGTGTGTGTGTGTGAGTGTGTGTGTGTGTGTGTGTGTGAGTGTGTGTGTGTGAGTGTGTGTGTGTGTGAGTGTGTGTGTGTGTGAGTGTGTGTGTGAGTGTGTGTGTGTGTGTGAGTGTGTGTGTGTGAGTGTGTGTGTGTGTGAGTGTGTGTGTGTGTGTGAGTGTGTGTGTGTGAGTGTGTGTGTGTGTGAGTGTGTGTGAGTGTGTGTGTGTGAGTGTGTGTGAGTGTGTGTGTGTGAGTGTGTGTGTGTGAGTGTGTGTGTGTGAGTGTGTGTGTGTGTGTGAGTGTGTGTGTGTGTGAGTGTGTGTGTGAGTGTGTGTGTGTGAGTGTGTGTGTGTGTGAGTGTGTGTGAGTGTGTGTGTGAGTGTGTGTGTGTGTGTGTGTGTGAGTGTGTGTGAGTGTGTGTGTGTGAGTGTGTGTGAGTGTGTGTGTGTGAGTGTGTGTGTGTGAGTGTGTGTGTGTGTGCGCGAGTGTGTGTGTGAGTGTGTGTGTGAGTGTGTGTGTGTGAGTGTGTGTGAGTGTGTGTGTGTAGTGTGTGTGTGTGTGTGAGTGTGTGTGTGTGTGTGTGTGTGTGAGTGTGTGTGTGTGTGTGTGAGTGTGTGTGTGTGTGTGTGTGTGAGTGTGTGTGAGTGTGTGTGTGTTTTAAATACATTTTTATTGATTTCAGAGGTAGAAAGAGAGAGAAACATCAATAATGAGGGAATCATTGCTTGGCTGCCTCCTGCACGTCCCCCACATGGGATGGAGCCCGCAGCCCGGCCTGTGCCCTGACCAGGAATCGAACCCTGATCTCTTGGTTCACAGGTTGATGCTCAGCCACTGCGCCATGCCGGCCGGGCTGGGCAATGTTATTTTTAACTTTAAGACGTTTTTAAGCTTTAACGCAGCTAAAGCCTAAGAAACATTGCAAAGAGCTGCTCCTCGCTCATGCCCTTTGCCCAGACTCGCACACTAGTCGCCTGCAGCTGCTCCCAGCCCCCGTGTTTCTCTACATGCGTGTCCCCTAGACACTGCCCACGGTGTGAGGGCGGTGTCCCACCCCCGAGAGGCTGGCGGAGGGGGTGTCCTGCCCCCGAGGGGCTGGCGGAGGGGGTGTCCCGCCCCCTGAGCAGGGGGGGGGTCGTGGGCCCCGTAGCGGCGGTAACCCGGGCGCCCTGTCCCGCTTAGGTGAGGAGTAACCTCAGGCACCACTTCCTCTCGCCGCCGCCGCTGAAGCTGCTGTACGACGCCCTCACCTGGGCGGCCACCCAGCTGGCCGTGAGCTACACGGTGGCGCCCTTCGTGCTGCTGTCCGTGCGGCCCTCCTTCGCCTTCTACAGGTGAGCGCCCGGCGGCTTGGGACGGTGGGGAGATGGCGCCATGGCCTCTCCCCGCGGCTGCTCGCACCCCGGCTCCTCTGTGGTCCAAAGCCACGGGCGCCGGGGACCTGGCCGAGCGATCTCACCACCAGCCCTGGACCAGGGCCTGCTGGGAGCACGGTCCTCGGGCAGCCGCTGCCCGCAGCCTCTCCGAGGGGGAGCCTGGTCTTTGCAGGGAGCCATCCCCTCTCTCACTTCCTTTCACGGAAATGACGTGAGTTGGTTCTGGTTCACGCACCCGGTTCTGCTCCCCTCTGTCTGCCCTGTGTCCTCGGCCCCCGGTCACCTCTGTGATACAGGAATTACTGTCTTGAATTTCATGGTTTATTTCCCCCGTTAGTGTTATCTTTGCAATCAAAACCTTTCTTCTTTCATAAATTCTTCATTACCTTGGCGTTTGGAAGGACAGCACAGAACCCGGGGTCGGGAATGGTTGGGTGGAACGCGATGAAAGCCACCGGGGAGGAAGACACTCAGAAACGCCCCAGAGTCCCGCTGTAACAGCCGGTTCCCTGTTTCTCAGAGGGATGGGGCTGTTTGAAATTCCGCCTCGTTCTCTGCCTCACGACCCCCGTAGAAGGAGGTTAGGCCCCGTCGGGCTTATATTTCCTTTGGGAAATGAGATTTCTAATATTTTTAATCATGTGGCATTTTTTAATAAATAATGTATTTTATTGAGTTTTCACAGAGAGCAAGGGAGAGGGATAGAGAGTTAGAAACATCGACCAGCTGCCTCCTGCACAACGCCCACTGGATATGTGCCCGCAACCAAGGCACATGCCCTTGACCGGAATCGAACCTGGGACCCTTCAGTCCTCAGGCCGACGCTCTGCTCACCGAGCCACACCGGCCAGGGCCATGTGGCATGTCTTTATTTTGTGACAGTGACATCCACACCGCTTGTCTGTTTCGTCATTAGAACAGCGTGGCTTGATGAGGGACAGTGCCCAGTGGGGGAGGCCGCGCAGCAGCCACCTCTGTGGGCCCGGCCCCCTCTGCCTGCTGGGCCTTGGCCTCTGGGGCCGAGGCTCCTTGCGTGTTGGGTCTGTGCAGCCACGGCCTTCCGACCCTCACGAAGGAATGTAATATGGCGACGAGGCTCACGCTTATAGTCCTCAAGGCTTTCTACGGAGCTTGGCACACACACACACACACACACACACACACACACACACGCGCGCGCGCGCACGCCCGGCGGGGGGTCCCTCCAGGTGGGGGCGGGCGGGAGGAGGTCAGTGTGGCCGGGAGACGCAGGCGGGAGCGTGTGGCCCTCGGACGAAGGTGTGGCTGTGACGGGTGGTCGCTGGTCCCGTGGTCCGCCATCGCGTCCCCCTCTCTTCCAGCTCCTGGTACTACTGCCTTCACGTCGCCTGCATCCTGGTCCTGCTGCTGCTCCCCGTGAAAAAGACTCAGAGGGCGCGGGAGCCCCACGGACACAGGCCGCCGGCGGGGCCCACCAAGCTGGACGAGAGCTCCTCGGGACAGAACAGCTTTCCCACGACAAACCACGTGTGCAGCCAGGGTCCGGCCGGCGCCCACAGACACTCGTCGGGAAAGGAGTGACGGGAAGCCCTGGAGGGCTGTGTGTGTCGACAGCCACTGGCCGACCGTAGCTCCTTCTCCAGGGGTTTGGGTTCGTTGGAAAAGAAGTGGCATTGGGGGCGGGGGTGGGGGAATCGGACGGCAGCTGGCAGGGAGTTCCCGGTGTCCTCGGTTGGAATGGGGTGATCGTCCCCCTCCCTTGCCACGTTCCCGGGGGCCACGCCTTATCGAAGATATCCCAGGGTCTCCGTGGGCGCCCCGGGCCTCGGCGGGTGTCCGGGGGCCGTCGGGGCGCCTGGTGGCTGAATGGACGTGTGCAGCCCAGGGCGGCGGCCAGGCAGGGGAATCGTGGGTCCGTGCGGACGACGGAGAGAAATTAGCTTTCCCAAATGAATGTCTTGCCTTAAACCCTCTCTTTCCTAAGATGTCTTTCCTCAATGGTCTTTTCAACTGTCACCTTGTGAGAACTGGATCTCGATACTGGATGTGCAATGAGCTGTGAAGGGATTCTGGGGAAATTCGGAACAGGAGCTGAAGATGGTGGATATTTAAAAAAAAAAAAAAAACCCGCAATAAACGCCTCGGTGTTTGGAGAGTCTTCCTCGGGCATCGCCGGTGACCGGAGGGCACGGGGGCTTTGCCGACAGCCGGAGGCCCAGGCACAGGAAGCTCCTTTTCCCAGGAGTTTCGTTCCCGTTGTCCGTCAGCAGGGCCCGCGAGGAGGGTGTCTTGAGCCTAATTAAAGATCGGCATCGTGATATCTGAGCTTATCTTCTGGGGAAAGAGAGAGGAGATGATGGAGGAGGGCAGGCGTGGGTGAAGAAAGCACTGAGCCGAAGCTGGTGTGGCTCAGCGGATAGAGCGTGGGCCTGCGGACTGAAAGGTGCCAGGTTCGATGCCCGTCAAGGGCATGGACCTTGGTTGCGGGCACATTCCCAGTGGGGGGCGTGCAGGAGGCGACTGGTCGATGTTTCTCATCCATGTTTCTAACTCTCTATCCCTCTCTCTTCCTCTCTGTAAAAAAATCAATGAAAATATATTTTTAAAAAAAAGCACTGAGTGGCCGGGGGCGGGACCCGGGGGGAGGCAGAAGCCCGGGGTGCTGCGGGGACCAGCGCTCACAGAGGGCGTTTTCCTCTCCCCTGGGGGCCCTGTGACGGGCAGACACGTCATCACCTCTCGGTGCGTTGGGCTCTCCGAGGAAACTGACCGCGCTCGGTGAGGGCGGTGGGGATGAGGGCGGGGGGGGGGGGGGGGTGCCCCCAGGGTTTGATGGGAAATCACTGCGTGAGGCTCCTCCCTGGCTCCTCCCTCTCTCCGCCTCGGCGGTTTCATTCCTATCCGGGGAAGTTTCAGGGAAATGAAAACTTAGTGCCCGTGGTCGGCTAACTGCGGCTCGCGAGCCACAGGCGGCTCTCTGGCCCCTGGGGTGTGGCTCTTCCACAAAACACCACGGCCTGGGCGGGGCTGTGGAAGCCGTTGAAGTCTAAGCTGTGTGGCTCTCCGAAGACATGTCCGTCGCCGTGCTGTGGCATCAGGCTCTGCGGACGGATGGGTTTGCTGGGCGCTGCTTAATGCCCTGGGTCTGAGCCACCTGCTTTTCAGAGAATAACATGGATTCTTTCCCAAACCCCTGGCTTCTCCCGTTAAATGTTAATGAGTTTTCCGTTCTGTCAGCCGGCAGGTGTGCTTTCAGCTCCTTCGCCCCGAGTCTCTCCCCGCGCCCCAGCCTTGTGGTTCGAAAGGGGAGGGAGAGACAGGGCGTCAGCCCTGCTCGGGGCCTCGGCCGTGGGCCCCTCCCCGGGGCTGGGCGCCAGACGGGCAGGCGGGACCCTCACACGGCCCCTCGGACCCATCTCTCGTGGAATTTTTTTTTTTCTTTTTGCCTCCAATTATGTCATGATACGCAGGCTATCTGTGGCGAGCCTCTCTGGTTTACTTTTGTCATCAGTAACTTTGCAAATGAGGCTAAGAAAGAGCCACCCCGTGGCTTCGGCGACAGCATTTCCCCGGGAGAAGACGGGGCCTGTGAGGTCTTTGTCAGCAAAGGTGCGGCCGGATGTTGTCAGAGCGGCAGACGCAGCCGAGCTGGGGCGCCAGGTGCTGGTGTTTGTGGGGTAACGGTCCCACCCGAGGAGGCGAGCCCGCCGGTTACCTCAGGGCGGGGCGGGGCGGAGTGGGCTCTTTCCCGCCCGGCACGGCGCCGCCTGGGCCGGGAAAGGAGAGACGTGACCGTCACGGGAAGAGCCTGCCCCCACGCCTTCCGTGGCTTGGAGAAGCCGCGCTGGGAGCCTCGGGGACCAGCGTGGGCAGCCCTCAGCAGAGCGCCGTTGGTCCGGCCGCCCGGCGCTGGCCGCAGGCCCCGTGCGGGGTCTCCTCTCCTCCCGGTGGCCGGGGCCTGGTCCTCCTGCCCCGGAGGGTGGCCGGGGCGCCGCCCGCGGAAGCCGGGCGCAGACGGAGGGCCCTTCTAAGAGAGAAGCCGACCGATTTCCACCCTCAGGCCCCCTCCTGTGGTTCTTTTTTTTTTTTTTTTTTTAATATATTTTATTGATTTTGTACAGAGAGGAAGGGAGAGAGATAGAGAGCTAGAAACATCGATGAGAGAGAGTCATCGATCAGCTGCCTCTTGCACACCCCCTACTGGGGACGTGCCCGCAACCAAGGTACATGCCCTTGACCGGAACTGAACCCGGTCCCTTCAGTCCCCAAGCCGACGCTCTATCCATTGAGCCAAACCGATCTCGGCTCGCTGTGGTTCTTTGCTCTGAAATGGCGAACTGGGCAGCTTTCCTCCCGTTTTGCAGCCGTGTGTTCAGTCTGTTCTTTCCCCATCGCGTGGACTGGGGCTCGTTCTGGAGGCATTATAACCGCGGCCAGGTGACCCGGGCGAAGCATGGAGGAGACAGTTCTGGCTCCTCAGGTGACCTTTCTCTCCCAGGAGCAACCTGTGCGGGGAGTGTGCGGGGCCGGGGAGGAGCCGGCGCCGCGTGTCCCCGCAGCCAGCCCGGGGGGCGTGGGAGCCATCCTGGTGCGGGCCGGCTTCCCGGGAGTCACCGGCTCGGACGATCTCGCCCCCTTCCCGGGATGAGGCCGCTCCCAGGGGACCCGAGGGTTGTGTTTCTGCTTTTGGTTGGTTATTATGCTTCTCAGGGAAACATGAGCACACGTGACTCTCCTCTCATTTTCTGGGGACAGTTAGTCATCGTAACCGGATGTGTCTCTGCTTTATGAGCAGCGGCTTCTCGGGGGTCGCCGTGAGCATTCACTGGGACGTGGGGTCGTCGGGGAGGGAAAGCCATCTCACCTCTAACCTGTCCCGCAGCGCAGAGGTTTATGGGTGTCCAACCCGCCCAGCCACGCCTGGGGGAGGGGGGCGCGCGTCGTTGTCACTGATCCCCACCTCGTGTGGCTTTCACTAAGGGTCCCCCCAGACGCGAGCTTTGACAAGAATCTGCAGTGAGAAGGAAGGTTCTGGAAGCGAAGGCGGCTCCCACCCACAGTCTTGGGAGACCCGGGCCTTCCGAGGCTCAGGGGGAGTGAGCCCGGGGCTCGGAGGAGTCGCCTGCTGGAGACAGAGTGGCCCAGCCCCGAGGCCGGCCCTCCGGCTGCGGCCGGTGTGCGGTGAGAACGCACCGAGCAGACCTGGCGGCCACGCACCCGGCGGCGGCCACGCCCGGGGCTCCCGCCGGCATCGCCTCCGGTCCTGCGCTCCGTGACGGCTCGAAGCCCGGCTCCCGGCTGGCCGGCAGCGGAGGAAAGCCGCTCGGCGTTCAAGCAGGACGCACGCGTTTTCACCGAGCCAGCCCGACCGGAGCCCTCCCCGCGGGAGGGTCTCCCCGGCAGAGCCGTTTCCCTGCCGCTGCCTCTGCGGTCCGTCCGTCCGTTCCCGTGGGTGCTGTGGAGATGGGTGCTAACACGATTGTGTGCTCCTCACCCACGTCTGGGGCTCACTGCTCTGCAGCTTCTCAGTATTATCACTCTCAAAGGCACTGAAAACACTTAGTGTGGGCTCCACCTTATTTCCAACGACGGAGACATGAGGGTTTTTAAAATAACTACAAAATCCAGCTGAAACCAGTTTGGCTCAGTGGATAGAGCGTCGGCCTGCAGACTGAAGGATCCCAGGTTCAATTCCAGTCAAGGGCATGTACCTTGGTTGCGGGCACATCCCCAGTAGGGGGCGTGCAAGAGGCAGCTGATCGATGATGACTCATCGAAGTTACTAACTCTATCTCTCTCCCTCTCTGTAAAATATTAATAAAATATATTTAAAAAAAAATAAAATATCTACAAAATCCATACTTTTAACTCGAGGGCTGGCCTGCACGTAGGACATCCATTCTTGCTGTTTAAATTGTTGAATGTGCGTGAACCACTCTGGCTATGTGTGCCTTGTTGTGTGTTTCTTTAGTACAAACTGTTCATAACTGTCATTGCAAACCGTTCCTTCGCTGGTCTGGAGAGTCACACGTTTTAACGGGAGAAAGCCGTCGCCTGAGGGGATGCAGGTATCCTGGCGCTGCTGGTGCTGCCAGCGGGCCTTGTCCGGGCGTTGGGTGTGGCCCAGGATGCTGCGGGGTTTCCCCAGCCACAGCCGGCCCATTGGGGGAGAGGACTTCAGCCTCGAAGTCTTCCCGCCCTCTGTCCCCGACGGAGCCACGCCTGACCCCGCGGCGGGGAGGGGGGGGGTGTCCCCGCTCTGTAGCCTCGTCCCCGCAGGGTCCTGATGCCGAGGGGAAAGGTTTGCCTTTAAAAGAAGAGATCCCGCCGAGACCGGTGTGGCTCAGTGGATAGAGCGTCGGCCTGCGGACTGAAGGGTCCCGGGTTCGATTCCGGTTGAGGGCATGTACCTTGGTTGCCGGCACATCCCCAGTGAGGGGTGTGCAGGAGGCAGCTGATCGATGACTCTCTCTCCTTGATGTTTCTAACTCTCTATCCCTCTCCCTTCCTCTCTGTAAAAAATCAACAAAATATATTTTTTTCAAATTAAAAAAAAGTTAAAAATAAATAAAAAAAGAGATCCCCTGGGATGGATTGGAAGCGGAGGATGTGGGGTGCCCCAGCGCTGTCTGCAGCACCGGCACTCCGGCCCCCTGTGGTCCTCTCCTTGGGGAGGGATGTCCGGGGCACCATCCCTGTTGGGTTGATGGGAACGCCCCCCCCCCCCCCCCCCCCCCGCTTGGGAGCGGCCGGCAGGAGGGGCAGTTCCATGGGGAGGGCGGGGCTGCGGGCAGGGCTGCCGCTGCTTTACCAGCTCCCGGTTCCAACAGGCTGGTCGGCACGCAGCCCCCGCCCCGGGAAGAGCTGAGGCGCCGGGCCAGGCAGGGGCAGACTCCTCACACAGAGCCTGGGACGCGTGCTCATGCCGATGGGCTGCTGCCTTCAGCAGGCCTCCTTCCCACACGCTTTCTGTGAAGCCCAGGAGCAGGCAAACACGCCCCGAGCCGGAGCTATCAATACCATCAGCGGCCCAGACAGCCGCCGTCTGGGGCGAGGCCGCCCCCCCCCCCTCCGGGTCTGCTGCTGCGGGGGAGCGGGCGGGAATGAGAGGCCCCATCCTGCCGCTCTATCCGGGCTCACTCCTGTGAGGAGCCGGCGTGTGGATGGTCCTGTGGGCCCTTTCCGGAAAGGACACGCGTGCAGAGTTCCATGGGCCCACGCCTCCGTCCCCGGGTTCCGCGTTTCTGGTTCCGCGCACACGGACGTGCCAGCGACGTGCGTTCGCTCCTGGCGTGGTCGCAGGGAGAACCGCATCCGGCATCCGACAGGGACATGACTCACGGGAGGCTGCGCGGCCTGCCCTGGTGTGCGCCGGCCTCCGAGCCAGAGGGCTGGACACGGCCCGCGAGGGAGCCTGAAAGCGGTGGTGGTGGTGGTGGTGGTGGGGGAACGGGAGAGGCCCGGGCGCAGCGTGAGATGCAGGACTTCCTCCCCGCCTTCCCCAGCCGGCTTATCCTTCCTCAGGACTGCCTGACCTTGACCCTGGCTCCCGGACAAGAGGCCATCGGCAGATGGTTAATTAAAATGCTCTTTTTATAAATATATATTTTATTGATTTTTTACAGAGAGAAAGGGAGAGGGAGAGAGTCCCAGAAACATCGATGAGAGAGAAACATCGGCCAGCTGCCTCCTGCGCACCCCCTACTGGGGATGTGTCCGCAACCAAGGTCCATGCTCATGACTGGAATCGAACCTGGGACCTTTCAGTCCGCAGGCCAACGCTCTATCCACTGAGCCACACCGGTTTCGGCTAAAAATGCTCTTAACGTTCGCGGAGAATGACAGCAGAGCAGACCGGGGGCTGAGGAGGAGGATGCGGCCGGCAGGAGGAAGCCCCGTGACCAGCGCCTGACTTTCCGAGTCACCGGCTTGGGAGGCGCTGACTCAGAAGGGGGAACGGCGGGTTTGCATCCGCGATCCCGTGCTCCCTGCATGTGATCCCCGGAGGGCTGGCCGGGAGCACGCGTGTCTGCGTTCACAGCCGCTTTGCTCTTTGGCAGCACCGAGGGCGTCTCCCTTCGGCGGCTGGCGTGGCTGCCGCTGACGCTCACCCCTGGGCCACACCGACCGGGCCGGTTAATACAATTTTTGTTTCAAGTGTCTAAGACGCCAGGGGACTCTGAGCAGTGAGAGTAAGAGAGACATCTCTGAATTCCCCAGGGACTCTGCACGTGTACTTTACAATGAACACGGGTGCCCTCTATAATCAGAGGAAAAACATTTTTTAAAGCTAAATAGTGTTCAAATCATCTTAAGGTTTCTACGGGAAATGTACAGGCAATGACATGGAATCCAGATAAACAGACTGACTTGCTGACATCACCCCCCTGTTCCACTCCCCCCCCCCTCACCCCACATGGGGCTGGTGCCGCTGGAAGCGGTGAGTGGGCAATTAAACGGCCGTCTTGATGGTGCGCCCTGGGAGGATAACTCAGTTTTCCATCCACTCACCACCGCACGGCACGTACAAGAGCCACACTCGTGAGGTGACGTCGGTGGTCCTGCTGAAGCGAGACACCCTTGGGTGCGTTCGCCAGGAAAGCTTGGGCGAGCTGCCCGGACTGCAGACAGACGGACGGACGCAGGTGCAGGGAGACGCATCCGAGTCCGAACCAGGAGAAAGCGTTTACATATCGCAGGACAGGAGCCTGGGCGTCCGAAAGGACAGAAGGAAGAGCATTTGGGGTGAGTTAGGAACTCTATCATCAAAAACAGATACTACTCACTAAACGTAACTTTAAAAAATACATATTTTTATTAATTTCGGAGAGGAAGGGAGAGGGAGAAAGAGAGAAACATCAGTGATGAGAGAGGATTTGGAGAGGAAGGGAGAGGGGGGAGAGAGAAGCATCAATGAGGAGAGAGGACCAGTGAATGGCAGGTGTGCCAGGTGAGGAAACAGAACTCAGGGAGAGGATGGAGAGGAGCAGAGCCCTGCGATGGGGCAAGTCAGAGGTCCGCTCTGAGAGATGGGTCGGGAGCCAGACCTGGGGAGCTTCGGAGGGGGGAGTGAGGGAGCGGGGCAGCAGGTGGGCCCTCAGGTTTTAGGGATGGGGCTCCCACCTGTGGGGGGAAGGCAGAGACCTCGCTTCGGGTTCCGAGGAAGGGGCTGGAGCTGGCCTGCCTTTGCAGTATTTTGCGAAGTGACCATTGCGGGTGAGGGCTCTGCATCAGCTGCGAGGGCGATGCTGAGTGATAAGTGAACCATAGCACCCGGCCAGGGTGGCTCAGTGGTTGAGTGCCGACCTAGGAACCAGGAGGTCCTTGTTGGACTCCCCAGTGCGGGTGCCTCTCTCATCATCGATGTTTCTATCTCTGTCCCTCCCTCTCCCTTCCTCTCTGAAATCAATTAAAATATTTTTAAAAAACAGTAAATTAACCATAGCAAGAAAAAAAAAAAACATAGCAAGAAGACAGGCATTGACCGTGGGGAGAATATTGCCCCGGCACTTGTCAAAACACACCTATCGCCCTGACCGGTGTGGCTCAGTGGATAGAGCGTCAGCCTGCGGACTGAAAGGTCCCAGGTTCGATCCAGGTCAAGGGCATGTACCTTGGTTGCGGGCACATCCCCAGTGGGAGGTGTGCAGGGGGCAGCTGATCAATGTTTATAAGTCTCTCTCCCTCTCCTTTCCTCTCTGTAAAAAAAATCAATAAAAAATATATTTTTAAAAGGCCACAGCTAGCCAAAACCGGTGTGGCTTAGTCGTAGAGCGTTGGTCTGCGGACTGAACGGTTCCAGGTTCGATTCCAGTCAAGGGCATGTACGTTGGTTGAGGGCACATCCTCAGTAGGGAGTGTGCAAGAGGCAGCTGGTCGATGTTTCTCTCTCATCAACAACGTTTCTGGCTCTCTATCTCTCTCCCTTCCTCTCTGTAAAAAATCAATAAAATATATTTTATTAAAAAAAATTTAAAAAAAAGTCACAGCTATTCCGAGGCCAGAGGAAGGAGTGAGGGCGGCGGGGCCGGACGCACCCAGGCCCCCAGCAGCTGGCCTCGCGCACGCGCACTGCCGCGCCCTCGGCCCGCCCGGGGCGTGGCCACCGGAAGCCCCGCCCTCCGCGGGCACGTGACCTGTCAGTTGGGGCGGACGGGGAAATGGCCGCCGGGCGTGTGAAGGGCGTCGCGCTCCCGCCGACTCCCGTGTGCTGACCGCGCCGCGGGCTGCCTCCCCGGGGCTGCCGGGCCCGCGGCCAGACGGTCAGTGAGGCGGGCGGGCTCGGGTGCGGGCGGGGAGGGCCGCGGGGGGCCGGGCGGCGGGGAGGCCGCGGGCGCGGCTTGTTCCTGGGGACGGAGTCGGCGCTCCGCCGGCGGCGCTGTCACCCCGGCCCCCGGGCCCAGGCGCCCGGACCAGGCCCGCGGAGCCGCCGCCCCGGCGCCCTGCAGCCCTCCCCGCGGCCGCCAGGGGCGCCGGCTGCGCTGCCCGCCCGCCCGCCCGCCGGCCCCGCGCCCCCCGCGCCCCCGCGCCCGGGTGCCGGGCCGCGCCCCCCGGAGGCCGCCCTTTGTCCGCCCCCGGGCCCGGGCCGGGCCGTGTCTGGGGCGCCGCCGCCGGGGCAGAGGCCGGGCCGGGCGCCTTTGTTCTCCGCCGGCCGGGGGGGGGGGGGGGAGGGAGACAAAGACCGGGCGCGGGCGGCCGGGGGGCGGGACCGGGCGCGGGCGCCGGCGGGGGACGAGGCGGGCGGCGCGGGGCCGGGGCCAGTCCGGGGCCGGGCTCAGTGCCGTGGGCGTAGCTGATGGCGCCCGTGGGCACGTGTGCCAGCCCCTTCCCCACCCGCCGGGCCGCCATCAGAGGCGGGTCCCGGGACCCGCGGCCAAGAACCAGCCCGGCGACGGCCGCAGGCGGTGAGCTCGCAGGGAGGCCCGGCGGCGGGGCCTGGCTCGGGGCTTGGGGAGAGCCTTGCCGGGGCTGGGCCAGGCCGTTCCCGTCCGCTCAGACCTGGTTTCCCAGAGGCTTTGTCCCGCAGGGCACGGCGGTCAGAGCCGCCGCCTCTGGTGCTGCTGCCCTGGGAGGGCCGGTTCTCCTGCGCAGCCCTGAAGGCGGCCCCGCCCTCGGGAGCCGTCGGAGGGGCGTGTGGACGGGGGAGGAGGAGGGTGGGGTGGGTGAGCTTAGGTGTGGGCAGCCTGGAGCGGCCCTGCCGAGTGGGAGTGAGTGGGGCCTGGGGCGGGGGGGCGGCCGGGGGCCTGCTGTGCAGCTGCCCTGGGTGGGCCTTGGAGGAGGCGGGCAGTAAGCAAAGGCCCGGACTGAGCAGCCCGGGAGGTGGGTGTGGCTGCAGCTGGTGTGAGGCTGTGAGTGGGGAAGCGGGCTTGGGTGCAGGGAGAGGAGGTGGAGGACAGGTGAGGGGCCAGACTGGGAAGGGTCATCAAGACCCTCACCGCTCTGCGGGGAGCGGAGCCCACCCTAGAACCGCACGCCGCCCTTTACTGCAGCTTTGGAAGGCCTCAGGGGTTCGGGTCCGAGAGTCTCCGTGAGAGCACAGCCACGGTCTCTGCTCCCGGCGGGAATAACGGCTGACGGAAGGGTTCTCCATTCCTCAGGCTCAGTGTGGCACCGGACTGGAGGGAAGGACAGGAGAGGGGGGTGGAGGGGACCCTCACGCTGACTCAGTGACAGGTGTTACAGGACAGGCGCCTCGGCCACAACGGTCTCTGCTTCGCTGGAAGCAGTGCCCGCACCGGTGACCTGTGATGCCTCCCAGCCTGTGGCCATGACTGACTGTGTCTGCGTGACTGTGGCTGTGGCCGTGACTGTGACTGTGACTGTGTCTGTGTGACTGACTGTGGCCGTGGCCGTGACTGACTGTGACTGTGTGACTGTGTGACTGTGACTGTGTGACTGTGACTGTGTCTGTGTGGCTGTGGCTGTGGCCGTTACCGTGACTGTGACTGTGTGACTGTGTGATGGTGACTATGACCCTGGCCGTGTGACTGTGGCCGTGGCCGTGTGACCGTGTGACTGTGGCTGGGACTGTGGTGGACTCGTTGCAGGCTGGCACCTGACCCCATCTGAGTAGCCAGACCTTTTCTGGGACGTGGAGTTGGAACAAATCCTCGTTCCCTCTGGTTGTGGAGAGCGATGGACTCGGGCTGGGTGGCTGCCGGCAGCCATATCCCCGTCTGTGTAGGCGCCGTCTGTCTGAGAGGGGGTTCGGCCGATAGAGGGGATTCCCGGGCATGTGCAGGCCGGGCGCCCGCCTTTCCCACGGCCTGGTGCTGGGAGGGGGCCAGGGCCGCTAGCGGAAGGCGGCGCCTTGCACGGCCAGGAGGGCTATGAAGTGTAGCTGGAAGGCGGCGCCGAGGCGCTGAGGGGGGGCTGGCTGATGGCGGACACAGGAGGCCAACGGCAGAGATGGCACCTGCTGGGCCCTGAGAGGAGGTGCTGCGTGGATCGGGTGGGCGCCGTGTGCAGAGTGAGGGCGTGAGCCTGCCACACAGGAGGGGTGCAGCCGGGCCGAGGGGCCACTGGAGCATCAGCCTGGCAGGCTTCGGGGGGAGGGGGGCGCTGGTAAAAGGGAGAGGGAGGGAGAGCCAGGCCCTGGGAGCCTGACAGGCGTTAGATGTGATCCCGTAAGAATGGGAATAAATGGAGGCGTTGGATGTGGTGATGATTGTTAACAAAGTCTCTTACTGGCTTCCAACTAGGAGATTAGGAATTAAAGGTTCTAAAGAAAGTAAAACTTAGATTGATGTCATTTCTGTATTTAAAAATAATTTTTAAAAATGTAAATCTATATAATTGAGATGCTGTATAGATAGTTTTCTTAGTTAAGTTAATGTATCACAAGCATTTTTCTGTCAGGACATACTTCGGGACCATTTTGATGACTGTATCTTTCCACTGTGCGGATATATCATAATTTATGGAATCCCCCTCTCTAAGATTTTTGTACTCACGACTAAAATTGTGATGTATTTAAAATCTTTCTCCACGTGTCTGTGTTTCTAGAATTGATTCTTAGAGTAAAGTTACTGGATCAAATAGCATAACGTTTATTGATGATTATTTAAAAGTAAGGTATCACTCAGGTGTAATTTACATAGACTATAATTCACGTTTTAGTGTCAAGCTTTGAATTTTGGCAAAGCCATATAGTTGTGTTATTACTACTCCAGTGAGGGCATCCGACAGTCTGCTCCCTGGATTCTCCTGGACCCCGTGGTAGTCATCCCCTCCCCCTTCAAGCCAACAACTTCAGATCCGGTTTTGTCTGTCTTGTGTTCCCTTTCTAGAATGTCATAGAAATGGAATCATGCAGTGCAGGACCTCCTGTCTTCTGGCCCCAGAGAGAGGCTTCCATCCCACACGCACCCCACATTCACCCCATCCCAAGGCCCCCAAAGTCTCAGCGCACCGCAGGCTCAACTCAGCGTCCAAAGCCTCTTCTTCAGCTTAAACGTTCCAATTCCCACCCTCTACTCAGGCGGGGTGAGGCTCTGGGTATGTAGTCTGTCCCGTGGCCTGCTTCCTGTCCACCGTGACCTGTGACCCTCGAGAGAAAGCTTGTGCTGTGAGGCGCAGTGCAGGGCGGGCTGGGAGCCGGCGCAGACCCCTGTCCGAGCGGGACGGTTGTCACCAGTCCCGAACAGGTTTCTCTGAGCAGAGCAAACGCTTTCATTTTGGCGAGCTCTGATTTCTCAATTTCCTTTTTTTAACAAAACATGCGTTAGTGTTATATCGAAAAAAATCTTTGCTTAATCCAAAATAGCCTGTTTTCTCCTGGACGTTTTGTGCTTTTGGTGTGACATTTAGGTCCACTTTGCATTAGTATGTGTCTTTGGTGTAAGGCATGAATGAGCTGAGGTTTGTTTGTTTATTCGCTTTTGAATGTCTGGTTGAATAAAAGGAAATTCCTGCACTTTGGAGCTTGTATTCTGGTTGTGCCGAGTGGCAGTAAACGCACCCTGTTGTGTGGTGATGGTGGCAAGTGCCACGGAGAACAGAGTCGGGCAGATGGGGGGCCGGGACCGCTGTGCAGTAAGTGTGAGGTCCCTGTTTTACCGGACATGGGCAGCCGGTCCTGGTGAGGGGACCGAGGCTGGGGGGCGGCCGTGTGGGTCTGGGCAGTGCTGTCCGCCCACGGGGTGAGATGGCGAGGGGGGGAGGAGACGAGGTCAGAGTGGACTCCAGGCCACGCAGGCCGAAGGGAACGGGCAGGGCCGCCTTGTTGCTCTGAGGGGCCGCTGGAGGGCTGGGAGCAAGGAGGGAGGGTCGTCGGGCTCAGCGCTGCTCAAGGTGGCTCTTCAGCAGCGGCTCCGGCTCCGCAGCACGGCAGGGCTGGCTCCGGCTGGTTACAGACCCAGGGCTCCCCAGACCTGTGCCGGCTCTGAGCGACGGCGGGCCGCTGTGTCACACGGCCTGCAGGTGCTTCTGGCGCAGCCGTGCTGCTCCGAGCCCGGGTCCCGCGGGGTGGGCTGTGGGAGGCGAAGCGGAATGGGGAGGCCGGGGATGTGGGCGCAGGTCACGGCTGCGGGCCCAGGGGTTGGGATGGTGGTGAGGAGCCATCGGGTCTGAGATCTGTGCTCGGTGGGACCAGGAGGGTGTGCTCGGAGGGGACGCAGCGGAGAGGCTGAGGGAGACCTAGGCAGGCCTGGGCCTGGAAGAAGGAGCTGGAGCTGCCTGGACTGAGGCGGGAGGACGGCCGGGGAGCCGGGGAGCGCCTCCTTCACTGGGAGGACGGTGGGTCTGGAGTTGGGAGCGGGGGGGTGAGTTGGATTGAGGGGAGCGTGAGCCTTGGAAAGCCAGGGCGGCGTTTCGCCAGCTGAGCGGGCGCTCTGCCGTCCACCCGTCCGTCCGCCCGTCCGTCCTGCCGTGGAGGGGATCTGCACAGGCCAAGGTGCCGTTTTTCTGATCACAGCTTCTGTGTGTGTGTCTGTCTGCTCACACAGGTGCTGGGCTAGACACCGCGCTTCCTGCCACCATGTCGGTCCTGATATCGCAGAGTGTGATCAGTTACGTGGAGGAGGAAAACATCCCCGCCCTGAAAGCTCTTCTGGAGAAATGCAAAGACGTGGACGAGAGAAACGAGGTGAGGCCGCGGGTGCCCGTGTGCAGGCCGTGGGCCCGTCACGGCGAGCTAGTAAGCAAGATGGGTTCCTCCCTCGTGACACTGACTTCAAATAATGCCCATTTCTGGTAGTTAACGTACTTCCAACCCATGTTTTTGGAATGCATTTGAACTTACATTATTGTGCATTGAATTTAGATCTATGATTGCCTTTTTTTGCAGACGGAATAATCAATATTCAGGAAGTTTGATTACTGAAATCTGAAGGGCTTCTAAGACGCTTCAGAAAGGTTCTATAAATTGATGAGCCAAACAGAATTAGGACTTTGAAATGGAGCCCCGGTTACCTTTCTGAGTTGTCCATGCCATACGCCTTGGGATTTTAAAGGCCCTGTACCTTTAAGAGAGAGTTAAGTTCTATTTAAGAAGACAGGGAAGTATACACTTACCATTTCATTAATGTGTAGTAGATATTTCTAGTCAACAGTAGACTGGGGAATATAAATAAAGTGTTGATCTTAGCTCATCATGAACAGCTGCAACACTTTATGGGTTCATAGACTTTCTGTATGAATTTTTAAAAATATATATTTTATTGATTTTATACAGAGAGGAAGGGAGAGAGATAGAGAGTTAGAAACATCGATGAGAGAGAGCCATCGATCAGCTGCCTCTTGCATACCCCCCACTGGGAATATGCCCGCAACCAAGGTACATGCCCTTGACCGGAATCGAACCGGGGACCTTTCAGTCCCCAAGCCGATGCTCTATCCATTGAGACAAACCGGTCCCGGCTCTGTATGAATTTTTAATGGCCAAGTATGTACTCATTTTATAAAACATAGTAATAAAAATAATTCTGCTTCTTAAAACTGTATTTTCCATGTAGCATAATTTTTTCTTTTTGCCAGTGGATAAGATCAAAGTTATTGTAGTTTTCACATATACATGTATGTGTATATGTGTGCGCCTTTCTCCCTTTAGTCCTGACAGTACACCTAACGTGTTATTAGAGCCACGTTGTGTATCATAATGTAACTTAGTGTTAGAGTTTGGTTCATTGATGTCCTGAGATTTTTGTGACATTGTGGCAGTTACTTTCAGAGGCTAGCACTAACCATATTTACAGATTCGGAGTGACATTGCAGGACTGCTAACAGGCTCATCATGCTGTCGTAAAGAAAAGCTTTGTCCTCTCTCTGATTTTCACATCGTCAGTAAATGGAAAACTTAAGACTTCCAAGGTGTTTGTGAGTTAGACACCCTGTTCACAGAGCTGGCGTCTCGCTGTGGAAGGAGAGCGTGTGCTCAGGCCTCTCGGTCCTGCACAGCCTTCACCAGCACGTGTCCTCTGTCCCCAGTGCGGCCAGACCCCGCTGATGATCGCTGCCGAGCAGGGCAACCTGGAGATCGTGAAGGAGCTGATCAAGAATGGAGCCAACTGCAACCTGGAAGACCTGGTACCTACCGCACACGTGCACGCACGGGCGTCTCTTTTCCTTAGCTGGCTGTTTGCTGGGTGAAATGATTCCAGACTAATAGGTGACCAATTACACTGTCTGTTACATAGCAACTTCTCCTAATCGCTGTTAATTTTTTAAAAAGGGAGAGAAATTTTTACTTTGAATGCAAGTTCTCAGCTCTCCGTGTTGTCATATGTAGAAGGCACTGTGAATAGGGAGCACACACACATGAAATCAAACACCTGCCTAAGAAATAGCCACGCAGGAGTCATTATCAGTTATTCCTCCTAGCACTAGCTGCTGTTATAAACGTCATAACATGATTCCAGCTGGAGATGCAGAGCCTTCTGATCCCACTTCTGGGGGTAATCACTGTTCCAGAGGCTCTCCTTTCTCTTGCTGTTTCCCAGGAATTATTTTTTTAGGGTTACGTACCTACATCTGTTTATTTTATTTTATATTTTTATTGATTTCAGAGGAGAAGGGAGAGGGAAAGATAGAAACATCAATGATGAGAGAGAATCATTGATCGGCTGCCTCCTACCGGAAGGCAGAATCAAACCTGGGACCCTTCAGGGTTGAAGCCTTGGCCAGAGTCAAACCTGGGACCCTTCAGTCCGCAGGCTGATGCTCTGTCCACTGAGAAAAGCTGACAGGGATTACATCTGTGGGTTTTTTTTAATAGATTATTTTCAGTTGATGATTTTTATTGGTCATTTGAGTTAAATTACACTCATTAATAAAAGTTAGGATAGGATACTTATAGCCTTTCCTTAAAAAATAAAGGACAGTGATTTCTTTATCGCACGGTTTCTAAACTCATCATGGATCGCTTTAGTTTGCCCGCCTGCGAGCGTGACCTTAAGTCTCGTCACGGTCTTTACTTGCCTTTAGAGCGACGGCTGGTAGCCGCAGGATTAGCTGAGGTTTTGCTGGGCATCTCCTCTCCTCTTGGAAAGCCAGGGTGTGATTAGACGTCTGGGGAAAAGACTGAGCAAGCAGCTGTGGAGCCATTCTGCGCTGTGGTGGTTCAGGCAGGCAGACACTCCCTTTCCCCCTCCGCACTGGGCCATCAGGCCACGCCAGAGCCCGTGGTAAATGGCGCCTGGCATGACCCTGTGCTGGTGCGCAGTCCCCTCTCCGGTGCCTCGTTTTGTCCTCGTTTTGAGCGCCGCTTGGGTTTGAAACGGGAAATGTGTCTTGTGTTCCAGGACAACTGGACCGCGCTCATATCGGCCGCCAAGGAAGGGCACCTGCACGTCGTGGACGAGCTGCTCAAGTGCGGGGCGAACCTGGAGCACCGCGACATGGTGGGCACGCGGCCCCCTCACCGTCAGCGGGACCGTGGGAGAGCGCTGGCGGGTGACAGCGTGTCTGAGGGTGTCCCTGAAGGGACCCTCCGAATGTTTAAGCCCAAGTGGTGTTAAATCCACCTCTTTTAGATGTCCTCTGTCACCACCTCCAGTTCATGGTGGAGGTTAAAATTCTGAAATATTGTTAAAAATACTCACTACCGTTTAGTATGTCAGAACTTAGGAGAGAGTTTTTCCCTTAAGAGGAGTTTTAAGAGGGACATAGTACATTTAAAACATATTTTCAGTTATTTAGTCATAATTTTCAGAATTACGTTTATAAACTTATTTTTAAAGTGTAATTGTGTTCGGACATGCCATCTATACATTATAAGCTCAGTAAGATGTGAATCTTAATTATCTTAGCTCTTATTTAATCTTGGCATCTGCTTAAAGCATAAGGGTTAGGAAAGGGGTCATTTTTGGCTTATTTCTGCAGAATTTTTGGTCTTTTGGGAAGTTCACTGTAATAATAGAGGAGCTGCTCTGCCCTCATAAAGAAAGCGTGTTGTTCGCCATGCTGCTTCGTGCAGGTGGTCTGAGCTTTTAAGAATCTGCAGCATCCCACCTCGCCCTCCCTGCTGTGTTCTAGAGGGTTCCTATGGGCAGTGCCCGGGGCTGGGGAATGAGCCTGAGGGCGCGCCCTGGGCCAGGCCCTCAGCGATGAGCAGGCAGGCTGAGTTTGGAACCCATGTCTGCAAGGGAGTCAGGAAGTGCGCAGACGCACCATGACCATGCAGAGTTCAGTCAGACTGTGGCAGATGGTTTCCTAAGCCCTTCAGGTTCTCCATGCTTCTCGTTCCCCCAAGTAATGATCACCACGCCTTTCAGCGTGTAAACCTTTACACAGAGATCGGGGAACAGGACTGTGTCTCCCTCAGTATCGGCGTGGCCCGGGGAGCGGGGGTGGCAGTAGCCGCCGAGCTTCGGGGAAGGCATGGTCCTGGACTTGGTAGGAGAGGATCCCTGGGGTGGGACCGTCAGCGTATGACGTCAGGAAGTCCATGGGTTCTTTCCTGAGAGACCCTCAGCGGCCGACCTGCCACAACTTGTGCTGAAGGCGGTCGGTTCCAGACTTTTCACTTTGCAAACTTGGACATGGTTTTCTCCAGATAAAATTTTTATCTCGTAGTCTTGCATAGGATGACATTGTATAAATTAAAGTGGGCATGGAATTAAAACAACGTGGGCAGGCATTTTAGAGATTAAATATTGGCGATGTGAGACTTGCCTGAATCCAGCTCTGTAATTCCTGGCCTTTCTGTGCTGGAGACCACCCGGCATCGTGCCCCTCCCCTCTCTCCAGGGCGGATGGACGGCGCTGATGTGGGCCTGTTACAAGGGCCGGACTGATGTGGTGGAGCTGCTGCTCTCGCACGGAGCCAACCCCAACGTCACCGGCCTGGTAAGCATGCGCACCGCGTCTGCAGGGCCGGGAGGGGCCGGGAGGGGCCGGAGGGCAGACGGGCGCTGAGTGACTGTGGGCTGCAGGGCGGCAGAGTGATCCTGGTCTGCTAAAGAGAAGCAGAAGAGGGGAACTCGAGCTCATGAGAAGTTCATTCTCAAGCTCAGCTGTGGCTTACTTTGTATCAACACTGAACTTCCATGTGAATGATAGCCATCTGACATGGGAAGGAGTCCCGAAATGCCTGAGCCCTCGTGCCTGTGTTCTGTGGACCTGTATCTCGATCTACATTTTTTTTTTTTTAAAAGACATTTTTCTGTGTCTTACAGATGCGATATATTCATTACTACTTTGTGTACGACTTGATCTCAGATTGCAGATTAGGAAACTGTTTTATTGATGGTATATCAAATAGTGTACACTTAACTCGCTCCCAGTTTTGTCCCCTATGCCTCAATAAAGTTGAAACAAAGAACTTTTATTCAAGTTAGTGGAAGGATTATGTAAGAAAAGTTTCTCATGCCTGTTGGCCAGATAATCCGTTAAATGTGCTGAAACTGAGAATAAGTGTGCTCAGGGCATATATTTATTTAAGGCGGGGTGCGTCTTAGTGCCAATTATGTTAGAGTGCTGTGTTTTTAAAGCAGACCATGGTCTGTAACCTGATTTTAAAAATATTACTTCATATTATCCATTTATTATTTACTTTTCTTAGCACACGTGTGCTGTGACATCTGCCTAAAGGTTTTCTTTCCCTCTCCCCCTGCCGTTCCCCCTGCCCCCTTCTGTCTCCCCCCTGCCTGCCCGCCTTCCGCCAACAGTACAGCGTCTACCCCATCATCTGGGCAGCGGGCAGAGGCCACGCGGACATAGTGCAGCTGCTGCTGCAGAACGGCGCCAAGGTCAACTGCTCCGACAAGGTAGTCAGCCACCCCTCAGGCTCGCCCACGTGGTGTCCCTCGGTGTGTGAGTCACAGGGCTCCCAGGTCTCAGGCTGCTCGGGCGCGGGAGGAGATTACCGGGCACGCTTCCGGATGAAAAGGGAAAGAGGGCCGCAGTGCCCGCAGAGTGGTTAGTTCCTGGGGCGAGGGGCCAGGCTTCGGGGACAGGGGGACTTCCTGAGGCGGTCCAAGCACCGCGTGCAGGAACCCTGCGCAGTGAGAGCTCCCTGCTGAGTAGGTGAGGGCGGGGGAGGGCCGGGGTGGGTGTGGAGCAGATGTCCGGGGTAGGCCGCTCTGGAAGGGAGGAGTGCCCACAGGAGGAGCGCCCAGCCACAGCGCCTCTGAAGATGCCAAGCATTTTGAACTGAGGAAGTTCCTCCAGTGTTCCATCTCCATCCCTGAGGTTGCTCCATGGGTGGCCTGGACCGCTGCCCGCCCGCCCTCTGCAGGCTCCTCCCCCCACGGGCATGGCGCCCGGGCTGCCGTCAGAGGCCTGCCCCAGGGAGGGCCGGCTGCAGCTTGTAGCTGTGGTTCCTGGGGTGTCTGATGTGACCACGGGTGGTACCTCCGCTCAGTGGCCACCGGCCGCATAGCTGCCTAGGCTGAAATCAGCTAAAGTAGATAAAACGAAATAGTCCCTGCCCAGCTCAGGCCTCAGTACCGTAGGGGATGGGCGGCTGCCGTGGGCTGTGCAGAGTGATGGGCGTTTCCACAGCACAGCACCGGGGCGCAGGCAGAGGCTCGGGCGGCCTGCGGGCTCCTGGAGCTGAAGGTCCCTGTGTGGCCCTGGCTCTGGCCACCGCCGCGCTCCCCAAGGCAGAGCATGGCTGGCTCCTGCCGAGTTATGTCCGATGCCTTCTGCATCGTGTTCCAGCCAGAGGGTGTGAGTGCCGCTCCGAGGCTGCAGCTTCCCTTCCGGGGCAGAGCGGATGGGGTGTGGGTAAGAGCCGGACTGAGCCAGGCTGGGGTTCAGGGTCCCACTCCACCTCCTAATTAATAGCTTGGTGACGTGGAGCCCACCACTGCGTCCCGGCCTCGTTGCTGATCTGGGAAATGCGACAGTGCCACTTGCTCGCATGACCTGACCCGAGCCCACGGGCTCACACACGAGGCCGGGAGAACGTGTCCGGCACTTCCTGTTACCGTTTCCCCCGGAGGCACACTGTGAACTTTAAATTGTGCTTCACATGATGTGGAATCAGTGGGGGCTTGTGAGAAATCAGAGCGTATGACTATGATGGGAAACTCAGTCACTGATTATAAAAGATAAAGCTGGTTAGAGATACTTCATGCAGTGGTTAATCCCCTAGCCTGGATAAATAAAGGGGATTATGGTTTAGCTGCAATGGAAATTACGACGCTGCACGCAGTAACCTGGGAACACTCCAGTCTGACGCTCAGACTGCAGGGCTCGCTCCCTGAGCACGTCCTGACGTTGGCCTGCCTCTGCCCCGCAGTACGGAACCACCCCTCTGGTCTGGGCCGCGCGCAAGGGCCACCTGGACTGCGTGAAGCACCTGCTGGCCATGGGAGCTGACGTGGACCAAGAAGGCGCGGTGCGTACCTACCTGCTCTCGCCGCCGCTCACAGCCTGTTCGCCGTTTTCAGAGAGTCTTTTCCTCTTAGCCCCTGAGACGCAGCCTACGTTCTCGCTGACTCTTAGAGAACCAGCATCCTTTCTGTTAGGCTGATGAGAGGGTTACATTCAGGTATTTTGTGAGTTTTGCTCTGAAGGATCTGTTGCTAATGCCCATAAAATTTGTGCTGGTGATTTCCTGTTATAAACTAGATGTGCCATTTTTATAGAACCTCTGGAATAAGAGTCTTTGAAAATGGGCCTTCTAGATCTCTGTAAAAAGGAAGAATATACTTTTAAAGAAATAGCCTGTAGTTATTGTCTTTGTTTTCAGTCCTCCCCCTCCCCCATAGATTTTGTTATAAACAGTTCTTTGTTTGAAGTCTGAAAGGCCTTACTGGGATGATTTAGTTTAGAACGTGTTTCATTGTGGGTCCTCTCCGTCGCCTGTGGGAGAGCGTGTTCATGGTGGACGGGCCGCGGCCGGTCACACTGGGATCCTGTGGGCTCGGGAGGGTGAGTTTTTTCCAAAGCAGGAAGCACGCCTCCTGGCACTTGGTTATTTCTGTTGATGCTTTATTGTCAGAAACAGCTGTTGGGCCACCTTCTGGAAACACGGTTGTGTTACTGTGGCAGAATCACGTTTTCTGGGAGACACTCATTTCTCGGCTGGTTTCTGCTTAGAACTCCATGACCGCACTTATCGTGGCTGTGAAAGGCGGCTACACCCAGTCCGTAAAGGAGATCTTGAAGAGGAACCCCAACGTGAACCTGACGGACAAGGACGGGAACACCGCGCTGATGATCGCGTCCAAGGAGGGCCACACGGACATCGTGCAGGACCTGCTGGACGCCGGCACCTACGTGAACATCCCCGACAGGGTAGGTGCCGGCGCCGGGACGCCGAGGGAGGCGGCCTCCCGTCTCAGCGCCCCCGAGCGGCTTCCTGCTCCAGGGCCTGGCTCTGGGGTGTGGCCTTCAGTTCCTCCGAGTCCTCCTGCCCAGAGAGGCCTCTGGAAGAGCGGCCGTGTCGTACGTGCTGACCTGACCTCAGCGTGTCCGCCTGCCGCCTCACCCCTGCGGTCTTGTCTGCAGAGCGGGGACACCGTGCTGATCGGCGCCGTCAGAGGCGGCCACGTGGAGATCGTCCGCGCGCTGCTCCAGAAGTACGCCGACATCGACATCCGGGGGCAGGTGCGTGCGGGCGGGGGGGGGGGGGCGGGGGCGGGGGCGGGGGTCCTGTGCTCCCGCCACGCCGCTGTGGGTGCGCCTCCCACTGCTGTCCGGCAGGAAGGTTCCTCCTATGTGCCGTAGCATGTTAAAGCATGCATCGCGCAATCAGCCATCACTGATTTTATATTCATAGGACAATAAAACTGCTCTGTACTGGGCTGTGGAGAAAGGAAACGCGACCATGGTGAGAGACATCCTGCAGTGCAATCCCGACACGGAAATATGCACCAAGGTAGGCCGGCCTCCGCCTCGCCAGCCCGTCAGGCCTGTGTGCTTGACGCTGGAAGGACGCTGATGTCACCGGTGATTCTCCCACGGCTTTGAGGAGCGCTGTGATCCTGTCAGGGGTTGTGTGTCACAGGAAGGCGTAGTGTTTCTTGCGTTAGTCAGTGTCAGCGTGGACAGTCATTCCGCAGAATTGGCTCCTGCCCGTGTGTGGGGCACACACATGTCCTCCGAGGCCCTGCGAGCGGGCATGGCTCCCGGAGCGGGCGCTGCGGGCTGTCACTCACACCGGCGAGACCGTGGCACGGAGCGCCTCAGCTGAGTGACATGGGAGAACTCTTAACGACACGGCCCTTCATCTCCAGGACGGACGGCACCTTTCTGAGGCAGCGATGCCGCCCTCTGCCAGGGCAGAGGGGCCCCTGACCTCCGTTCTTCTCTGTAATACGTTTTCACTGACTTTGGGGAGGAAGGGCAGGTCGGCCGCAGTGCGGGCAGTAATGGGCCATCGCATACTCGGCTGAGTGACGGCGAGTTATCCTGACACGGAAGACTGGTTGTGACAGGCAGAGCACGTGCTGGTTTTTACGGCTGTTTCTTGGGAACATTAATGTAGAGTCTGCCGGAGTCCAATGACGGAGTTCCTACAGATGTGTGATGTGACCTCAGACGTGTAGGAGGGAGCTGTCCCGGTGACACCTTCCTCTGTGCCCGCAGGATGGCGAGACGCCGCTGATAAAGGCCACCAAGATGCGGAACATCGAGGTGGTGGAGCTGCTGCTGGACAAGGGGGCCAAGGTGTCTGCCGTGGACAGGGTGAGCGCGGGCGGGGCGGCTGACCTGTGTGTGCGGGAGAGATCGCTGGGGGGCACCGGGGGGGTGGGGGTGGCCCCTGGCTGCGGACCAGGAGCCGTGGGGGCAGAGCTGCTGCAGATGCACAGCGGGCAGGCCCCAGGGGCCGGAGAGGAAGTCTCGGGGAAGACGGCCTGGCGTCCCGGAGGGAGGGGTTCCCCTCACCTCGCCGTGCTCCCTGCTCATGGCACACGGGCGGCAGCAGGGGTGTGGGGAGACAGACGGCAGCAGGGGTGAAGCAGGTGGACGCTAGCCTCTGCTTCCTTGTGACCCCCCTCCCCCCGCGGAGGAGACAGGAGGCCGTGTGTTTGGGGGGTGGGGGTGGGGGCAGGAGGAGCTGCTGCTTTTCCTTGTGACCCCCCTCCCCCCGCGGAGGAGACAGGAGTGTTTGGGAGACAGGAGTGTGTTTGGGAGGGATGGGGGGCAGGAGGAGCTGCTGCTTTTCCTCGTGACCCCGGCGGCGGAGAAGAGAGGGCCAGACCATTTGGGGGGTGGGGGCAGGAGCGGGAAGTTCCCGCGCTGGGTCTGGGCAGGGCACAGGCGGCCTTGCAGTGGTTTTGCGGAAGGCGAGGGTTGTTCCTCTGGCTCCCCCCCCCCCCCCACAGAAAGGAGACACTCCCCTGCACATCGCCATCCGCGGGAGGAGCCGGAAGCTGGCAGAGATGCTCCTGAGGAACCCCAAGGACGGCCGGCTGCTCTACCGGCCCAACAAGGCGGGCGAGACGCCCTACAACATCGACTGCAGCCACCAGAAGAGCATCCTGACGCAGATCTTCGGGGCCAGTGAGTGCCGGGAGGTCCCTGCGGCCGACACTGGGCGCTGGTTTGAAAGTTTATGTTTGCATCCTGGGCGAGTTCTGTGATGTGTTAATTACTGTAACTTTATGGACAGCTGCCTTCGTAGTCTTTAACATTGTTTCTTACCTACTTCCACATGTCTGCTTTTCAGTTTTTAAAATATTCTCTTGGGTTTTGATGGGAAGTGCCTTGAAGTGACGGGTTAGCTTGGGGAGAGCTGATGCCTGTCAGTCCGGGAGCCGCTGAGGGCCGTGTCTCCGTGGCGGAGCCGCTCCCGTGTGCAGCTGTCACACATGCTTGTTCCGGGTGCACCGTGCTCCGCACTCGGCCTCTCAGACTGGATGCGCCTGGCGTCGGGCCAGGAATTCCGCCTTGCGCCACAAGTGGGAGCGTTTTTCCTCTCCGGGTTGTACAGGATCATGCTGCGTCCCACACTCAGCAGGCTTCCTGAGGTCTGTAAACATGGCGTTAACTTAAGAGCATCGGAACCTGTCCTTACACAGGTCTAGCCATTTAAATGAGTTTTTACTGATTAAATGGACGATAGGTAGGAAGTGATGTTTCCTTACAATGTCTCACGCAAGGCCCTGGTGGTTATCCCTACAGGACACCTGTCGCCCACGGAGACGGACGGCGACATGCTGGGCTACGACCTGTACAGCAGCGCGCTGGCGGACATCCTCAGCGAGCCCACCATGCAGCCGCCCATCTGCGTGGGGCTGTACGCGCAGTGGGGCAGCGGCAAGTCCTTCCTGCTCAGGAAGCTGGAGGGTCAGTGTTCCCGCCTGTGCACAGCGAGGCTCTCGCGGGCGGTGGCAGTTTTGTGAAGAGTCTTGTGTGCGGGCACCTGTGCAGCTGCTAGAAAGAATGAGTTATTATTATTTGATCGCTTCTCGGCCTTTTGGCTAAGATCAAGTGTAGAATGAGTTGTTTGAGCTCCCCTGGGCTCAGCACACCCTTAAGAGCTGTGACTCTCAAATGCGGTTGGCAGGAGAGGGGGGAGGAGGGCTCGGGGAGGAGCGGATGGAGGTGTTACTTATGAAGAGAAAGCAGAGTACGAGTGGTTTTCCATCTACATCCGGAGACAACAGTTGTTGCTTGTATAATACAAACCACAAAACACAAACACGACAACACTGACGGAGGAAGCGCCTGACGGATGTGCGTCTCCCCGGGAGGCAGAGGGGCTGGCATGGGTGCGGGTGTGAGGCGAGGAGCTGGCGCCTGAAGCAGGACTGACGCTGTCCGCTCTCTCCAGATGAGATGAAGACCTTCGCGGGCCAGCAGGTGGAGCCCCTCTTCCAGTTCTCGTGGCTGGTGGTGGTCCTGACGCTGCTGCTGTGCGGGGGCCTTGGCCTGCTGTTCGCCTTCACGGTGGACCTGACCCTCGGCGTGGCCGTGGCGCTGAGCTGCCTGGCTCTGCTGTACATCTTCTTCACCGTCATTTACTTCGGCGGCCGGAGGGAAGGCGAGAGCTGGAACTGGGCCTGGGCGCTCAGCACCAGGCTGGCCAGGCACATCGGGTACCTGGAGCTGCTCCTCAAGCTGATGTTCGTGAACCCGCCCGAGCTGCCGGAGCAGACCACCAAGGCCCTGCCCGTGCGGTGAGTCGTCCCTGCGACACGGACGGAGCACGGCGAGGCGCGTCTCTCAGGGCTCGCTTCCGGAACGTGGGCCCGGGGACTTCTCCCCGAGCAGTAAAACCAGCCGCCTGCCCCGGTCCGGGACACGGGAACACGCCACGTCCATCTCCTCTGCACACCCAGGGTCAGAGCGCCTGCCCCTGAGGAAGCCTGTTGAACTTGGATTTGCCAGGTTTCATTTGTGTGCCCGTTCTCCCGTGACCCTGCCCTCCGCGGGACACTCGTGGAGAGAGTGTGGCCCTGGGCGGGCGCGGGGCCTCCTGTGCTGGCTGTGACCCGGGCAGCTCGCTGTGCTCCCTCCGCTGCTCGGTCTGCACCTGTGGGCATGTGCCCCCTGCCTGTCTGGTTGTTAGTAATGGCACGTGGGAAGCTCTGGGGAGACAGTGCAGGAGGGTGAGAACAGGCGGGAGGGGGCGCAGGGGGGAGGGGCACAGGGTGAGGGACACAGGCGGTTGGGGGCGCAGGTGGGGGCGCAGGCACAGGGCGGGGCTGCAGGGAAGTGGCGGAAACGGCTGAAGCAGGAGGAATCAGTGGAAATGAGCAGGAGCACTCAGTGAGCACTGAGGAAGGAGTCCCGGTGACCGTGAGATAACACGCAGTCGTAGATGAACACAAACAGGCCAAACCCCCAACTACCGCGGCTGTGGCATGAGAGAAGGGGAGCCATACGCCACGGTGTATGTGCAGGGGAAGAGGTAAAAGTCGGAAAGGAAACCTGGAGAGTAGAATGAAGTAACGGGAGATGTTTTTAAAGGAAAGGAAACATTTTAAACTAACAGAGGGTGTTGTTTTGACAAGTTAAATCACTGCACACAGCCTCAGCGGAGAGCAGGGCGCGGTAGGTGAGTGGGACCCAGACGGCGCGCAGCGGGCTTGTCTGCTGAGGGCGGAGCGTTCCTGGGGGTGGGGGTGGGGGTGCACATGCCGCTCACCAGGGCATTAACACGCAGCAATCCCGTTCCTCAGAGCAGCCCAGTGGAATCTGTGATGGCTTGTTTTTAAGTCTCTGGTCGAGGTGTAGCTATAAGTGAGACATGGTAAAGCCTGTGTTTTCAGTGGCATTGAATTCCTCTGGCTCCGGTCTCCCGGTTGGTGCTTAGGAGCCTTAGGAAGTGCAGCCCTGCATCCTGATGGGCCGCCTTCTCGTTGCCCAGCAGACCTGCCCCATGTGTGCGGGCGGCCCTGTCAGAGCTGCCGCCTGCAGCGTGGCTGCGCTCCATTTAAATTGTCTCCACGGAAAGCGCGTGAGGTGCTGGGAGCGGGCGACGCCGAGTTTCTGGTTCTTTCCCTCCTTAGATTTATAGACAGCCGCCCGGGAGAGGCGTGAGGACCGGTCAGAGCCCGACCCAGGCCACGAGCGCGCAGGGCCTCTGGGGACCGAGCCGTGCTTCCCCCCGCAGGTTCCTGTTCACGGACTACAACCGCCTGTCCAGCGTCGGCGGGGAGACGTCCATGGCGGAGATGATCGCCACCCTCTCGGACGCGTGCGAGAGGGAGTTCGGCTTCTTGGCAACCAGGCTTTTCCGAGTGTTCAAGACGGAGGACTCGCAGGGTAGGCCGCCCCCTGCTGCTGGCGCTGCCTGCGTGGGGCCCGGGAAGGGGGCAGCGGGAGGCCGCCCCGTGCCGGGCGGGGTGTGCGGGTCTCAGCGTGAGGCCATCCGCCCGCCGCTGTCTCACAGGGAAGAGGAAGTGGAAGAAGACGTGCTGCCTCCCGTCCTTCGTCATCTTCCTGTTCGTGCTGGGCTGCGTGGTGGCGGGCGTCACGCTCCTGGCCGTCTTCCGAGTGGACGGGAAGCACCTGACGGTGAACGCCGTCCTCATCGCCATCGCGGCCGTCGTGGGGCTGGCCCTGGTGCTCGGCTGCCGCACCTGGTGGCAGGTGCTGGACTCACTGCTCAGCTCGCAGCGGAAGCGGCTGCACAGCGCGGCCTCGCGGCTGCACAAGCTGAAGAGCGAGGGCTTCATGAAGGTGCGAGGGCGCGGGGACGGCCGTGTACGGGCCCGGCCTGTCCTGGGGCCGTGGGCCGCGCGCTCGGGCCAGCGCTGCGTGGCTCCGGCTCCTACCCAGGCTTCCCTGTGGAGGGCATGGTGACGTGGGCAAAGTCGTAACGAGCGCGGCTTTGTAACTAGACTTGGTGGGAGCCCACAGGAGCAGGCTCGGGTGCCTTCACGGTGTCCCTCCTCCTAGTGGCGCGGGGCCTCGGCCTGCGGGCCAGCAGCTGGGCTGGCAGAGCGGGGACTGAGGACATGTCCCGTCAGGAGCCGCCGGGTGGGTCACTGAGGTTTCCACCCGAGTCTTAGTCTCGAGGCCTGCGGAGCGCTATCTGGGCAGCAGTCACTCAGCCTGATCAATCCCTCCTCACAGGATGTGCGGGCTCCTGGGCGGGGGCTGCTGCGTGTGAGCCCTGGTCCCGGCGGGGCCGCACTCGGGGCCAGGGACTGAGGCTGCAGGGAGCCGCTGTGGCCGCGGGGCTTCTGTGAGGCGCTCGGAACGCCCCGCCCTCAGCGCACCTGCCTGTCTGCCTCTGCAGGTTCTCAAGTGCGAGGTGGAGCTGATGGCCAGGATGGCCAAGACCATCGACAGCTTCACGCAGAACCAGACCCGGCTGGTGGTCATCATCGACGGGCTGGACGCCTGCGAGCAGGACAAAGTGCTGCAGATGCTGGACACGGTGCGTTTGAAATGCACTTTTCTTTTGTGGAAATAACCGTCTTTATCAGAAACAGCGGGAGAATGTTGGTAGACAGGTACAGACACGGGAAGGCGCTGGCAGAGTGAGAGAGGGGAGTGGGGGCTGGTGGCCCGCGGGCCCAGCGTGTGTGCAGACGTGGGGCTGAGAGAAGCAGCGCACAGTCCGCCGTGTTTGTGGAAGTCGCACGCCCGCGCCTCTGAGGTGTGCCGCTGAGACCGGAGCCCGTGCCTCTCGCACGTTCCCGAGCGCCTCCCGCTGCTGAGCCCACCTCGCCTCAGGCCGCAGGTCCCAGGCCGACAGAGCAGTTGTGTCCTCGGGGGCGTGTCCCTGCCGGATGGTGCAAACCAGATGGAGACTTCAGTAGCAGCAGGTGTTCAGACAGAGTAATGCTTGGACAAAAACCAGTTTTTAAAAAAAAATTTTTTTAATTGATTTCAGAAGGGAGTGATAAGGATAGAGAGAAACATCAGTGAGGAGAGAGAATCACTGATCGGCTGCATCCTACACGCTCCCTACTGGGAATCGAGCTGCAACCCAGGCCTGTGCCCTTGTCCGGAATTGAACCCAGAACCTCTCAGTTTGCAGGCAGACGCTCTATCCACTGAGCCACACTGGCTGGGGCTGGAAAACAGTTTTAAGAAATACCCGATCACCAAAGGCAGCGCCTGTCTGTGGGCTGCTGACTTGAAGTTTGTGCGCCCACGTTCCTCCTCCCGCAGGTCCGGGTGCTGTTCTCCAAAGGGCCCTTCATCGCCATCTTTGCGAGCGACCCGCACATCATCATCAAGGCCATCAACCAGAACCTCAACAGCGTGCTGCGCGACTCCAACATCAACGGCCACGACTACATGCGCAACATCGTGCACCTGCCCGTGTTCCTCAACAGCCGGGGCCTGAGCGGCGCCAAGAAGTACCTGGTCACGGCCACCAACGGCGACATCTCCTGCCCCGACGCCGCAGGTGCGCGCAGCCCTGAGTGTGCGCAGCCCTGAGTGTGCTCAGCCCTGTGTGCGCGGAGTCCTGTGTGCATGGAGTCCTGTGTGCGCGGAGTCCTGTGTGCGCGGAGTCCTGAGTGTGCGCAGCCCTGAGTGTGCGCAGCCCTGAGTGTGCGGAGTCCTGTGTGCATGGAGTCCTGTGTGCGCGGAGTCCTGTGTGCGCGGAGTCCTGTGTGCGCGGAGTCCTGAGTGTGCGCAGCCCTGAGTGTGCGCAGCCCTGTGTGCGCGGAGTCCTGTGTGCGCGGAATCCTGTGTGCGCGGAGCCGTGTGTGCGCAGTCCTGTGTGTGTGCAGTCCTGTGTGTGCGGACCCCTGTGTGTGCGCAGTCCCGTGTGTGCGCAGTCCCGTGTGTGCGCAGTCCCGTGTGTGTGCAGTCCCGTGTGCGCTGAGTCCTGTGTGCGTGCAGTCCTGTGTGTGCGGAGTCCTGTGTGCGTGCAGTCCTGTGTGCGTGCAGTCCTGTGTGCGTGCAGTCCTGTGTGTGCGGAGTCCTGTGTGTGTGCAGTCCTGTGTGTGTGCAGTCCTGTGTGTGGAGTCCTGTGTGTGTGCAGTCCTGTATGTGTGCAGTCCTATGTGTGCGCAGTCCTGTGTGTGCGGATGTGTGTGCGGAGCCCTGTGTGTGCGCAGTCCTGTGTGTGCGGAGCCCTGTGTGTGTGCAGTCCTGTGTGTGCGCAGTCCTGTGTGTGCACAGTCCTGTGTGTGCGGAGCCCTGTGTGTGCGGCCACCTTCACCTTGGGGCTGCGGGCGGCCGCTTTCCGTCAGCGGTCCCGCCGTGGAACCCCGTGCTAACGGTGCTCTCGGGGGATCCCTCAGGGACACAGGAGGATGCCGACAGAAGAGTCTCCCAGATCAGCCTGGGAGACATGGCCAAGCTTGGCAGCAAGACAGCCCTCAACAGACGGGTAAGACTCATCTCTATGAGCCCGCACTTGTTCTGTTCCTCAAACAAGACTTAGCCGGTGGCACGGAGCCACCTTCTGTAAACTGGCACCAAGCTCGGCCACTGCGTTACCCCTGGTGCCTCCCGCCAGCGGCGTTGGGAGCATGTCTGCCTACAGCTCAGGACAGGAGTCCCTGTCCCTCCCAGCCGTCCTCAGCCCCACGCCGCCCAGACCAGACCAGAGCCCCACGGCGTCCCTGGTGCCCGTGGCACCACAGCTGTGAGGGTGACCTCCCTCCCGGTGCTGGTCCCCTGTCCTGCCCGCTCCCAGGCTCCTCGTGTGGAGCGGGGGTGGTGCTGCAGGCCGCCGGGCACAGCGCTGAGCTTGGCTAGGTTGGGCTGGCGCTGACCGGCACTGTTTTATGTGGTTTTGTTGGGCTTTCAGTTTGCTCCATTAAACTCGGATGTTGGGCATTTAAACATATCTTCAGTGACGTTTGACATTCTCATTTTATGCCTCTACCCTGTGCAAACGTGGATGCTAGTTAGTGTGAAGAGTGACAGGTGGTGATGCTGTCACGAGCAGGGTCTGACTCCTGGAAATGCGGAGCCCGGAGCCATGGCTTCGTTATTTCTGAGTTCCTGTAAGCCCCGCGCTCCTGCCCGCGTCCCCCTTCAGTTCTTGGTGGAATGTTCTCGCGTGGGATCTCATCTCCGAGGCACCGAGCTCGCTCGGCTGCTCAGCCAGGAAGCTCGTTCCCTCGCAGCCGCCAGGGCTGGGCTGCCGCCACCGTGCTCTTTCCGAGGCCTGAGCCCGCCGCGGCGGCCTGTGGCCCCAGCCGGTGCTCCCGCCCTCGGCTGCCGGGTGAGGTCTGTCACTGTTGAGCGGAAGCCTGTGTCAGCGCCGCGCAGCTCATCCTCCCGCCCCTTCCTCAGGACACGTACCGCCGGCGGCAGATGCAGCGCACCATCACCCGGCAGATGTCCTTCGACCTGACGAAGCTGCTGGTGACGGAGGACTGGTTCAGTGACATCAGCCCTCAGACCATGCGGAGGCTCCTCAACATCGTCTCCGTGACAGGTGACCCCTCTGCCTGCCGCCGGGGCCGCGCTCAGCTGCGGACACAGAGGCAGTCCCTGCTGGGCGTGAGCGTTGCTGAGGCCGGTTTCAGTGCATCAGGGTGTGGAGGAAGGCCAAAGCGAGTTTGACAACAAAAACCAGCCTCAGCTGCGCACTGTTACTTCAAAATGGGACACTGGAAGCAAGCCTCTGAGCTCACCTCCCGTTTAACTGGTGGGAGGGGCAGGCCTGGCCTGGCCAGCGGCAGACCCTTCGTGGGAGGAGGAGCCCGGCCGCGGTGCCGCGGTGCTGCAGTGCGCGTGGCTGGGCAGGCGGGCCGGGGGCGAGGCCGAGGGGGGGAGGCCGGGAGAACGGGGGGAGGGGAGCATGTATAGCAGTTACAGGGGAAGGGGGAATTCATTTGAGCTAGAACAACTGGATATAAACTGATAATGATCAAGTAAAACAGATAATGTTCAAAATTAAAAAGCAAAAATATCTGCGGTTCTGAATCCCATCAAATCGGGGATAAAACGATGAGGCAGCAAACAAGGCCTGGGCTCGAAGTTTGAGGATGGCGCTGCCCCCGGTAAGCTCTCCCGGCCCGATCCTGAGCGGGGCTCCCAGAGAGCCCAGGCAGACGGGGCTCGGGGAGAGCGAGTCCTGTGGCCACGTTACAGCCACCTGGTCCGCCTTCCCCTCAGCACCACAGCCCAGCAGTGAGGGCGCACCCTCCCTAGGAGAGCGAGAGTGGACCGCGCTGTGTGCTCCGGGCCAGCAGGCGCTGGGCCCTGCGGGAGGATGGGCCCTGCAGGAGCAGCCGTGTCTCACGCGGTTCTGACACTGCTGTGCAGGGGGGTCAGTGCAGCGCGGGGGGAAGTCACAGAAGCCACGTTACAACTAAACAGAATTTGTGTAATTCTAGGAGCTTCCCGAAGAGCTCTTTGGACTGCAGAGGCTCTATGTGTATATATTTATACGTACACACACACTAGAGGCCCTTGGTCTGGCCTGCGGGGATGGGGCCGAAACATCCCCCGAGGGGTCCCAGATTGCACGAAGGCAGTTCCCGGGTGACGCACCCCAGAACCGGGCTCCCTTCTCTCTGGTTCCGGTGCATCACCCGAGGACGGCAGCTGCCAAGTCACCGCAGGCTCTGCAGCGTCTGCATTGAGCATCTGCCCCCTGGTGGTCAGTGCACATCATAGCTACTGGTCAGACGGTCAGATGGTTGCTTAGGCTTTTATATATATATATATATAGACTTACATTTAGTTAGTTTGAATATGTTGTGTACAGTAAGTGGTAAATTTTAAAGATTTAGGGACGTTAAATGATTTGTGACTATGCTCAGTGTTTTGCTTAGCATGACATCACGCGTCTGTTAATTCACAAATGTTCTTGTGCTCCTTGAAGGGCGGCTGCTGAGAGCCAATCAGATTAGCTTTAACTGGGACCGCCTGGCCAGCTGGATCAACCTCACCGAGCAGTGGCCATACCGCACATCCTGGCTCATCCTGTACCTGGAGGAGACGGAGGGCATTCCGGACCAGATGACCCTGAAGACCATCTACGAAAGGTACGGAATCTCCCTACGTTTAACGTGGCTTTACATCGCGCTGGCTTTTCAGAAACAAGCTAAGGCGTATAGAGCACAATGAATACAAAGTCCTGGCGTTCTGTGTAAAATGCGCACGTCCACATTCAGTGGATGATTCTCACTGATCCCTTTACTCCAGGGGCTGTATTCACAGTGTGCATGCCCATCACAGACATGTGTAGCTTCCTTTCCACTGACACCGAATGTGATAAACGTGTGCTTAACAGTCCTGCTGGCTTTACGTACTCATATCTATGAAATGCAGTGCCTGAGACGTTGTTATTTGTTTCCAGTTTACTTTTTATTCCTAGTGACATTTCCCAAGTCACTGATACAAGTATTTCTCAGCTTTCTGTCTGGAGGGTGTTAGAAACTCTGAATTCTGATGGGAGCACGTTCTTTGCGCCCTACATAATGAAAGGCTGATATGCAGATGACCGAATGGTAGAATGGCCGGTCACTATGATGCGCGCTGACCGCCAGGGGGCAGACACTCAGTGAGGAGCCGCCCCCAGTAGCCAGTGTGCTCTCCCAGGGGGAGCGCCGCTCAGCCAGAAGCGGGCTCCCTTTGGCGAGCACAGCGGCGGCGGGAGCCTCTCCCATCCCCGTGGCAGCGCTAGGATGTCGCTTCGGCCCACGAAGCCATCCGCCAGCATCGCCACAGCGCTCCCGGACTCGAGAGGGCACAGGCCAGGCCGAGGGACCCCCCCCCCACCCGAGTGCACGAGTTTTGTGCCCCGGGCCTCTCGTTGGTAATAAAGGGACTTACTGCTCTTTTACACTCGTCGTTTTCTTCACTTGGTGTGGGCTCGGTGTGAGCTCTTGCTGACTCCGCCTTCTGTGTTCCGGGCCCAGGAGGGGTGCGGGGTGGGGGACACATGTGAGCAGCGCCTGATGCCCTGAGGTCTGTCACACTGAGCGTCCAGGAGCTGGTGTCCTGCCGGGAGGGAAAGCACACAGCACTTCAGAAACCACTGGAGGAAGCAGCCATTGGGCTCAGCCAGCCAATCAGAACATGTGGTTGGGGTCAGATCAGCCAATCAGGACGTGTGGTCAGGATCAGGCTACCGGTTCTTTCGGGGACAGAAAACTTTCACTGGAACCGCTGTCCTTGCCGATGGAGGACCGCCTGCCCTCTGAAAGCTCCCACCCTGATTTTCATCTGAGCACGTCAAGCTCTGGGACATCCTAACGTTCAAGGAAATTTCCCAAAAATGACGTTTTTAATTAAAATATGTCTTCAGGACGGAAGAGATGTATTATTTATATTCAAAGAGAATAGTGCTTTTTTCATTCTGTGAAAAGAACACTTGCCCAAGCAATGTTTTTAGGACGTATCTTTATTCTTTATTCAAAACAGTGTAGTGAATTTTTATAGGGCAATTTTGTTCAAGTAATTGGAGAATATTGATATTGGAGGCATAATGAGGGGGAGACTGTTTGCCACTTACTTATCCGTCCTGTAGCCTTCAGCCCGTGGTGGGCTTGCCGCCTGTGGACGGGTTGGGTTCAGGGTGATTTTGAAATGCCCCCCCCCCTTTTTTTTCTTTTAAGAAATAGATGTCCACACCAAAACCGGTGTGGCTCAGTGGATAGAGCGTTGGCCTGCAGACTGAAGGGTCACAGGTTCGATTCCGGTCAAGGGCATGTATCTTGGTTGTGGGCAAATCCCCAGTAGGGGGTGTGCATTAGGCAGCTGATCAATGTTTCTAACTATCCGTCTCTCTTCCTCTCTGTAAAAAAATCAATAATATGTATTTAAAAAAAGAAATAGATGTTTTATATACCTACTAATACTTAATAATGATTTGTAGATACTTTAAGGAAGAGAAAATACAATGTAGTAAATATCTTGGAGAATTCATGAAGAACTTGACTCAAAAGAACTAAATTTAAGATGATTTGAATGAAAAACTATGGGAAGAGAATTGGATCAACATATTGAAAAATCATGTTGGAATATGTTAGAATAATATCGATGACTTTCTAATTAGCTGGAGTTGAGTTCTTTGATGCTATTGTCCTTTAAATAAGAAAAAGTTTTATTTACAGCAGACAAAAAGCAGCAGTATATAATTGATATTCATTTATTTTATTAAAGAAATCTGACTTGGTAAAAACAATCAGAAAATAGTGTTTTTAACGCTAGTAGTAAAATTTTTTTAATCTATAAAAAGCCTCATTTACTTTTATAGCAATTTGATGACACAGCTGCTTGCTTTATTCTCTGAAAAAGAAAATGTTGGCTCTTAGTGTTTGGTAAAATTGCTTTGTTAAATTATTTTCTAAATTGTTCAACTTTTAACAAATGACATTTGATATAACACTGAAAAGCAATTTCAGCTAATTAAGTAGATCCCTCTATAAACCATTGGAACATTAAGATGACATACTGTTCATTCAAGATTATTTTAATTGGTACAATTATTGTAATTTCCTTGCAATTATGTGTTGAGCTAAAAGCTTTTGTCTAGATCATTTGAGGGGTGTTTTTTTGTTAACATATATTTAGTAAGAAGAAAGGGAGTAAAATTAAAACTGTAGATTAAGATCTTCTGTCTTCTTTTTATTATAGTGTTTTAGACAGTCACTGAAATATTTTAGCTATAAAACTTTATTTCTCATATTTTCTAGAAAGCAATGGCAGAGGTTTTGAAAAGATCAACGTTAAGCGTTTTCATGAAGATGACGTTAGCACTTCTGTTTTGACACTGCTTCAGAAGTCCTGCTCAGGGTGCTGTGGTCAGGACAGTTTTGTGATAAGGATGATGCCAGCCCTGATTTGCATGCTGCAGACTCATTTCTAAACGCGGTCGGTCAGATGCGTTCCCAGCGAGCCTGGGGACGGGAGCCATCTTTCCTTTCATTGGACAGACATGATAGGAGCCTTTAGGTTAAAGCCAGTGTCTTTATTTGTTTGTTTGTTTTATATTTCTGTTAATCCTCACCTGGGGATATTTTTCCCATTGACTTTTCAGGAAGAGTGGAAGGGAGGGAGGGACAGGAGAGTGGGGGAAGAGAGAGGTAGGCAGGTAGGCAGGTAGGTAGAAAGAATCAGTTGCCTCCCACATCCCCCAACCAGGGCCGGGAATCGAATCTGCAGCCCTTTGGTGCTCAGGCTGAGCGACACCAGCCGGGAGCTTGGTGTTTTAAATGATCTAAGCAGTGCTGGTTCCATACTTGGAGATATTTTCACCACAGAACATCACATCATGTTTCTGCCTGGCGCTCAGCGGAGTTCTAAGCTTAACTCTGTCGCTTCTCGGCACCTCCCGCCTCCAGCTCTCACTTACTCACCACCTCCTGTTCCCTCGTGATCCGGGCGATTGTTACCTGATCCCCAGCCCTGGGTGTGGCCCCGATTATGCACCAGTTTCCTTCTCTGCATGTGGACTTACAGTGTGAACTTGAACAGCGTGAGATGGTAAATGCTAGCTGTTGAGATTTGTGAAAAGTTCTCTGCTTTTAGCACCAGGTATGTCCTTGTACTGACGGTTTCCCCATGGTTTAGGCTGAGACACTATAGATGCTCATTCCCCGCACGGCTTCTGCGGGCCATTGGTGTGTGTGTGTCCTGTGGAACGGGAGCGCAGTCTGTCTCCGGGGCGGCGTGCCTGCCCGTAGGTGTGGGTGTCAGCACTCGGCGCTCGTTAAATAGCTGTCTGTGTGGTCACTGCTCCATCTTCACTCCGAAAACACACTTGCCCTTAACGTGTTTATAGCGCAGATACTTCTTTCCGAGTCCCCTGCTTTGTCAATACCTTCATCTTTTTACAAAGAAGGCCTGGTCTTTGCAAAATCCTGAATGTGTCCTTGGCTGCAGTAGTTTGGATGGAGACCGTAGGAACTCAGCTGTGATGTATCCCCCGAAACAGCTGGCACATCTGCTTGCTCCAGCCTTGACGCCACTTTTATGGGTGCCAAGTGCCTGTCGTTCTTCCCTAGGTCGCTTCTCAATCACTTTCCTCTGCTTTTCAGAGGGTAGAATGGATTTTTAAAATATATTCTCATTTAAACTTGTCACGATGCCATTTTTAGTATTTAATGCTAGTGCAGAACAAAGGAGGGATTTTAAATGCTCCAAAGTGTGTGTTTCTAACTCCAGCATGGGAAACTCAAGTGCATTAACTAAGGCTGTTTGAAAACAGAAATAACAAAATCAGTTTCTCTACCATATATATTTTAATGGGTAAAAAGTCATTATCCTTGCAGACTTATAGTTTATCTTATAATACAGTAAGAGTATTGTGCATGTTTACATTTAAAAAATAAATCTCATTATTGCCGAAACTGGTTTGGCTCAATGGATAGAGCATCGGCTTGGGGACTGAAGGGACCGGGTTCGATTCCGGTCAAGGGCATGTACCTTGGTTGCGGGCATATCCCCAGTAGGGGGTGTGCAAGCAGCAGCTGATCGATGACTCTCTCTCATCAATGTTTCTAGCTCTATATCTCTCTCCCTTTCTCTCTGTACAAAATCAATAAAATATATTAAAAAAAATAAAAATTAAAAAAATAAAAATAAATCTCATTTTCATTTGGTGAAGAATTCACCAAAACATTAATATGCTTCAGAGATCAGGTGGAGGCTGATTTCCCCTGAACGGATGCTTTTCAGCGAGGCCTTTGATCTCGGCATCTCAGGTAAAAGTGTTTTTACATTGTTCCCGACCTGAGAGCTAACAAAGGTCACTACAACAAAAATACCAGCTAACGAGCGGCCAGGTGAGGTGCTGATGTCAAGCCCGCTGAGTGGCCTGTTAGAATATCCATAAAGTCCACAAGGTGGCAGTGTTCCCCCAGAAACAGCCAAGACCTGCGCTTTGCTCTCCCTCACTGCACAAAGGCCAGGGAGCGCTGAGTTTAATGAGTCTTTCCAATTCTCAAGTTCAATATCCGTTTCTTGTTCTTTTTACGATGGCCCCGCAGGCCGCCGATGAGCCTGAGAATCATGCTTGCAGGCCGACGGAGTCGCCTGACCCTCGATGGTTGTAAAGCTCGGTTGTGCCTTTTCTTCTAAAACCCTTTTCCATTCACATTTGGGAAAGGATGGAGATGAAGAGAGGAGGTTTTTATTGGTTTTTAAAAAATATATATTTTATCGATTTTTTGCAGAGAGGAAGAGAGTTAGAAACATCGATGAGAGAGAAACATCGATCAGCTGCCTCCTGCACACTCCCCACTGGGGATGTGCCCGCAACCAAGGTACATGCCCTTAACAGGAATCGAACCTGGAACCTTTCAATCCGCAGGCTGACGCTCTATCCACTGAGCCAAACCAGTTTCGGCGGTTTTTATTGGTCTTAACACATTTGTATTTACTTTTAAAAATATTAAATCCTAAGCAGGATTTGGGGTCCTGTGCTTAGTAAAACTAGGTCTTTAAGATAGCCTGTGAGTGAAGGGTTTGCTTTGGTCTGAGACATTCCTGGGTACACTCTGAGGTCAGTGCCCATTCTCTGCCAGTTCCTCAGCGTGGTGTGCAGAGCATTTGCTTTCTCTGAACGATTCATGTAAAACTCCTCAAGATTTCTTAAAGGCACAGCACCGTGAACACTCATCGCTTGGCAGCCCCTTGTGGCACTATTAGCGCCGCCCAAGCCGCTGTGGAAGTGGGTCTTGCCTCCTAAGAGCTGTTGTTGGGGTGTCTCTAACCATGGGGCTCGGAGCGTTTGCCTCTGCTCTTCACTGGCCCCCGGCACCGGCCTGGGGCTGTGTTGTTTGCATCGGACTCGCTCCTGCCTGAGCACTTGCCAGCAGTGAGGCCGCCTCGGGCGGTGGTCCCCACTGGAGACCTTTCAAATTAAATCCTTTGCAGGATCCCGGCAGACAAAGCAGAGGCCCCTGTGCCCGTCGCTGTCCCAAGCAGCTCCATCGGCGTGTCCGCACGCTCCTTCCTTCCTTCCTGTTCCCTGGCCGCGTGCTGCTGGCAGAGGCAGCCCCACGCCCACCCGCCGGTCTCCTGCCTGCCGCGCGGCTGTGCCGCCTGTTTTTCCTTTGAAGAGACTTCATGGCGGCAGAGTGTGTAACGCGACTTAGTTTTATGCGGAGTTCGCCTTCCTGACGGGGACGTGAGTGACCTTTCTCATCTCTTTCTGCTGAAGAATCTCAAAGAACATCCCGACGACCAAGGACGTGGAGCCGCTGCTGGAGATCGACGGGGACGTCAGGAACTTCGAGGTGTTCCTGGCCTCGCGGACGCCCGTGCTGGTGGCGC
This sequence comes from Pipistrellus nathusii, assembly GCA_963693515.1. Lineage (NCBI taxonomy): Eukaryota > Metazoa > Chordata > Mammalia > Chiroptera > Vespertilionidae > Pipistrellus > Pipistrellus nathusii. Next base: position 971,907 of record OY882869.1, on the reverse strand, counting down.
GCGACGTGAAGACCTTCCTGCCCTGCACCGTGAACCTGGACCCCAAGCTGCGGGAGATCATCGCCGGTGGGTGCCGCCCGGCTCCCTTTTCCGTCCGCCGCCCTCCGAATGCCCGCCGTTCACGCCCCGTGCCCCCTCCGCCCCGAGAACGCCAACACGCCGGACCCGTCTCCGCGGAGGACGGTGCCGGGTGGGGTCCGGGGCCGGAGGGAAGTGCCGCTCCTTAGCCCCGCTCTGTGCTGCCCCCTCCCCGCCCCGGCTTGGCAGTCATTCCTGTTGGTGTCGGGCCTCCGGGGCGTCCTGTGCTTCTGTCTCTTCTGTTCCCGTGGCTCCCGGAGGAGACGGGCCTTCGTCCTGAGCGTGGGGACGCGGAGGGCAGGGCAGGGCGCGGTGGGGGATTACGTTGTGCTGGGGCACCTCTGCGTACAGGTGCGCACGCGGCATCCGGTCCCCAGGCCGACGCTCTACCCGCCGAGCCAGCGAAGGAGCAGGCGCGGATGACTGACCTAACGTCCGCTCTCCTCTGGGCCCCTTTCCTTCCAGACGTCCGCGCCGCCCGGGAGCAGATCAGCATCGGCGGCCTGGCGTACCCCCCGCTGCCCTTGCACGAAGCCGCCCCCCGGCCCGCGTCCGGCTACAGCCAGCCCCCGTCCGTCTGCTCCTCCACCACCTCCTTCAACGGCCCCTTCGCCGGGGGCGTGGTGTCCCCCCAGCCGCACAGCAGCTACTACAGCGGGATGACGGGGCCCCAGCACCCCTTCTACAACCGGGTGAGCAGGCGGGGAGCAGCAGGCGTTCCTGCTGAGGGGGCTGGGATTACTTAGAAGCTGTCCTTTAGCTTTAAAACTAGAGAAGGTTAGGTTTGAATTTAATGTATATGACGTTTTAAACTTGGAGGACGCTGCATGTTAGTGGGTCTCAGGTCAGGGGAGGCTGTGTGCTCTCAGCCCAGAGGGAAGAGCCCGCGCTGTGCCGTCAGCCATGTGCTTCCCGGGGGCTGGACGGTCCGGCTGCATGTGCTTCCCGGGGGCTGGACACCGTGCGGACGGGGACGCTGCAGCAGGTCAGTGACTGTGCATCGTGTGCAGTGTAGCTTTTTTTTTTTTAAAATTTTTATTGATTGTTTACAGAGAGCAAGGGAGAGGAATAGAGTTAGAAACATAGATGAGAGAGAAACATCGATCAGCTGCCTCCTGCATCACCCACCACTGGGGATGTGCCTGCAACCAAGGTGCATGCCCTTGGCCGGAATCGAACCCGGGACCCTTTAGTCCACAGGCCGACGCTCTGTCCACTGAGCCGAACCAGCTAGGGCTGCAGTGTAGCTTTTAAGTGGAGACGGCAATGGGAATACTGCCTGTGGGACTAGACGCCTTAGCCCAATTAGCGCCTCAGCCGTCACAGTCCCATTCAGGTCGTCTCGGCACGTGTGACTGTGACTCAGGGGCCTGGGAGCCTCCTGCTGGAGAGAGGGGAGCGCAGCTGAGTGCCCGGTGCCCGGCCCGTCACGATAGCTCCGTTGTCTCCTGCTTCAGTCTAATCCAGAAACAGCTGGTCTTCTGGCCACACTCAGCCCACGTGAGCGAGGAAGAGGGTTAGGACCAGCGTTTAAATGAAGTTAAATTTGTTAACAGCGTTGGCCCCGTGGGTCACTGGCCGCCCATCCCAGCTGCTCGGAGTGCGGGCGAAGGGTGCCCGCTGCACCCTTCCAGACGTCCGCGCTGCCCGGGAGCAGATCGCTCGGCAGGCGGTGTGGGCACTTCCGGCCCAGCCACTGACGGAGTCAGAGCGGCTCCGCTGACCTTTTGGGGACAGTCGAGCTTTTGAGACCATGAGCTTATTTTTCAAAAATTACCACACCATCCAGGCTGAGACCTCGTGTTCACCCATTTCACCTGAAGAACAATCATGTGATACTTTAATAACGTTTTATTATTTCTAAGACATTTACCGTTCTCTCACAGTTTTAAGTCTAGTTACTTTTTTGTAGTTATTTGAGGTTTGTAATCAGGAAGTAAAAGCAGAATAATTTTCTTAAAGCGGCAGGAGTGAGAAAGGTGTCATTGTAGGTCCTGAAGCTGGGGACCCTAATCTAGGCCTTTGCCCATGCAGCCTGGCAGCTCCTGCCCACAAGGAGCTGGTCACGGATAAATGCTGAGAGAGTGACGCTCCTGCCGGGACAGTGGCTTCCCCTCTGAAGTCTGTGTAGGCTGTTGTCACACAGACCACACCGTTTGGTCTAACTTAAGGCTAACCTTTTATTTATTTTTATTTATTTGTTTTTGGTAAAGGATAGTTTTCTATTAAGATTCCATTCTGCTTTTTTTTAAGAGATTATGTTAATATTCATAAATCATTTAGAACCTAACCTAATTTTATGGTAATTAGCCCATAAAATTATTAATATAAAGAGACACTCGTGTGTTAAATTATAAGGTATAAGACTTTAGTTGCTTTAAAAAAGGCTTTTAATAAATCAGGGTAATAATTTAATATGTCAAGTTTGGGGTTTGATATCTGGTAGAAAATGAGAAAGGCTTTTTTTTTTCGTTTGTCATTTGCATTAAAGTCTGTGTTTTGTCGTTTAGTTTCATTTGATAAGTTTCATCACCCTTTGATTTCCGTGATTGTTTATCCCGTTCTTTGTTACGTGTTTTTTCCATAGCCATTCTTTGCCCCCTACTTTTACTCGCCACGGTATTACCCTGGCGGTTCCCAACATCTCATCTCACGTCCAACAGTAAAATCGAGTTTGTCCAGAGATCAAACCAATGGCCTAGTAAGTATGAAAAGGGGTAACTAAAGTATTACTCTGCTAAGAACCATCTAGAACATTGGAGTGGGTTATTTCCTTTCTGTAGAAAGAGAATGCAGCTTACTTTGTAAACAGCTTCAGGAAACCTCAGCTGTTACCAACGTGAGTGTGTGTGTTTTCCTTTCTGTGGATCTGTGAGGGGCCGCGGCGGCCGGGGGGAGGGCAGAGATGCTGACAGCGCGTGTCTGCTTACGTGCGCGTGTGTCACTGCGTTACACAGGCTCTACTCCTGCTGGTTTCCAGTGTCTTTAAAGGACACGCATAGGTGGCATCTGTACGTATGTTAGCCCTTTTGTGTAAAAATCAGGTGATACATGGAAAGAACGTGTTAAGTTTAATGGCAGAAATTAAATAGGAAAAGGAAGTTATTCAAATGTAGTTACTTTTTAATCTAATCCAAAGCAGCCCATTTATGCCTCACATTAGGTGCTCCTGCTGGTCAGGTTCGTTAAGCAACCTAAAGAAAGAAGGAAGTCCCTGTGAGCAGATTGTACCACCCGGGGGCAGAGGTGTGGGACCCAGCCTTCCCCGGACGGGACGTGTGTCACGCAGGAAGCTGCGGCCCCGCCGGGGCTGTGACCCAACGCGCGTCCTTCTCCCGTGCCCTCACCACCTCTGTTCTGTGTTGCTAGGAGGTCATCAAGGAGGACGCTGCTGAGGGGCTCCCCTCGCCCACCAGCCCCTCGAGGGTAATGGCGTGTGTGTGGCGTGGCACCGCCTCGCTCGGCCCACTAACTGCATCCGCGTGTGGCCGCTAATGACCGTACGGGCGTGTGCCCGGTGCCTGGGTCCCCCCTCCCCGGCCGGGCAGTGCCCAGGGTGTGTTCCCTCTGCTGGCTCTCTTGAGCCTCCGCATGGAGAGTAATTTTGAAAACAGGGCACATCCCCTCCCCCCGAGGCTGCGTAAGGAAGGCCATGCCGAGCGGGGAGGCCGGGTGTCTCAGCGGCGCCCCCGAGAGGAAGCCGCTGTGCCTCATCGCTCAGCTTCTGGCTCACAGACCTGGTTTACTCGATGAGCCTAGAAGCTTCCTTCGCTTCTGGCTGCTCACAGACCGGCCCGTGCGGAGGGACCCTCAGGCGGAGCTCCTTGCGGGCCGGGCGCCGGGCTGGGGGCTCAGACCCCCCGGGCTCACCGTGGGGGCTCACCGCTGGGAGGACAGTAGTTTTCTTACTGTCATTTCAGTCAATGTTCCTGAGAGAGAGAGGAAACCCTCTGGTGTTCTCATTGAGGGCTCGGTGGCCCTTGTAAAACCGTTGGCATTTAGCTGGCGCGCTGAGTGGCTCCCAGGAGAGGGTGCAGGAAGCCGTCCTCACCGCTCGGTGCCGGCGGAGCCCGCAGCCCGGTCACTGCCGTTCATCCGGGGCCTCCAGTGGAGGACCGCTCTCCGGGCAGAGCCCCCCCCATGGACGGCAGACACTGAGGCACTGGTGGCCATACAGCCCTGGGGACACAGCTGTCCCCGAGCAGCCGGGGTGAACGGGCGCGGAGTTAGTGCCTGCAGGTCCTCGGGGCCCCGGGGGGCGGCAGCGAGGGCGCTGAGCCCGGAGGTGCTGAGCTCGTCCGGAAAGGAGCCCGGGACGGGGTCGGGCACCCGAGTGGGCGCGGCCCCTGTGCAGTGAGATAACCGTCTGCCGCTTTCCTCACGTTAACGGTACTGACCTGCCTAGTGAGTACCGGGCCTTACCGAGCTTCTCTGCTTTTAGGAAACTAACGGTGGCCGTGCTGTAGTGTGCGTAGCCCGGTCGCAGTAGACACCGTTCACACCGACTAAGAGCAGTGGTGGAAACGGGGGCAGCCGTGGGACGGCCTGGGCCTCACGCTGAGCCAGTAGACGTGGCGGCCGGAAGAGGGTTACCTCGTGGCCCCGTGGCTTCCGGTCCCGGGGGGACACTGTGTCTCTGATGGAGCCCCTCTCTGCTCGCTCAGCTGTCCCTCAGCAGAGCACCGGGTGACAGACTGTCACTGCAGACACGTGAGGAGCTTAGAGCAGGCACCAGGAGGGCGGACGTCAGGAGTTGGCCAGGCACAGCCGTACCACGAGGCCGGTGGGGGGCGTATCTTGTGAGGGGACTGCAGGAGGCCAGGGCTCGCAGCGGGGGGGGGGGGGGGGGGGTAGGTGCCGGCCGCTGTAGGGGAGCCAGCATGAGCCAGAGCGGACAGCCGCCAAGGAGCCTTGGACGAGACCCTGAGTCCAGCTGGAGGGAAGCAGAGAAGCCCGCAGCCCGAGAGCGCCATTCAGATTGCTCACGAAGGGGTTGAAAGCGAAGGCCTTGGCTTCCCTGGACAGTCCCCGGGCCCAGGGGAGTAGCGATGGCTCGGCCAGCAGCCCGTTTCCACCACTGGCCTAGCCCGGGGCGAGTGCGTGTCCCTGACGCTGTCTCTCTCGCCAGGCGCGGCCGTGGACGGGACAGCCGCCGACGCCGTGGGTAAGGGCGCCGCTCAGCTCGGGCGCTGAGCCGTCTCAGGGCACGGGAGGCTACAGCGATGGCGCGTTGACGCTTAGAGGACAGTGAAAAGGAACAAAGCTGTGCACCGTGTTCACGGCAGCGGCTCATCGCTCGTTTTTAAAACGTTTCCTTAAAACGCGGTGCTGAGCCGCCGGCCACTTGGAGCCCCTGCTTCTCTCACGTGAGGGGAGGAGGCGACATTTTCCAGGGAGAACCCAGTAGCTTTCCTCTGCTTGTCCCTCAGCCGCTGTGACAGCTTCCTGTCTCCGCACACACACGGCCGCTCGGTAAAGAGCCTTGGAACGGGGCTGACACCAAACAACCACGGTCCCCGCTGGCGCGGGTGACGCGGTGTCAGAGGCAGCGTCGCGCTGCTGCCCTCACCGGGGCTGTCGGCTCTGGGTGGTTGTGGCCTTTTAAGAACCTTCACCTTCACCCTCATCAGGACGGAAACACAGCTCACGGCCCGTGTCTGATCGGAAGGAGATTTTAAAAACTCCCATCTCCCCACCGTGCCACGGCCAGTGTGGCTCCCGTACACCATGGTCAGGGTTCGCTTCCGCTCAGGGCACAGGCCCAGGGTGTGAGTCCATCCCCAGTAGGGGGCGTGCTGGAGGCAGCCAATTGTCCCTCTCTCACCAAGGTTTCTCTCTCTGTCTCCCTTTCTCTCTCTCTCTCAATAAAAACGTATTTAAAAACAGCGGCACAGCAAACCCCCTCCGCCACCAGAATGGTTTGCAGGGTCTCCACCCTCCGCGCTGCAGAGGCCTTGCTTTTAAATGGGGTTTTTCGTGCTCATACATGTGCCTCACGCCCAGTGAGACAGCACAGATGTGGGAAAGTGTGGTTTTGAACATTAACTATAGTGTAGCTAGAAAATATTTCATTTTATGACATGATCGTGTGGATTCCAAGTATTTAGATCTTGTTAAATTGGTCTGCAATAGGTCATTGCATTTTTATTTTTTTTTTAAATATATTTTATTGATTTTGTACAGAGAGGAAGGGAGAGAGTTAGAGAGTTAGAAACATCAATGAGAGAGTCATCGATCAGTTGCCTCTTGCATACTCCCTACTGGGGATATGCCCGCAAACAAGGTACATGCCCTTGACCGGAATTGAACCCGGGACCCTTCTTTCCCCAAGCTGAAGCTCTATCCATTGAGCCAAACCGGTTTCTGCTGCATTTTTAAATCGTAATATTTAACAATTAACTTTAAACTTGGAGGCAGTAGGATTATTGACTTTTCAGGACAAATTTGATTTACCTGGCTTTTTTGGTGTTGAATGGACGACCAATAATTTCTTCTTTCAGTAGGACATAAATTTTAACGAGAGTGCAACTTAAAAACTGCCAGGCGTGTTCATGAGATGGGCCTGCGGGGGTGGGTGGGGTGGGTGCTGCGTGGAGGCGAGTGTGAGAGTGAGAAAGGGACAGATGCTGCTGTGCGTGTCCTATGTGTGTGTGTTACACTCGTGCCCTTCATTCTGTTTCATCCCTTCCCTGAAGCCGTGTGCCGTGGGTTTAACACGCAGAGACGGGTACCGGCCCTTTCCGAGATCTCCCTCCCATGAGGCCGCTGGAGCAGCCTGGCGCCTGCCTGCTGGGCGTGCGCGCCCCGGGGCCTCAGCAGCTGCCGCAGCCTCTGCACAGGCCCCTCCGCTTCCTGCCCCTTCCCGCCGTGGGTGTGCAGAGCTTGGTCCCCGCCTCCCCGATGACCCTGGCGCTCATTGAGGCAGTTCCAGTCCGTTTGTGAGCGCCCCTTTGGCCCGGAGGTCTCAGGCGGTGTGCGCTCTGACAGTACACAGCAGTTTCAGCAAACTAACGTCCTCTGCATTCCGTTTTTCGTGTTGGGAAGTTTTTTAAGAAGGAATTGTGACGTGTGCTGAAATGATCTGTTCTTGACTTGTCACGGGCCATTTTCAAGTGAGAACGCGTGGTGAACTTTAGTATTGCCGTTCGGTGCCCAGTAATCGAGTCAGTTTTAGTGTTTACCCGATAAGTCATTGCGTTTGCTTTTTCCCTATCGCGTTTGTTCTGTTTCTCCTTCCTCCGTGGGGTTCACGGGCACCAGCTAGTTTTAGACAGCGGTCACCATAGAAAACCTGCAGTAACGCCGCCGCCGCCGCCTCTGTCCCCAGAAGCACGCTGACGTTCAGCAGCTGCACCCCCCTCTCCCCAGAGCTCAGCGCAGAAGCCGGGTCAGACTGGCTGCGGTGGCTTACAGGGCAGCTCATTTCACCAACGAAGCAGATCTCTCTGCCACGGACGCCCTTCCCAGTGAACGCCAGGGGACTGGTTTTGGTTCTTTGGAGGAGACCGTGTTGTCACGGGCTGTTTCCTCTCACGTGTGAAGAGGTGCTTTCTGGATACGTGGGACAGAACAGCGTAAGGGCAGTGTAACCCGGAGATGGCCCGGGTCTGACTGCTGAGCTGGTCTGAGGAGGGACAGCACTGGCTCCCGGAGGGCACCAGGTCCCTGGCTTACACAGGCTCAGCTGCCCCAGGCGCTCAGGGTGCACCCGCTGGTGGGCCTGGCGAGCCCAGGCTGCTCTCCTGCAGAGGCTGCCAGGCCGTGGCGCGGGGAAAGCTGCTGAGGACGCGGGCAGCGGGACCTGCCCCCCACGCTCCTGCTTGTCCTGTGGTGACACACTGCTGTTAATGAGTGCTGGTGTGTCCCTGAGCTCCGGCCACGCTCGCCTCTCCCTCCGTTAACACGTGTTCTCCCGCGCGTTTCAGGGCGCCGGCCCGGCCCCCGGCGCGGGGGCGCTGAGCGCCATGACCGTGGATGCCGTGTGCGAGCGGCTGAAGCAGATCGAGGGGCTGGAGCCGAGCATGCTGCCGCAGTACTGTGCCACCATCCGCAAGGTGAGCCGGCCCTGCCTGCCGGGGGAGACACGCAGCTCTGAGCTGTGCTCTCCGCGCCCGGCAGCCGCAGCGCATGCTGGGATGGGCAGGGTTGGAGGAACACACAGGCTGGCGGGAGGGGGTATGGACAGAACCCGAGGCCGACCCCTGCCTGGTCCCGGAAGAGGTGGGTCACTGAGCGGGGGCGCTGGGCACGCTCTCGGCCTGGGTGGGACGGCCCCGGCCCGGCCCTGGGCCGTGGGAGCCGTGTGCGCGCCCTTCACCTCCCGCGGCCCAGAGCCTCACCTCCCTCCGCCGTCCCCAGGCCAACATCAATGGCCGCGTGCTGGCGCAGTGCAACATCGAGGAGCTGAAGAAGGAGATGAACATGAACTTCGGGGACTGGCACCTGTTCAGGAGCGCGGTAAGGCTGGTGCTCCGGCGGCGGGCAGAGGGCCGGCGGGGTTAGCCGAGGCTGAGGGCCTGTGCGTCCTGGAAGGCACGGAGGATGCGTGTGGCGCACCTGCTGCTGCGTATCGCTAGCACCCAGCCCGATGGCCGCCCTCGGCCTTCCCCTGGAGGGGCCCGCTCCTCCCCCCTCCGCCTGCCTCCGCTCCGCCTCAAGCTCAGGCCGAGCCTCCGTCCGTCCTGTCAGGCCTGCGCGCCCCTCACAGCGGAGTCCTGTGTCTGCTCAGCAAACACTGCACTCGGTGTCGGACCCCCCACCCCTGCGGCCCCAGGCCACGGCCCCGCCCGCCTCCGGCCAGGACCCGCCCAGCAGGCTCAGCAGAGCCCCGCCCTGGCTGCTCCCTCGGCCGACCCCACCGCTGGCCCCTGCTCCTGAGGCTCGGACTGAGCTCGGACTGGGCCCCATGCTCCCTGGGCCCGTGTGTCCGTGTGTGTGTGTGTCCGTGTGTGTGTCCGTGTGTGTGTCCGTGTCCCCGCAGTGGCTTCTGATCACAGCTGGTTTCTCCGCGGGAGCACCGCCCAGCCCGGTCCCCACACTCCCCGCTGCCCTTTGTTTTGTCCTTCGGTTAAAACAGCCGCGGGGCTTCCGGAAGGTTCCGGAAGTGGATGTGTCTCAGGGGCGCTTTCCCCCGCAGGTGCTGGACCTGCGGAGCGCGGAGCACCAGGCGGCCGCGGAGGACCTGCGGCTGCTCAATGAGAACAACAGCGGCCCCCCGGCCCCCGGGGAGCCGGCCCGCAGGGCCCCCCACGAGCTGCCGCACACGGAGCTCCCGGGCCCGGCCCCCTTCACCCTCAACTTCAGCTTCGAGGAGCTCAACACGCTGGGCCTGGAGGAGGGCGCCCCACGGCACAGCAGCCTCAGCTGGCAGGTGGGCCCGCCCCGCGGCTCGGCCGGAGGGAGGGAGGAAGGGAGGATGGTCGGCGATGGGGCTGGGGGCCCGGCTGCCGAGGGAGCAGCTCGGTGGCTGGGACGGGCGAGCGCAGACAGGAAAGCGGGCGAGGAATCGAACCCTGACCTTGTGGTTCATGCTGGCCGCTCCACCGCGGAGTCCTGGGGCTGGCTGCCCGCCCCCTTTAGCTCGCTGATGCCGACGTTATTTTCTCTGTCTTCGCAGGCGCAGCCGCGCAGAACGCCCAGCCTCTCGAGCCTCAACTCGCAGGACTCCAGCATCGAGATCTCCAAGCTGACGGACAAGGTGCAGGCGGAGTACCGGGACGCCTACAGGGAGTACATCGCGCAGATGGCGCAGCTGGAAGGGGGGCCGGGCTCCGCGGCCGTCAGCGGCAGGTCCTCCCCGCACAGCACGTGCTACCTGGGGCCCAGCGCCTCGGGGGGCTCCCTGCACGCGGCCCTGGAGCCGGACAAGGCCAAGGACGGCGAGCCGAAGCCGGAGGACGGGCGGAAGCCGTTCCTGCTGAAGCGGGCCGACGTCCTGGACTACTCCTCGTCCGGGGTGTCCACCAGCGACGCCTCCCCGCTGGACCCCATCACCGAGGAGGACGAGAAGTCCGACCAGGCGGCCAGCAGGCTCCTGCCGGGCCGCAAGTCCTCCGATCGGCCCAGCCTCTTCCAGACGGACCTGAAGCTCAAGGGCGGCGGCCTGCGCTACCAGAAGCTCCCCAGCGACGAGGACGAGTCCGGCCCCGAGGAGTCGGACCACACGCCCCTGCTCCGCGAGGACAAGGACCGGAAGGCCGAGGGCCGGGCGGAGCGGGCGGCCCGCTCGCCGGAGCGCAGCGCCGAGCCCCTGCGCCCCTTCATCAAGGCCAAGGAGTACCTGGCGGACGCGCTGCTGGACAAGAAGGACTCGTCCGACTCGGGCGTGCGCTCCAGCGAGAGCTCCCCCAGCCACTCGCTGCTCAGCGAGGCGGGCGACGCGCGGCTGCGGAAGGCCGACCTCATCGAGCTGGAGGAGGACGGCCCCCGCGGGCCGCCGCGCAGCCTGAGCGGCCTGCCCGAGCCCGGCCTGGCCCGCATGTCCATCTGCTCCGAGGACAAGCCGAGCCCGTCCGAGTGCAGCCTGGTGGCCAGCAGCCCCGAGGAGGCCTGGCCCGCCGGCCCCAAGGCCTTCAACCTCAACCGCACGCCCAGCACCGTGACCCTCAACAACAACAGCGCCCCGGCCGGCAGGCCCACCCAGGGCCTCGACGAGAGGGAGGGGCCCCGGGACACGGGCCCGGTCCTGCTGCGGCCCGGCCTGCACAACGAGAACCTGCGGGGCCCGGCGCCCAAGCGGGGCCCGCTGGCCAGCTACGCCCGGCTCTCCACGGAGGCCTCCGAGCTGCTGGCCGCGGCCGCCGACAGCACCGGCTTCGGGGAGGAGCGGGAGAGCATCCTGTAGGGAGCCCGCAGGCGGCACCCGGGGCCGTGGCAGCCGACCCGGTTGTAGGCGAGGGCACCCTTCACTCCCGTGTGTCTGTTGCATGTGGACAAGTGAGCGCAAGGCCGTGGGCAGAGGCCGCTGCCGGCTCAGTCTGCCCGCTGCCTCTAACTAGAAGAGCAGAAGCTTTCAGACTCCCTGTTGTTTTACCTTCCATCGGCACCAACCCCATGAAAACGCCTGAGAGGGTCTGAGGATGAGGATGGGTCAGGGGTCTCCGCACAAAGGCTGTGACTTGCCGAGGAAACAGCGCCCTGGGGACCGCTCGCAGACCGAGGGAGGCTGGAGCCCCGTTGGCTTTTAGGGGTGAGAGAGAGGGACTGACAGGTGTGGAGCAGCCAGAGACCGGAGGCAAATTGAGACCTAGTCAGATTGCTTATCCATGGGTTTAACTCTGAGTGGGAATACACGATAAAGGGCTTTAAGACTGATGAGAAAGTGGGTCCAAAGCCCCGGGGCGCTCCCCTCTCCGGCCGGGGCCCGCCATCGCTCTGTGACGGTAAATCGCGTGCCCGGTGCCCCCTCCGTGCCTGGCAGGGAGGAGAACCTGACCCCTGGGGGGGAGAGGCCCGCCAGGCGTGGGGTTTCTAGCTCACGTAGATGAATTCTTGTAGCATCGCAGTCGCAAGATGTTAGATGTGATTGTAGTGAGTACTAGTGCAGTGTCCCTCTGATGGCCTCCTTCCCGACCTTCATTCGTGTGCAGATAAGTTATTAGCTTGATGTAGTTGCTGTTTAGGATCTCCCTGCCTGAGGCTCAAGTGTCTAACGTTTTCACAGCGTGTTATTTTGCATGACCTAACCGTGTTCTAACCAGTCAGGTGGGACGGATGGAGGACCTCGGATACTGAACTGCTGGCTTTAGGATGTGTGTGTGAGCGTGTGGTGCTGTGTAGTCAGTGATTATCTCCGAGGCAACCCCTCCCTCCGGTGAGCGGGCGCGCTCCGTGCACGCAGGTGTCCCTGCTGCTGGGAACCACACCCTGGTCCTCGGTGTACAAAACGCTAGAAAAATAAAGAGATTGCATGCGATTCTGGCTCGGAGTTTTTATTCATACGGCGATGGCGGTGCTCGTTCTGTGTGTCCGGAGCCTGTTAGGGGCGTCCGGGCAGCTCTGAGCCGCCCACAGGCCCCGATCTGGGCCCGTTCCAGCGCGCTGAGGCCAAGTTCCCATAAGGAGCATTTACGAGCCGTCAGCAGGGACCCGAGGCTATGCCCTCCCCTGCTCCTGTGAGGCTTGACAAGGGACCTCACGTGAGCTGCCCATCCTTGTGCTGAGCTAGGGGACCTCCGACTGCTCCCTGCACCCAGCTCCAGGCTAGGGGACCTCAGGCCACACCCCCACTAGGTGAGGCTTACTTCAGGCTGTGCCCCCACCCTAGCAGACTGCACCCCCTCCTGGCAGGGCTTAACGGGGGACTTCACGGGGGGACCAGGAGGGTTATGGGCTGGGGGACCTCAGGCCATGCCCCGTCCTGGTGCCGGACCAGGGGACCTGAGGCTGTGACCCTGCCCAGTGGGACTTGACAAGGGTGGGACTGGCCAGGCCTGGACCTAGCCCAATGGGGGGGGGGGTCTGGGTCTCACACGATTTTGAGGTGCAGGTGGATGGGTGGGGATTTGACTCTGGGTCCCGTGGTGAGTCTGAGACTGATAGGAGAAAGGTTTTCATATACATTTTACTAATTTTCTTTCATCTCTGACACTTCTATTATAAAGGGCAAATAGCAATATTAAAATATTTCCTCTAATCCTCTTTTAATGGGCAACAATTTCGTGCACTAGTCTCATAACTGTAAATGCTTTCCTGCCTCGGAAGACCCGCCGCCCCAGGGCTAGAGGCACCTGCAGAGGACCCGGTGTAAGGAAGGCAGGTGAGAGCCGAGCCCCGCACGGGGAGCCAGCACTGAAAGCAGCCGTCACCCTGAGAGCTCACCTCCTCCCATTATAGAAACAGAGTGAAGCTAGAAGCCTCTAGATTGATGGCTGGAAATCCACCACTGTCCCCCCAAAGCCCCAAAGCTGTGCAGGCAGCATTGCTAGTGAAGCCCAGTGCTGGTTAACTCAGAGCTGCTGCCTGGGCCTGGTTAAGCCTGGTTATCTCAGCCCTCCTGCCTTGGCCCTGGTTAAGTCAGTTCAGCTGCCCGGAGTCTCATTAACTCATCTCCCAAGGCCTGGCTAACTCGGCTCAGCGCCTGGGCCTGGCTAACTCGGCTCAGCGCCTGGGCCTGGCTATCTCGGCTCAGCGCCTGGGCCTGGCTAACTCGGCTCAGCGCCTGGGCCTGGCTAACTCGGCTCAGCGCCTGGGCCTGGGTGCCAGCAGCCTCGTGGCCAGGGCATCCCACCTTGGCACCGAGAGCACAACACGGTCTGAAAGGGGCCTGGGCGGCAGCAGGAGGGCTCCATCCTGAACTCCCATCACTGTGGTGCGAAGAGAGGAAAGAATCACAAGAGTAACGAGTCAGCAGAGAAGGGCGAGCAACCATTTGCAGACCAATAGTAGAATGATTCTTTAAAGAGTTTTTTTTAATGCTTTTATTCATTTCAGAGAGAGGAATGGAGAGGGAAAGAGAGAAACATCCATGATGAGAATCATTGATCGGCTGCCGTCTGCCCACCCCGCACCGGGGATGGAGCCTGCAAACTGGTCATGTGCCCTGACCAAGAACCAACCTGGCTCACAGGTCAATGCTCAACCACTGAGCCACCTGGCCAGGGCTATTAGGACTTAGCTGTTGTTTTTATTTTCACAGAGCTGATCGGTGTTTCTCTCCCATTGATGTTTCTAACTATCTCTCTCCCTTCATCTCTGTCAAACGCTGATCAGAGCTCGGACAAATGCAACTTTAACAAAGAACACAGAGCTGCACACTCCTTGTTCACGTGAAGCAGCTGCTCCACGTAACAGAGACTGCCTGGCTCACCGTCTTCTCACGGCCCCGGCCGATGCCTCCTCACCGTCCCCTCCAGGGCGGCCAGGGCCTGGGCCTCACCTCCTGCCCGGAGCCCGGTCCTCCAGGCGGCTGAGCTTCCGCCACAGGCTCCTCGCCAGCCAGAGGGGAGGACACTGCCGGCCGGCCGGGGAGGAGGGGTCCACACGCACCAGCAGGCTCGTGCTTTTTGGTTGTTGAGGCCGAGTTGGTTCCGGTTAAAAACCGCACGGGGGAAGCCCACGCACAGAGTGGGAAGCACGTGTGTGAGCGCGGGGCCTGCGGCCTCCTCTCGTCGGGGCTTCTGGGCACGTGTTTCCTGGAACGGTGGGCGATGGTTTTCAGAATCCCAGTTCCTGGCTCGCCCGTCGCCTCAGCTGTGTTCCTGAGAGTGTACAGGCTGCAGGTTGTTACACTGAACGCAAATTAAACTGCTTTTATTTTTAAAGAAACCACTTTCTTTTGGAGTTTTGTTGTTCTTCCTCTTGCTTTCACCTGGTTCTATTCACTCTCTGTGTCTTTAGTTGTTGTCTTGTTGTCCTGTGTCCTCCGGTTTCTCAGGAGACCTTGCTGGGGTGGGGCAGGAGCGCCGAGGCCAGGCTGGAGAGGCCAGGCTGGAGAGGCCAGGGTGGGTGAGGCCAGGGGGCGCCGGCAGCACCTGTGTGTATGTGTGGGGGACGCAGGCACCATGGCCCACCCATAGGGTCCACCCCAAACCGCACTGACCAGGAGGCTCACCTGTGCGCACAGGTCCTCCCGGCCAGCCCGGCCCCGCCCCTCACCCTTCGCCTGTGTGGCCTCAAAGGCTTTTCTGTGACCTGAGGTCGCCTATGTGAAGGCTCTGGAGGGCGACCCCAACCCTGTGCCCAAGGCCATGGGGGGAGGCGGGCTGCGTGGGCCTCGGTGGGAGGGGCTGGGGGACCTGGCCTCTCTCTCAGTCCTCTGCTTGGCCGTGCGGAGATGCCAGCCCATCGGGGACTGTGACTGCAGAGTCAGGGTAAGATGGTGCAATGCCACTCGGCATTAGGCCGCCCGGCGGGGCTCCGCAGCTGAGCCTGGGCTGCTGATCCCCAGTGGGGGGCGTGCAGGAGGCAGCTGATCCGTGTTTCTCTCCCATCGATGTTTCTAGCTCTCTATCCCTCTTCCTTCCTCTCTGTAAAAAAAAATATATTTCCCAGAGTATAAGACGACCTTTGAAACGAAAAAAAGTCAACCGAAAATCAGGGGCAAAAGACCAAAATTGCACAAAAATTACCTGCAGATCTTGATGGCAAAGTAAGTCTTTTCTTTGAAGTGGGGGGTAGTCTTATACAGCGAATACAGACCTAAACCTATGTTTTAACTGTAAAAATTAGAGGGTTGTCTTCTACGCCGGAAAATATGGGGTGTGTGTGTGTGTGTGTGTGTGTATTTTTTTTAAGAGCCCTAGCTGGTGTGGCTCAGTGGGTAAGAGCGTCGGCCTGCGGACTAAAGGGTCCCAGGTTGGATTCCCGGTTAGGGCACGTGTCTGGGTTGTGGGCTCGATCCCCAGTAGGGGGCGTGCAGGAAGCAGCCGATCAGTGATTCTCTCTCATCACTAATGTTCCTCTCCCTTCCTCTCTTAAATCAATTTTTTTAAAAATGTCCCAGGCACAGCAGCTACGGCGACAGCGGGCTGCTGCTCTTTAGTGACTTAGGGGGCCGCTTCTGACCTCTGCCGCCACCTGCTTTCCTTGTAGCTGTATTTGCTCACAACCACCGGCTCCCGCTTTAAGGCCGGGGTGGGGCTCCGGAAGGGCTATTGCCACGTGACCGTATTTATAGCGAAAACAACCTTTTTGCTTTAAACATCAAACACAGCTGTTTCTACTGAATACTCTGGAGCAATGTTCAAGTTCGGGTTATAAATTTATTGACTTTAATGTCCTTTATCCCATCATTACTACTTTTTAAAATAATTATTGTTGAAAGTATTATATATGCCCCCATTTACCCCCTCCAGCCCGCCCCCCCCCCCCAGCACCCCGCTGTCTGTGTCCGTGGGGAATGCATATCTGCATGCAAGGTTTTTGGTTGATCACCTCCCCGCTTCCCTCCGGGATCCCACACTCTGTTCCAGCTTCCGTGTCTGAATCCACTCCGTTCCTCAGTTTACGTTGCTCATTAGGTTCCACCTGTGAGTGAGACCAGGTGATACGTGTCTTTCTCCGACTGGCTGATGGTGCTCAGCATACTGCTCTCCAGGCCCTCCCTGCTTCTTTTTGCTGCTGTGTAGCAATCCGTGGGATAAAGGTACCACAGCTCTCTACCCATCCTCTGCCGATGGGCACATGGGCTGTGTCCAGATCTTCGCTGCCGTAGGTTGTGCTGCTATGAGCACAGGGTGCACACGTTCGTGCTGACTGGTGCTTTGGGTTTCTTAGGACGTAGTCCTGGAAGTGGGACACTGGGTCCAATGGTGGGTCAAGTTCACATTCAGTGTTATTTTTTTAAATATATATTTTATTGATTTTGTACAGAGAGGAAGGGAGAGAGATAGAGTTAGAAACATCAATGAGAGAGAGTCATCGATCAGTTGCCTCTTGCACACCCCCTACTGGGGATGTGCCCACAACCAAGGTACATGCCCTTGACCGGAATCGAACCCAGGACCCTTCAGTCCCCAAGCCGACGCTCCATCCACTGAGCCAAACCGGTTTCGGCCACATTCAGTGTTCTGAGGAAACTCCACACTGTTCTCCAGAATGGCCGCACCGGGCTGCATTCCCTCCAGCATGCGCTGGTTCCCTTTTCTCTACTTGTTGATGGGAGCCGTTCCAGTGGGTGTGAGGTGATACCTCACTGTCGCTTTAGTTTGCATTTCTCTGGTGACCAGTGGCTTCGAGCCTTTTTCCACACGTATGTCCTCTTTAGAGAAGTGTCTGTTTCGGTCCTTTGCCCAGTTGTAAATTGGGTTCTCTGTCTTCCTGTTGGTAAGGGGTTTGCGCTCTCTATACGTTTGGAGATCAACCCTTTGTCCGATGGGAGGGGTGAGCCTCGAGGCCGCAGACCCTGAGCCCAGACTCCCAGGAAGCACGCTGGTCCCCACCCGCAGGTTGCCAGGTGCCCCGCTTTGTGCTGGGAGGGGCCGGGCGCGGGGAGGGGCCGGGCGCGGGAGCGGAGGGCAGTTCTGTTACACCCCAGGCGGAGCCCGTGAGCGCTTCCCCCCTCAGCCTGGGCCGGAGAGGGAGGCTGAGGTGAAGCCCGCACCCCAGGGGCTCCTTCCTGCAGGAGGACGCCTGTGGGCCAGGAGCCCCGGGTTCCCGGGGATGATCCCGGCCGCGGGCGCACCGCCGGGCTCCGCACACGGGCCCCAGCCCTCCGGCCGGACAGCCCAACGGGATCCACTCGCCCCTTGGGGTTGAATTTACATCTGAAATGTCTCCCTCCTCCAGTGCTTTACGGGGGGTTACTGTCCCAGGCGGCATGTGAGTGTTTCCTGCAGGCTTCGGCGAGATCTGGTAAATGGGACGTGGAGGGGCCTTTCCCGGCCGGGCTGGTCGGCGTCGGAGGATTCTCCTCTCCTGAGACGGAGAACTCGGGAGGGACGCGGGGTGTTCGGGAACTTTCTCCCAGAGCCGGGAAGGGACTGAGAAACCTCTTCTCACCGGCGGCAGGCAGGAGAGTGCTCACAGCTGACCCTCACTCCGAAGGTCTGCCCTCTCCTGCGGTGACGGGGTGAGGACCAAGCCGGCCGTCTGGGCCTCGTCGGCTTGGGGGCTCAGCAAAGCAGGACACCCCGGGGGGAGGAACGAAGGACGGATGGCACCGCCGCCACGCCCCGGCCGTGAGCAGCTGGAGCGGAGGGAGGGAAGGCCGATAGGAGACGCAGGCCGGGGGGCTGGATGGCGGGAGGGCCTGTCAGTCACACCTGGGACAGGGCCTTGTTATCGACACTCGTTCTCAAACGTCGGATTCCTGTGCGTTTCCGTTTCTAACTTTACACCTGCGCCTCCTTTCTCTCCCCCTGAATCTGGGTTCGTAGTCATGTTAGCACAGCTGCCTCTTTGCTCACCTGACGTGCATTTAACAGTTTAAAAGCAACCCTGTTGCCCTAACCGGTTTGGCTCAGTGGATGGAGGGTCGGCCTGCGGACTGGAGGGTCCCGGGTGAGATTCCGGTCAAGGGCATGTCCAGTAGTGGGTGTGCAGGAGGCAGCTGATGGATGTTCCTCTCTCATCGATGTTTCTAGCTCTCTATCCCTCTCCCTTCCTCTCTGTAAGAAAATCAATAAACTATATATATATTTTAAAAGTACGTTTTGTTTTTTCCCCCATAGTGTGAGGATTGTGTGTGCTGTCGGGGGTTTCTCTCGCAGGGGGTGCTGGGCTTGCCGGCCCCCGGGTGTCCACGTTGATGTGGGTGTTAGGATTTCCTCGGAAGGCAGCCTGTGGCTGCGGCTTCCAGAGGGTCTCCCATCCGGGCTGCCGAGCGATCGTGTCTCGTCTGCCACACGGGGGGGGGGGGCACCCCCCACTCCTGCTTCTCCCGGGCGCAGCCCCCCCCCCCCCCCCCCCGCAGGCCAGCACCCTGCCCACCCCCCCAGGGTCCCGGCCACTCCTGGTCTTTACCGTTTGGGTAAAAATAAAACATGGATCATTGGGACGTTGACAGGGACTGCACTGGGTCTGCAGATTGCTTTGGATGGTGTTTACGCTTTAACAACATTAAATATTAATCCTTTAACAACTCAGTTTCAGTGATCTCTCCTGGCGTTCTGCAGGCTCAGGCGGGCGCTGCTCGGACCCTCAGGAATCCTCCATCCCTGCTCCACCCGCCCCTCTCCGTGGGCGGCCTGCCCTCTGCCCTCGCCGCTCTGCAGAGGGGAGGGCACCGGCCGCCCCCCCCCCCCCGGGGCCCGGCCGCGGGGCTGGGCGGGAACTGGAAGGAAAGTAAACTGACCTGCCCGCGCCCCCGCCGCCGAGGTTGGGCCGACCTTGACTTGGAGCCCAGATAAGGACGGACAGCGCCGGGTCAGGTGGAACATTAGCCACAGGCCCCGCTCTTGTCCTGAGGACGCCCCACAGGAAGGCCGGGCACCCCGGCAGCAAACAGCCCCCCCCCCACACCTGCAAGGACGCAGTAAAACTCGTCCTGCCCTGCCCACCAGGCCACCCCCACCTCCCAGCAGCAGCCAGGGCGTCCTGCTCTGACCCCCGTCTCCCCCGCACCCCTGGCCGCAGCCCGGCGTGGCCGGCAGGTGGGGATGAAGTCACAGGCGGTTCAGGGACAGAGGGGCCTGGCTCTCCTACGGCAGATCCTGAACCCGGGGTGGCCCCCCCCCGCAGGGGCAGGCACTGAACCCAGCCCCCACCCTCACCCCCAGCAGGGGCAGGTGGGGGAGGGGGGCGGGGAGGAGGGGAGACGGCGGGGCTGGGCCGGAGGAAGGGCTGGGCGCTGTGGGGGGGTGACCCATCCTCCCGGAGGCACCGCCCCCACCGCCAGCCGCTCCTGGGCCAGCAGGGGGCGCCCGGCCTCCACCGCGGCCCGACGGGGCGCCGTCCCGGTCCCGGACTGGCCTGCCAGCCAGCCCCCCCCCCCCCCCCCGCTGCAGGTGGGTGACCCCCGCCCGGACTGGGGGGAGGAAGGGGGGGAGTACGGGGTCGGGGCCCAGGCGCCCAGGCCAGGCGGCCGGAGGGGTGGCGGCGCCGGGCACAAGGGGGCTCCGACACCTGCTGGGCTGGGGGGTCCCAGGGGAGCCTCCCCCTGCACCCCCACCCCGGACAGGCCTCCCAGCCCTACCACCCCCCCCACTTCACCCCCACACCCACCCCATCCCCCTTCATCCTCACCCCCCTCCACCCCCCCCCTCTTCACCCCCAAACCCACACCCACCCCATCCCCCTTCATCCTCACCCCTCCTCACCCCCCCTCCACTCCCACCGTGGGCGCTGGAACCGGTGTGAGGCCTGTGGGAGCCAGAGCAGCTCCACCCGCCCACCCTCCCTCCCTGGAGCCTGCCCGCCGGGAGCAGCCGGGTGAAGGGCAGTTGGCCCTGCCTCCGGGCCGGTGGAGGCGGTGCATGAGCCCGGGCAGTCCCTTCCGGGCAGGGCCCTCCGGTGCGGACTCCTGTGCGCCCCGCTGGCTCTTCGGAGCGCCTTCTCCCTCCCTGCCCCGCACACCTGCCCCGCACACCTGCCCCGGCGGCCCCTCCTGCGGCCTCCGGCCCCCACACCCCATCTCAGCATCAAACTCGCCCCGGCCACGGGCTCCCCGCCTGCTGAGCAGAGGCCGGTGGGAGGGGGGACGGAGGGAAGAGCAGCTGAGAAACCGGGGCTGCCGGACCGTTTACCGTTTACTGTCGGCGTCAGGTCTACAGAGCGGGAAGGCGCGGGAGGGGGTCAGCGATGACACATCGCGGCGGGTCCCCGGACAAAGCGGCAGCCACCCTCCGATAGACACTTGGTTTATTCGTTTCGTATAAAAGGGTTAAGTGTACAACCAAACTTTTATAAAAAGTTTAGCGCGAATGAGGACATCGCTCCACATTGTCTGCGGAAAGGACCTCCCTGCCCCCTGGCCGACTCCGGAGCGCGGCGGGGCTGCACGCGAGATACTGACAGACGACAGACAAGTTCACGTATAAATACAGCGTTGAGTAGGCCTGTGTCCAAAAGGCAAGTTTCTGACCCGGAGACGCCGCTGCGGCCACGGACGCTGGGCCCTGGGGCAGTCCCGCTCCGCCGTCTGACGGCACAGCCCGGCGGGGGCGAGGGTTACAGGCCCGCGGCCCGCTCCCGCGGGGCGAGTGTCAGGAAACCTTCCGCTCCGGAAAGGCGTCAGTCTCTCTCATAAATAACGGGCCTCCCGGGCGGGGCTGAGCCTCCCAGGCTCGTGTCCGTGGAAAAGAGGCCCGTCCACCCCGCTGCCCTCCCGGAGGCGGCTCCTGGGGATGTCGTTGTGCAAAGCGGAGGGGAGTCCTGGCACCTGCAAGAGAGAGAGAGAGAATGAGTGAGACAGAGAGGGAGGGGGGGGAGGGAGAGGGAGGGAGAGGGAGGGAGGGAGAGAGGCGGGCGGTGAGCAGGGCGCCAGGAGGAAGCCGCAGTTTGAACATTTACCCAAACCCCGGGGATTGGGCAAACCCGGCGCCCAGATGCTCGCACGCCCGGCCGACGGCAAACTAAACAGAAAACAGCAGAGGCCCCGCGCGCCCGCCCAGCCCCGGCGGATCCCGGCCGCAGGCGCCGGTCCGCCGGGACAGTCAGGATTGGAAACAGCCTCTCCGCAGGCCGTCCCGGAGGGGGGCCCGGCGGTGAGGTTCGCGGTGAGGTTCGCGGTGAGGTTCAGGCCCGGGGGTGCCTCGCAGCTCGGCCGCCTGGGCATCCCAGCCCGGCAGCAGCCGCACAGCAAGGCCCTTCCTTTCACATTTGATTTTCTTTTAAGGAAAGTGTCCCGTGACCCTGCACCAGGAGTCCCGCGTGCACCGCAGGGCGCGCACGCACATTTCCGCAGACACACGCAGACACACACACACACACACACACGCACACACACACACACGCACGCAGACACACACACACACGCACGCACACACACACGCACGCAGACACACACACACACGCACGCACACACACGCACACGCAGACACACACACACACACACACGCACAGGACAAGGCCCGGCCACTCACCGCCTCAGCCACAGAGCGCCTCGCCGTCGGCGGCCGGGAACTGGGCGGGGGGCGCGGCGGCCTGCGGGGGGGGGGGGCGTCAGCCTGGGGGCCCGGCCTCTCCCGCCCCCGCCCCCGCCCCCGCGGCCCCATCCGACCGCTTAGGCTCAATTCAGCTCAAAGGCAGGCGGCCGCCCCGCCCGCCTCCCCGCCGCGTTTCTAGGAAAGTGAACTTTCTGGGCTCGTCCGCGCCGCCCGGCCGCCCAGCCCACCGGCCCGCGGGCGGCGGGCCCGGGGGGAGCGGGGGTCCCGGGCGGAGGGGTCCCGGGCGGAGGGGGGTCCCGGGCGGAGGGGGGCCCCGGGCGGAGGGGGCCCCGGGCGGAGGGGCCCCGGGGCGGAGGGGGGCCTCGGGGCGGAGGGGATCCCGGGCGGAGGGGATCCCGGGCGGAGGGGTCCCGGGCGGAGGGGTCCCGGGCGGCGGGCAGCGGCCCCGGGCGGAGGGGCCCCGGGCGGAGGGGCCCCGGGCGGCGGGGGCCCGGGCGGAGGGGGCCCGGGCGGAGGGGGCCCCGGGCCTACCTGCAGGGACAGGACGCTGATGTCCGTGTTGAGCGCGGTCAGCGGCGCCCGGGCGGCGCTGGGGCCGGGCCGCGGGCGGTGCAGGCTGGCGATGGCGGGGTGCGCGTCCAGGGCGAGCTGCAGGTCCAGGATGTAGTCGATGACGTGCTGCAGGATCTCCATCCTGCTCACCCGGCGGCCCTGCGGGATGCTGGGCACCAGCTCCTTGAGCCTGGAGTAGCAGGCGTTCATGCTGTAGAGCAGGCGCAGCGGGTCGTCCCCCGGCGTCTTGCTGCGGGCGATGCCCAGGCTGTGGTCCGGGAGGCCGCCCTTCCGCACCGGCCGCACCGGGCTGCAGGCCTTCATGCTGGCCGGGGCGGAGGGAGGCCGGCGGGAGGGAGGGAGGGAGCGGCGCGGACTCAGGCCGCCGCCGCCGCCGCCGCCGCCGAGGGTGCAGCGCCGCGGCCGGATCCGCTCAGAATGAAGCCGGGCGCGCGGCGGGGCGGCTTTTATCCGCCTTCGCCCGGGCTCCGCGGTCCCGCGTCCCCATTGGTGGGAAGCGCCACGTCCATCAGGCCGAGCGGGTGCTTCCATTGGCTAACGTGTGCGAGGGGCGGGGCCTCGGCGCTTCCGCGTCTGCAGCCAATGGGTGCGGGGTGGGCGGGCCGGCGCCAGCTGGGGCGGTAAATAGAGGACAGTGGGCGCCGGGCGGGGGACCGGGAATCCGAGTGCGTCTGGGTTCCCTCCCTCCGCGGCGGGGCCGGGCCGGCGCAGGGTGTGCCCGGCCCTCGGAGCCCCCCGCAGCCCCGGGGCCCCCCGCCGCGGAGGGAGGCCCGCGCCCCCCGGGTGCGGGGACGGCCGTGCGGACGGAAGGCGGGTCGCACAAAGGGAAAACGCACCCACGTTTGCCACGGACCAGGGGCGTTTGTGGGGCGGTTTCCGCGCTCCGACCCGGAGCGCTCTGCGGGGAAACGCACACCCGCGGGCATCAGAGAAGGCGGCCCCGGCGGGGCCCTGCCCGGGCGGCGGGGGCTCCGTGTGAACCCGGCGGAGCGCGGCCCGTGCCTGCGGACGGGAGGCCGCGGGGTCTCAGGCCGGAGCTCTGGGAGGCCGGGCTCCGGGCCTTCCCAGAACCGGGAGGAACCGTCCTGAGGGCCCCGCTGGTCACCCCGCTGGTGGGCGTCATGAGGACGATCTGCCGGCCGAAGCCTATTCACCCCCCGCCCCGGGCTGCGGTGTGCGGGCCCTGCGGCCGGGAGCACAGGGATGGAGTTAATTCTGCGGGAAGAGTGATTTCTGGCGTCACGTTCCCGCACCTGCGGCGTGTTTGAAGCTCCGGCATCTTCATGTGATAATTTTTTTAAAATGCTGTCCCGGGCGAGGTTTGGGATCTTTCAACACGAGTACCGAATGCAGCCTCAGGGCTTTGTTTCTTTTTGTTGTTTTCTGCAAATCCTTAAACACTTATCTCTGTCGTCTGCATCTCTAAAAAGTTTGGGGCTCTCGGCTAAACTACTTTTCCGTTAATTCACACATAATTCCAGCCCAACCAAAGCCCACAGCACGTCCGTGGTTGTTCTGGAAACCAGACTTCTCCCCAGAACACAATCTGCGGGAAAGCCCAGCGCTCATCCCGCGGACGAGAACCTTGTTCACTTATTTTTCTCGATCTCCACCTCCTTCCTTTGCATTTAGCAAGAGGAAAGGGGGCAGGCCTGGAGGAAAACGCTCCGTAATCAGGAAACTATTTTCTCCGATTAATAATTAATTCCTCGGCTGCCAGGCCGGCCAAGTGCCTGCGCCCGGCCTGCTCCGGAGGGCGGCCCAGTGGGTGGTGCTGAGGTGGGTGCCGCTTGCAGGAAACCCAGCGCTTCCTCCTGCTGGAGGCCTGGCTGGTTTCCTGGCTCGGCAGGGAGGTCTGCGGAGGGAAAACAAACCGGCTCCTGCGGACCCCCACCCCGAGCTACCGAACCCCGAGGCCCGTCCTCCCCCCCCCACCCCCCGCAGCCCCAGCCTTTGGGGGCTCCGTGCTCCGTGCTGTCCCAGTCGCGCCACAGGGAACAGACTGTTTTGACACCATCTGGTGCGGGATGTGACACTCGACTGTTTTACAGGAAAAGCAACGTCAACACACACGGCCGGGCCCCCCTCCACCGCCGCTGTGGGCCCTGGACACGCGGCTCCGGGGCTCCGGGGCGGACGCCTTCCCCGCTTTTCCCGGGACGCGGTCTGCCGCCGCCGGGCCCCCTGGCGGTGCAGGAGGCAGGGCTTCGGGCCGGGCCTGCACCCGATGCGCTAGAACTGGGGGTTTCCGGCGGCGGCCGTGCCAGCGTCCAGCCGCCCGGGTGGGTGTGTTAATCCCACCCGAGGGCCCGCCACCGGCTCTACACCCGAAGGTCCCTGTGGGGTCTGCGGCGGGGCCCGCCCCTGGTTTAAAGGCGCCGGTCTCTGGCGGGGCCGCCGCGGCGGGATGAGCTGGAAACCGCCTTTTCCTGGGGGAGCGGGTCCCGGCGGGCGACCGGCCGAGCGGCGCGTCCGGGGCGCTGTGCGCTCTGCCCCCGCCCGCGGGCCGGGGCGGGCGGGGTGAGGGCCCCGGGGGGTGCAGACAGCGCCCCCCACGCCCCAAGGTAAGCAACACGCCGCCCGGGAGGCCGCCAACCGGTGTCCGCGCTGATCAGCCGCGGCCGGCGCCGCCGGTGCCGGAGGCCGGGGCGCCCGGGTCCCCCCGCGCAGCTGCGCCCACTCCGCCCTGACCCGGCCGCTGACGGCTGACGGATGGCGGAGGGGCCGCGGCGGGGCCGGAGCGGGGCCGGGCAGACTCGCTGGCGCCGGGCGGTGGCGCCGCCCATTCCCGCCGCCCCGAGCCCCGTCCGCGCGGCGCCGCTCCGGCGGCTGCCATGGCGACGGCCCGTCACTCAGCGCGCCGGGCGGTCCCGGAGCCCCGCCCCCTCCCCGGAGGCCCCGCCCCCGGCCCCGCCGCCCCCGCTGCCCCGCCCCCGCGCGCCCGCCGCCCGCGCACCTGCAGCCCCGGCGGCCCGGTGCCCGGCGGCCGGGAGGCGGCGGCCCGGTGCCCGGCGGCCGGGAGGCGGCGGCAGGAAAAGGGAGAAAAGGGAGGGGAGACGCCGCCCTTCGGCCGGAGGAGGAGGCGGAGGGGAAGGCGGCTGAGCGGCGGCCGCAGCCAGAGACGCCGCTTTGTTTGCTTTCGCGGCCGGGGGCCGGGGCCGGGGGTCATGGCCGGGGGCCGGGGGCCGGGGCCGGGGGCCGGGGGTCATGGCCGGGGGCCGGGGTCCGGGGTCCGGGGCCGGGGGTGACCTCCCCGGGCGGCGCGGTGCGTTATGGCCGGGGCCGGGGGCCTGGCGGGCACGGCTCCTGCAGACCCCCCCCCCCCCGCTTCCTCCGGGCGTCCCCGGAGGCTGCGCTAACCACCAGGCTTCCCGGAACCGCACCTTCCCCGCCCGGAGGCTGTGCCCCACCCGCCGGCCTCGCCCCCGCAGAGCACGGCGTCCCGGCCCCGCGGAGCCGCCTCCCCGCCGGGGGCAGCGGGCGCCCGGCCCCGCGGCCGGAGCGGGGCGGCCCCGCGCGGTTGTGTCCTCCGCCGGCCCGGGGCCGGGGCCCGGCTGTGCCCCCGGGCGTCTGACTCCGGCGGGAGGAGCCGGACCAGCCCGCCTGGACCGGGACCCGCCTGGAGGGGGCGAACCCCGGGAAGCGGGGGGGCGGGGGAGGTGTTCGTTTAGGGCCCTCGGGGCGTCCCCGACCCGCCTGCCCTCCCCGCGTCCGGGCCCGCAGCCCGGCCCGCCTCAGGGCGGCACCCCGGCCCCGCCCGGCCCGGATCCCCCGCCCCCGCCCGGCCCGGTCCTGCCCCGGAGCTGCACGAGCCCCCCCGGGTGGAGGGCCTGTCCGGCCGCTCAGCCCGGCCCCGGGGTCAGGGGCCTCGGCCCGCGCGCAGCGGCCACGGGGCGGGGGCGCGGGAGGCCCCGCGGCAGGCGCTCAGCTCCGGGCGGGGAGGCGCTGCGGCCTGTGGCCGGGCAGAGGGGCTCCGCCTGAGGCGGGAGAGGAGCATCCCTCCGCCCGATAACGGCTGAGGACGTCCCGCCGCCTCCCAGTGTGCACCCCGGCGGGCGGCTGGGCCTCCCCCACGGGGCGCCGGTCCCGGAGGGGGACCCCGACCGCTGACCCCCCTGCACGCCCCCAGGTCCCCCAGGCTGGCCCAGGCCCCGGTCCTGTAACCGGCCCCAAACAAACCCGGAGGCCCTAACCAGAACCACATGGTGCGTCTGGCCCGAACCGCGTTCGCAACCGGCCATGCGGTGCCGGAGCCAAACCCATGACCTCAGTGGGGAGGCGCCCTCCCCCCAGGCTGCCCGGGGCGCCCCGCTGCCGCCCACACCCCCATCAGGGGCGGGGGGGGGGGGGGGAGGGCTCCATGGACACGTGTCCTCTCCGGTGGGCTGGGGGAGAGTTTTGTTTTTAAAATGCTTTGACACCCTTGCCCTCCGGCTGGCGTGGCTCGGTGGTTGGGCCTGTGAACCCGGAGGTCACAGTTCCGTTCCCACTCAGGGCACATGCCCCGGGCGGGCTCATCCCCTGTGGGGGGCGTGCAGGAGGCAGCCGACCCATGAATCTCTCTCATCACGGATGTTTCTGTGTCTCCCTCTCCTTTCCTCTCTGACATCAATAAATGTATATTTTAAAAACAAGTAAATAACATAGTTGGATACCCTCCACTTTCCCCTACTCCGTTCTTCCAAGCTTTCACTCCCAGATTCTGCCCCCATTCCTCCCCCCAGACCCTTACCTTCCCAGTTAGAAGTCCCTGGGGTCCTACAGCCCCAGCCACGGGCCTGACACATGTGTGCAGGGCGGGGGCGGGGGCAGGAACCTAGGGCTGCACCCTCGGGGAGGGGGGACAGTCCCCGGGCGCCTGTGGTCAGCTCTGGGGGACGGGGGCACCTGTGGTCGCTCTGAAGGGGGGGTGTCCTGCCATCTTCCCATGCTGCTGACCCTCTGAAGCCAGGGGCCTGCTCCTGCCCGGCTGACCGCTGTGGCCGGAGGAAAGGCCGTGTGCGTTGTCATGTACTTTCCAACCGCCCTGCTTCCGCGGAACCTGAAGGACAGACATTCCATTTCCGGAAAGAGCAACTGTGGCCTCCTGGCAGGGCGGTTAACCATTCACCGGGTGAGAATGGCTCACCGTGACCCGCCTCCCGGTCAGGCCGGGCACCCTGGTGAGAATGGCTCACTGTGACCCTCCTCCGGGTCAGGCTGGGCGGGAGCTGACCATCTCAGGGAGAGGGAGGCGCAGGTGAGCAGTCCGAGGGTGGCACCAGGGGTGGGCAGACCGGTGCCACCTTCACCCCTGGTGGGCATTGCTGGTTCTTTAGTTTGAAATCTGCCCAGGCCTGCAGGCTGGCCAGAGCCAGGACTTCTCTGAACACCGCC